>CM038672.1:38992477-39592477 GCA_021605145.1 Aegilops bicornis
GCTACAGAATGGCGGTTCACCGTCCCTATCCACTGCCATCGCCGATCTTATCCCCGGCCACCGCGGAACTGACCTAGTCGCGCTATAAAAGGAACCCCTGAGCTCGTCCGGCCCTCAGGCGACCTCCTACCATCCCACTAGTGCCCCCCACGGCCAGCAAGCGACAGCGGGAAGCCTTCTTCCTCGTCTCCGACCAGTTCGGTCGCCGCCGCACTCCAGTCCCGTTCGTCGAAATCAAGGCCTCCCCAGCCCATCCAGTGCCACCATACTCTTCCCCTCGATCTTGCGGAGCCGCCCAACCTATCAGCATCGACGGGGAGCCACCGTAGCGCAAAGCCCCAAATCCTCCCGAAGCCACCTCCGCCGCGGAGCTCGCCGCCGGCGACTCCCTCCACCCCTGCCGACCTCTCGACCATCGGGAGGACCGCCCTGGACCAGCAGATCCATCCCCGCCCTCAGAACCCCGCGGGGAGCTGCTGTTCGTCGCCGGCGATCGTCGGAGCCCCGCCTCTGCTCGGACAGAGGAGGAAGGAGGCGGGGGCGACTGGTCAAACCTGACCAGTGGGCCCAAGGGACCCACTGTCAGTGACCCACGGGTTGGTCCACGCTGGCGTAAGTGGAGGCGTAAAACCAGAGTACGTCTCCTATGTGTTTTATTTAGAAACGTTTTTCTTTTTTCTGTTTTATTTAAAAACAGGATTTTGACTAAACTTTGACTGGCTATAACTTTTTAAATAAAACTCCAAATGAGTTGATTCTTTTTCCTACCTCCCTCAAATTTCACCTAGTTTATTTTAAGATTTATTTCAAAAATAATTAGGAAAACTTTTTGTACTGTTTTTAAAGTTTGTGTTAATTTGAATATTTTCAAAAATAGGATTTTGGAGAAGAAGGCAACTTTCAAAAGTGCACCCCCTCTTGCATACTCTTAAAGGCAAGCATCCGGAACCCCGGCATAATATTTCTGTGTGTCGTTTGATACGGTTACAACACCCCCTTGACATGGAGCATTAGTTATTTTATGTGATGATACGATCATACGCATGAGTGCATAAAGAAGATTCTTTGCTGTTGGAAAAGGGATTTGCTTGTGATAGTAATCATCCTCGTATGCCTTTCATGCCTACCGGAAGGAAGCCGGGAAAGTCTCTGTCTTGGGTAGACACGAACTTGTCTCTAGTTCCTCGTCGAGACGGTTGTGTCCGGTATGGCATGATGAGGTATGATGAGGGGTGATTCTGTCTGTTGGTTGAAATATATTTGTTATGCTAATCATGTAGGGAATACTTAAAACTCCTGAGTCGGCCGTAGATCGAGTCTTGTTCCAGTAACCCCCATACTTGTTTCGTACTACCACTTGTCCCTGCCATAGGTAGGCTACGGTTCAGTAAGTTGTCAACCCCTTTCTTGGCACACACCGTACAGAGAGGCCATGGTGGAAGATACCGGCTGCATCCGGTAGGCATGCCACCTGGTCCGGGGGCATGGGTATTTCCGGTTGGGACCGAGAGGGGGGCACCCCTTATTAGCGTGCGGTATAAATTTGATCCCATGCTAATCGAGGTTGTAGCCTCTCCACTTAGAGTTTTGCTTGACAAGTGTTGTGGGTGATTCCAGACACCGGTAAGTTAAGCTGGTGTGTGCGGGTCAGGTGTGTTTTCAATTAAAAGTTCGTAAATGGAATTAGTCCCGATGGACTGAAGGAATCCGTTACTCGTGGGTAAAGAGTACACCCTCTGCAGAGGTTATATCTATTCAAATAGCCGTGTCCATGGTTAAGGAGTACAGTCTGGGATGGGCCAAGTGTCGGTCTTAGTGTTGGTCTTTGGAGGAGAAACTGCTAAACCAGAACATGGATCATGGCTTGTGACTTATGATGATTATGATTATTATTATATTGGACTAACCCTTTTTATTATTGAATTATTGAGTATCCCTGGGACGGTTCTACCTCCTGGATATTCATTGTGATTATTTTCTTATAAGCCCTTTATGTGGTGTCGCACAGACGCCCGACTGTGGCATGCTTGTTCCTTCTTTCATTTATAAGCCCTTTATGTGGTATCGCACAGACGCCCGACTGTGGCATGCTTGTTCCTTCTTTCATTTATAAGCCCTTTATGTGGTGTCGCTCAGACGCCCGACTGTGGCATGCGTGTTATTTCTATTATTTATAAGCCCTTTATGTGGTGTCGCTCAGACGCCCGACTGAGGCATGCTTTAAATTATTATCCTTTCGAGGTGTCCCTTCAGACGCCCGATCGGTGCATTTTATTTCTACTCTGTTATTGCATATGCATGTTGTATATGAATAACCTGCTTGCGTGCATCAGGGATTTTATTTTATGACTAACGTTGTAACCATAGAATATTTCAGAGCAGGAATTATCATTTGTTATATTATACCTGTGTTCATAATGTTTGCGACTACATTCAAAGTACTCACTGGCTTGTCCCTGGCTATTGTCTTGGCCAGATTTCTTGCTTGGAGAGGAGCGTTGCGATGACAGTCCCGGAACCTAAGCAATGGTGATAGCAGCCTCGCGAAGATAGGAGTTATCCGTGTCACTGTTCCTGTGGGAAATGGAGTCCCATAGACGCTGATGAACCACAAACCGCTTCCGCCATCAACCACTAGAAACCTTGTGTTGTACTCATAGGCCAGAATGGTCTCGTACTACATATTATGTACTTTGCTTGGAGTTTCTGTATCAAGTTGGTGTCTCGCCAGCTAACAGTAATCGTGGGGCTGGTGAGCACAAGGGCCATTTTCTGGGAAATTAATATCCCGAAAATCCGGTCATGACATATGGTGTGAGACATATGCTACCCTATCTCTATCTTATTATTATCTATGTCTCTAGTCATTTGGTATCATATGATTTGCATGCTTATTATGTTATTTATATACCCTGCTCTCATGGATCGTGCGTAGTTTGTTGATCTCTAAAATACAGGGGGAGTGTTGATCCTAGTATGTGTGTCGTGCAGTCCAAAGCACTTATCTTGATGGCACACATCTAGGGGGAGCCCGTCTCTATTTTAGAGATGTGGGGCTTGCTTATGACCTTTATCTTTCTACGTTTCGTGCAAATCCCGTATTGTCATCAATCCACCAAAAAGGGGGAGATTGTAAGGGCATCTTTGGCCCTAAGATGTTTTGGTGATTAATGACAATGCTTTTGCGGACTAATCGTGTGCACTGAGCTTTTTAGAGATTCATTCTTTGGCACGAGACGATTCCCTCCCCTCGGAGTTTGACGCGAAGACGGTGTAGTCTTTTCGATTCAGTTTGGTGGACTTGTTTCATAGAGATCACCGTACTATCAAGAGGGGGTCCGCTTTGGAAAGTCTAGGTTGGAATCATCACGTACACATCCCTTGCTCACCCTCTGAGCCTTTCCACTTTAATGGAGAGCTCGTTCTTGTCCTCATTGTGCCTTCTCTGGTCTGAGCAGTAGTACCGCGGGCCGGAGCGGTAGTACCGCTTGGGTGCTATAAGCGGCAGTACCGCTCCACAACGGTAGTACCGCTTGTAGCCCCAGTCAGTAATCACTGTGGTTTCGTGCTAGTGCCGCCTCGATTTGAGGGCTCATTTTTAAATGTCGGACTTTCTGATACCACCATGGCAGAGAGGCGGTAGTACCGCTCTCGAGCGGTAGTATCATGAGTTGGAGCGGTAGTACCGCTTAGGCTGTTAAGCGGTAGTACTGGCCTAGCCCAGCGGTAGTACCGCTCTCTGCGGGGCTGGTAAGGGGGGCAACGGTTGGATTGTTCCCCCCACTATATAAGTGGGTCTTCTTCTCCAAAGTTGACCTACCTCTTCCCCCAAAAAGATCCATTGTTGCTCCAAGCTCCATTTTCACCCGATCTCTCTCCCTAGCCAATCAAACTTGTTGATTTGCTCGGGATTGGTTGAGAAGGCCCCGATCTAAACTTCCACCAAGAGAAATTTGATTCCCCCCACTAATCCCTAGCGGATCTTGTTACTCATGGGTGTTTGAGCACCCTAGACGGTTGAGGTCACCGTGAAGCCATAGTCCATTGTGGTGAAGCTTCGTGGTGTTGTTGGGTGCCTCCAATTAAGTTGTAGAGATTGCCCCAACCTTGTTTGTAAAGGTTCGGTCACGCCTTCAAGGGCACCAATAGTGGATTCACGGCATCTTGCATTGTGCGAGGGCGTGAGGAGAATACGGTGGCCCTAGTGGCTTATTGGGGAGCATTGTGCCTCCACACCGCTCTAACGGAGACGTACTTCCCCTCAAAAGGAAGGAACTTCGGTAACACATCCTCGTCTTGAAGGAAATATGCCCTAGAGGCAATAATAAAGTTATTATTTATTTCCTTATTTCATGATAAATGTTTATTATTCATGCTAGAATTGTATTAACCGGAAACATAATACATGTGTGAATACATAGACAAACAGAGTGTCACTAGTATGCCTCTACTTGACTAGCTCGTTAATCGAAGATGGTTATGTTTCCTAACCATAGACATGAGTTGTCATTTGATTAACGGGATCACATCATTAGGAGAATGATCTGATTGACATGACCCATTCCGTTAGCCTAGCACTTGATCGCTTAGTATGTTGCTATTGCTTTCTTCATGACTTATACATGTTCCTATAACTATGAGATTATGCAACTCCGTTTACGGAGGAACACTTTGGGTACTACCAAACGTCACAACGTGAATCGGGTGATTATAAAGGAGTACTATGGTGTCTCCAAAGGTACATGTTGGGTTGGCGTATTTCGAGATTAGGTTTTGTCACTCCGATTGTCGGAGAGGTATCTCTGGCCTTCTTGGTAATACACATCGATAAGCCTTGCAAGAGTTGCAACTAATAAGTTAGTTGCGAGATGATGTATTACGGAACGAGTAAAGAGACTTGCGGTAACGAGATTGAACTAGGTATTGGATACCGACGATCGAATCTCGGCAAGTAACATACCGATGACAAAGGGAACAACGTATGTTGTTATGCGGTCTGACCGATAAAGATCTTCGTAGAAAATGTAGGAGCCAATATGGGCATCCAGGTCCCGCTATTGGTTATTGACCGAGATGTGTCTCGATCATGTCTACATTGTTCTCGAACCGTAGGGTCCGTGACGCTTAAGGTTTCGATGGCGGTTATATTATGAGTTTGTGTATTTTGATGTACCGAAGGTTGTTGAGTCCGGATATGATCACGGACATGACGAGGAGTCTCGAAATGGTCGAGACATAAAGATTGATATATTGACGGATATATTTGGACACGGAAAGGTTCGGAGAAGTTTGGAGCTCCGGAGGTTACTGGAACCCCCGGAGGTTTATGGGCCTTATTGGGCCCATATAGGAGGAAGGAGAAGGAACAAGGGAAGGGGCGCGCCCCCAAGCCCAATCCGAATTGGGGAGGGGGCGGCCCCCTTCCTTTCTCCTTCCCCTCTTCCTATTCCTACTACTAGTACTACTTCCTAATACTAGTACTCCTTCCTTCCCCTCCAAATAAGATAAGGAAAGGAGAGGGAAACCTACTTGGAGTAGGTTTCCCTCCCTTGGTGCGCCCCTTGGGCGGCCACCTCCTCCCTCCCTCCTTTATATACGGGAGGGGGGGCACCCTAGGACACACAAGTTGATCCTTGAGATCGCTCTCAGCCGTGTGCGGTGCCCCCTCCACCATATTCCACCTCGGTCATATCGTAGCGGTGCTTAGGCGAAGCCTGCGTCGGTGAAACATCAAGATCGTCCACCACGTCGTGCTAACGGAACTCCTTCTCTCCGAGCTCTGCTGGATCGGAGCCCGTGGAGCGTCATCGAGCTGAACGTGTGCCAAGAACTCGGAGGCGCCGGAGTAACGGGCGCTGGGATCGGCTGGATCGTGAGGAGAACGTCGACTACTTCCTCTACGTCATCATCGACTCGGAGGTGCGAGTAACGGCGCTGGGATCGGCAGGATCGCGAGGAGAACTTATGACTACTTCCTCTACGTTGTGATCGCTTCCGCCACGGTCTCACGAGGGCACGTAGACAACACTCTCCCTCTCGTTGCTATGCCATCACCATGGTCCTGTGTGTGCGTAGGAATTTTTTTGAAATTACTGCGTTCCCTAACAGTGGCATCCGAGCCAGGTTTTATGCGTTGATGTCATATGCACGAGTAGAACACAAGTGAGTTGTGGGCGATACAAGTCATACTGCCTACCAGCATGTCATACTTTGGTTCAGCGGTATTGTGAGATGAAGCGGCCGGACCGACATTACGCAGACGCTTACGCGAGACTGGTTTCACCGTTCACGAGCACTCGTGCTTAAAGGTGGCTGGCGGGTGTCTGTCTCTCTCACTTTAGTTGAACCGAGTGTGGCTACGCCCGGTCCTTGAGAAGGTTAAAACGGAGTCTATTTGTGAAGTATCGTTGTGGTTTTAATGCGTAGGTAAGAACGGTTCTTGCTCAGCCCGTAGCAGCCACGTAAAACTTGCAACAACAAAGTAGAGGACGTCTAACTTGTTTTTGCAGGGCATGTTGTGATGTGATATGGTCAAGACGTGATGCTATATTTTATTGTATGAGATGATCATGTTTTGTAACCGAAGTTATCGGCAATCGGCAGGAGCCATATGGTTGTCGCTTTATTGTATGAAATGCAACGCATACGTAATTGCTTTTACTTTATCACTAAGCGGTAGCGATAGTCGTAGAAGCAATAGATGGCGAACGACAACGATGCTACGATGGAGATCAAGGTGTCGCTACCGGTGACGATGGTGATCACGACGGTGCTTCGGAGATGGAGATCACAAGCACAAGATGATGATGGCCATATCATATCACTTATATTGATTGCATGTGATGTGTATCCTTTATGCATCTTATTTTGCTTTGATTGACGGTAGCATTTTAAGATGATCTCTCACTAAAATTATCAAGTAGTGTTCTCCACGAGTATGCACCGTTGCCAAAGTTCGTGCCGAGACACCACGTGATGATCGGGTGTGATAAGCTCACGTCCATCTACAACGGGTGCAAGCCAGTTTTGCACACGCGGAATACTCATGTTAAACTTGACGAGCCTAGCATATGCAGATATGGCCTCGGAACACGGAGACCGAAAGGTCGGCGTGAATCATATAGTAGATATGATCAACATAGTGATGTTCACCATTGAAAACTACTCCATCGCACGTGATGATCGGTTATGGTTTAGTTGATTTGGATCACGTGATCACTTAGATGACTAGAGAGATGTTTGTCTAAGTGGGAGTTCTTAAGTAATATGATTAATTGAACTTTAATTTATCATGAACTTAGTCCTGGTAGTATTTTGCAAATTATGTTGTAGATCAATAGCTCGCGTTGTTGCTTCCCTATGTTTTTATATGTGTTCCTAGAGAAAATTGTATTGAAAAATGTTAGTAGCAATGATGCGGATTGGATCCGTGATCTGAGGTTTATCCTCATTGCTGCCTGTAAGAATTATGTCCTTGATGCACCGCTAGGTGATGGACCTATTGCAGGAGCGTATGCGCACGTTATGAACGTTTGGCTAGCTCAATATGATGACTACTTGATAGTTTAGTGCACCATGCTTAACGGCTTAGAATCGGGACTTCAAAGACGTTTTGAACGTCATGGACCATATGAGATGTTCCAGGAGTTGAAGTTAATATTTCCAGCAAATACCCGAGTTGAGAGATATGAAGTCTCCAACAAAGTTCTAAAGCTAAAAGATGGAGGAGAATCGCTCAACTAGTGAGCATGTGCTCAGATTATGCAGGTACTTCAATCGCTTGAATCAAGTGGGAGTTAATCTTCCAGATAAGGCGGTGATTGACAGAATTCTCTAGTCACCATCACTAAGTTACTAGAACTTCATGATGAACTATAGTATGCAAGGGATGACGAAAAGCGATTCCCGAGCTCTTCGTGATGTTGAAATCGACGAAGGTAGAAATCAAGAAAGAGCATCAAGTGTTGATGATTGACAAGACCACTAGTCTCAAGGAAAAGGGCAAAGGGAAGAAGGGGAACTTCAAGAAGAACGGCAAGCAAGTTGCTGCTCGAGTGAAGAAGCCCAAGTCTGGATCTAAGCCTGAAACTAAGTGCTTTTGCTGCAATGGAACTGGTCACTAGAAGCGGAACTACCCCAAGTATTTGGCGGATAAGAAGGATGGCAAAGTGAACAAAGGTATATTTGATATACAGATTATTGATGTGTATTTTACTAGTGTTCGTAGCAACCCCTCGGTATTTGATCTTGGTTCGATTGCTAAGAGTAGTAACTTGAAACGGAGTTGCAGAATGACGAAACTAGTTGAAGGGAAGTAACGATGAGTGTTGGAAGTAGTTCCAAGATTGATATGATCATCATCGCACACTCCCTATACTTTCGGGATTAGTGTGGAACCTAAATAAGTATTATTTGGTGTTGAGCATAAATATGATTTGATCATGTTTATTGCAATACGGTTATTCATTTAAGTAAGAGAATAAATTGTTGTTCTGTTTACATGAATAAAACCTTATATGGTTACACACCCAATGAAAAGTATTCATTGGATCTCGATCATAGGGATACACATATTCATAATATTGAAACCAAAAGATGCAAAGTTAATAGTGATAGTGAAACTTATTTGTGTAATCGCCGTTTAGGTCATATTGGTGTAAAGCGCATGAAGAAACTCCATGTCGATGGATTTTTGGAATCACTTGATTATGAATCATTTGATGCTTGCGAACCGTGCCTTTTGGGCAAGATGACTAAAACTCCGTTCTCGGAACAATGGAACAAGCTCTTGACTTATTGGAAATAATACATACTGATGTATGCGATCCAATGAGTGTTGATGCTCGTGGCAAGTATCGTTATTTGCTGACCTTCACAAGATGATTTGAGCATATATGGGTATATCTACTTGATGAAACACAAGTCTGAAACATTTGAAAAGTTCAAAGAATTTCAGAGTGAAGTGAAGAGTCATCGTAACAAGAAAATAAAAGTTTCTACGATATGATCGCAGAGGAAAAATATTTGAGTTACGAAGTTTGGCCTTGATTAAAACAATGTGAAATAATTTCACTACTCACGCCAATTCGAACACCACAGCATAATGGTGTGTCCGAACGTCGTAACCACACTTTATTGGATATGGTGCGATCTATGATGTATCTTACCGATTTACTACTATCGTTTTGGGGTTATGCATTAGAGACAGCTACATTCACGTTTAATAGGGCACCATCTAAATCCGTTGAGATGACACCGTATGAACTATGGTTTAACAAAGAAACCTAAGCTGTCATTTCTTAAAAGTTTGGAGTTGTGATGCTTATGTGAGAAAGTTTTCACCGATAAGCTCAAACCCAAATCGGAGAAGTGCGTCTTCATAGAATACCCAAAGGTAACTATTGGGTACACCTTCTATCACAGATCCGAAGGCAAGTTTTTTTGTTGCTAAGGTGGATCCTTTCTAGAGAAGAAGTTTCTCTCGAAAGAAGTGAGTGGGAGGAAAGTGGAGCTTGATAAGGTAATTTGTACCTTCTCCCGAATTGGAAAGTATTTCATCACGGAAATCAGCCCGGTGATTCCTACACCAATTAGTGAGGAAGCTAATGATGATGATCATGTAACTTCAGATCAAGTCACTCACGAATCCAAAGAGGGCAAACCAGAGTGAGATCCGCACCAAAGTGGTACGGCAATCCTGTTCTTGAAGTAATGCTACTAGATCATGACGAACCTACAAACTATGAAGAAGCGATGGTGAGCCCAGATTCCGCTAAATGGCTAGAAGCCATGAAATCTGAGATGGGATCCATGTATGAAAACAAAGTGTGGACTTTGGTTGACTTGCCCGAGGGTCGGCAAGCAATAGAAAATAAATGGATCTTCAAGAGGAAGGCGGACGTTGATAGTAGTGTTACTATCTACAAAGCTCGACTTATGTCGCAAAAAGGTTTTTGACAAGTTCAAGGTGTTAACTACAATGAGATTTTCTCACCTGTAGCGATGCTTAAGTCTGTCCGAATCATGTTAGCAATTGCCACAATTTATGAAATTTGGCAAATGGATGTAAAACTGCATTCTGAATGGGTTTCAGAGGAAGAGTTGTATATGATGCAACCAGAAGGTTTTATCGATCCAAAGGGAGCTAACAAAGTGTGCAAGCTCCAAATGATCCATCTATGGACTGGTGCAAGCATCTCGGAGTTGGAATATACGCTTTGATAAGTTGATCAAAGCATATAGTTTATCTGAGACTTATAGTGAAGCCTGTATTTACTAGAAAGTGAGTGGGAGCACTACAAAGATTTACGATAAGTATATGTGAATGACATATTGTAGATCGGAAATAATGTAGAATTATTCGCAAAGCATAAAGGAGTGTTTGAAAGGAGTTTTTCAACCAAAGACCTCGGTGAAGCTGCTTACATATTGAGCATCAAGATCTATAGAGATAGATCAAGACACTTGATAAGTTTTTTCAATGAGTACATACCTTGACAAGATTTTGAAGTAGTTCAAAATAGAACAGTCAAAGAAAGAGTTCTTGCCTGTGTTACAAGGTGTGAAATTGAGTAAGACTCAAAACCCAACCACGGCAGAAGATAGAAAGAGAATGAAAGTCATTCCCTATGCCTTGGCCATAGGTTCTATAAAGTATGCCATCTTGTGTACCAGATCTATTGTATACCCTACATCGAGTTTGGCAAGGAGTACAATAGTGATCTAGGAGTAGATCATCGACAGCGGGTCAAAATTATCCTTAGTGGAATAAGGATATGTTTCTCGATTATGGAAGTGACAAAAGGTTAGGTAAGTAAAGGTTACGTCGATGCAAGTTTTGACACCGATCCGGATGACTCTAAGTCTCGATCTAAGATACATATTGAAAGTGGGAGCAATTAGCTAGAGTAGCTCCGTGCGAGCATTGTAGACATAGAAAATTGCAAAATACATAACGGATCTGAATATGAAAGACCCGTTGACTAAGATTCTCTCACAAGCAAAACATGATCACACCTTAGTACTCTTTGGGTGTTAATCACATAGCGATGTGAACTAGATTACTGAATCTAGTAAACCCTTTGGGTGTTGATCACATATCGATGTGAACTATGGGTGTTAATCACATGGTGATGTGAATTATTGCTGTTAAATCACATGGCGATGTGAACTAGATTATTGACTCTAGTGCAAGTGGGAGACTGAAGGAAATATGCCCTAGAGGCAATAATAAAGTTATTATTTATTTCCTTATTTCATGATAAATGTTTATTATTCATGCTAGAATTGTATTAACCGGAAACATAATACATGTGTGAATACATAGACAAACAGAGTGTCACTAGTATGCCTCTACTTGACTAGCTCGTTAATCGAAGATGGTTATGTTTCCTAACCATAGACATGAGTTGTCATTTGATTAACGGGATCGCATCATTAGGAGAATGATCTCGATTGACATGACCCATTCCGTTAGCCTAGCACTTGATCGCTTAGTATGTTGCTATTGCTTTCTTCATGACTTATACATGTTCCTATAACTATGAGATTATGCAACTCCTGCCACCGGAGGAACACTTTGGTACTACCAAACGTCACAACGTAATCGGGTGATTATAAAGGAGTACTATAGGTGTCTCCAAAGGTACATGTTGGGTTGGCGATTTCGAGATTAGGTTTTGTCACTCCGATTGTCTGGAGAGGTATCTCTGGGCCTTCTCGGTAATACACATCGATAAGCCTTGCAAGCATTGCAACTAATAAGTTAGTTGCGAGATGATGTATTACGGAACGAGTAAAGAGACTTGCCGCAGAACGAGATTGAACTAGGTATTGGATACCGACGATCGAATCTCGGGCAAGTAACATACCGATGACAAAGGGAACAACGTATGTTGTTATGCGGTCGACCGATAAAGATCTTCATAGAAAATGTAGGAGCCAATATGGGCATCCAGGTCCCGCTATTGGTTATTGACCGGAGATGTGTCTCAGTCATGTCTACATTGTTCTCGAACCGTAGGGTCCGCACGCTTAAGGTTTCGATGACGGTTATATTATGAGTTTGTGTATTTTGATGTACCAAGGTTGTTGAGTCCCGGATATGATCACGGACATGACGAGGAGTCTCGAAATGGTCGAGACATAAAGATTGATATATTGGACGGATATATTTGGACACCGGAAAGGTTCCGGAGAAGTTTGGAGCTCCGGGAGGTTACCGGAACCCCCCGGGAGGTTTATGGGCCTTATTGGGCCCATATAGGAGGAAGGGAGAAGGAACAAGGGAGGGGGGCGCGCCCCCCAAGCCCAATCCGACTGGGGAGGGGCCGCCCCTTTCCTTTCTCCTTCCCCTCTTCCTATTCCTACTACTAGTACTACTTCCTAATACTAGTACTCCTTCCTTCCCTCCAAATAAGATAAGGAAAGGAGAGGAAACCTACTTGGAGTAGGTTTCCCTCCCTTGGTGCGCCCCTTGGGCCGGCCACCTCCTCCCTCCCTCCTTTATATACGGGGAGGGGCACCCTAGGACACACAAGTTGATCCTTGAGATCGTTCCTCAGCCGTGTGCGGTGCCCCCTCCACCATATTCCACCTCGGTCATATCGTAGCAAAGCGATTGCTTAGGCGAAGCCTGCGTCGGTGAAACATCAAGATCGTCACCACGCCGTCGTCTTGACGGAACTCCTTCTCTCCGGAGCTCACTGGATCGGAGCCCGTGGAGCGCCATCGAGCTGAACGTGTGCCAAGAACTCGAGGCGCCGAGTAACGGCGCTGGGATCGGCTGGATCGTGAGGAGAACGACGACTACTTCCTCTACGTCATCATCGACTCGGAGGTGCCGGAGTAACGGCTACCGATCGGCAGGATCGCGAGGAGAACGCACGACTACTTCCTCTACGTTGTGATCGCTTCCGCCACGGTCTCACGAGGGTACGTAGACAACACTCTCCCCTCTCGTTGCTATGCCATCACCATGGTCCTGTGTGCGTAGGGAATTTTTTGAAATTACTGCGTTCCCCAACACGCCTCCACCGGCTCCACTCTTGGTTATCTCGTGCCTTTACTTGTGCAAGCTTATTTGTGTTATATCCTTTGCTTGCTTGTGTGCTTGTTGTTGTTGCATCATATAGGTTGCTCACCTAGTTGCATTTCTAGACAACCTACTTTGATGCAAAGTTTAATTTGGTAAAGAAAAGCTAAAAATTGTTAGTTGCCTATTCACCCCCCCCCTCTAGTCAACTATATCGATCCTTTCACTTGGCTTGTGCCCTCAACCTGTAATCCTACAGAATAACAAATAGTTCAGTTGTCTGCTTTGCTGTATCGCTTGATTAGAATGCTTGTTTGTTACTTGTTACGCTATACCTGAATTGGCCAACATGTCAGCAGTGCTTGCTGTACTATCGTAAAGAAATGCATGCCTAGTTCATTTGAGTCCTTAACTTTTCCTCTGAACTTCATCACAAGACTATCTTCGTAGTTTATATGAGGCCACACTATTAAGTGCTTTCTTAGATTATTTCAACTGCTCAGATGCCTTGGCACTTAAATATAGCGGTGGTACACTCCCTTTCAACTAGGGATGTCAACTGGGTCCCGTTTAATCCCGGTTAAAGTCCCCTAGTGGTATGATAGTTCAAAAGAGTTTTTTTTTGAGGAAAATGAACCAGGGAGCTAGCAAAAACTAACTAGATGGGATTGGCGGATGTCGTTTATTTGCCACTTACATCCCTAGTTTCATCTTACCATTTTAATTTCTTTTCGGCTGATGCTGCTTCGAACCATTTAAATATAGCTTGCCATGCTCGGCAATAATTCGTATGTCATTTACCATGTAAGCTTACTGCCTGGATCATGCGATAACTATCTCTTACTTATGTCCAATGGAAACCTTTCAGGATGACGTTCACACTAGGACACAATGTACAACCCCACAATCTATTTGTGGAAGTAGTGCGCCATCCATGTTATCAGATGGTAGCAGTTCAGAGGCAACACCACCGGAGAGCAGTCTGAGCATAGATATTATAGTTCTTGAGGCTCTACTAGAGGTAGAAAGAGATGGTGTGGCTGCCATGAATGAGGTAATCTCGATCTTGAAGCTAGAAATTATGCAATTAGCTGCACGCATTATGCAAGCAACCCAAGAATTGGAGGAAGTAAGAATGTTGCATTTGAAGACGGAGGAGGTCCTGCTGCTTCTGCTATCTGAAGCCCAGGGTAATCCCAGTTCTTCTTTAGATAGCATTGAAATTGTCATTAGATTATTGTACTTGCATGTTGTGTCATGTCTCCGAATGGATTATGTTGTAAGACCCCTATGTTGTCCATGTGTTGTAATGATCCAAACTTTTAGGCGAGGTAATCCTCAAGATTTGTATGATTGACATAAGGTGAACTGTTTTTCGTGTGAGCATATTGTATTGGATGAAATAACTGTTTGACTCAAAGTGTATCCAACCTACTGAATTGAAGATCACGGCATTTCTAAATCACAATCATATATAAAGGTGGAATAAATCTTTGTTGTGGTTTTGAAGAAATAAATAACAAAACGTAGAATTATCTGTGGATATTCGTAATCGAATAAAAATTGGATTTGGATTTAGTTGCCAGGGCCCAGGGCAAACGTGAATGCTAATTCTCCCAAGTTTGAATGAAGCCGCTAAACACCCACTATCATTTGTGGGCTGCCCGAAGCAAGTGTTTCCGAGATGGAAATTACTGTCTACCCCTGACACTTGACATCCTTATCGACCGGATTTACACTGCTGTCGAAAAGGGTAGACTAGTAACTTCAATCAACATGACACGACGGCCTCTGAGCCCATTCAGACACGGTGGGCGGCAAAACACATTTGATTCAAGCTCATCCGAAAGACATGTGCCTCTCCCTCCATTTCCCCATTCATCCACGGTGGGCGGCAAAACAAACTCTCCTCGTCCGAAATCAATGTAGGCTAATATTTTAAATAGGGGCAGATGTGTAACTTCCCTCAGATGTGACACAACCGCCCTACCTGTCAGCCCCATTCATACACCGTGGGCGGCAACTGTGGGCGGCAAAACACCCTCTCCTCGCCCGAAATCATCACCGGCAAATATTTGGGAGATGCGAGATTACCGTCCTATCCCCAACCGACGTGATTTCCAAAATTTTAAACGGGGGATAAGTTCATAAATTTCCCACATTTCAGACAAGCGTGTCCAGAAGTTTGAGATCCCCCCTCCCCCTCCATTTCCCCATTCATACACCGTCGGCGCCACGACAACCTCCCCACAGCGGCCAGCCTCCTCCGTCCGCCACCCCAACCTCCACCATGCCGGAGCGGCTACCCCTACCGTCTGCCCTTTGCAAGAGATGGACGGCTCTCATCCACGGCGCCGGACCAGGATCCTTTCATCGCGTCGTCTCGCTTCATCGGCGCCGTCGTCCACTTTGCCGTTGCTGCTCCTACGACCGCCTCGTCCACGGTAACAGGATTTATCCCCCAACCCGTCCGTCTGCCATCTAAAGTCTTCTTCCCTGCCGCCGGTAGCCATCACACCCGTAGCACCCTCAACATATCAGTAGGGGCCTACACGGTGTTGCAAGAGAGGTGGTACTCTTCCATATGTGCTTAAGTTATTGATCTCACCCGGAAAATAGATCTTAAATTGTTTATCGTTTTTTCTTGTTCGTACCAAATCGTAGTGGCTAGTTGAATGCAAACATTGGTTGCGAAGTAGCTTTGTCCGGTTTGCACCTTCAGATCCGCCATGTCACGGTCATTATACTCGTAAAGCTTATGATTTCTGTTGGGGAACGTAGTAATTTCAAAATTTTCCTACGCACACGCAAGATCATGGTGATGCATAACAACGATAGGGGGAGTGTATCTTCATACCCTTGAAGATCGCTAAGCGGAAGCGTTTATCAATGCGGTTGATGTAATCGTACGTCTTCACGATCCGACCGATCCAAGCACCGAACGCACGGCACCTCCGAAGTTCTCGCACATCGCTCAGCTTGATGACGCCCTCGCCTTCTCGATCCAAAGAAGACGGGCGAAGTAGTAGATGAGTTCCGGCAGCACGACGGTGTGGTGACGGTGTTGGTGAAAAACAATCTCCACAGGGCTTCGCCTAAGCACTACGGAAACTATGACGGAGGATAAACTAGAGGGGACGGGGTTGCCGGCACACGGCTTGGTGTTTCTTGATGTCTCTTTGGTGCTAGCCCTGCCCCTCTATTTATATGTTGAGCCTTGGGGTCGAAACTTGGAGTAAAAGCCTCCACAAAGTCGGTTTCACCCGAAAGGCAAGAGTCCTTCTCGGACTCCAGGGCCAGACGCCAGGGTTCCGGCGTCTGGACCTGCACGCCAGGACCTGGCGTCGGCCTCGGACTCCATAAAACTTCCTTTTGCGCTTTCCAAAACCTTGTGGGCTTTCCCTTTGGCCCAAATAACGTGTTCTCGCACCCAAACATTTCGGAAACATCCGAAACCCTTCCGTGAATTCCGAACCCTTCCTGAGATCAAACACTATTATCCCATATATCAAACTTTATCTCAGGACCATTCCGGAGTTCCTCGTCATGTCCATGATCTCATCCGGACTCAACAACATTCGGTTACCAACATACATAACTCATATAATACTATATCGTCAATGAAGCGTTAAGCGTCACGGACCCTACGGGTTCGAGAACTATGTAGACATGACCGAGACACGTTTCCGGTCAATAACCAATAGCGGGACCTGGATGCCCATATTGGCTCCGACATATTCTACGAAGATCTTTATCGGTCAAATCGCATAACAACGTACATTGTTCCCTTTGTCATCGGAATGTTACTTGCCCGAGATTTGATTGTCGGTATCCAATACCTAGTTCAATCTCATTACCGGCAAGTCTCTTTACTCGTTCAGTAATACATCATCCCGCAACTAACTAATTAGTTGCAATGCTTGCAAGGCTTATAGTGATGTGCATTACTGAGTGGGCCCAGAGATACCTCTCCGACAATCGGAGTGACAAATCCTAATCTCGAAATACGCCAACCCAACATGTACCTTCGGAGACACACAGAGAGCTCCTTTATAATCACCCGATTACGTTGTGGACGCTTTGGTAGCACACAAAGTGTTCCTCCCAAACGGAGTTGCATAATCTCATAGTCATAGGAACATGTATAAGTCATGAAGAAAGCAATAGCAATATACTAAACGATCAAGTGCTAAGCTAACGGAATGGGTCAAGTCAATCACATCGTTCTCCTAATGATGTGATCCGTTAATCAAATGACAACTCTTTTGTCCATGGCTAGGAAACATAACCATCTTTGATAAACGAGCTAGTCAAGTAGAGGCATACTAGTGACACTATGTTTGTATATGTATTCACACATGTATTATGTTTCCGGTTAATACAATTCTAGCATGAATAATAAACATTTAGCATGATATAAGGACATAAATAATAACTTTATTATTGCCTCTAGGGCATATTTCCTTCAGTCTCCCACTTGCACTAGAGTCAATAATCTAGTTCACATCATCATGTGATTCAACACCAATATTCATATCTATATATGATTAACACCCATAGTTCACATCGTCATGTGACCAACACCCTAAGGGTTTACTAGAGTCAATAATCTAGTTCACATAGCTATGTGATTAACACCCAAAGAGTATTGAGGTGTGATCATGTTTTGCTCGTGAGAGAAGCTTAGTCAACGGGTCTGTCACATTCAGAGTCGTATGTATTTTGCAAATATTCTATGTCTACAATGCTCTGCATGGAGCTACTATTGCTAATTGCTCCCACTTTCAATATGTATCCAGATTGAGACTTAGAGTCAATGCGGATCGGTGTAAAAGCTTGCATCGATGTAACTCTTTACGACGGGCTCTTTTATCACCTCCATAATCGAGAAATATTTCCTTAGTGCTCACTAAGGATGTTCTTGACCAATGTCCAAAGGATCTACTCCTAGATCACTATTGTACTCCTTGCCAAATTCGAGCAAGGTATACAATAGGTCCGGTACATAGCATAGCATACTTTATAGAACCTATGATCGAGGCATAGGGAATGACTTTCATTCTCTTTTCTATTTTCTGCCGTGGTCGGGATTTGAGTCTTACTCAATTTCACACCTTTGCAACACGTGCAAGAACTTTTTCTTTGACTATTCCATTTTGAACTACTTCAAAATCTTGACAAGGTATGTACTTATTGAAAAAACTTATCAAGCCGCCTTGATCTATCTCAATAGATCTTGATGCTCAATATGTAAGTAGCTTTACTGAGGTCTTTCTTTTAAAGAACTCCTTTGAAATACTCATTTATGCTTTCCAGAAAAATTCTACATCATTTCTGATCAACAATATGTTACTCACATATATCTATCAGAAAGGCGGTAGTGCTCCCACTCACTTTATTGTAAATACAGGCCTTTCCAAAGGTCTGCATAAAACCATATGCTTTGATCAACTCATCAAAGCGTATATTCCAACTCCGAGATGCTTGCACCAGTCCATTGATGGATTCTTTGGAGCTTGCACACTTTGTTAGCATCTTTAGGATTGACAAAACCTTCTGGTTGCATCATATACAACTCTTCTTTAATAAATCCATCAAGGAATGCAAGTTTTGACATCCATTTGCCAGATTTCATAAAATGTGGCAAGTGCTAACATGATTCGGACAGACTTAAGCATCGCTACAGTTGAGAAAATCTCATTGTAGTCAACACCTTGAACTTGTCGAAAACCTTTTTGTGACAAGTCGAGCTTTGTAGATAGTAACACTACCATCCGTATCTGTCTTCCTCTTGAAGATCCATTTATACAATATGGCTTGCCGATCATCAGGCAACTCCACCAAAGTCCACACTTTGTTCTCATACATGGATCCCATCTCAGATTTAATGGCCTCAAGCCATTTCGTGGAATCTGGGCTCATCATCGCTTCCTCATAGTTCGTAGGTTCATCATGGTCTAGTAACATGACTTCCGTAACAGGATTACCGTACCACTGTGCGGACTGTACTTTGGAAGATCTACGAGGTTTTGTAGTAACTTGATCTGATGTTTCATGATCATCATCATTAGCTTCCTCACTAATTGGTGTAGGAATCACAGGAACTGATTTCTGTGATGAATTACTTTCCAATTTGGGAGAAGGTACAATTACCTCATCAAGTTCTACTTTCCTCCCACTCACTTCTTTCGAGAGAAATTCCTTCTCTAGAAAGGATCCATTCTTAGCAACGAATGTTTTGCCTTCGGATCTGTGATAGAAGGTGTACCCAACATTTCCTTTGGGTATTCTATGAAGACGCATTTCTCCAATTTGGGTTCGAGCTTATCGGGTTGAAAACCTTTTTCATATAAGCATCACAACTCCAAACTTTAAGAAACGACAACTTAGGTTTCATCGCTAAACCATAGTTCATACGGTGTCGTCTCAACGGATTTAGATGGTGCCCTATTAAACGTGAATGCAGTTGTCTCTAATGCATAACCCCAAAACGATAGTGGTAAACCGATAAGAGACATCATAGATCGCACCATATCTAGTAAAGTACGATTACGACGTTCGGACACACCATTACATTGTGGTGTTCCAGGTGGCGTGAGTTGCGAAACTATTTCACATTGTTTCAAATGAAGACCAAACTAGTAACTCAAATATTCGTCTCCATGATCAGATCGTAGAAACTTTATTTTTCTTGTTACGATGATTTTCCAGTTCACTCTGAAATTCTTTGAATTTTTCAAATGTTTCAGACTTATGTTTCATCAAGTAGATATACCCATATCTGCTCAAATCATCTGTGAAGGTCAGAAAATAACGATACACGCCGCGAGCCTTAACACTCACCGGATCGCATACATCGGTATGTATTATTTCCAATAAGTCAAGAGCTCATTCCATTGTTTCGAGAACGGGTTTTAGTCATCTTGCCCAAAAGGCACGGTTCGCAAGCATCAAATGATTCATAACCAAGTGATTCCGAAAATCCATCTTTATGGAGTTTCTTCATGCGCTTTACACCGATATGACCCAAACGGCAGTGCCACAAATAAGTTGCACTATCATTATCAACTTTGCATCTTTTGGCATCAATATAATGAATATGTGTATCACCATGATCAAGATTTAATAAACCATCAACATTGGGTGTATGACCATAGAAGGTTTTATTCATGTAAACAGAATAACAATTTATTCTCTGTCTTAGATGAATAATTGTATCGCAATAAACATGATCTAATCATATTTATGCTCAACGCATAAACACCAAATAACAATTATTTTGGTTCAACACTAATCTCGAAAATATAGGAGTGTAATGATGATGATCATATCAATCTTGGAATCACTTCCAACACACGTCGTTACTTCACCCTCAACTAGTCTCTGCTTATTCTCGTAACTCTGCTTTCAAGTTACTAATCTTAGCAACCGAACAAGTATCAAATACTAGGGGCTACTATAAACACTAGTAAGGTACACATCAATAATCAGTATATCAAATATACCCTTGTTCACTTTGCCATCCTTCTTATCCACCAAATATTCGTGGTATTTCCGCTTCCAAAGGACCATTTCGCTTTGCAGTGTAAGCACTTAGTTTCAGGCTTTGGTTCAGCTTTGGTCTTCTTCGCGGGAGTGACAACTTGCTTGCCATTCTACTTGAAGTTCCCTTTCTTTCCCTTTGCCCTTTTCTTGAAACTAGTGGTCTTGTCAATCATCAACACTTGATGCTCTTTCTTGATTTCTACCTTCGTCGATTTCAACATCACGAAGAGCTCGGGAATTTTTTTCGTCATCCCTTGCATACTATAGTTCATCACGAAGTTCTAGTAACTTGGTGATGGTGATTAGAGAATTCTGTCAATCACTATCTTATCTGGAAGATTAAATCCCACTTGATTCAAGCGATTGTAGTACCTAGACAATCTAAGCACATGCTCATTAATTGAGCGATTCTCTTCCATCTTTTAGCTATAGAACTTGTTGGAGACTTCATATCTCTAAACTCGGGTATTTGCTTGAACTATTAACTTCAATTCTGGAACATCTCATATGGTCCATGACGTTCAAAACGTCTTTGAAGTCCCGATTCTAAGCCGTTAAGCATGGTGCACTAAACTATCAAGTAGTCATCATATTGAGCTAGCCAAACGTTCATAACGCCTGCAATGCTCCCGCAATTAGGTCATCACCTAGCGGTGCATTAAGGACATAATTCTTACGTGCGCAATGAGGATAAACCTCGGATCACGGATCCAATCCGCATCATTGCTACTAACATCTTTCAACACAATTTTCTCTAGGAACATATCAAAATAAACATATGAAAGCAACAACGCGAGCTATTGATCTACAACATAATTTGCAAAATACTACCGGGACTAAGTTCATGATAAATTTAAGTTCAATTAATCATATTACTTAAGAACTCCCACTTAGACAGACATCTCTCTAGTCATCTAAGTGATCACGTGATCCAAATCAACTAAACCATGTCCGATCATCACGTGAGATGGAGTAGTTTTCAATGGTGAACATCACTATGTTGGTCATATCTACTATATGATTCATGCTCGACCTTTCGGTCTCCGTGTTCCAAGGCCATATCTGTATATGCTAGGCTCGTCAAGTTTAACCTGAGTATTCTGCGTGTGCACCTGTTGTATTTGAACGTAGAGCCTATCACACCCGATCATCACGTGGTGTCTCAGCACGAAGAACTTTCGCAATGGTGCATACTCAGGGAGAACACTTCTTGATAATTAGTGAGAGATCATCTTAAAATGCTACCGTCAATCAAAGCAAGATAAGATGCATAAAGGAAAAACATCACATACAATCAATATAAGTGATATGATATGGCCATCATCATCTTGTGCTTGTGATCTCCATCTCTGAAGCACCGTCGTGATCACCATCGTCACCGGCGCGAGACCTTGATCTCCATCGTAGCATCGTTGTCATCTCGCCACCTATTGCTTCTACGACTATCGTTACCTCTTAGTGATAAAGTAAAGCATTACAGGGCGACTGCATTGCATACAATAAAGCGACAACCATATGGCTCCTGCCAGTTGCCGATAACTCGGTTACAAAACATGATCATCTCATACAATAAAATATAGCATCACGTCTTGACCATATCACATCACAACATGCCCTGCAAAAACAAGTTAGACGTTCTCTACTTTGTTGTTGCAAGTTTTACGTGGCTGCTACGGGCTTAGCTAGAACCGTTCTTACCTACGCATCAAAATCACAACGATAGTTCGTCAAGTTAGTGTTGTTTTAACCTTCGCAAGGACCGGGCGTAGCCACACTTGGTTCAACTAAAGTTGGAGAAAGCAGACACCCGACCACACCGTATGTGCAAAGCACGTCGGTAGAACCGGCCTCGCGTAAGTGTATGCAGCGTAATGTCGGTCCGGCCGCTTCATCCAACAATACCGCCAAACCAAAGTGAGACATCTTTGGTAAGCGGTATGACTTGTATCGCCCACAACTCACTTGTGTTCTACTCGTGCATATAACATCTACGCATAAAACCAGGCTCGGATGCCACTGTTGGGGAACGTAGTAATTTCAAAATTTTCCTACGCACACGCAAGATCATGGTGATGCATAGCAACGATAGGGGGAGTGTATCTTCATACCGTTGAAGATCGCTAAGCGGAAGCGTTTATCAACGCGGTTGATGTAATCGTACGTCTTCACGATCCGACCGATCCAAGTGCCGAACGCACGGCACCTCCGAGTTCTGCACACGTTTAGCTCGATGACGTCCTCGCCTTCTCGATCCAGCAAGACGGGCGAAGTAGTAGATGAGTTCCGGCAGCATGACGGTGTGGTGACGGTGTTGGTGAAAAACAATCTCCGCAGGGCTTCGCCTAAGCACTACGGAAACTATGACGGAGGTTAAACTAGAGGGGACGGGGTTGCCGGCACACGGCTTGGTGTTTCTTGATGTCTCTTTGGTGCTAGCCCTGCCCCTCTATTTTTATGTTGAGCCTTGGGGTCTAACTGGAGTAAAAGCCTCCACAAAGTCGGTTTCACCCGAAGGCAAGAGTCCTTCTCGGACTCGGGGCGAACGCCAGGTTCCGGCGTCTGGACCTGCACGCCGAGGACCACGGCATCGGCCCCTGGACTCATAAAACTTCCTTTTGCGCTTTCCAAAAACCTTGTGGGCTTTCCCTTTGGCCCAAATAACGTGTTCTCGTGCCCAAACATTTCGAAACATCCGGAACCCCTTCCGGTGAATTCGGAACCCTTCCGAGATCAAACACTATTATCCCATATATCAAACTTTATCTCCGGACCATTCCGGAGTTCCTCGTCATGTCCATGATCTCATCCGGGACTCCGAACAACATTCGGTTACCAACATACATAACTCATATAATACTATATCATCAACGAAACGTTAAGCGTGCGGACCCTACGGGTTCGAGAACTATGTAGAAATGACCGAGACACGTTTCCGGTCAATAACCAATAGCGGGACACGGATGCCCATATTGGCTCCGACATATTCTCTGAAGATCTTTATCGGTCAAACCGCATAACAACATACGTTGTTCCCTTTGTCATCGGTATGTTACTTGCCCGAGATTTGATCGTCGGTATCCAATACCTAGTTCAATCTCGTTACCGGCAAGTCTCTTTACTCGTTCCGTAATACATCATCCCGCAACTAACTAATTAGTTGCAATGCTTGCAAGGCTTATAGTGACGTGCATTACCGAGTGGGCCCAGAGATACCTCTCCGACAATCGGAGTGACAAATCCTAATCTTGAAATACGCCAACCCAACATGTACCTTTGGAGACACCTGTAGAGCTCCTTTATAATCACCCAGTTACGTTGTGACATTTGGTAGCACACAAAGTGTTCCTCCGGTAAACGGGAGTTGCATAATCTCATAGTCATAGGAACATGTATAAGTCATGAAGAAAGCAATAGCAACATACTAAACGATCAAGTGCTAAGCTAACGGAATAGGTCAAGTCAATCACATCATTCTCCTAATGATGTGATCCATTAATCAAATGACAACTATTTTGTCCATGGCTAGGAAACATAACCATCTTTGATAAACGAGCTAGTCAAGTAGAGGCATACTAGTGACACTATGTTTGTCTATGTATTCACACATGTATTATGTTTCCGGTTAATATAATTCTAGCATGAATAATAAACATTTATCATGATATAAGGAAATGAATAATAACTTTATTATTGCCTCTAGGGCATATTTCCTTCAGTCCCCCCCCTTTATATTCACTACCATCATCGTAGGTGCTTCCCTGCTTCGTGTCGTGCTAGCACTGCTCCTCAAGACCTCAACCCATCAAGCGAAACAACATGCCACTCATAATTCCAAAGCTTACGTGTTGAAATACGAATCTGATATGATGCTCATATTACTAAAACAAAGAACGTTTAATTGGTCACCTAATGTTCCTATATTCGTTTCGAAAAGCATGTGCGCCACCCACTGGTCCAGCTAGTTCCACTTTCCGGATTTTACTCTTGATGCTTAGGGTTTTCCCCTTTTATCTACTCTACTAGGATATGCGTAGGTGCTTTCTGTCATACTAGCATTACTCCACCCTTCAAGCTAAACAACACAACATTCAAAATTCCAAAGCTTAGTTGTTCAAATATGATTGTGATATGATACTGATATTAGTTAACAGACACATTTAGTTGGTTAGCTAAAGGTCCCACTTGAGTTTCCAAATGCATGTCGCGACATATAGAGAGACAGCAGAATTGCATTCCTTTGTCACTTGTTGAATGTACTTTCTTGTTCATACCAAATCTTAGTTGTTATTTCAAAGCAAATATCGGTTGCTAACTACCCTTTATGCGGTTTGCGACTTTCAGATCTGCCATCCCACTGCCACGGTCAACACTATACTCATCATGCTTACAGTTTCCCCATTTTATGATGACCACGATCAGCCTATGTGGTTCATGTCGTAATAGCACTGCTCCACCCATCGAGCTAAACAAGCTTAGTTGTACAAATTCAAATCTGATATTA
The DNA here is from genome assembly GCA_021605145.1 of Aegilops bicornis. NCBI lineage: Eukaryota > Viridiplantae > Streptophyta > Magnoliopsida > Poales > Poaceae > Aegilops > Aegilops bicornis. The sequence goes on from CM038672.1 coordinate 39,017,557, forward strand.
TGTTGATATTAGTAAAACTGAGAGATGTTTAATTGGTCAGCTAAATGTTCCTACTTTAGTTTCGGAATGCATGCGAGCCACATATGGAGAGACCGGAAGGAATAGTATTTCTCTGTGCGCTCTGGTTCATCATCGGTGGCCAACCGGCATTGTATAGAAAGACTTGTAATATCTTCAATCTGTTTGCTCTTCTGCTCTTCTTTAAGATGATCCTCTTCTCTTGTGGCCGACTGGTCAGGTCGAGTTATTCTCCCTTAGTATATTTTGAATATGTCAGGTCAGGTCGACTTGTTCTTCTTTACTATATGTTGAAGTTGTCATCTGCGAAGTATCATCACTTCTGGAGCTCTCATATTTTGAGTAGTAGGCCACATTATATTAATGCACACACCAAATTACAAAGATGCATGGCACCTCTTAGAAGAATTGCAGAGATAGCACAAAGGGGTTTACAGGAGGAAGTATTGGATTAGAATCACTTACGCATTACAAAGATAATCTCACTTGTTTTTATGTTTTCATGCATGTCGTATTGAACATTATCAAAATGAATATGAGAATGGGCATACGAGAGGAATATTATGAACGATCCACTGGCTAACAAACTTGGCATGGTGGAGGATGGCCTATCTTATTCACCCATCAAGGTGCATGCTCTAACTTGGCAAGGTTGTATTGGTCGCACACATTTTTCATCTGACCTCTTGCATTACTTCTACTTTGTTACACCATCTGCTTAGTTTAAGCATCATATATGAGTATATGCCATACCTATCCATTTTTTGTACCTATTCCATGTGTCGTCATACTATGTTTTTCCAGTCAAATGTTGTTCTTTCGTAATAGATGTCCAAAAGGAATAGGGTGATTGCAGATCCTCAAGGAGTACAAACTAGGTATTTGGAAAAGGTAGTGATACCTGTTAAATCAGATAGATCAGTAGTCACAGAAAACACAGGCCCAACTGTAACAGACTTTACCCCTACTCCAGTAGCCAACCCCCTATTAGAACTGCTAACAGCTCAGCGTCAGGTACTGTCTATGATATCAATTCAAAATTTGAACTCCTAAATTTCTGCATGTGCCTTACCTTCTCTCTTGTATGAAAACTAATTTCAGATGAATCTCCTTGCTCAAAGGATCATAGGATCTCACGACAATACTGGGCTCTGCATTTCTCTTGTCAGTACCTCTTGCCCTTTGTCAGCATATTTACACTCATTCTTTGTTTGATTATGTAGCATCACCGTAAATGTTCGCTTCTTTATCCTTCCTTTGCTTGAAATTATAAGATCTATATTTACTCTTAGAAAAATGTAGAATTAACACAATGGTTATGAAGTTTTGGATTGCTCATGTAAGTACCTGTTGTCATGTACTCCCTCTGTATCGAATTAATTGTTGATCAATTGGATGTATTTAGAACTTAATAGTGCTAGATACATCCATTTGAGCGACAACTAATAACGGACGATGGTGTACATGCATCGCGAGATAGTTGATTGTCTAGCATTACTCTGCATCTTATCTACCCTGCCCTCCACTTTCTCCAAATTATCATATCTACATTTACTCTTACCAAAATGTTGAATAAAGCCAATGCCACTGCACACGTTGATGTCTGCATTCCTCTTGTCAGTACCTTTTGCCTTGTAACGATGTACTTAATTAATTGCTATTTGATTATGTATCATCGATTACACTTTTGAGCTTCATTATCCTCTATTTCTTCCAATATTATTTGATCTATATTTACTCTTTGCAAAATGTAGAATAATGGCAACGCTTATAAAGAATTTTCTTTGGGGAATTTATTGAATTATCTTTCCATCAGCATGGAGAAGGGCTTTGTCTGGCCCGTGTTAACATGTAATGTAAGTTCATCCTTCTCAAGCCTTCAAACTTTGTTCTAGTATATATTTGGATAGGCATCATTTCCTCCTTCTTTGTTTACATCTGATTGTATGTTTGCAACAACTACCGCTTTTAAATTGTAGTTGTAAAAACATGTTCCTTATGCGTAATGTATCCATTTATTTTCTTATATAATTGTGAAACACATTACGTGTCTCCTTGTTTCTCTTCGTAGTCGTATCTCTTATGCCGTGCAGAACTTTAGTAAAGATAGTGAGCCAAACCATCTTGAGGACAGCGAGATGACCCCAAGGTCCTGTCTTGATGAAGACAGTGAGTTGAAGCTACTCACCAGCAGGTGTGAGACAACCTCTGTGAAGTCGCTGCCTCAATCAGTTCGACTTCTTCAGTCTCAACTTAAAGCGGAAAGGCTTGCTTCATCTTAGCTCCGACTTGAAGTCAAAGATGTATTGAAGATGTCAGGGGACTGCCTTGCGCACTATGGTGCCATACAGCTAGGGATGAAGCATCTATCGTTGACACAACTGAGGTCTCATCAGCTTGTTCTACCGCTTATGGGCCTGAGCTTGCAGTGTCTAGTGCCTTCTAAAGTGCTCTCGCTTTTGTATATTCTTTTGTCGGTAGCGTTTATATATGCACTGGTGGCGACCTTTGATGCCCAGTATATGTAATCCGCGGTCATGTTGCACTTTATTATCACCGGGTAGCGAACTTTGATTCCTAATATGCCTAATTTCTGTGTTGTATAGTCTAGGTTTATTCTTTGGTCGGTATGCTGTAATTTAAGCCGAAAGGTTCAGTGGATCTCAATGTTGTCGGTCTTCAGGCCTGCTCGTTACTCATATGGGCCAAAAGCATTGGGCCTATAATCATCTTGGGCCATTAGCAGGTCTAAACCTATAGCAGTTTCCCGCCTTTAACAGGCCATGGGCTACATATTTGCTGTAGTGACACTGGGCTTCCTATGGGCCGTAGAAATAATGGGCCTTCTACGGTCAGTAGAAACAATGAGCCTTCTACGGGCCGTAGAAACAATGGGCCTTCTATGGGCCGTATCATCAATGGGCCTTAGACGGGCCGTATGATCGATTGGCCAAACATGGGCCAAAAACAGACTGCATTATGGCCGTAAACGGGCTAGAGTTGGAGTCGTCCGTTCATGGGCCGACCATAACGTGCCATCGTTAATAGACCGTATTTGATGACGCTATGAAAAAGGCCCAACGTATTAATGGGCCACAAATGGGCCGACTGTAACCACGGGCTGAATTTGGCCCACAAGCAGAAAATGGCGAAGAATCGCCATAAGTAACCGAATCTTTGGAAATGAGCCCAAGAATAAATGGGCCCTAAGAAGGTCGAAGATAACATGGGCTGCAAACAGCCCAATGGATTAATGGGTCGTTAATGGGTATAAAGTGATACCTTTGTTCATTACGGAGACGGTTTCACCACGGGCCGTTAATGGGCCAAGAGTTACAAAGGGCCTCATCCGGGCGAACGACGTCATGGGCCATACATGGGCGGAACTTAAAATGGGTGGAATCATATTGGATGGCCCAGGATGACGCTTATTGGGCCTAATTCGGATAGGTCGTAACGGGCCCCAGGTTAGCGGGTCGTACATGGGCTATATGCAAACATGCCGATTAACGAGCTTTCCGTGGGCGCCCGCCACCTTTTGACCAAGTCAAATGGGTCGGCCTTTTCACGTGAATGGGCCTCTGTTAGGCCGTACACGTGTCGACGTATCATAGGCGCCTTAAGTCCAATGAGTGGATGACATCTGTCCCAACGGTGAGCCGACACGTGTTTCCTCCAGCCAATGATGATTTTACACGTGGAAAATCCCCATTGGTCGGGGCTATTAGCGGGTTATCGGATCCAAAACCAGACCCGATAGCTTAACTGTGTTTCGTTACGGTGGATGCTACGTGTCGGTCACCCTTGACGAAAGCACTTCTGTGACGCGCGATTTATCGTCATGGAAGTGCACACTTCCGTGATGATAATTTTGGTAATGTCATGGAACACTTCTACGACACGTATGACTATCTTGATTCTGTCATAAATTTGTCATGGATGTACATGCATGACAAAAAATGCGACCTACTGTGACAAACACGTATCATCACGGAAGTGTATTTTTTTGTAGTGGATGTTGTATGTTAATATTGCCGCGTATATAATTAACAATGTAAATAATGTACCAGTTGGACAAATATGATTGAAGATGGAGATGGAAATGGAATTTTACGTAAACACGGATATGCATGTCTATGTCTCTGTGTGTGTGCGCGATGACTCTCGCGACTTGGAAGCGGGGGCGTGTTTTTGATCGAGTTTTCTTTCTTGGTACATTAAAAAATTGTCCGCCAGTTTTCGTTTCTTTTTTCAAGAACACATGTATTCTATTTAAAACCACTGCTATGGAGAGATTTTTTTACTCCATTATAGCCTCTTGTTTGATAGAGTTTCTCGCGTCTCGCTCTCTCACCCTCTCCATATCAAAACAAGATGACAGTGTCCACACTATCTCTCTCCTCACCGGTGGTCACAGATCCGGCGGAATCCCGTCCACTGCGGGAGGTGAGGAGGTGCAGCGTTGACGTTGTCACTGTCGGTGATGGAGGAAGCCGATGCGCACCATCCTCTCGGAGCCGGCGCTGGCGCGAACGAAGGTCCTCCGCGCCCTTGTTCGCTACCGTTGTGTGGGCAGATCCCGCCCGCCCACCTAAGTGACATCTCGCCCACCTGAGGTATAACTTCTTGTATTGGTCCAGCTCCTGTGTCATTTGCATGCGGGTTTTCTTCTATGCGACTACTCCCTAGCTCCCCATGTATAGTAGCTAGGGTTCGTCGGCTGGTCTAACATCACCTAATATTATAGAGGAAATTCCACTCGAAAAGTTGTCCTGATTTATGCCTCGGTGGAGGTATACATGTTGTTTCCACAGAAAGTACATGGTGGTTGTGCGGCCATTGTCCATATGCTCCTATTGTTGCTGCTAATCTAATACTACTAGTAGAATGCCCGTGCGTTGCCACGGGCATTTGAAATATTTTGCTTAAGTTATATACATATAAATAATGCATGTTAAATTTCACTTGCGTAAAAAAGATGACAATCGGGTAATAATTGAAATCCACTTCACTTGCAATGCAAGTTGATAAAAAAAGTAATTTGATGATGTATACATAGAGAGTGAGACCCGAGCCGGCGGAGGTGATGCCGCCACCGCCATGACCGGAGGCGCGACTCCGGGGATCCATCACCGCCGATTGGCCACATCCTCTCCCGATCCGCCCTCCCGACGATGCCGCCGGAGCAGCACCGAATCACCGGGAAGGACGAACTCCAGATTGGTTCTCACGCCGCCAGTCCCTCTAGACCGCGGGCGTACAACCTAGATCCTCGCTGTCCCCATCACGGTCTTGCGCGCCTCACAGGGATAGACGAGGTGGAAAGATAGGGGAGGTGGCGGCCTTCCCCCCACGCGATCGCCCTGGAGGGAGCGAACGAGGAGGTACGGGAGTGGGAGGAGGTGGCGTCTCCACATCCATGTCTTAAGTTTATGTGGGTTCATTATGAATGTCTAGCAAATTTGAGACATATAGAAATAAATTATAAAATATTATCAAATGTTAGACACATAAAAAGAAAGGGGACAATTATACGTTATGTTGTCAAAATGGGTGAATTTTCAGTCCCGTCCAGCTAGGGCCGCAAACGAGTCGAGCTTGAACAAGTTGTTCTAGATTCAGCTCAGCTCAAACTAAAATTCAAGCGAGCACAAACATAATGAAGTTCAAAGTCAAGTAAGATAAAATGGTTTGTGCTCAGCTTGTAACAACATCTAGCTAATTTTAAGCTAAATAAGATGGTAAAAAATGATACTATAATAATATGAAAAAACTAAATATTGTTCGTTTCCAAGGAGAGACGCGTTTAAGGGATTATCTGGGTTTTTTTCTGTCGGAAGATCATGCGCCGAAGCGTCGACGGTAGAAAAGTAAAGGAGGCGACCTCACGAAACCGAACCAACGTTGTACCTACCTAAAAAAGGAAAAGAAAAGAGAAGAAGCTAGCTGCTAGTCTGCTACTACCTCGCTCAGACTCAGCTCTGTCTCGAGCTCTCCAGAGCCCAGACCCTTCCGCCTCCGACCGCCCCTTGCCAGATCTGATCTAGCGAGCTCCGGCTCCCCGCCGCCTTGTGCATAGGATGAGACCTCCAGGCCGACCTCCCCTGCCCTCAGTTGCTGGCCACGGCGAACGGCGAACGGCGACGCGCGGGCGCGGCGGAGGAGGCAACAGGTCGCGTCTTCCACTTAGGGACGAAGCTGCGGAACCGGCGCGGCGGCGAGGCTGATAGACGGGAAGAGGGCGGCCCCTGGTGGAGGAGGCAGCAACCTTTTCCTTCCTCATGGGGATGCTGCCGGAGGAGCTGGTGGATGGGAAGAGGGCATCACCCGAGCGGAGGAGGCAGCAGCCGGAGCATGCGGGCGAGGTCGAAGGAGCTCGCGGCGAGACTGGAGGGCAGCGCGGAGGAGAGGCAGCGGTGCGCGAGCACGAGACGTGGCGTATAGGATGGACAAGCTCGCCGCGTACAGGATGGGAAAGCTCATCGGCACCGTTATCAAGTACGGCGTTGAGGTAATCTTCCTGCCCCTCGCTCTCTTAATCCCCTGTGAAGTGGTTTGGTTTATGGTTTGCACACTTTTGTTGAGAATTTAAATCATTAAGCAATATATAAAGTCGCTTTATATTCACACATTTAGCTAGCAAAAGGAAAAAAAAGCAGAATTACTGAATCGATAAGCAAGTTGTTTGTTGTACAACTGACAAAAAACTAAATTTCGTCACGTCGTCCAGGAGGCAGATATCTTCGTTCATCAATTCGGATACCACTATGGCATTAGCATATTTTCCCTCAAACATCCGACGGTTCTTTCCTTCCATAAGTGCGAGGCAACATACATAGCATTTGCGGCTAGGTGCATGGTATCTTTGGAATTGGCCATGACCACAATTTACTTCCATCATTTCTTGATCTTTGATTCCTGACCTCATATTCTCATCATCTCCAGGTTGGTAGACTTGAGCGCTCAAAATGGCAACAAAGGGTGAGGCTGGCAGCACTCTGCATGATTTTGTCGCAAAAAGAGCAGACTTCATCACGGGGTATCTATTTTGAACTTACACCAGCTGCATACTCCTTGCTCACAAAGAAGTTTGGGTACGCGCTTGTGCTGGCGTGGCCGCGGCTCTACAAGGCCGTGCTCGACCCCATCGGTGCTGAGCCCTTCGCGCGCGCACAGGCTGGCGCCAGGACCGGAAGGCGAACAAGGTGATGCTCGACGACGAACATCTGCTCGAGGACATCCTGCTTGATGATGCTCCTCGTCGCCAGCATCTCCAACGCGTGGTAAGCTTCCCCTGTCTCATCCCTTCACTCTTGGTTGCAGGATTTTGTTAAGATTTGTAGTACTGCTTGGGTACAGATTAGGAGTAGGGTACAGTTTATTTGTATGAGTATGGGTACAGGTTATGAGTAGGAGATGTAGTCGTAGGCATAGTTTTAGTAAAATTTCAGTAACTTCAGTAATCTTGCTTGAAGTACCCTGAAAATATACTCAGAAAATGTACTGTTTGTACTGCTGATCTTGCAGATAGGGGGAGAGCTCTTGTACTCAGAGCAGCTGTTGATCTGCAGCAACTCTAGAAGTAGGATTTAGGATAATCATAGTTTCAGTTTGCCAAGCAGGGAGTATAATTTAACTGGAAATCAAGCAACTATTGCTTTGAACTGGGAAATCAATCTCTGTACTGATGTTAGCTTGATTGGTTGTAACTAAAACTGAAATACATCATGTTAGATGATCTGCATGTGCTACACAAGCATTTCGAATAGGAATGAAAGTCATCATAAAGTACGACAGCTAGCTTTGCACATATACGGACACATGTGTATGCTCCACTTCGCCGCCAAAAACCTTATCATACCGCTGGCTTGTTTTATTATAAAAAGGAAAGAAACGAAGAAAGATAATAAGCTAGTTTTCTGTCTGTTGTCTGTTGAAGTAGCTAATAGATCGCTTCAGAGTGCTGTGAGATTGGTTATTTCACATTGTCTGCTAATGTTAAGCAAAGAATGAAGGGTGGAGTGTGTTACATGTACGCAACAACGTTTTACTTGGATGTAGTAGATGATTGATTACAAAACAACTATCCACAAATTGGTGCATGTTGTATTGCAAAATGATCAGGTGGTGGTTAAGCTGGTATCTTGATCGCAGTAGAATACTACATATCCAGTGTTCAGTGTCAAACCAAAAGAATAATATACATAAGAGGGGCTTGGCTAGAGTTATCACCAAGAGGGGGTCTGCACAGATTTATCGCCTCCATATCTTCAAGCGTCATGGCCTGTCGGCGCTTGTAACAAAATAAAATCCAACATTATTATTTCTGTGAACTGTGCACATTAAATAGTTACTGGGCCAAAATCTAACTTTGAATCATGCGACCAGGTTAGGATCTGAATTCTGTTCCGTCAGCACTATTTTATCATGTATGATATTTTCTCTTTCTTCCCTAGAACTTGTCTCTTTCCTTCTTTTAGAACTGATGTTTTTTATATGGTTGCTTGACAGTATGAGCCAAAGCTATTTCTTGGTCTGATTTCTCCTGGGTGTACTCTACTTTCTGGTGTCTGATCTGATGGCAAGAATATTGTGTCGACTATGAACCTGGACTGTAAATTGGATCTGAAAGCAATAGCTCTCCAGGCACGCAATGCAGAGTATAACCACAAGGTAAAATCATTATCATAAGGCTTTCATAATGGTGTTTGCTTTTCTCTCTTATTGGGCTCGTGATGCTATATTTCCAAAAACAACCAAATGGTATCACTTTGCTAGCATCCAGTTTGTTGATGCTAGTAAATATCGAACCATCCAGCCTAACGTAGTGAAGTCGCTGCCCTTATATAAGAAACAAAATATTTAGTTCTTCGACCACACAGGCCCAAGGACGGTTCACACTTGCAATCCTCTAATTTTTCTACTCCTAATAAAACAAGGAGAGGTGCTACCAGCATTTCTGCTCAGATAAAGGAGGAAATGTTGCATCATCAGGCGGAAACGATGCATAGATGGAGCTAGTATGTTTAGCTGGTTTAACAACAGTGTGAAAACATAATTAGATCTTTATGCTTGACAAACACGAATGGAGCTAGTTACTCCAGCGTCAAACCAGGTAACTTGTATTTTGCTACATAAGTACGAACTACGTACGTCAAGATGAAACATAAAAATTTATGATTCGAACGCGAATGGAGCTAGTGACTCAAGAGTCAAACCATGTAATGATTATTTTGCTACATAATTCCAAACTATGTACGTTAAGATGAAACATAAAACAAATTACCTGATGTCGACATGGGAGGCTTATTTTCATCTTGGATAAGATCTTTTTTCTTCCGATAAGCAGCTCTCCTCTGGGCGTTTTTCTGCTCTATCTTTTCGTCTGTTAAGCCTTTGTTGCGATCTTCTGCGTTTCTCTGCCTAGTTTGTTTGCTTTCATTCAAGAGAGCTCCAGGACATACTCAGTAGCCAAAATAAAAAACATAACATGACATCAAATGATTACGGAATACATATAGTGTGATTATCTTGTAGGACTCTGTCATGAATGACACCAGATGTGACCGTACTTGAAGTCAGAAATGTTGCATCATTTTGGGAGAATGATGTATAGCTGGAGCTAGTTGGGTTGTCTGGTTGAACAACATTGTGAATACATACTTAAAACTTCATGGTTCAAACAAGAATGTCGCTACTAACTCGAACGTCAACCTGGTGCAACCTTTAATCTATATATACATACATACATACTATGCATGTTAAGATGAAACATAAAACTATCTTACCTGATATCATGAGGGCACACAGATTTGCATCTTGGATAAGATCTTTCTTCTTCCGATAAGCATCTCGTATAAGATCTTTCTTCTCTCATTGTAATATGACAGTCTCCCTTCCTCGTTGCATCCTCTCTTTCACACCCATGTATTTGTCTCTCGCTCGCCCACTCTATATACCACCCTCCATCTCTCTCCCTCCCTTCTCTCTACCAATCTCTCTCTCTCTCTCTCACACACACACACACATCTCTCTCTCTCTCCCTCCCTCTCTCTCTCCCCCTTTACCTCTCCCACAACTCAAACCTTAATTTGGGCTCAGATTAATTTTTCTCAGTGTTAACATTCAATGGTTACAGTATATCATAGAAGAGGTTAGGTAGAGTTCACCCCATGTCAAATTTTCTACCTAATTCTAATCGATTTTCTACATACAAATTCTTATACAATAATCAGATTATCAAGATTTGAATGTAGCAAACTTGATAATGACTGTAAAATACATAGTATTACTGCGAAATTGATTCTTTTAGAAGAAAAAAGAGGCAAATTCATTACTATGTGAACTGGAGAACTTTTGAGCATGCCTAAATTTATGTCCAGTATAGTCAACTCAGCTAGAACTACTTGTGGGCAATCCATACTGTACGACCCAATGAAGCAAATCGTTTGATTCCTCGCCATGTTTTATGATGTCAAGTACCTAAGCTCATGTTCGATTAGTATGTAAAAGTAGAGATACTAATATTACGGCAAACCTCACTTCATCGAACATTCAAGCTGCAGGTCACTAATACCATGGGCTCACGTAGCTCGCTCGGTGGTGCCTGAACCATGATGTGCAGTATGTGGAGCGCCCTATCCACCACTAATTAAGGTTGTGCCTTGGTACTTCCAAACCTGCCAATAAATACAAGACATGAATGGATGAAAATCATTGAACCATGTGCTCACATGGCTGCAACCTAATTCTTTGACCAACCTAACACTCTGCCGCTCAGTCTTGCACATCTCTTTCTTGCAGCCTCTAGGGATATTGTGATTCTCCTGGAAATCCTCCTGGTTTAAGAAATAAAGTATATATGCTCAAAGGACAAGATTGATAGCTAACAAACAGCTGATGCTTACAATTAGCCTGTGGTCTCCTCCTCCAACATGTGTTTCCTGTTTGAGCGTTGTGAAAGGTCTGGAGGTCCAGGAAGGTCAAGGCGATGGCCACCTTCGACTTTGGCAATGCAAACCCCCTCTCGGTGGCCCTGTCCACAACATCATCCAACATATTGAGGTTTAGCTGACCGAAAGGAACTATACACATTTAGCTAGGAAATCTAGGAACAACAAATAGACCGGTCGACATGTATGATTAAGGATAAAGAATGCACCAACTTTCAAACTGTTTTGAAGCTATCTTGCCTGACCACATATATTGTCAACATGGAAATTCTGGTTTCTGAAATCAGTTTCCTTGCTCAGTAGAACACCTATTATGAAATCTGTTTGTTCCAGAGCCGAGTGCAGACATCGATTTTGTTAACCGTGATGCTATAATACTCGGGAAAAATTGTGTTATTAGGAAATTGGTCAAGGCATATAGCTCCATCTATGCTCCCACAGACATGAGATGATGAGACTATTATAGACAAATTCATCTTGTTTTCTGCATTTCTGAAATCTGTAATGCAATGTTTCACTTGTTTGGTCCTCTCTTTTCCATACAATGTTCCTGGTTTGTGTCTTCGACAATGCACGGGCCGTAAACTTCATGCATTACAACCTTAGATTAGAAAGTTGTAACTTTTGCAGCCAATAAAAATATAGGTAATTAACGCAATCAACTAATTGGTGTTAACCAGAAATAAAACATCAGTGTGTAGCCGTCTTATACCTCGTCAACAAATTGAAGTGATTGATACCCATCTATCTCTGTTGCTGTAGCTGTTTGGGTCCAACGTCTGCACCCATAGTTCATACCTAGAGTCAACCCAAACCGACTATGACATGCACTCGTATACTACACGGACACACATACATAGACGTCACGGACATGAGTTTATCTCCAGCATACCTGATATCGTCAGGGTAGGGAGATTTTCATTTTGTTGCTTGACGGCTGCCTCCTATTTTTTCTTTCGATAAGTAGCTCGCCTCCGAGCCTTTATCTGCTCCTTTTTCTCGTCGAGGTACAACGAGGTTGGTTGATGCCCATTAGTGATATCACTGGGAGGGGATATGGGAACATTTTGCACATCCGCTTCTACATTGATGGTACCCTCATCACTTTTCGTCCAATATTAACCTTATATTATGGACAATCACGAGTATATACTTTATACTATCATTGTAGCACCGACACATAAAACATTCTTACCTGATATCGTAAGTGCAGACAGATTCTCATTCTGTTGTTTGACGGTAGCCTCCTCTTTTCTCTTTCGATAAGCAGCTCGCCTCCGCGCCTTTATCAGCTCCTTTCTTTCGTCAAGGTCCATAAAGGATGGTTGATACGCATTAGTGATATCACCGAGAGGATGCCGTGCAACATTCTGCACATCTGTATTTAGCTTTATGGAACTCTCATCATCTTTCTTCTGATAAGAGGCCCGCCTTCGAGCTTTTATCTGCTCCCTCTTTTCCTCATTATTAAGTTGGATGCTAGATAGTTCTTTGTCATTAATGAAACCAGATGTGAGAGTAGTCGACGGAGGATAAGTGCAAGGTATTCATTGTTGATCGTATTAAGTAAACATTAAACAACCATACCAGTCATTGTAAGGGCAGGATGATTTTCAGCTTGGAGCTTGACCGCACCATTCTCTTTATTCTTCCGATAAGCAGCTCGCCTCCAGGCGTTTTTCTGCTCCCTCTTTTCGTCTGTTATGTTTTTCTCATGACAGATCATGTCGTTATGTGTTCGGATGTTGCATCCGACAGAGGTAAAACCTCTAAACGCATCACGACCATGAGCATGTACAGCAACTGGAACAACATAAATGCCATAAGCTATGTTAATATATGAAGTATCCGGGTGGAACAACATAAACCCCTTTAACCACAAATTAGATCACATGCAAGACGTATGAGGTATTACCATTTGTACTTTGTGCTACATCTGTCCCATAATCCTGTGTCAGATTACTCGGAGCCGGCAACGAAGCTTCATTATATAGGAATGAACTTGTACGGTTGTCTGCATCATGTAAAATAAAATGAAAAATTAGACAGAAATAAGGCATCATGAGATGAGAAGGTTGATGAACACATGTGTTAACACCATCGGGCTGTTCAAGTATCATCCGTTCCAACGGAGTACTCTGGACCTCTACAAGTCACACGCTTGATCCATTAGAAATGGTTGTGCCCAAATCTGTTAGCTATGATTGATCACATAAAAAAGCATGAAATTTGCATAGTGATATACCTGGACCACTTGGGTATATATTGTCAACATCGTCGGCAACATTTGTCCCCTCCATCGGGCCTGCAACATATTTAGTCTCCTGGGATGGTGTTTGGCATGCATAGCAACATTTATAGCTGAACATATACATGGAGGTACATATGTACCTGGAGCATCATATGTGCTATCACCATCGGTCTGTTCAAGGATCTCCGTTCCGACAAAGTAGTATGGACTCCTACAAGTCACACGCTTGATCTGTTAGAATTGGTCTGGACTAAGTCTGTTAGGGCTGATTGATCACATAGAAAGCAACAAATTATGATATCCACTTGGTTAAATCTCATCAACATCATCAGCTACAAGTATAGTATACGGGTTATAGTCGTCAACTTGTCCACTCCATCGGGCCTGCAACACATCTGTTTGACATGCATAGCAAAATTTATAGCTGAACATATACCTGGAGGTACATCCGCTGCTGTTGTCTGTTCCGTTGCCTTGCTTTGTGGATTCCTCATATGTAACTATAAAAAAAACAAAGGTATGACTAAGCCGGTCATGCCAAAGAAAATTGTAACATATAAAAAAAGAACGATGGGACTAAGCCGTTCATGACAATCAAAATTGTAAAACTCCCAGGAGACTAAGATGTACTGCATACAAATGAAATGTAACTCTCTTCTCCCAGGAGACTAAGATGTACTCCATACAAATAAGATGTAACTCTATTCTTTTCATAACTCTATTCTGACCTTGGGATCTGATTTTGCAACTATTCATCTCATTGCAGCCGGCGTACCTGAAGTTCCATCATTATCAAAAGGCAACAAAGGTCTTAATATTTGCAGGTTGCTTTTGTACAGTTTGTGGCAAAGAACTTCGGTCCAGAAGTGCAGTTTGTTACAGGTTTAGTCATGAGTTTAACTTGTAATTCAGTCTCCATAAAGGTTCAGTCGAGGAAGGCTGTACATGAGTTTGTTACAGGTTGCTTTTCTATCTGCCAGATCATGAGTTTAGCGCATACCTGTGCACTCTTGTTGTGGCGCTCAGGTGGTTTTAGCGCAGGTGGTGGCAGCTCCTGCACTGTCTTCTGTGTGACGGCGGCGGCGATCCAGACGGCGGCGGTGGCTGCGATTCGGAGATACGGCAGCAGCGATCCAGACGGCGGCGGCGGCAGGGGCGGCGATCCGGAGAGACGGCGGCGGCGGCGGCGGGGGCAGCGACCCGGAGAGACGGCGGCAGCGGCGGCGATCCGGAGCGGCGGTGGCGGTGGCGGCGATCCGGAGAGGGGCGGCGGTGAGGGGATCGTCACACGTGCTCCAGCCTGGGAATGAATCTCCTAACCTTGTTCTTTTTCACTTTAGCCAGCACCAATATATACTGTTGTCGTGCCTGCAGATGGTTGATCCAACCGGAGTCGCGAATTGGTCAGTGACACGTGTTGATTGCTCTGAAGGAAAATGACATCCTAAAGTTTATAGGGCTGTTGACAAAAGCTTTGAACTGCTTAAAAGTATAGTGGTGAGCTGAGCATGCGTTGGATGTAAATTTTTATTGCATGTATGAGCATGCGTTCGATGTAAATTTTTCTTGCATGTATGAGCATGCGTTGGACGTATGAGTTGGGTACCTGGGTACCTTGATCGTCTTCGGGGCCTGGAACTGGTCTCCGTCGCGGCCCAAGCGGTCGCCGCTGGATCTGGGGCCCTCAACGGGATCGGCTGCAGATCCGATGATCCGTGGCGGATCCTACGGGTTCAGGTGCAGATGGGTGGAGGAGCGGCGGCGGAGGGATTGGGCGGCGGCGAAGGGGTTGAGCAGCGAAGCGATTGGGCGGCGGCGAAGGGTTTGGGCAGCGGCGTAGGGATTGGGCGGCGTAGGAACGAATGACTGCGACGTCTCGTGCGGGCAATTGCATCGAGTGCACGAGGGTTCGAGCGCCTGGCTAATTTTCGTAGGTTAATCTTCGTAGATTTTTTTCAGAGTGATTTTTTTCATCAACCGGAGGGTTTTAGCACTGGACATAGTGGGAGCATTCCGGGTTTTTTTCCTGGTTCGAGGGGGGGAATCGAGGGGAAGGGGGAGGTGGGATCCAGGACGAAGAAAAAACCGTCGTTGGTGGGACGAAAATAGACTGGCGGAGACTACCAACTGCTCCATTAGGGGTAGAGATCACTGGTTAAATGAAGAAATGCTTTTTTTCTCGGGTATCTTAGTTTAGTTTCCATTAAGATAATCATGATGCTTTTGTTTGTTGGTGTACTTTTCATAATTCTTATTGACAATTGAAATGTCGTTGTTAATCTTGTAAAACAAAGTAACAATACTATATCCCTTCTTTATATTTTTGGAAACAGCAATGCGTATCTCCATACCTGGTCATGTCTTCCTCAATTTTAGTGGAACTACACAGAATTGGATGGTCATTGTTGTTCCGCCTCACTGTCCTCTGCCACGTGGTTCTTCCTTCCTCAAGCTTGATTACTAAGAAGAAACAGACCACAGTGAGGATTTGTCAAACTTCATAGGTGCCTCACCCAAACTTGATGCCAAATGGATGATGCATCACCACGATGACCCATCGATGCTCATGGTTGGGCCTCATGGTTGCGTTGGCTGGTGAAGCTGATCGATTTTCAATGAAAAACAAGCTTTCTTTCATCAGTGCTCTTTGCTTGTTATCCACAAAGATGATATCCTTTGTCAGTTTGCGTTGGAGACGTAGTCGTCTTTCATGTTGGTGCAAGTTTATCACACAATTGGCTATGAACCAAATGTTTCCTCGAAGAAGGATCGACGTTGGTACTAAGAGCATAAGTTTTGTATTGATTTCTAAGCCTTCTCACAACTTTGTCTCTAGCTCCTCTGTAATTTTATTTGTCCAGCTATTAACTTTGATTAAAAAAGGGTGTGGACTAAAAACCCGGATGAACGTTTGTTATGGAGAGAATAAGAAAACAACTCCACTATATATTAGTCGTATACACGAGTACTATATGGACGCAGCTTCATTGACTTTAGTGCACCTGCCTTTGGGTTTATGACAGGTGGGCCCAAAATGTGGCTGGCCCACCTGTCATACAACCAAAAGTAGGTGCAGTTAAGGCACCAGAGCTCAGTCTGTACTACAATATATATATATAAGCTGGAGCCTCAGCGCTTGTTCGTTAGGGTTTGCACTCTTCACACTCTCGCTGCACTCTACACACACACTGGAGACTCAGCTTCCTTTGCTAGGGTTTGCTATATTCACAGTCTCTCACCCTCTTCACCAGATCTAAACAAGACTGCATCACTGGGAAGGGGAGGAGGTGCAGCGTTCACTCTATCGCCTTCGACGAGGGAGCCAATCCACTGCAGGCTGCGCTTTTCTCTTTCACCCAGCGCCTGTGCGGGAGGGCCACCGACCCTTTCTTCCTTGCTGCCGTACGTAGTGTGGGCAGATCCGACCTCCTGCCGCACGCCTTGCCACATCCCGACGACCCTAAGGTATAAGTTTCTTTGAAACCGTCATTGGTCTAGCTGCATGTGGATCTTCTTCGATTCTGTAGTCGAATCTAGGTCTTGGTTCAAAGAGGAAAGAAGGGTGTGGTGGGGTGGAGCATGAATCTAGGACATGGTTCAATGAGGAAAGGAGGGAGGGAAAGTGGTATAGACTAGCTATCCAGCCACTTTGTTGGTCGAAAAGGGAAAAGGGGGGTAACCCAGTACACACATATGTAAGGAACCGAACTCTTATTGAAAAGGGAAAGAAACTGGGGGGTCGGGTAGTTTGTGCAGGACTAGATTTGCTGCCCTCACATAGGAAAAAGTTTCAAAGAGAACAAATATGGGACCAACGCAGATATGCTGCTTGGCTTCATACTCTGCATCACCCATTTATACATGTGGACGCACATGGTGCTGGCATGTCCCATGTCCCATCCACATGATCATGTAGTGTGTTTTGAGATGTTGTGCTACTTTTATTGGTACTGTTTTAAATAAATGTTGAATTGAAGCTATTGTATTGCTCTCTTTTCCCATTAAGTAGTGAACAAAAATGGTACCAACTCAGACATGATGCTTGTTGCTTTGTTACAACAAACTCTGCATCACCCCCTTTATAAGTAGATGGAAGCACATGGTGTTGTTAAGCCCACTCGCCTCGAACTGTTTATGCTTTTTCTTAATCTAATGCTGATGGTAAAATTAATCAATGCCACTCTCAGAATTAACTACTGAACTATTTTATGAGAATTTCTCTGTTAATATGAATCAATGCAACCGTTTTAGAAATGCTACTGTCCTATACTTTGTTTTCCATCAAAATAAGGTAGATGCTTCTTTTTGTGGCCGCATGTTTCATCCTCCTTTATTGGTAGTAATTGTTTCCTTTTTTCCCTCTGTTAAATCTGGGATATCTATTCAACTTGTTGATATAGCAAACTTAAATGTCACACCAGCGAGTTTACTTGATTTCAGTGCAACTGCACAAAACGAGATTGGATTTCCTATGATCTTGTGTGCGTCAAGACAGTTTGGTACTTGCCTTCATCCACATGATCGTGCAGTGTGTTTTGAGATGTTGTGCTACTTATATTGTTACTGTTTTAAATAAATGTTGAATTGAAGCTATTGTATTGCTGTCTTTTCCCATTAAGTAGTGAACACAAATGGGACCAACCCAGACATTATGCTTGTTGCTTTGTTACAACAAACTCTGCATCACCCCCTTTATAAGTAGATGGAAGCACATGTTGTTGTTAGCCCACTCTCCCCTGAAATTGTTTATGCTTTTGTTAATCTAATGTCATTTGGTAAAATTAAGCAATGCCACTCTCGTAATTAACTCTTGAATCTTATTTCAAAACTGCAACACTTGTTAGGGATTGGCGGGATTACCATTTTGTGGCCGCATGTTTCATCCTCCTTTATTGGCGATAATTGATTCCTTTTTGCCTCTGTTAAAATAGGGATATCTATTCAACTTTTGCTATTGCGACATTTTGCTTCGCTTAATTTTGGTGGAACTGCACAAAATGAGACCGGATTTCCATATATGTGTTGAGATCTCTTTTAGATCTTCCTCGGAGTTGTTTCAAATCTTGGTCTTGAAAGGTCAAGACCTACTTTCCTCATAATTAACTCTTGAATCTTAGTTCAAAACTACAACACTTGTTAGGGATCGGGGTACCATTTACATTAGGGATCGGCGGAGTACATGTTTAAGAAATGTATTGTTCACATAATGTCTCTGTTATTATATATCGATTCTGATGTTTTACAAATGGTACTATCCTGCTTTGTAGTTCTTTCTACATGTTTAACCAAGGTATTGTTAAGATAATGTCTCTGTTAAAATAAATCAGTCGCATTGTTTTAGGAATGATACTTTTATGCTTTGTCGTTCTTTATACATGTTGAAACAAGGCATTGTTAAGATAATGTCTCAGTTAATAATGAATCACACTGATTGAGAATTGCTACTCTCCTGCTTTGTTTCCCATTAAGATAAGGTAGATCAGTAGATGTTTTTCTTCTGAGAGTACAAGTCATCAACCGTTATTCTCAGTAATTGTTCCCCTTATAACTATTGTTGCTTACAGGAATATCAAAATTAAAGCTAGGTTTTATTCCGACTTTGATTTTAGTTGAACTGCACAAAATGAGCCAATGTGTCTAAGGCAAACTGCTGCATTAGTGGGTCCAGTTGGTCTTACCACTTTGCAGAAAGAAGCAGTCACTGTTTGCGCTACATTACACAAGGAATGAGCGAGAAGCTTTATAGAGTATTAGTAGACGCTGGTGACATGACTATAGTCTGCAGAGAGCATAGGAAACTCTACAACACATGGAGTGCACTAGGCAAAAAGTGCCCAAACAAGTACAGGAAGCCAGGACAGGACTCCAAATCTGTCAATGTCATTCTAAGCAACAATGATGGGGCATCTGGGTATGGTGATATGTTTACCGTACTTTCAGTTTGTTAGTCCACCGATTTGTGGGTTGACACTGGGGCCAATATTCATGTGTGTGCTACTGTGTCTTTGTTTTCTTGCAGCATATAAATACGATATCCACAGGGTTGCTCAGCTTGATTTTAGTGGAACTGCACAAAATGTCCAGATGGTTTGTGCCCTCCATAATACTTCATCATGAACAATACATCGAATGGTTCTCTAATCATTCGTCGTCACCTTGAGCCACCGGACTATATGTTGGAATGGTGCTGCCAGCGGCGGCCATTAAGAAGGGTAAGAAGAAAAACAAAAAGAGAGATGGCTGCTTTACTTGTGGTTCGGAGGAACACTGGGAAAACAAGTGCCCAAACAAGTACCAAGAAGCCAGGACAGGACTCCAAGTCTGTCAATGTCACTCTAAGAAACAATGATGGGGCATCTGGGTATGGTAATCTGTTTACCGTACTTTCAGTTTGTGAGTCCACCGATTGGTGGGTTGACACTGGGGCCAATATTCATGTGTGTGTTGATGTGTCTTTGTTTTTCGGCAGCATATAAATATGAAATCCACAGGGATGCTCAGCTTGATTTTAGTGGAACTGCACAAAATGTTCAGATGGTCCGTGTCCTACACAACAATGATGGGGCATCTAGGTATGGTAATCTGTTTACCGTACTTTCAGTTTGTGAGTCCACCGATTGGTGGGTTGACACTGGGGCCAATATTCATGTGTGTGCTGATGTGTCTTTGTTTTCTGGCAGCATATATATACGAAATCCACAGGGATGCTCAGCTTGATTTTAGTGGAACTGCACAAAATGTTCAGATGGTTCGTGTCCTCCACAACAATGATGGGGCATCTGGGTATGGTAATCTGTTTACCGTACTTTCAGTTTGTGAGTCCACCGATTGGTGGGTTGACGCTGGGGCCAATATTCATGTGTGTGCTGATGTGTCTTTGTTTTCTGGCAGCATATAAATACGAAATCCACAGGGATGCTCAGCTTGATTTTAGTGGAACTGCACAAAATGTTTAGATGGTTCGTGTCCTCCATAATACTTCATCATGCACAATACATCGAGTGGTTCTCTAATCATTCGTCGTCACCTTGAGCCACCGGACTATCAGATGACAAACTGATGATAAACCCTGCCCGTTCCACAATCATAGGCATTACATATTTTGAATGGGGAAAGCTTGTCAAAGTTTACATTAGTTTAATATATTGAAATTGGAAAACCTTGTCAATTTCGCTCATTGCTGTTAGCCAGAAGACATGCATTTGATATTTTTGAGTGGGACGCCCTTTGCTGTGAGCAACGTTGATCGTTTTCTCCTATTCCTGTCTTCAGTTCAGAAGTAAATATTTACTCTGCTGAGATGCATAGTGACATGAATGTTGACTTATGTAAGATATTTTAAGAGTTTGTTCTGAATATTGTCTATGTAATGCTAGGCCTTGTGTTTGATTGCAAAGTTGAGCTTGGAATGTTGTAGCATGCGGCATCACGAGCTGTTCACCGTGCCTCCACGAGAATAATGCTTCGTATTGTTTTGCATGTCGATCTAATGCCGTTGATTTGCTTGTTAAGAAGATCATCCTCTCGTTGTTTCAGTGCTTAAGAAGTTCATCGTCTTATGTTTCATTCATAGCCTATACGACAAGTCGGGTAGGTTAGACGTGAAACCATATGATCTTCCGACCAACTCATCATCTTAGGCCGTGATTGGATCATTGTTTTCCAACCAAAACCGCTTGTAAAACTGACGCTTGTAAATAAAAGCAGATGGTCTCGGGCGAAGCGCTTGGTTGGTCGATTTCAACTAGTAAAATATACACTGGTCTCTCAAATTACACGCGTAACCCGCCGGTTTTACTTACAGACCTCGGGCCCTTGGTTTCATTACGCATGTATTTTACCCGTTGTATCCGATGACGAGTAAATTACACTTGTGTCTTAATACATGTGTGAAATAAACTAGAGCTCCCAAGCGCGGCCTTACCGTTTCATGTCGTCTCAGTCTCTCGAAGGTGCTCATAGGTGTTTGATGATCCTGGCTTCCTGAATGAGCAGTGGGCGCTGTATCAGACCATCCGTAGGACCCGCGAGGCCCTCTCCATCGTCCTTCGAGTTATTGCGCTTGCCTTGGCGCCGAGCATTGTTAACATGGTCAATGAACATGAGGATTTAGGATATGGCTTTATTTTGACTGGATGACAGTAGGGACCCACTAGGGCCATAGCCGTACGTACGCAAGTGCCTCCTTATTATGTACAACTATAATTTTTTGCTTTCTCCTGGTTTCCTGACATCACGGTCCCACACCATTGTCAACCTATGTAGTCAATATAAATGAGAGAATTGCACAAGGTGCGGCCAACAGCTGGGACCAAGCAGCTCGAGCAGTATTTGTGTTTTTGAGGCGTGAGCACTGCAGAGTATTTCTTGGCGATGTTTTCGTTGTTGTTCAGAGGAGAGCAGGGTATTAACTGGGCAGGCTGTGGCCCGTCTAGCCCAGGGCAGATATCTAGCCCAGATATTAATTTTTTTCAAGATGAAAATGGCTAGCCCAGCTATACGTTTTTTGAGGAATACCCAGGCAAGGTCAAGTTGTTATTCTCCGCCCCGTTGGGCTGCAAATCTTTCCTAGGAGGGATGCATTAGGCTTAACAGGAAAATGGGCTTTAAAAAATAATAAATGAGATGTAATTATAAAAATTGGGCAGTAACTATAAAAAAATGCACCAAACACGAAATTAGTTTATAAAATATTATTTATGGATTTTGAAAATCTTAATTTTTAATTGTTGCACGCACAAAGTTTCTTTGGATTTTTACGTAATACAAATTTATATTTAATCTGACTAGATATTTCAGGATAAAAATATTTCGGATCCCATCAAAATATGGGAAATTTTATTGAATTATGTCTTGAACGGTTGGTTGAAATTATTAATCGTTGCCCTAGCTAGAAAATGGGTTGTACTTTTAACAAACTGTAAATGGGATGTAGTAAATTCCATTAGAATTCAAAAATGGGCTGTACATTCTTACAAATCGCAAATGGGCTATAAGTTCTCTACCACACACTTGTGGGCCTACTAAGTTGATGCGTCCCCTAAAAAAAAGTGACGTGTATGCAAGGCTTTGTCAACTTATTATAGGCAACACACGGTTCTAGCAGCAGCGGCCGTTGGATGCCTATCCAACGGATGTCGTGCTTCTTCTTCAATCTCGGAAATTCTAACTTCGGCCGCCCAAAAAATGATTCCTCCCCCAGACATCTGGGGCGCACCGTTTCGGAGGCTGACCTATGGGCCTACTAAGTTGACGCGTACCAAGGGCTTTGTCAACTTAGTCAATATAAACGATTCTAGCTGCAGTGACCGTACGATGTCCATCCAACGGCCGTAGTGCTTCTTCAACCTCTGGTCTTCTTGCTCCACCAAAGCAGCGTCGGTCATGCTGCCTGCTCCTGCCTCCCATGGCCGGCTGTGCCGCCGTGGAGGCCTCACCGCCCCCTACTACTCCCACCGATAGCCAGGCCATCCCTCCACTCACCCACACCCCCTGTTATTCTGCGGCGACGGCAGCCTCACATCGCAGCCGAACCAGTGAACCCTCATACTCCTCTCCGCATGGGCTTCCACTGCCGCGTCTTCCCTAGCTCCGCGTTGTCCCCTTCCTAGGCCTGGCCGTTGTCCACCGCCGTGGTGCTCTCGGCGCGGCGTGGTCAATGTGGCCAACGACCGACTTCCATCGGAGAAGCATCAGACGTGGAGAGGGTCGACACCGGGTCCACGGCAGCCGCACGGAAGTGCCTTCTTATTACGCAGAAAATAATTATTCCTCCACCTGACAGCAGGGACCCACCGGATGTGCCACCGTATTTGGTGAAAAAAAAAACATTTTCCCCCTGACTGCTGGGACCCATCGGACGGGCCACCGTATTTCATGAAAAAAACATTCCCCCACTGTCAGCTCAGACCCACCGGAAGTGCCTCCTCATTATGCACAAAAAAATGAATACTCCCCCTGCTAGTTGGGACCCACCTTGGTGGGAGGATGGCTTGTGGGCCTGCTAAGTTGACGGGGACGGAGTTCTTTGTCGACTTAGTCAATATGAACGATTCTAGCTCCAGTGACCGTATGATGTCCATCCAACGGTCGTAGTGCTTCTTCAACCTCTAGTCTTCTTGCTCCAGCCGCCCAAAGCAGCGCCGGTCGTGCCGCATGCTCCTGCCTCCCGTGGACGGCTGTGCTGCCATGGAGGCCTCACCGCCCCTACTATTCCCACCGCTGGCCAAGCCCTGCGGCGACGGTAGCCTCACAACACAGCCGAACCAGTGAACCCTCGTACTCCTCTCCGCGCGGGCTTCCACTGTCGCGTCTTCCCCGGGTCCGCGTTGTCCCCTTCCTAGGCCTGCCGTCGTCCACCGCCCTAGTGCTCTCGGCGCGGCGTGGTCAATGTGGTCAACGACCGACTTCCATCGGAAGAGTATTGTACGTGGAGAGGCTGACAGCTGGGTCCACGGCTGCCGCAAGGAAGTGCCTCCTTATTACGCGGAAAATAATGATTCCTCCACCTGACAGCAGGGACCCACCGGACGGGCAACCGTATTTCGTGAAAAAAACGTTTCCCCCCCCGACTGCTGGGACCCACCAGCTACATCTTCGCACGCAAGGAAGTACGTCCGGGCAAAAAAAATGATTCGCCCCCTGACTGCTGGGACCCACCAGCTACATCTTCGCACGCAAGGAAGTGCACGGCGGTCGGGACCCACCTGGTGAAGCGCACGTAGCCTTGTCATTCTGGTCGTGAACGGTATGCGTACATACTGGTCGATGTAGAGGCGCGCACGTGTCGTAGTAGAGGCGCGCATGTAGCATGTACACGTACGTACAGCGGCCAGGGTGCAAGAAAGTAAATACGGCCACGTACGTACATACGGGTGGGGTCTCGAACGCCTACTCGCGCGTACGTACGACCAGGGCTCGTGTACATGGCTGGGTCGGAACGGAGAAACTGCGTCATCGTCGTGTTCATGGGAAGGCAACAGAATTCGCCGTGTTCATCGAGAGGCAACGGAACGCGTGGGAGCCAACCGGCTTGGACGGGACATCCGATGGGAACGAGGCCTGGCGTACCGCAGAACAGAGGAAACGGCCTTTTGTTCGACCGGCCACGGTCGAAATGGGATCCTGTTCATCGGGAGGGGTTTGGCGTACCGCAAAACAGAGGTAATGGACCTCCTACGGTCGAAATGTGGGTCCTGTTCATCGGGAGGGGTGTGGCGTACCGCAAAACGGGACTCCACGGGATACTGTTCATCTCCACAGTCGACCCCCTACAGCCTCCACGGGCTACTGTTCATCCACCGTCGACCTCCTCCAGCCTCCACCGCGATTTGTTCATCCACGGGCTCCTGTTCATCTAGCCTCCACCGCGCGCTACTCCACCGGCTACTATTCAACCAGCCCTCTCCATGGGCTCCTATTCAACCACCCCTCCACGGGCTACTGTTCATTCAGCCCTCCACCATCTACTGTTCATCCAGCCCTCCACCGGGTGGTCCTGTTCATCCAACCCTCCACATTGTCCTGTTCATCCATCCCCAACCAGCTCGATCGATCGGGGTCCTGTTCATCCAGAGGCAACACCACGGGGTCCTGTTCATCCACCCCCACCAGGAACTGTTTATCCAAACCCCCGAGCAACGCTCACTGTTCATCCAGAGGCAGCATCGATCGGCTTCAGTTAGCAGCAGTAGCGAAGGAATCGCTCGATCGGGTTCAGTTAACAACCATCGATCGATCGCTCGGGTTCAGTAACGCGTAGCCTGCAGTGCAATCGCTCGGGTTCTGTTAGAGCCCAACGCCTCGCTCGGGTTCAGTTAGAGCCCAACGCCTGGCACCCACGCGCGTGCGTGTATGAGAGAGACGCACATCGCTCGGCCCCGACCACCCACCGTAGCCGGGAACACCCTGATATTTTCCTCGCCCTCGCTCCTACCACGGTTTTTTCCGTCATGGACGGCCCAAAGAATGTCATGCAGCTGCGTCTCCGGCCCGCCCAGGACGAAAAACCCATTTTCTGTCATGATTTTTTGTCATAGAAGTAGGAACCCACCACATCTATGATGATACCGGGTTTTGTCACAATTATCGTCATACAAGTGTGATAAGTATGACAGAACAAAAATTCGTTCAGCCCAAAATGTCACGGATGTGTCTTTTTTTTGTAGTGAGAGTTGTATCGGTGGTCGATAGACCTTGAGGGAATATTTGTTCTGCCTTTAGCTCCTCGTTGGGTTCAACACTCTTATTTATCGAAGAAGGCTACAAACGATCCCCTACACTTGTGGGTTATCACTGTGCAACCCGGCGACATGGTGGCAGTGGCCTTCGTGGGACCCAAGCGCCGGCGGGCTCCCATGATCTACTTTTCCTCGTTGTCCGTGGTCGTCACAGACGTGTTGACCTTCATAGACATGGATTCTTTCCCCACCTGACAACGCGTTGCCGCATTGCTCACGGCGGATTTACCGGGAGACGTCATTTGCCAGCCTGGACGGGCAAGGAGGTGCTAGAGATGGTGGTGGCGCCGGATCCGGAGGATTTGCCAGCAAGCTAACCTATATCGTGGTAGATCGTCGGGCAACCCAGGCCACTAGAATGACATAGAACTCCTTCTCCTGCTCGTCGGAGGCCATGGCGGGTATTGTACAAGGAGGAGATGGCCGTCCGGCCATTGCCGGGGACGAGAGCTCGAGCGGGTGGCACCGTTGGGAAGATGGTGTCACCACGCATCAGATGGTGGCGGCGGTTGGTGTGGGGCTGGTCGAGATCGAGGAGCACGTCGACGTCCGACGACAACGGGGATAGGAGCTCGACGAAGGTGAGGTTGCGGCTCAAGCGCGAGCAACTCGTGAGGGGCGTGAGCGGTCGAGCACGCGCGCTGGAGGGCGCAGACGCGTGTGAGCAGGGCAGATGGGAACGGGCGAGCTCGGGCGACGAGAGAGCAGCGGCAACGCGGACATGCGTGGTCAGGCGCGCGCACGGGGCTCATCTAGGGCGGCTTCGGCGAGCATTGCCGGGGCGTGGGCACGCGCTGGGTGAGTGCGGGGGAGCGTAAGCGTAGGCGCGGGCACGAGCGCTAGCCATGGTGGATGGTGGCTGTCGGAACTCACGGGGACAACGCTAAAGGACGAAGGCGAGAGGGGGAAGGCGAGGGGAAAACATGGGGGCTCACAACGACGGTCGGGCAGGCCTCGGGAAAGCTGGACAAGGTCGGAGCTGGGCGAATCGATGCGGCGGCCGAGGTGCACACCGGCGAAGGGGAATGGTGTGAGCGACGACAGTGACGCGTTGCGGCCCCGATCCAGCAGCGAGGAAGTTGTAGGCCACCCAGGGGAAGCCCCTGGACACACCGTCTTGGCGAGCAGCGGTCGGCGGCCAGGCCAACGGAGGTGGCACGGCAGCGGGAGCGCGGCGGCGCGGCGTTGCAGAGAGGAGGCGGGGGGAAGAAAATATCCCGATGGAGGGAGGAGTGAGTGGGCGAGTCGAGGGGAGGGGACTGAGGGGGTAGGGGCGATCCTTATCACCTCGCCCTCGACGCTGGCGAGGTGGTTGGGCGGAGCCAGCCCCTGTACCGATCGCACCAGGGGAATAGGGGGAGAAGGCGACCGGTGGGGGTAGGTGGGCTGGATGGGCCGACCCAGGTGGGCTAGGCCTAGTGGGGGGTTTCCTCCTTTTATTCATTTTTCTTTTTTTTGTTTTCCTTTTAAATCTTTTTTCTTTTTTCTTTTTAGTTTTATTTTATTTTTAGTTTTATAAAATATAATACTAGCCCCTAAATTTAGTATTAATAATTAGACCACCGCCCGAAATATTTTGGCACATCAATTAAATATTTTACATTTGTTTATTATTTAAAAAGCATTTAATAATTGTTTTTATCCCCTGTTTTATTGATTTTTTGGACATTTAAATACTTTAGAAAATATGGGTTTCAACATGAAAAATATCCAGGGATTACTTGCCACACTTTGAACATTTTTGTTTTCATGTTTGACAAATTTGAATTTTGACTCTAATTTAAATTTGAAATTTGAATTGCCTTTGAATGCAAGGAAGGGTTAGCAACTGTAAGAGTGATGACATGGCACCATTAACTTAAGATTACTGTAGCTTAACAAACAGGGTGTTACAGGACAAGTACCAAGTGGTCGGCTTTGAATTGTGAGTTTATGATCCGATGAATTGTGACTTTTTGCGGTGCTTTGTGATGGGTTCGATCTTGCGGTGCTCAATCTCAGTGACAGAAGGAGACATGACACGCATGTATCGTTGCCATTAAGGATAAAATGATTGGGTATATTCCTACATGAATAGATCTTGTCTACATGATGTCATCGTTCTTAATGCATTACTCCATTTTTCCATGAACTAAATACACTAGATGCATGCTGGATAGCGGTCGATGTGTGGAGTAATAGTAGTAGATGCAGGCAGGAGTCGGTCTACTAATCTTGGACGTGATGTCTATATACGTGATCATTGCCTTGGATATCGTCATAATTATTTGCTCTTCTGTCAATTGCCCAACAGTAATTTGTTTATCCATCGTATGCTATGTTCTCGAGAGAAGCCTCTAGTGAAATCTACGGTCCCCGGGTCTATTTCCTATCATATTATTTTCAGATATGTTAATCCAAATATTCAAAAATACCTTACTGCACTTTTTCTTTATTTATTTTATTTTGTGTTTTGCAAGATCTATTTGTCCAATCTCATACGATTAAATCTATCTCAATACCGAAGAGGGATTGACAACCCCTCTTACGCGCTGGGTTGCAACTTTTTGTTATTTATGTGCATGTGCCG
The DNA here is from genome assembly GCA_021605145.1 of Aegilops bicornis. Lineage (NCBI taxonomy): Eukaryota > Viridiplantae > Streptophyta > Magnoliopsida > Poales > Poaceae > Aegilops > Aegilops bicornis. Next base: position 39,045,586 of record CM038672.1, read on the forward strand.
TTTACATAGTGTTGCTTGATTCTCCTACTGGATTGATAACCTTGGTTTCATAACTAAGAAAAATACTTACCGTTGCTGTGTTGTATCGTCCTCATAGCAGTGGTGGAAGCGTCACATGAAGTGGATGATTATACGATCGTTTATCCTAGTTTAGTATGCATGTAGTTGTTCATTATCGTGTGTGCGAATGTTGTGTATAGTCACTTATGTAATTAGATGTTTAATTTAGTTATGCAATCATGTTCTGTAGACAGAACATACACGTTGTGCATGTAGAGCAAATCACATCGCACACGGACAAAACTACGGACCCCGTCGGTGATGATTCATCAATCGCTTACAATTGTATACCAGCAAGCGTTGCCCACAACACACACGGCTTATTAGCAGGAATCGTCTATGTTGTTATCGGTCTTCGCACACAATTCTGATTACTCACAAGTTTGCCGCGTATCAGACATATCTGGTTAAGATGAATCGTTAGTGTTTATTTTGAATCACCGAAAAAATTCATCCAATTGAGCTATTTGCCATCTATCGCACAAACCTTGATCTAGCTGACTGTTTGCGATGATATGGAAGAACACAAATCTTGATCTGGCTAACTGTTTGTGTTTTTCCGTCTCATCGCAAACAATTCATTCGAGTGAACTGTATGCCGTCTAACGCACACACCTTGATCTGGCTAGCCATTTCTGTTATTTTATCTCATCGCAAACAATTTGTATGGATCAAATGTATGCCATAATTTGCACACACACCTCTTTCCTGAATTGTATTTGATGTATCCACCATCGCACACAGTTTATTTTATTGGTGACGATTTTATTACCATACCATTTACGATTCATGCATCGCACACAGTTTGATCGAAGGGTTTCTGATACATGTGTCACGTTAGGACCATCGTGCAGTAGGGTATATATATATTTATGATCTATCGGCCACCACCAAAGGCACAACAAACTGAGTTTGGATTTTTGACCCCCTCTCACTGCATGGGTCGTCATCATGGTCTACTCCATCATGAACGCCGACATGTACCGGTGAGCGAGAGAGCAGATCTCCGAAACCTCTCCCCCCTATGATCCTGCACTGGGAGAGAGCGAATTATATTTTTTTTGGAAGCGCTACTTGGGACCATTCACATTCGTCACAATGAGTCATTATTCTTTCAAGTCAGGCGACATGCGGCACGTGTACCGCCTTCTTCGCACACATCTAATTTGACCGGTCTTCGTTAACATCATCGTCAACAACATCGCCTCTTAAAAAACCACAACTTCATCATATACAAACCCACGTGTTCCGATTTACTTTCAAATTGAGGTCGTCGCTGCGTGTGCGCTTGTACTGTTCATGTTGTTTAGCGCATATAGTATACTCAAGATATACATGATAATAATTGATTTAATCATGATTATTTTTTGTGAAATTGATTATCAAATTGTCTACCTTTCCAATAAAACAATACGTCAAAATAACCCGCTACAGATGAGGCCTATTTTAAGGCAGATACTATTTGACGTCCATGGGTGGGAAATAGTCGACTCAACGCCTTTAGATGAGCCAGTTGGGCTAGCCCACCTACAGGTTCGCGTGATGTTTGGTTCGCTTGTCATTGTAATTTTTTTACTATTTTTTATTTCTTGGTTTTCTTTCTTTCACGTTTGGTTTTTGTTCTGTTTTTCTTTCGGTTTTCAGTGGTTTTGTTTCGATTTTTTTCATTTTTCTGTTTTGGTTCTTTTCCCTTTCCCTTTTATGTTTCTCTTTCTCTTTATCCTTTTCTTTTTTGTTTATTATACAAAAATTTCAACGTGTATTACAGAAATGTTCATCGCATTAAAAATGTTCATCCGTATAGTAAAAAAATATTGATCCATATATTACAAGAAAGTTCACCGTGCATTATAAAAGTGTTCATCATGTATTTAAATAATGTTCACCATATACGAAAAAATGTTTAATTTGTAATTAAAAACTGTTTAGCATATTAAAAAAATGTCACTGCATTTCAAAAAGTTCATCGTATATTTTAAAAAAGTTCAGCACACATTATTAAACGGAAATGATCCCAAACGTTTAGGATTTGACCATGGCACATTGAACGTTTTTATGGCAATTTTAGGATGGCAAGTTTAGTTGACACTCACGACAATTTTCTGGCAAAAAGTACATTAAGCATGGAGTTGCCATGCTTGCCATCTAAAACTGCCATCGAAAATGTTTGATTTGCCAAGGTCAAATCCAGAATTTTCAGGCATTACCGGGGTTCTTATTAAAATGTTTATTGTGTATTAGGAAAATATTCAACATAAAAATGTTCAATATGTATATAAAAATTGCATAGTGTATATGAAAAAAATGTAAGAAATATTCAGAAATTTCAAAAAACACAGGGTTTAAAATAAATCTTATTTTATAAAAAGTTCAAAATACGAACCGACCAAGAAACTGGGTCGCTAAGATGAACCAGATGCTACAGTGCATCGACTGGTAGATTAACTTTTTTTTTGACGGGGACTGGTAGATTAACTGGTTGGCTACAGTGAGTTCTCCTACACTTTACACTCACTGCTTACTGGGCCGGCCCATTGTGCTCGTTTCAGGCTTCACGCTCACTGTTTGACGGCGTCATACAGGAGTATGGGTGACCACTTATGATGGATCTTTGTCTTAAAAAGAAAACTTATGATGGATCTGAGACTTGATCGACCCATCAAGTCTAGCAGGTAGCAAGACTGCTATAACTGGTTTTTGGGAAGAGGCAATCAACTCAACGAAGAGGTGGCATTTCGTCCTGGCCTGACAATGTATCACACCGACTGAGTGGAGCGGCGGGAGCAATCGATTCATCTTTTGAATCTCTTGAACGAGTGGCGACGACGCGGCTAGCTGCGCTGCGCGCGCACCCGGATGTCGGCTAAGTTGGTTTGGAACGAACCATCGTGTTTGTGCCATCACGTGGCAGCGTATATGCAGGTATATATCTACCTACAACCGAAAGGTGACAATAGTGGACGTTCCGGCCTGTCTTGGCACGTACATGGTGCTCATTGAGTTGTAAAGTTCCACAATATAGCAGCTAGCCAGCACTCCGTCTGCCGAAACTCAAGGATCAGCTAGCGGTACATGTATATGGAGGCAATGGCGCGTTGGGTGGATGTCAGTGTTTTGCAAAACGCGCCGCCGCTACCCGTCTTACGTTCACACACACGCCACTACGAGCTGCCACCAAAGTACCTCCACTACGAGCTGCCAGCGAAATATCTCCTGGGACACCTCTTATTCCACCACCACCGGCCATCAATCAGACCCACTCACGTAGATAAATTTGACTATAAATGCTCCACACAGCCATGCCGGAAGAGCCATCCCACGCCGTGCGACCTTGCTACAATCCAGAGCACCACTACGTACGTGCACTTCCACTCCCGGACTTGCACCGAAGCAATGGCGTCCAAGTCCACAGCTTGTTTCCCGGCGCTCTTCCTGGCGCTCAACCTCCTCCTGGTCGCCGGCGTCCGCGGCCAGACCCCGCGGCCGGCCGCAACCCGTGCCCGACGAACGCGCTGGCCGACCTCAAGGTGTGCGCCGACGTGCTGGTGCTGCTCAAGCTCAAGATCAACGTGCCGGCCAACCAGCAGTGCTGCCCGATGATCGGGCAGCTCGTCAAGCTCGACGTCGCCGCCTGCCTCTGCGCCGCCATCAAGTTCAGCGTCATCGGCATCCCCATCAACCTGCCGCTCGACATCCCCCTCGTCCTCAACTACTGCGGCCGGAACGCAACCGCAGCCGGCTCCAAATGCTCGTGAAGTCCTAACATAGCTGATTAAAAAAGAATACCCTCTCTATAAAGATATATAAGAGCATTTAGAACACTATTTTAGTGTTCTAAACGCTTTTATATTTCTTTACGGAGAGAGTATATACCAATGCATGCACACTACCTACGTACGTACATTGGTGTGCTTAATTTACCTTCTCATGTATGCCATAGGCTTGTTGTTGTATCCGTAGATGTTCCGTTGATTGGCATACATGCCGATGAACATCCCAAAGGGAAATCACAGAGATGTTTGTGTTTTACTGCAAATAATAAACGTTCCTTCGGTTTGTCAACCGCATGCGACTGCTAATTTCTCCCCTTATGTCCAAGCATAAATGTGATCTTCTCTCGATTCATATGCATGGTTTTCACTTTCAGTGTAATTTCACTGAAATTTCAGAAATTTCATTAATTTTGGTACATACTGAAATAGTTGTCTTTATTTAGGTAGTGCACACAAATTCAAATTATTTTTTGAATTTTCAAGATATTTGGTTGGATCCCAATGAAGTTCAAGTGAAAAATTTCCTTTGTCCGAGACCACTAACTAGCATATGTATAGCAATACCTAGAAGAAGAAAAGTTTGTGTTTCCCCTCCAAGCCATTAACTTAGCTCATTTTTTGGGTTCAAATTATTTTGGAGCTCACATGACTCCGATCTATGACTCTCTTCATCAGTGCTGGTCGATGCTCTGGTCCTGTGCAACATTAGCACGGCTACTTTTCGATTGTGTATTATCACGGTGAGGGAGGAGCGTTGATGATGAGGCTCACTTCAATACTTGTGGTCGCCGCCAGATGGTCCATGAACCAGGTTTTATTTTTTTACATCCAGTGTTCTCTATGACTATCATGATATGAATAGATTGAAAGTTTCTCGTGCATTTTTTTAAGAAGCACAATGAATAGATTGAAAGTTTCTCTTGCAAAAAAATAAGGAGCGCATTGAATAGATTGGAAAGAGATTAAGACAAGAATAAACATGATCAAGAAGCACAAAACTAATGGCCATGTAGCTACCAATAATTCCCAACATGATCTTCGTTAACCTGCTCATTTTTAAGTGGCTATAAGACTCACTAATGTTCATGGATATTACTCCTATAAAGGATGCTGGAGTACGCGCCTCCTAGGGGCCTTCAAGGGTGAGCGTGCCTTCCGCATCGCCCATGTGCAACGGGGGCTTCTCGGGGGCTCTCCGCATCATCCGATCAGTTGAGGCGCTCCTACTGGTTCGATAAACCATAAGGTCATTGACGTGAGATAAAGTTGTTGTTTTCTATAAACTTGCGACTTAGGGCCCAACAACTATTGGGGAACATTGCATAAAATAATTTTTTTTCCTACGTTCACCAAGATCTATCTATGAGTTCATCTAGCAACGAGTGATAGGAGTGCATCTACATACCTTTGTAGATCGCGAGCAGAAGCGTTCAAGAGAATGGGGTTGAGGGAGTCGTACTGCCGTGATCCAAATCACCGATGACCAAGTGCCGAACGGACAGCACCTCCGCGTTCAACACACATACGGAGCGGATGGCGTCTCCGCACCTTGATCCAGCAAGGAGGAGGGAGAGGTTGAGGAAGATCCAAGAGCACGACGGCGTGGTGGTGGATGCAAAGAGGTTCCGGCAGAGCCACGAGCTCATGAGAGGAGAGGTGTAGCAGGGAGAGGGAAGCTCCAAGACTTCAGGTGCGGCTGCCCTCCCTCCCCCTTTATATAGGCCCCCTGGGGGGGCGCCGGCCCTGGAGATGGGATCTCCCAAGGGGGGCGGCGGCCAAGGGGGGTGGAGTGCCCCCCAAGGCAAGTGGAGGCGCCCCCCACCCTAGGGTTTCCAACCCTAGGCGCAGGGGGCCCAAGGGGGGGCGCACCAGCCCACCAGGGGCTGGTCCCCTCCCCACTTCAGCCCACGGGACCCTCCGGGATAGGTGGCCCCACCCGGTGGACCCACGGGACCCTTCCGGTGGTCCCGGTACAATACCGGTGACCCCCGAAACTCTCCCGATGGCCGAAACTGCACTACCTATATATATAATTCTTTACCTCCGGACCATTCCGGAACTCCTCGTGACGTCTGGGCTCTCATCCGGGACTCCGAAAAACTTTTGGTTTGCTGCATACTCATATCTCTACAACCCTAGCATCATCGAACCTTAAGTGTGTAGACCCTACGGGTTTGGGAGACACGTAGACATGACCGAGACGGCTCTCCGGTCAATAACCAACAGCGGGATCTGGATACCCATGTTGGCTCCCACATGCTCCTCGATGATCTCATCGGATGAACCACGATGTCGAGGATTCAAGCAACCCCGTATACAATTCCCTTTGTCAATCGGTATTTTACTTGCCCGAGATTCGATCGTCAGTATCCCAATACCTCGATCAATCTCGTTACCGGCAAGTCACTTTACTCGTACCGTAATTCATGATCCCGTGACCAAACACTTGGTCACTTTGAGCTCATTATGATGATGCATTGCCGAGTGGGCCCAGAGATACCTCTCCGTCATACGGAGTGACAAATCGATCTCGATCCGTGCCAACCCAATGCAGACACTTTCGGAGGTACCTGTAGTGCACCTTTATAGTCACCCAGTTATGTTGTGACGTTTGGTACACCCAAAGCACTCCCTACGGTATCCGGGAGTTACACGATCTCATGGTCTAAGGAAAAGATACTTGACATTGGAAAAGCTCTAGCAAAGCGAACTACACGATCTTGTGCTATGCTTAGGATTGGGTCTTGTCCATCACATCATTCTCCTAATGATGTGATCCCGTTATCAATGACATCCAATGTCCATAGTCGAGAAACCATGACTATCTGTTGATCAACGAGCTAGTCAACTAGAGGCTCACTAGGGACATATTGTGGTCTATGTATTCACACGTGTATTACGATTTCCGGATAATACAATTATAGCATGAATAAAAGACAATTATCATGAACAAGGAAATATAATAATAATCCTTTTATTATTGCCTCTAGGGTATATTTCCAAAGGTCTCCCACTTGCACTAGAGTCAATAATCTAGTTACATTGTTATGAATCGAACACCCATAGAGTTCTGGTGTTGATCATATTTTGCTCGGGGAAGAGGTTTAGTCAACGGATCTGCGACATTCAGATCCGTATGCACTTTGCAAATTTCTATGTCTCCATCTTGAACATTTTCACGAATGGAGTTGAAGCGACGCTTGATGTGCGTGGTCTTCTTGTGAAACCCGGGCTCCTTGGCAAGTGCAATAGCTCCGGTGTTGTCACAGAAGAGTTTGATCGGCCTCGATGCATTGGGTATGACTCCTAGGTCGGTGATGAACTCCTTCACCCAAATTGCTTCATGCGCTGCCTCGGGGGCTGCCATGTACTCCGCTTCACATGTATCCCGCCACGACGCTTGCGCTTGCACCGCACTACCATCGCTTCACCATTCAACATATACACGTATCCGGTTTGTGACTTAGAGTCATTCAGATCTCGTGTCGAAGCTAAGCGTCGACGTAACCCTTCTGACGAGCTCTTCGTCACCTCCATAAACGAGAAACATGTCCTTAGTCCTTTTCGGTGTACTTCAGGATATTCTTGACCGCTGTCCGGTGTTCCTTGCCGGGATTACTTTGGTACCTTCCTACCAAACTTACGGCAAGGTTTACATCAGGTCTAGTACACAGCATGGCATACATAATAGATCCTATTGCTGAATCATAGGGGATGACACTCATCTCTTCTTTATCTTCTGCCGTGGTCGGGCATTGAGCCGAGCACAATCTCACACCTTGTAATACAGGCAAGAACCCTTTCTTGGACTGATCCATTTTGAACTTCTTCAATATCTTATCAAGGTATGTGCTTTGTGAAAGACCTATGCGGCGTCTCGATCTATTTATATAGATCTTGATGCCTAATATATAAGCAGCTTCTCTAAGGTCCTTCATTGAAAAACTCTTATTCAAGTAGGCCTTAATGCTGTCCAAGAGTTCTATATCATTTCCCATCAAAAGTATGTCATCTACATATAATATGAGAAATGCTACAGAGCTCCCACTCACTTTCTTGTAAACACAGGCTTCTCCATAAGTCTGCATAAACCCAAACGCTTTGATCATCTCATCAAAGCGAATGTTCCAACTCGAGATGCGTGCACCAGCCCATAAATGGATCGCTGGAGCTTGCATACCTTGTTAGCATTCTTAGGGTCGACAAAACCTTCCGGCTGCATCATATACAGTTCTTCCTTAAGGTAGCCGTTAAGGAATGCCGTTTTGACGTTCATTTGCCATATCTCATAATCATAGTATGCGGCAATTGCTAACATGATTTAGACGGACTTCAGCTTCGCTACGGGAGGAAAAGTCCCATCGTAGTCAACCCCTTGAACCTGCCGATAACCTTTAGCGACAAGACGAGCTTTATAGATGGTAACATTACCATCCGCGTCCGTCTTCTTAAAGATCCATTTGTTTTCTATCGCTCGCCGATCATCGGGCAAGTCTGTCAAAGTCCATACTTTGTTTTCATACATGGATCCTATCTCGGATTGCATGGCTTCAAGCCATTTGTTGGAATCTGGGCCGCCATCGCTTCTTCATAGTTCGAAGGTTCACCGTTGTCTAACAACATGATTTCCGTGACAGGGTTGCCATACCACTCTGGTGTGGAGCGTGTCCTTGTGGACCCACGGGTTCGGTAGCAACTTGATCCAAGTACCTTGATCATCATCATTAATTTCCTCTCCGCCGGTGTAGGCACGACAGAACATTTTCTGAGCTGCACTACTTTCCGGTTCAAGAGGTAGTACTTCATCGAGTTCTACTTTCCTCCCACTTACTCCTTTTGAGAGAAACTCTTTTTCCAGAAAGGATCCGTTCTTGGCAACAAAGATCCTGCCTTCGGATCTGAGGTAGAAGGTATACCCAATGGTTTCCTTAGGGTATCCTATGAAGAAGCATTTTTCCGACTTGGGTTCGAGCTTTTCAGGTTGAAGTTTCTTGACATAAGCATCGCATCCCCAAACTTTTAGAAACGACAGCTTAGGTTTCTTCCCAAACCATAATCCATACGGTGTCGTCTCAACGGATTTAGACGGAGCCCTATTTAAAGTGAATGTAGTTGTCTCTAGAGCGTATCCCCATAATGATAGCGGTAAATCTGTAAGAGACATCATAGATCGCACCATATCCAATAGAGTGCGATTACGACGTTCGGACACACCGTTCTGTTGAGGTGTTCGGTGGCGTGAGTTGTGAAACGATTCCACATTTCCTTAAGTGTGTACCAAATTCGTGACTTACATATTCTCCTCCACGATCTGATTGTAAGAACTTTATTTTTCGGTCACGTTGATTCTCTATCTCATTCTGAAATTCCTTGAACTTTTCAAAGGTCTCAGACTTGTGTTTCATCAAGTAGAAATACCCATATCTACTTAAGTCGTCTGTGAGAGTGAGAACATAACGATATCCTCCGTGAGCCTCAACGCTCATTGGACCGCACACATCGGTATGTATGATTTCCAATAAGTTGGTTGCTCGCTCCATTGTTCCGGAGAACGGAGTCTTGGTCATTTTGCCCATGAGGCATGGTTCACATGTGTCAAATGATTCATAATTGAGAGACTCTAAAAGTCCATCAGCATGGAGCTTCTTCATGCGCTTGACACCAATGTGACCAAGGCGGCAGTGCCACAAGTATGTGGGACTATCGTTATCAACTTTACATCTTTTGGTATTCACACTATGAATATGTGTAACATCACGTTCGAGATTCATTAAGAATAAACCATTGACCATTGGAGCATGACCATAAAACATATCTCTCATATAAATAGAATAACCATTATTCTCGGATTCAAATGAGTAGCCATCTCGTATTAAACGAGATCCTGATACAATGTTCATGCTCAAACTTGGCACTAAATAACAATTATTGAGGTTTAAAACTAATCCCGTAGGTAAATGTAGAGTTAGCGTGCGACGTGGCGATCACATCGACCTTGGAACCATTCCCGACGCACATCGTCACCTCGCCCTTCGCCAGCCTCCGCTTATTCCGCAGCTCCTGCTGTGAGTTACAAATATGAGCAACGGCACCGTATCAAATACCCAGGAGTTACTACGAGTCTTGGTAAGGTACACATCAATTACATGTATATCAAATATACCTTTAGTGTTGCCGGCCTTCTTGTTCGCTAAGTATTTGGGGCAGTTCCGCTTCAAAGGACCCTTCCCTTTGCAATAAAAGCACTCGATCTCGTGCTTGGGTCCATTCTTTGACTTCTTCCGGCAAGCTGGCTTACGGGTGCGGCAACATCCTTGCCTTCCTTCTTGAAGTTCTTCTTACCCTTGCCCTTCTTGAACTTAGTGGTTTTATTGACCATCAACACTTGATGTTCCTTCTTGATTTCTACCTCACGACTTCAAAGATTGAAAATACTTCAGGAATAGTTTTCACCATCCCCTGCATATTGTAGTTCATCACAAAGCTCTTCTAGCTCGATGGGAGCGTTGAAGGATTCTGTCAATGACCGCCTCGTCCGGAGGTTAATGTCCTTTGGGACAGGCGGTTGTGCAACCCAGACATTTTGAGTATGTGCTCACCGATGTAATTATTTTCCTCCATCTTACAACTATAGGACTTGTCGGAGACTTCATATCTCTCGACCGGGCATGAGCTTGGAAAACCATTTTCAGCTCCTCGAACATCTCATATGCTCCGTGTTGCTCAAAACGCTTTTGGAGCCCGGTTCTAAGCTGTAAAGCATGCCGCACTGAACGAGGGAGTAATCATCAGCACGAGACTGCCAAGCGTTCATAACGTCTTGGTTCTCTGGGATGGGTGCTTCACCTAGCGGTGCTTCTGAAGGAAATATGCCCTAGAGACAATAATAAAGTTATTATTTATTTCCTTACATCATGATAAATGTTTATTATTCATGCTAGAATTGTATTAACCGGAAACATAATACATGTGTGAATATATAGACAAACAGAGCGTCACTAGTATGCCTCTACTTGACTAGCTCGTTAATCGAAGATGGTTATGTTTCCTAACCATAGACATGAGTTGTCATTTGATTAACGGGATCACATCATTAGGAGAATGATCTGATTGACATGACCCATTCCGTTAGCCTAGCACTTGATCGTTTAGTATGTTGCTATTGCTTTCTTCATGACTTATACATGTTCCTGTAACTATGAGATTATGCAACTCCCGTTTACGGAGGAACACTTTGGTGCTACCAAACGTCACAACGTAATCGGGTGATTATAAAGGAGTACTACAGGTGTTTCCAAAGGTACATGTTGGGTTGGCGTATTTCGAGATTAGGTTTTGTCACTCCGATTGTCGGAGAGATATCTTCGGGCCCTCTCGGTAATGCACATCATTATAAGCCTTGCAAGCAATGTGACCAATGAGTTGGTTACGGGATGATGCATTACAGAGCGAGTAAAGAGACTTGCGGTGACGAGATTGAACTAGGTATTGGATACCGACGATCGAATCTCGGGCAAGTAACATACCGATGACAAAGGGAACAACGTATGTTGTTATGCGGTTTGACCGATAAAGATCTTCAGAGAATATGTAGGAGCCAATATGGGCATCCAGGTCCCGCTATTGGTTATTGACCGAGAATAGTTCTAGGTCATGTCTACATAGTTCTCGAACCCGTAGGGTCCGCACGCTTAAGGTTTCGGCGATGCTTATATTATGAGTTTATGAGTTTTGATGTACCGAAGGAGTTCGGAGTCCTGGATGAGATCGGGGACATGACGAGGAGTCTCGAAATGGTCGAGACGTAAAGATCGATATATTGGACGACTATATTCGGACATCGGAAAGGTTCCGAGTGATTCGGGTATTTTTTGGAGTACCGGAGAGTTACGGGAATACGTATTGGGCCTTATTGGGCCATACGGGAAAGAAGGAAAAGGGCCTCAAGGGTGGCCGCACCCTTTCCCTTGGTCTGGTCCGAATTGGACTAGGGAAGGGGGGCGCCCCCTTCCTTCCTTCTCCTTTTCCCTTCCCTTTCCTTCTCTCCTACTCCTACTACATGGAAGGTTTCCTAGTTGGACTAGGAAAGGGGAATCCTACTCCCGGGAGTAGGACTCCCTAGGGCGCCATAGAGAGGGCCGCCCTCCCTCCTCCACTCCTTTATATCACGGGGCAGGGGCACCCATGGACACACAAGTTGATCTCACGGATCGTTCCTTAGCCGTGTGCGGTGCCCCTTCCACCATATTCCACTTCGGTCATATCGTCGGAGCTTAAGCGAAGCCCTGCCGGAGAAGTCATATCGTCATGGAGCTTAGGCGAAGCCCTGCGCCGGTGGAGTATCATCATCGTCACCACACCGTCGTCTTGTGGAACTCATCCCCGACGCTTTGCTGGATCGGAGCCGGGGATCGTCATCGAGCTGAACGTGTCTGAACACGGAGGTGCCGTAAGTTCGGTACTTGGATCGGTCGGATCGTGAAGACGTCGACTACATCAACCGCAGCGTTATAACGCTTCCGCTTTCGGTCTCACGAGTGCGTGGACAGACACTCTTCCCTCTCGTTGCTATGCATCACCATGATCTTGCGTGTGCGTAGGAATTTTTTGAAATTACTACGTTCCCCAAAGGCATCCGAGCCTGGTTTTATGCATTGATGTCATATGCACGAGTAGAACACAAGTGAGTTGTGGGCGATACAAGTCATACTGCCTACCGGCATGTCATACTTTGGTTCAGCGGTATTGTGAGATGAAGCGCCCGGACCGACATTACGCCAGACGCTTACGCGAGACTGGTTTCACCGTTACGAGCACTCGTGCTTAAAGGTGGCTGGCGGGTGTCTGTCTCTCTCACTTTAGTTGAACCGAGTGTGGCTACGCCCGGTCCTTGAGAAGGTTAAAACGGAGTCTATTTGACGAAGTATCGTTGTGGTTTTGATGCGTAGGTATGAACGGTTCTTGCTCAGTCCGTAGCAGCCACGTAAAACTTGCAATAACAAAGTAGAGGACGTCTAACTTGTTTTTGCAGGGCATGTTGTGATGTGATATGGTCAAGACGTGATGCTATATTTTATTGTATGAGATGATCATGTTTTGTAACTGAGTTATCGGCAATCGGCAGAGCCATATGGTTGTCGCTTTATTGTATGAAATGCAGACGCCATGTAATTGCTTTACTTTATCACTAAGCGGTAGCGATAGTCGTAGAAGCAACAGTTGGCGAGACGACAACGATGCTACGATGGAGATCAAGGTGTCGGCGCCGGTGGCGATGGTGATCACGACGGTGCTCGGAGATGGAGATCACAAGCACAAGATGATGATGGCCATATCATATCACTTATATTGATTGCATGTGATGTTTATCCTTTATGCATCTTATCTTGCTTTGATTGACGGTAGCATTATAAGATGATCTCTCACTAAAATTATCAAGAAGTGTTCTCCGTGAGTATGCACAGTTGCCAAAGTTCGTAGTACCCGGACACCACGTGATGATCGGGTGTGATAAGTTCTCGTCCATCTACAACGGGTGCAAAACAGTTGCACACGCAGAATACTCAGGTTAAACTTGACGAGCCTAGCATATAACAGATATGGCCTCGGAACACGGAGACCGAAAGGTCGAGCGTGAATCATATAGTAGATATGATCAACATAGTGATGTTCACCATTGAAACTACTCCATCTCACGTGATGATCGGACATGGTTTAGTTGATTTGGATCACGTAATCACTTGGATGACTAGAGAGATGTCTGTCTAAGTGGGAGGTTTTAATATGATTAATTAAACTTAAATTTATCATGAACTTAGTCCTGGTAGTATTTTGCAAATTATGTTGTAGATCAATAGCTCGCGTTGTTGCTTTCATATGTTTGTTTTAATATGTTCCTAGAGAAAACTGTGTTGAGAGATGTTAGTAGCAATGATGCGGATTGGATCCGTGATCTGAGGTTTATCCTCATTGCTGCACAGAAGTATTATGTCCTTAATGCACCGCTAGGTGACAGACCTATTGCAGAGCGGATGCGACGTTATGAGCGTTTGGCTAGCTCAATATGATGACTACTTGATAGTTTAGTGCACCATGCTTAACGGCTTAGAATCGGGACTTCAAAGGCGTTTTGAGCGTCATGGACCATATAAGATGATCCAGGAATTGAAGTTAATATTTCAAGCAAATACCCGAGTTGAGAGATATGAAGTCTCTAACAAGTTCTATAGCTAAAAGATGGAAGAGAATCGCTCAACTAGTGAGCATGTTCTCAGATTGTCTGGGTACTTCAATCGCTTGAATAAAGTGGGAGTTAATCTTCCAGATAAGATAGTGATTGACAGAATTCTCTAGTCACCAACACTAAGTTACTAGAACTTCGTGATGAACTATAGTATGCAAGGGATGACGAAAACGATTCCCGAGCTCTTCGTGATGTTGAAATCGACGAAGGTAGAAATCAAGAAAGAGCATGAAGTGTTGATGATTGACAAGACCACTAGTCTCAAGGAAAAGGGCAAAGGGAAGAAGGGGAACTTCAAGAAGAACGGCAAGCAAGTTGCTGCTCGAGTGAAGAAACCCAAGTCTGGACCTAAGCACGAGACTAAGTGCTTTTCTGCAATGGAACTGGTCACTAGAAGCGGAACTACCCCAAGTATTTGGCGGATAAGAAGAATGGCAAAGTGAACAAAGGTATATTTGAGATCTGATTATTGATGTGTATTTTACTAGTGTTCGTAGCAACCCCTCGGTATTTGAATCTTGGTTCAGTTGCTAAGAGTAGTAACTTGAAGCAGGAGTTGCGAGAATGAGCGAAACTAGTTGAAGGGGAAGTGAAGATGAGTGTTGGAAGTAGTTCCAAGATTGATATGATCATCATCGCACACTCCCTATACTTTCGGGATTAGTATGGAACCTAAATAAGTGTTATTTGGTGTTGAGCATAAGTATGATTTGATCATGTTTATTGCAATACGGTTATTCATTTAAGTAAGAGAATAAATCGTTGTTCTGTTTACATGAATAAAACCTTATATGGTTACACACCCAATGAAAATGATTCATTGGATCTCGATCATAGTGATACACATATTCATAATATTGAAACCAAAAGATGCAAAGTTAATAATGATAGTGCAACTTATTTGTGGCACTTGCCGTTTAGGTCATATTGGTGTAAAGCGCATGAAGAAAACTCCATCTTGATGGACTTTTGGAATCACTTGATTATGAATCATTTGATGCTTGCGAACCGTGCCGTTTGGGCAAGATGACTAAAACTCCGTTCTCCGGAACAATGGAACAAGCTCTTGACTTATTGGAAATAATACATACCGATGTATGCGATCCAATGAGTGTTGATGCTCGTGGCAAGTATCGTTATTTTCGACTTTCACAAGATGATTTGAGCAGATATGGGTATATCTACTTGATGAAACATAAGTGCGAAATAGTTGAAATGTTCAAAGAATTTCAGATTGAAGTTGAAATATCATCGTAACAAGAAAATAAAGTTTCTGCGATCTAATCGCAAAGACGAATAATTGAGTTATGAGTTTGGTCTTCAATTAAAATAATGTGGAATAGTTTCACAGCTCACGCCACCTGGAACACCACAATGTTATGGTGTGTCCGAACGTCGTAACCGCACTTTATTTGATATGGTGCGATCTATGATGTCTCTTATCGGTTTACCACTATCATTTTGGGGTTATGCATTAGAGGCAATTTGCATTCACGTTTAATAGGGCACCATCTAAATCCGTTGAGACGACACCATATGAACTATGGTTTAACGGTAAACCTAAGCTGTCGTTTCTTAAAAGTTTGGAGTTGTGATGCTTATGTGAAAAAGTTTTCACCGATAAGCTCAAACCCAAATCGGAGAAGTGCGTCTTCATAGAATACCCAAAGGTAACTATTGGGTACACCTTCTATCACAGATCCGAAGGCAAGTTTTTCGTTGCTAAGATGGATCCTTTCTAGAGAAGAAGTTTCTCTCGAAAGAAGTGAGTGGGAGGAAAGTAGAACTTGATGAGGTAATTATACCTTCTCCCTTATTGGAAAGTAGTTCATCACAGGAATCAGTTCGATGATTCCTACACCAATTAGTGAAGAAGTTAATGATGATGATCATGAAACTTCAGATCAAGTTGCTACCAAACCTCGTAGGTCTTCCAGAGTAAGATCCGCACTGAGTGGTACGGTAATCCTATTCTAGAAGTCATGTTACTAGACCATGATGAACCTATGAACTATGAGGAAGCGATGATGAGCCCAGATTCCGCGAAATGGCTTGAGGCCATGAAATGCGAGATAGGATCCATGTATGAGAACAAAGTATGGACTTTGATTGACTTGCTCGATGATCAGCAAGCCATGTTAAATAAATGGATCTTCAAGAGGAAGACGGACAGCGATAGTAGTGTTACTATCTACAAAACTCGACTTGTCACAAAAAAGTTTTTTGACAAGTTCAAGGTGTTGACTACAATGAGATTTTCTCTCTTTGTAGCGATTCTTAAGTCTGTCCGAATCATGTTAGCAATTGCCACATTTTATGAAATCGGCAAATGGATGTCAAAACTACATTCTTTAATGGATTTATTAAAGAAGAGTTGCATATGATGCAACCAGAAGTTTTCGTCAATCCTAAAGGAGCTAACAAAATATGCAAGCTTCAATGATCCATCTATGGATTGGAGCAAGCATCTCGAGTTGGAATACATGCTTTGATAAGTTGATCATAGCATATAGTTTTATACAGACTTGCGGTGAAGCCTGTAATTACTAGAAAGTGAGTGGGAGCACTACGGCATTTACGATAAGTATATGTGAATGACATATTGTAGATCGGAAATAATGTAGAATTATTCGCAAAGCATAAAGGAGTGTTTGAAAGGAGTTTTTCAAAGAAAGACCTCGGTGAAGCTGCTTACATATTGAGCATCAAGATCTATAGAGATAGATCAAGACGCTTGATAAGGTTTTTCAATGAGTACATACCTTGACAAGTTTTTGAAGTAGTTCAAAATGGAACAGTCAAAGAAAGAGTTCTTGCCTGTGTTACAAGGTGTGAAATTGATTAAGACTCAAAACCCGACCACGGCAGAAGATAGAAAGAGAATGAAAGTCATTCCCTATGCCTTGGCCATAGGTTCTATAAAGTATGCCATGCTGTGTACCAGATCTATTGTATACCCTACACTGAGTTTGGCAAGGGAGTACAATAGTGATCTAGGAGTAGATCACTGGACAGCGGTCAAAAACATCCTTAGTGGAATAAGGATATGTTTCTCGATTATGGAAGTAACAAAAGGTTCGTCGTGAAGGGTTACGTCGATGCAAGTTTTGACACCGATCTGGATGACTCTAAGTCTCGATCTAGATACATATTGAAAGTGGGAGCAATTAGCTAGAATAGCTCCTTGCGGAGCATTGTTGACATAGAAATTGCATAAAATACTTACGGATCTGAATGTGACAGACCCGTTGACTAAAAATATCTCACAAGCAAAACATGATCACACCTTAGTACTCTTTGGGTGTTAATTACATAGCGATGTGAACTAGATTACTGACTCTAGTAAACCATTTGGGTGTTGATCACATATCGATGTGAACTATGGGTGTTAATCACATGGTGATGTGAACTATTCTGTTAAATCACATGGCGATGTGAACTAGATTATTGACTCTAGTGCAAGTGGGAGACTGAAGGAAATATGCCCTAGAGGCAATAGTAAAGTTATTATTTATTTCCTTACATCATGATAAATGTTTATTATTCATGCTAGAATTGTATTAACCGGAAACATAATACATGTGTGAATATATAGACAAGCAGGCGTCACTAGTATGCCTCTACTTGACTAGCTCGTTAATCGAAGATGGTTATGTTTCCTAACCATAGACATGAGTTGTCATTTGATTAACGGGATCACATCATTAGGAGAATGATCTGATTGACATGACCCATTCCGTTAGCCTAGCACTTGATCGTTTAGTATGTTGCTATTGCTTTCTTCATGACTTATACATGTTCCTGTAACTATGAGATTATGCAACTCCCGTTTACGGAGGAACACTTTGGTGCTACCAAACGTCACAACGTAATCGGGTGATTATAAAGGAGTACTACAGGTGTTTCCAAAGGTACATGTTGGGTTGGCGTATTTCGAGATTAGGTTTTGTCACTCCGATTGCTCGGAGAGATATCTCTGGGCCCTCTCGGTAATGCACATCATTATAAGCCTTGCAAGCAATGTGACCAATGAGTTGGTTACGGGATGATGCATTACTGAGCGAGTAAAGAGACTTGCGGTGGCGAGATTGAACTAGGTATTGGATACCGACGATCGAATCTCGGGCAAGTAACATACCGATGACAAAGGGAACAACGTATGTTGTTATGCGGTTTGACCGATAAAGATCTTCGTAGAATATGTAGGAGCCAATATGGGCATCCAGGTCCCGCTATTGGTTATTGACCGAGAATAGTTCTAGGTCATGTCTACATAGTTCTCGAACCCGTAGGGTCCGCACGCTTAAGGTTTCGATGATTTATATTATGAGTTTATGAGTTTTGATGTACCGAAGGAGTTCGGAGTCCTGGATGAGATCGGGGACATGACGAGGAGTCTCGAAATGGTCGAGACGTAAAGATCGATATATTGGACGACTATATTCGGACATCGGAAAGGTTCAGTGATTCGGGTATTTTTTGAGTACGGAGAGTTACGGGAATACGTATTGGGCCTTATTGGGCCATACGGGAAAGAAGGAAAAGGGCCTCAAGGGTGGCCGCACCCTTCCCTTGGTCTGGTCCGAATTGGACTAGGGAAGGGGCGCCCCTTCCTTCCTTCTCCTTTTCCCTTCCCTTTCCTTCTCTCCTACTCCTACTACATGGAAGGTTTCCTAGTTGGACTAGGAAAGGGGAATCCTACTCCCGGTGGGAGTAGGACTCCCCTAGGCGCGCCATAGAGAGGGCGGCCCTCCCTCCTCCACTCCTTTATATCACGGGGCAGGGGCACCCCATGGACACACAAGTTGATCTACGGATCGTTCCTTAGCCGTGTGCGGTGCCCCTTCCACCATATTCCACTTCGGTCATATCGTCGCGGAGCTTAAGGCGAAGCCCTGCGCGGAGAAGTCATATCGTCGCGGAGCTTAGGCGAAGCCCTGCGTCGGTGGAGTATCATCATCGTCCTGCACGCCGTCGTGCTTGACGGAACTCATCCCCGACGCTTTGCTGGATCGGAGCCCGAGGATGCGTCATCGAGCTGAGCGATGTCTTGAACACGGAGGTGCCGTAAGTTCGGTACTTGGATCGGTCGGATCGTGAAGACGTACGACTACATCAACCGCGTTGTTATAACGCTTCCGCTTTCGGTCTACGAGGGTACGTGGACAGACACTCTTCCCTCTCGTTGCTATGCATCACCATGATCTTGCGTGTGCGTAGAAAATTTTTTGAAATTACTACGTTCCCCAACAGCTTCTAGGACATATTGTTTCTTGGCTGCTATGAGGATGATCCTCAGGTTCCGGACCCAGTCCGAATAGTTGCTGCCATCATCTTTCAGCTTGGTTTTCTCTAGGAACGCGTTGAAGTTCATGTTGACATGAGCGTTGGCCATTTGATCTACAAGACATTTTGCAAAGATTTTAGACTAATGTTCATGATAATTAAGTTCATCTAATCAAATTATTTAATGAACTCCCACTCAGATTTGACATCCCTCTAGTCATCTAAGTGTTACATGATCCGAGCCGACTAGGCCGTGTCCGATCATCACGTAAGACGGACTAGTCATCATCGGTGAACATCTCCATGTTTATCGTATCTTCCATACGACTCATGTTCGACCTTTCGTTCTCTGTGTTTCGAGGCCATGTCTATACATGCTAGGCTCGTCAAGTTAACCTAAGTGTTTTGCATGTGTAAAACTGTCTTACACCCGTTGTATGTGAATGTAGGAATCTATCACACCCGATCATCACGTGGTGCTTGAAGCTGACGAACTTTAGCAACGGCGCACGATTAGGGAACACCTTCTTGAAATTATTATGAGGGATCATCTTATTTACTATCGTCGTTCTAAGTAAGCAAGATGCATAAACATAATAAACATCACATGCAATTATATAGTAGTGACATGATATGGCCAATATCATATAGCTCCTTTGATCTCCATCTTCGGGGCTCCATGATCGTCTTGTCACCGGCATGACACCATGATCTCCATCATCGTGTCTCCATGAAGTTGCTCGCCAACTATTACTTCTACTACTATAGCTAACGGTTTAGCAATAAAGTAAAGTAATTACATGGCGTTGAATCAATGACACGCAGGTCATACAATAATTAAGACAACTCATATGGCTCCTGCCGGTTGTCATACTCATCGACATGCAAGTCGTGATTCCTATTACAAAACATGATCTCATACATCACAATATATCATTCATCATTCATCACAACTTTTGGCCATATCACATCACAAGGCAATTGCTGCAAAAACAAGTTAGACGTCCTCTAATCATTGTTGCATCTTTTACGTGGCTGCAATAGGGTTCTAGCAAGAACGTTTTATTACCTACGAAAAAGCCACAACGTGATTTGTCAACTTCTATTTACCCTTCATAAGGACCCTTTTCATCGAATCCGCTCCAACTAAAGTGGGAGAGACAGACACCCGCTAGCCACCTTATGCAACTAGTGCATGTCGATCGGTGGAACCTGTCTCACGTAAGCGTACGTGTAAGGTCGGTCCGGGCCGCTTCATCCCACAATACCGCTGAAGCAAAATAAGACTATTAGCGGCAAGAAAGTTGACAACATCTACGCCCACAACAAATTGTGTTCTACTCGTGCAAAGAGAACTACACATAGACCTAGCTCATGATGCCACTGTTTGGGGAACGTTGCATAAAATAAATAAAAAATCCTACGTTCACCAAGATCTATCTATGAGTTCATCTAGCAACGAGTGATAGGAGTGCATCTACATACCTTTGTAGATCGCGAGCGGAAGCGTTCAAGAGAACGGGGTTGAGGGAGTCGTACTCGTCGTGATCCAAATCACCGATGACCAAGTGCCGAACGGACAGCACCTCCGCATTCAACACACGTACGGAGTGGATGACGTCTCCCGCACCTTGATCCAGCAAGGAGGAGGGAGAGGTTGAGGAAGATCCAGCAGCACGACGGCGTGGTGGTGGATGCAAAGAGGTTCAGCAGAGCTTCACGAGCCTGCGAGAGGGAGAGGTGTAGCAGGGAGAGGAGGCGCCAAGACTTGAGGTGCGGCTGCCCTCCCTCCCCCCTTTATATAGGCCCCAGGGGACGCCGCCCAGAGAGATGGGATCTCCCAAGGGGGCGCCCGGCCAGGTGGAGTGCCCCCAAGGCAGTGGGCGCCCCACCCTAGGGTTTCCAACCCTAGGCGCAGGGGCCCAAGGGGCGCACCAGCCCACCAGGGGCTGGTCCCTCCCACTTCAGCCCACGGACCCTCCGGGAT
Source organism: Aegilops bicornis (assembly GCA_021605145.1). Lineage (NCBI taxonomy): Eukaryota > Viridiplantae > Streptophyta > Magnoliopsida > Poales > Poaceae > Aegilops > Aegilops bicornis. The sequence goes on from CM038672.1 coordinate 39,066,935, forward strand.
AGGTGGCCCCACCGGTGGACCCCCGGGACCCTTCCGGTGGTCCCGGTACAATACCGGTGACCCCCGAAACTCTCCCGATGGCCGAAACTGCACTACCTATATATAATTCTTTACCTCCGGACCATTCCGGAACTCCTCGTGACGTCTGGGCTCTCATCCGAGACTCCGAAAAACTTTCGGTTTGCTGCATACTCATATCTCTACAACCCTAGCATCACCGAACCTTAAGTGTGTAGACCCTACGGGTTCGGGAGACACGCAGACATGACCGAGACGGCTCTCCGGTCAATAACCAACAGCGGGATCTGGATACCCATGTTGGCTCCCACATGCTCCTCGATGATCTCATCGGATGAACCACGATGTCGAGGATTCAAGCAACCCCGTATACAATTCCCTTTGTCAATCGGTATTTTACTTGCCCGAGATTCGATCGTCAAGATCCCAATACCTCGTTCAATCTCGTTACCGGCAAGTCACTTTACTCGTACCGTAATGCATGATCCCGTGACCAAACACTTGGTCACTTTGAGCTCATTATGATGATGCATTGCCGAGTGGGCCCAGAGATACCTCTCCGTCATACGGAGTGACAAATCCCAGTCTCGATCCGTGCCAACCCAACAGACACTTTCGGAGGTACCTGCAGTGCACCTTTATAGTCACCCGATTGCCAGGACGTTTGGTACACCCAAAGCACTCCTACGGTATCCGGGAGTTACACGATCTCATGGTCTAAGGAAAAGATAGTTGACATTGGAAAAGCTCTAGCAAAACGAACTACACGATCTTGTGCTATGCTTGGGATTGGGTCTTGTCCATCACATCATTCTCCTAATGATGTGATCCCGTTATCAATGACATCCAATGTCCATAGTCAGGAAACCATGACTATCTGTTGATCAACGAGCTAGTCAACTAGAGGCTCACTAGGGACATATTATGGTCTATGTATTCACACGTGTATTACGATTTTCGGATAATACAATTATAGCATGAATAAAAGACAATTATCACGAACAAGGAAATATAATAATAATCCTTTTATTATTGCCTCTAGGGCATATTTCCAACAGAGCAATCATTAAGCAACCTCCTCCAAGTCATCGCCTTTGAACAAACCATCTTCATAATAATTCAAGGTCGAAGAATCCTTGAAAAATCTTTCGCAGTCGATCTCATCTACACAATTCGTACAATCCACGTCATCTACACAAAACACAAGTTGTAGACAAATAGAATATAGAAATTCGAACTTAAATTGCCTCTAGGGATCATGTTAATGAAGAAATTGACCTCGGTGGCGGTTGAGCCTGCGAGGAAAGGCCAGAGGAGAACCATGGGGGAGGGTATATGGGAGCAGAGGGTAACCGGGCGACCGACGGCGATAATGTGTTGAAATGGGACGGTGACGTCCTCAACACATCATATATTTTGTTGTTTTCTGGAGCTGGTTTAGGAGATTTGATAGACTTGTCTAATAAAGCATAAGAAGTGTGATGGAATTAAAACAACTCTATCAGAGTCGCCATACCCACGGCCTCCAAACCGTGTATGGAGGGTGCTACATATTTTTTTGAAGGTTGTGTGTAGACACATAGTCCTCATATGCTACCTTCATTATTTTCTTCTATCTACTCCACTAGTTCAACTAGGTTATTTCCCCGCGCATTGCTGCGGGATTTTAAAGGTCATTTTTTTGATAAACTTTGTATGAATGAAGTGTTCTAAATCAAAAAATATTAATTTTAAAAATAATTGCATGTGAACAATGAGTATGCATGTATGTTTGGATCATTAAAGATGAAACAATTGAATTGGGTACGCATGTGCACAAAATAGTTTTAGTGGATGAGGACATGGCACATTTGGTGAATTTTTTTTGAAAAGGAGGTCATCCTGCGGTCTCTGCATCGGATAGATGCACGCGGCCACTTTATTAAAGCAAGTTCAACAAAACAAATAGTCTGGTCTGCAAAGTACAGCTCGCAAAAGGAGCAAAATAAAAATAAGCAACTCAAAGTCACAACCTGCTGGACGAAAGGACATTAAGGACCTATCCTATTATGCGACCGTCATCCAAACCGGTTGAAGATAGTATGTGCTACCATCTCCCACCGGTTGCATCCAGTAGCCAAATGCTCCCTAGAACCCGTAGGAGTGAGTAGCAACCACGTACGGATCCATGCCGTAGCCCTGAAGATAACCTGCAAGAATTTAATCATATAAAACATGTTAAAAATCGTATCGTTCCTGCAGTTCCATATAGCCCAAAGAAGTGTGCATATTCCAATCTGAATACTTGGCGCAATATCAGGATTCACTCCATTTAGCTGTTGGGGAACGTAGTAATTTCAAAAAATTTCCTACGCACACGCAAGATCATGGTGATGCATAGCAACGAGAGGGGAGAGTGTATGTCCACGTACCCTCGTAGACCGTAAGCGGAAGCGTTATAACAACGCGGTTGATGTAGTCGTACGTCTTCACGATCCGACCGATCCAAGTACCGAGCGTCACGGCACCTCCGAAGTTCGCACACGTTCAGCTCGATGGCGATCCCGGACTCCGATCCAGCAAAGTGTCGGGGATGAGTTCCGGCCAGCACGACGGCGTGGTGATGATGATGATGCTCCACCGACGCAGGGCTTCGCCTAAGCTCATGACGATATGACTTCTCCGGCGCAGGGCTTCACCTAAGCTCCACGACGATATGACCGAAGTGGAATATGGTGGAGGGGGGCACCGCACACGGCTAAGGAACGATCCGTAGATCAACTTGTGTGTCCATGGGGTGCCCCTGCCTCGTATATAAAGGAGGGAGGGAGGAGGAGGCCGGCCCTAGTAGGGCGCGCCATGGGGAGTCCTACTCCCACCGAGTAGGATTCCCCTTTCCTAGTCCAACTAGGAGTCCTTCCATGTATTAGGAGTAGGAGACAAGGAAGGGGAAGAGAGAAGGGAAGGAAGGAGGGTGCGGCCTCCCCTAGTCAATTCGGACTAGGCCATGGGGCGCGCGGCCTGCCCTAGGCAGCCCTCTCTCTTTCCCGAGGGCCCAATAAGGCCCAATACTTCTCCCGGCGAATTCCGTAACTCTCCGGTACTCGAAAAATACCCGAATCATTCGGAACCTTTCCGAACTCCGAATATAGTCGTCCAATATATCGATCTTTACATCTCGACCATTTCGAGACTCCTCGTCATGTCCCCGATCTCATCCGGGACTCCGAACTCCTTCGGTACATCAAAACTCATAAACTCATTATATAACCGTCATCGAAACCTTAAGCGTGCGGACCCTACGGGTTCGAGAACTATGTAGACATGACCTAGAACTATTCTCGGTCAATAACCAATAGCGGAACCTGGATGCCCATATTGGCTCCTACATATTCTACGAAGATCTTTATCGGTCAAACCGCATAACAACATACTTTGTTCCCTTTGTCATCGGTATGTTACTTGCCCGAGATTTGATCGTCGGTATCCAATACCTAGTTCAATCTCGTTACCGCAAGTCTCTTTACTCGTTCCGTAATACATCATCTCACAACTAACTTATTAGTTGCAATGCTTGCAAGGCTTATGTGATGTGTATTACCGAGAAGGCCTAGAGATACCTCTCCGACAATCGGAGTGACAAAACCTAATCTCGAAATACGCCAACCCAACATGTACCTTTGGAGACACCTGTAGTACTCCTTTATAATCACCCAGATTACGTTGTGACGTTTGGTAGTACCCAAAGTGTTCCTCCGTAAACGGGAGTTGCATAATCTCATAGTTATAGGAACATGTATAAGTCATGGATAAAAGCAATAGCAACATACTAAGCGATCGGGTGCTAAGCTAATGGAATGGGTCATGTCAATCAGATCATTCAACCAATGATGTGACCTTGTTTAATCAAATGACAACTCCTTTGTCTATGGTTAGGAAACTTAACCATCTTTGATTAACAAGCTAGTCTAGTAGAGGCATACTAGTGACACTCTGTTTGTCTATGTATTCACACATGTATTATGTTTCCGGTTAATACAATTCTAGCATGAATAATAAACATTTATCATGATATAAGGAAATAAATAATAACTTTATTATTGCCTCTAGGGCATATTTCCTTCAGTCTCCCACTTGCACTAGAGTCAATAATCTAGTTCACATCGCCATGTGATTTAACATCAATAGTTCACATCTATATGTGGTTAACACCCATAGTTCACATCGACATGTGACCAATACCCAAAGGGTTTACTAGAGTCAGTAATCTAGTTCACATCGCCATGTGATTAACACCCAAAGAGTACTAAGGTGTGATCATGTTTTGCTTGTGAGATAATTTTAGTCAACGGGTCTGTCACATTGAGCCGTAAGTATTTTGCAAATCTCTATGTCTACAATGCTCGCACGGAGCTACTCTAGCTAATTGCTCCCACTTTCAATATGTATCTAGATCGTGACTTAGAGTCATCTAGATTGGTGTCAAAACTTGCATCGGCGTAACCCTTTACTGACGAACCTTTTCCACTTCCATAATCGAGAAATATATCCTTATTCCACTAAGGATAATTTTGACCGCTGTCGATGATCTACTCCTAGATCACTATTGTATTCCTTGCCAAACTCGATTGTAGGGTATACAATAGATCTGGTACACAGCATGGCATACTTTATAGAACCTATGGCCAAGGCATAGGGAATGACTTTCATTCTCTTTCTATCTTACGCCGTGGTCGGGTTTTGAGTCTTACTCAATTTCACACCTTGTAACACAGGCAAGAACTCTTTCTTTGACTGTTCCATTTTGAACTACTTCAAAATCTTGTCAAGGTATGTACTCATTGAAAAAACTTATCAAGCGTCTTGATCTATCTCTATAGATCTTGATGCTCAATATGTCAGCAGCTTCACCGAGGTCTTTCTTTGAAAAACTCCTTTCAAACACTCTTTTATGCTTTGCAGAATAATTCTACATTATTTTCGATCTACAATATGTCATTCACATATACTTATCGAAATCTTTGTAGTGCTCCCACTCACTTTCTAGTAAATACAGGCTTCACCGCAAGTCAGTATAAAACTATATACTTTGATCATACTATCAAAGCGTTTATTCCAACTCCGAGATGCTTGCACCAGTCCATAGATGGATCATTGGAGCTTGCATATTTTGTTAACACCTTTAGGATCGACAAAACCTTCTGGTTGCATCATATACAACTCTTCCTCCGTAAACCCATTCAGAATTCAGTTTTACATCCATTTGCCAAATTTCATAAAATGTGGCAATTGCTAACATGATTCGGACAGACTTAAGCATCGCTACAGCTTGAGAAAATCTCATTGTAGTCAACACCTTGAACTTGTCGAAAGCCTTTCTGCGACAAGTCGAGCTTTGTAGATAGTAATACTACTATCGGCATTTGTCTTCCTCTTGAAGATCCATTTATATAATATGGCTTGCCGATCATCGGGCAACTCCATCAAAGTCCACACTTTGTTCTCATACATGGATCCCATCTCATATTTCATGGCCTCAAGCCATTTCGCGGAATCTGGGCTCATCATCGGTTCCTCATAGTTCGTAGGTTCATCATTGTCTAGTAACATGACTTCCAGAACATGATTATCGTACCACTCTGGTGCGGATCTTACTCTGGAAGACCTACGAGGTTTGGTAGCAACTTGATCTGAAGTTTTATGATCATCATCATTAACTTCCTTACTAATTGGTGTAGGAATCACTGAAACTGATTTCTGTGATGAACTACTTTTCAATAAGGGAGAAGGTACAATTACCTTATCAAGTTCTACTTTCCTCCCACTCACTTCTTTCGAGAGAAAACTCCTTCTCTAGAAAGGATCCACCTTAGCAACGAATAACTTGCCTTCGGATCTGTGATAGAAGGTGTACCCAATAGTTACCTTTGGGTATTCTATGAAGACGCACTTCTCCGATTTGGGTTCGAGCTTATCGGTGAAAAAATTTCACATAAGCATCACAACTCCAAACTTTAAGAAACGCTGACTTAGGTTTCTTGCTAAACCATAGTTCATACGGTGTCATCTCAACGAATTTACATGGTGCCCTTTTAAACGTGAATGCAGCTGTCTCTAATGCATAACCCAAAACTATAGTGGTAAATCGGTAAGATACATCATAGATCGCACCATATCCAATAAAGTCTTGATTCTGACGTTCGGACACACCATTATGTTGTGGTGTTCCATGTGGCGTGAGCTGTGAAACTATTCCACTTTGTTTTAATTGAAGACCAAACTCGTAACTCAAATATTCATCTCCACGATCAGATCACAGAAACTTTATTTTCTTGTTACGATGATTTTCCACTTCACTCTGAAATTCTTTGAACCTTTTAACTATTTCAGACTTATGTTTCATCAAGTAGATATACCCATATCTGCTCAAATCATCTTGTGAAGGTCAGAAAATAACGATACTTGCCACGAGCATCAACACTCATTGGATCGCATACATTGGTATGTATTATTTCCAATAAGTCAGTAGCTTGTTCCATTGTTCCGGAGAACGGAGTTTTAGTCATCTTGCCCAAAAGGCACGGTTCGCAAGCATCAAATGATTCATAATCAAGTGATTCCAAAAGTCCATCGACATGGAGTTTTCTTCAAGCGCTTTACACCAATATGACCTAAACGGCGATTACCACAAATAAGTTGCACTATCATTATTAACTTTGCATCTTTTGGTTTCAATATTTTGAATATGTGTATCACTATGATCGAGATCCAATGAACCATTTTCATTGGGTGTGTAACCATATAAGGTTTTATTCATGTAAGCAGAACAACAATTTATTCTCTTACTTAAGTGAATAACCGTATTGCAATAAACATGATCAAATCATATTTATGCTCAACACCAAATAACACTTATTTAGGTTCCACACTAATCCCGAAAGTATAGGGAGTGTGCGATGATGATCATATCAATCTTGGAACCACTTCCAACTCTCATCATCACTTCACCCTTAACTAGTCTCTGTTCATTCTGCAACTCCCTTTTGAGTTACTAATCTTAGCAACTGAACTAGTACCAAATCTGAGGGTTGCTACGAACACTAGTAAAGTACACATCAATAACATGTATATCAAATATACTTATGTTCACTTTGCCATCCTTCTTATCCACCAATCACTTGGGGTAGTTCCGCTTCTAGTGACCAGTTCCATTGCAGCAAAAGCACTTAGTCTCGGGCTTAGGTCCAGACTTGGGCTTCTTCACTCGAGCAACAACTTGCTTGCCGTTCTTCTTGAAGTTCCCCTTCTTCCCTTTGCCCTTTTCCTTGAGACTAGTGGTCTTGTCAATCATCAACACTTGATGCTCTTTCTTGATTTCTACCTTCGTCGATTTCAACATCACGAAGAGCTCGGAATCGTTTTCGTCATCCCTTGCATACTATAGTTCATCACGAAGTTCTAGTAACTTAGTGTTGGTGACTAGAGAATTCTGTCAATCACTATCTTATCCGGAAGATTAACTCCCACTTGATTCAAGCGATTGAAGTACCCGGACAATCGAGAACATGCTCACTAGTTGAGCGATTCTCTTCCATCTTTTAGCTATAGAACTTGTTGGAGATTTCATATCTCTCAACTCGGGTATTTGCTTGAAATATTAACTTCAATTCCTGGAACATCTCATATGGTCCATGACGTTCAAAACGTCTTTGAAGTCCCGATTCTAAGCCGTTTAAGCATGGTGCACTAAACTATCAAGTAGTCATCATATTGAGCTAGCCAAAGCGTTCATAACGCGCATCCGCTCCTGCAATAGGTCTGTCACCTAGCGGTGCATTAAGGACATAATTCTTCTGTGCAGCAATGAGGATAAACCTCAGATCACGGATCCAATCCGCATCATTGCTACTAACATTTTCAATACAATTTTCTCTAGGAACATATCAAAATAAACATTTGAAAGCAACAACGCGAGCTATTGATCTACAACATATTTTGCAAAATACTACCAGGACTAAGTTCATGATAAATTTAAGTTCAATTAATCATATTACTTAAGAACTCCCACTTAGAGAGACATCTCTCTAGTCATCTAAGTGATCACGTGATCCAAATCAACTAAACCATAACCGATCATCACGTGAGATGGAGTAGTTTTCAATGGTGAACATCACTATGTTGATCATATCTACTATATGATTCACGCTCGACCTTTCGGTCTCCGTGTTCCGAGGCCATATACGCATATGCTAGGCTCGTCAAGTTTAACTGAGTATTCTGCGTGTGCAAAACTGGCTTGCACCCGTTGTAGATGGACGTGAGCTTAGCACACCCGATCATCACGTGGTGTGCGGGCACGACGAACTTTGGCAACGGTGCATACTCGGGAGAACACTTCTTGATAATTAGTGAGAGATCATCTTATAATGCTACCGTCAAGCCAAACAGAATAAGATGTATAACGAGATAAACATCATATGCAATCAAAATATGTGACATGATATGGCCATGATCATCTTGCGCCTTTGATCTCCTCCAAAATCTTGTCATGATCTTTATCGTTACCGCACGACACCATGATCTTCATCATCTTGATCTATATCAATGTGTCGTCACTTGGTAAATCTCGCAAACTATTGCTTTTGCAACTATTGCTATCGCATAGCGATAAAGTAAAGCAATTATTTGGCACTTGCATCTTATGCAACAAAGAGACAACCATAGGGCTTCGCGATTGCCGATAACTTCAACAAAACATGATCATTTTATACAACAACTTATATCTCATCACGTCTTGACCATATCACATCACAACATGCCCTGCAAAAACAAGTTAGACGCCCTCTACTTTGTTGTTGCAAATTTTACGTGGCTGCTACGGGCTTAGCAAGAACCGTTCTCACCTACGCATCAAAACCACAACGATAGTTTGTCAAATAGACTCCGTTTTAACCATCGCAAGGACCGGGCGTAGTCACACTCGGTTCAACTAAAGTGAGAGAGACAGACACCCGCCGGTCACCTTTAAGCAACGAGTGCTCGGAGCGGTGAAACCAGTCTCGCGTAAGCGTACGCGTAATGTCGGTCCGGGCCGCTTCATCTCACAATACCGCTGAACCAAAGTATGACATGCTGGTAGGCGGTATGACTTGTATCGCCCACAACTCACTTGTGTTCTACTCGTGCAAAACATCAAACCATAAAAACCTAGGCTCGGATGCCACTGTTGGGGAACGTAGTAATTTCAAAAATTTTCCTACGCACACGCAAGATCATGGTGATGCATAGCAACGAGAGGGGAGAGTGTATGTCCACGTACCCTCGTAGACCGTAAGCGGAAGCGTTATAGCAACGCGGTTGATGTAGTCGTACGTCTTCACGATCCGACCGATCCAAGTACCGAACGTACGGCACCTCCGAGTTCTGCACACGTTCAGCTCGATGACGATCCCCGGACTCCGATCCAGCAAAGTGTCGGGATGAGTTCCACAAGACGACCAAGGCAGGACGATGATGATGCTCCACCGACGAGGGCTTCGCCTAAGCTCATGACGATATGACTTCTCCGGCGCAGGCTTCGCCTAAGCTCCACGACGATATGACCAAGTGGAATATGGTGGAGGGGGCACCGCACACGGCTAAGGAACGATCCGTAGATCAACTTGTGTGTCCATGGGGTGCCCCTGCCTGTATATAAAGGAGGGAGGGAGGAGGAGGCCGGCCCTAGTGAGGCGGCGCCATGGGGAGTCCTACTCCCACCGAGTAGGATTCCCCTTTCCTAGTCCAACTAGGAGTCCTTCCATGTATTAGGAGTAGGAGACAAGGAAGGGAAGAGAGAAGGGAAGGAAGGAGGGGTGCGGCCTCCCCTAGTCAATTCGGACTAGGCCATGGGGAAGCGCGGCGGCCTGCCCTAGGCAGCCCCTCTCTTTCCCTTGAGGGCCCAATAAGGCCCAATACTTCTCCCGGCGAATTCCGTAACTCTCGGTACTCGAAAAATACCGAATCATTCGGAACCTTTCCGAACTCCGAATATAGTCGTCCAATATATCGATCTTTACGTCTCGACCATTTCGAGACTCCTCGTCATGTCCCCGATCTCATCTGGGACTCCGAACTCCTTCGGTACATCAAAACTCATAAACTCATAATATAAGCATCGCCATCGAAACCTTAAGCGTAGGACCCTCCGGGTTCGAGAACTATGTAGACATGACCTAGAACTATTCTCGGTCAATAACCAATAGCGGAACCTGGATGCCCATATTGGCTCCTACATATTCTACGAAGATCTTTATCGGTCAAACCGCATAACAACATACTTTGTTCCCTTTGTCATCGGTATGTTACTTGCCCGAGATTTGATCGTCGGTATCCAATACCTAGTTCAATCTCGTTACCGGCAAGTCTCTTTACTCGTTCCGTAATACATCATCTCACAACTAACTTATTAGTTGCAATGCTTGCAAGGCTTATGTGATGTGTATTACCGAGAAGGCCTAGAGATACCTCTCCGACAATCGGAGTGACAAAACCTAATCTCGAAATACGCCAACCCAACATGTACCTTTGGAGACACCTGTAGTACTCCTTTATACTCACCCGATTACGTTGTGACGTTTGGTAGTACCAAAGTGTTCCTCCGGTAAACGGGAGTTGCATAATCTCATAGTTATAGGAACATGTATAAGTCATGGATAAAAGCAATAGCAACATACTAAGCGATCGGGTGCTAAGCTAATGGAATGGGTCATGTCAATCAGATCATTCAACCAATGATGTGACCTTGTTTAATCAAATGACAACTCCTTTGTCTATGGTTAGGAAACTTAACCATCTTTGATTAACAAGCTAGTCTAGTAGAGGCATACTAGTGACACTCTGTTTGTCTATGTATTCACACATGTATTATGTTTCCGATAATACAATTCTAGCATGAATAATAAACATTTATCATGATATAAGGAAATAAATAATAACTTTATTGTTGCCTCTAGGGCATATGTCCTTCATTAGCCACGTCCCAAACAACGCGTCAATGCTAACTGGAGGAATAATATTAAAAGCTATATGAACGGACCACCAAAGTAACTTCGCGAGAGGGCAACAAAGAAATAAGTGTTGGATTGTTTCATCGTGAACACAAAAGCAACATCGTGAACAGCCAACCCATCGTCGCTTTAGTAAGTTATCTTTGGTAAGGATCAGTTGCTTGTGTATAAACCACATAAAAAATTTCATTCGCAAGGGAACCTTAACTTTCCAAATGTGTATCGATCTTGGGATTGGGCCAGAAATAATGAGGTCTAAGTACATCGATTTGACCCTAAACACTCCATTACCCGTTAGCTTCCAGTTCAAGGTGTCTCCCTGATCTGAGAGTTGAACGTCCATCAACCTCCTCGCTAAGTGTAACCAGGAATTCCATCGCTCCCCTACTAGAGACCTCCTGAACTGGATATTCAAAGGTGCAGTCTGCAAAACCGTTGCTACGTAATCCTCCTTACGTTGAGCAATATGATACATGGAAGGATACTGGAGAGCTAGCGGTGTGTCACCTAACCATGTATCCTCCCAAAACCTTGTTGTAGTTCCGTCCCCAACAATGAAATTCACCCTATCAAAGAAGGTTTCTTTCACTCTCATGAGTCCCTTCCGAAACGGTGAATCATTAGGTCTTACGGTAACCTGAGCGAGAGTTTTAGTGTGCAAGTATTTATTTATCAGGATTTGTGCCCACATACCCTCCGATTCCTGTGATAGCCTATATAGCCATTTGCTCAACAGGCATTTATTTTTAATCTCGAGGTTCTCGATCCCAAGACCCCCCTGGTCTTTTGGTCGACAAATAATATCCCATCTTGTCAGGCAATAATTTGTCTTAACCTTGTCTGACTGGCAGAAAAAACGAGATCGATAGAAGTCTAGTCTCCTTCGTACCCCTTTAGGCACCTCAACGAAAGATAGAAGGAACATTGGCATACTCGTGAGTACCGAATTTATCAATACTAGCCGTCCTCCATATGACATAAGCTTACCCTTCCAGCAGCTTAGTTTCTTCTCAAATCTATCCTCGTACATTTCCACTCCTTATTAGTTAATTTCCTATGATGGACTGGAATGCCTAGATAGTTGAACGGTAATGACCCCAGTTCACAACCAAACAATTGATGATGCGAAGGGCTGCATGTTGAGAGAATTGGAGTTAGTGGGGATCAACTATTTAGGTATTATAGATTTGTCATTGACATCAAATAATTCAACAATATTATTACAAGTCACTGATTTAAATATAACAATAATCCAAATCAATAAATACTATGTATGCAACAAACAATCCAATGAAACAAATTGTTCAAGTAAAAAGTAACGAATTAAATAAAATAAACATAGTACTGCCTAGCTAGTTACCATTGATGCTCAATGAGATCTTCACACAACTGATGATGGGAGGCCCAATCTTTTATCTTCCGGTATGCCTCAAAAGATGTCTGGGTGCGATTTGTGTGCCTACGAGGCTTGACAGATATGCACATATGTTCATAGTCGTTGGCTATGGATGTTTTCCCCTCATCCTCAATGATCATGTTGTGTAGGATTAAACACCATGCCATGATCTTTCCCAAGCAATCATTGTTCCAGAAACAAGCATGACTCTCGCTAATTGCAAACCTAACTTACAACACTTAAATGATCTCGCAATGTATACATGAAAAATTAGGGAAAACAAAACCAATGATCTCACAATGTATACTTGTGGATTCGACTTGGATCAACCTTCAAAAAAACATGCCGACGGAGCACGCGACGGCGATTCGGCAATATATACTGATTGTTTTAAATAAAAAATCACCGTACGAGCGGCAGTTAGTCGATCGGGCTGATATGACGACTCTGTTAAAGTTGCTCATAAAACATCATGGAGATACATAAACTATGATGTTGGCAGACAGCACCACACGCGTGCGCCGTAGTGCACGCTCCACGCACTGCCTCAGAGTTCAGACTCGCTGCGGGCAAAGTTGCACGATAAAGTCATTCCTTCAGAGAACATGAATCGCATTTACAAGTTCCAGCAGCAAAACAACAACATCATCTCAAGACACACAAGATACCAAATTCTTTTCTGCCATGCTATTTCCCTATCACTCGATCAAAGAACGAAAAAAAGGAAGAAAAAAAATGTGAGAGCGGCGACCGCGATCGGCTGCCTCGGTGAGCTCAGGACAGCGACGCCAGCGACGAAGACATGCCGCCGCCCGCCTTGCCCACGGCGACGTAGTTGAACGACGACGCGGACGCTGCCGACAGCCGCCGCGCGCCCTGCAGGAGCTCGCCGCAGCGCCCGGCCCCGGCCGCCGACGACCGCGGCCTGTCGAGCTCGGCCGAGGAACGGCCTCCGCCGTAGCTGGAGCCGCTGCTGCTGCTGCGCATCGACGGCGCGGAGCACGTGAGCCTGCCGGCGTCGACCCTCTTCCGGTTCATGCTGCCCGGCTCCGGCGTCCTGCTGAAGCCGCCGCCGCCGCTGCCGCTGGGCCTCTTGAGGCGCGGCATCGTCTCCTTCTCGCTGAACAGAGTGCGCAGCTTCTTCTGCTCCTGCAACACACAATCAATTTACGCCCGGTGAGTTCAGAACCAAGAAGAACTCTAGCAACTGCCAACCAAAATGCAGTAAGAGCGAGGAGCCTTATTTACTTACCCGGAGTCGCCTCCTCTCCTCCTCCTGCCTCAGCCTGGCTTGCTTGTGCTCCTCCAACACGGCCACTAGGCGAGCCTAGACAAGGTAAAAAAGCACACGCATTTCAGCAGCTGCCATTGATATTGTTACGGTGTGGTATGCCGGTGCAGTAGAGCTGAAAGCTGGCTTACCCCGTCGTACAGAAAAGGCTTCTTTCTTTCGCTCTCCCATGCCAGCGTTCGACTCATCAGGTTATCAACAATAGCTGCAGATCAATGAACAGTGGGTTATTTTCGCACAAACACCCTTCTGAATTAATAAAGTGGTTAAGTTTATGTATGTTGCATAAAACCCACATGTACATACCTGGAATCTTCATGATGATGACCCTGGCTTTCTCAGCCCGTTTCAGGTTCAGACGCGCAGTCCTGCCGGTGCTGAACCTGTTCTCATCCTGAAACCAGCAGAGGAGATCAGCACCCAGAGTCCAGAGATCACTGTGAAATGCACCCAAATACACATTAAATTGTACTCCCTCCGTCCCGAAATAAGTGTCTCAACTTTGTACTAATTGTACGAAGATTAAGACACTTATTTTGGGCGGAAAAGTAAATTGTAAGATCGGGAGACATACCACGTTGTGCTCATCGAGCCATTTCTCTTCCTCGCAGGCGAGCAGCCACTTGTTGATCTTCTCCATGATGTCCTTCCTCGACTGATGCTCTTCCCTGGCCTTGGCTATCTGATCGTCGATGCTGGCCATGAGCTCAGAAGGGTTCACAAGGCCTAATAATACGTAAGATGCAGGCACCATTAGAATTGCGTCCACATTTGAAGCTCGGTGTGTCTGAATTTTTTTCACGGTACTAAAACTGAACAAGAAGCCTGTGTCTGAAGCCTGAACTCATAGTACGTACCGGAGTCGATGAGCGCGATGGACTTCTCCGGCACGGTGCTGGAGTCGGGCTCGACGTGCATGCTCCGGCAGATGTTCTCCAGCTCCAGCCTCCGCTTGAGCACCAGCTCCTTCATCCGGCCGGCCTTGAGCCTCGTCAGCCTCTCCACCTCCTCCTCCGTCTTCTTGATGCTCGCCATGGACAGCACGCCGGAGGACAGGACCTCCTCCTTGGCGGGCCTCAGGACGGCCGCCGCCTTCTGGAAGCCCCGCCGCTCCTCCACCGGCGAGTCCATCAGATCCCACAGCTCCACCAGCGGCACCACGGTTTCCCGCAGCTGCGAACATTGGAGCAACCATTAACGTCACGTTGGAGCTTGGAAGCAGAGGCGAACTAGTTAAGGTTAACCGGTGGTGATGTGATGGTATGTACCATGGCTGCTCGCTTGGCCTTCTCGGAGGTGAGCATGGCGACGACCTGGGAGAGCCTGGTGAGCGTGGTGTCGCTGATGCTGGTGGGCTTGCCGGGGTCGGCCTCGTGCAGGCCCGGGTGGACCTCGTTCACGATGGCGATGAAGTCCTCGCCCAGCACGTCGCACAGCGAGTGCACCTCCGTCACGTGCTCCAGGACCTTGTGCAGACGCTCCGACTGCAAACAAATTTTCAGGAGCCGTCAGCTTGTCGCCATCGTATTCAGTTAGATATGCCGATGATTGTCATTACTACATATCAGCATTTTATACTTGACAAATCACAATCCTTGGCACGTTGTGATCTTCTGAGGATCATAAAATCGCTATAATGATTGCTAGGAAATATTGACGTGAATGGACCGAATAGCCAACTTAACAGCATCATGGACAGCACAGGATCTGAACTGATGTCCTACTAACTAGCTGTTGATAGGTCCGTCTTAAACAAAGGTAAAATCGGTTGGATATCTTGATTGATGAAGGGCTTATTTTAAGCAATCCCTGTCGGATGTATCCATCGGCTGTCAAACGAAAAGCTGTAAAATTCTGAAGTTTCAGAACAAATTTCTTACCTTCTCTTTCTGAAGAGTGGACACGCGTGCCCTGTACTCGTTGAGCCTCCTGATGGTCAGGTCATGGGCGTCGCCGGCCCTGGGGGAGGTGTCCTGGCCGTGGCTCCGCCCTGCGATTTCAGCGCTGATCTTCTCGATCTCCGACCGGATGTCAGAGAACTGCTTGCTCCGTTCTGCTCTCATCGCCCGCAGCTCTTCCAGCAGAGCCGTCGCCGATGACACCCGCTCGTTCAGCGACACGGTCCATTTGTTCACCTAAATAAAGATGAAGAAAAACCGTAATTAATAGTGTGTAAAAGTTTCACTAAACAGGTCCTGATTTCAGTGAGCAACTTAAACAGAGGCCTCAAGAAACAAAATGATTTAGTGCCTTCAAACTGCCCACGCATTATTGATCCGTCGGCGAACTGCAATTTAAAAAGTGGTTTCGCAAAGCTACACTTGTTCTGTGTCATTGTTCAGAAAACAGCATTGTTTCTATGTGTATAGTCAGTAATCACCCGGTCGGCGGAACTCCTATTGCCACATTTTTCTGATAACACCGAATCTATTTATTTTTCACACACACCACCACGTGTACTACCACCAGACCAATAGGTGGGTTCTAAAAGGCTTCCAGTTTCTATTTTTATTTTTTTGCAGGGGCTTCCAGTTTCTATTTAGTGTGCCTCCGATTCAAAAATTAGTGTGCAGTTGACGTGTGGGCCATAGAGTCAAATCACATGAAAAGATATAATTAGCATGTCATTTTGCCACTAAAGATCTCTCCCAGTCTCGTTCTTCGTGCGTAGGAATTTGAAAAGGAGGTCGAAGCGGATTGTAAAATTTCTATGATTTTTCTCTGAAACTGAGACCAAAGAAAATTTTCCTCCATTATTTTTCTATTCCTATGTGTTTCCCTCACTTTACCTTTGGACCAAACTAAAGGAGGCCTAAAGAGTAAAGTGAACTGGTAGTCTCAACGTAGGAGTATGTGATGGGCTTCCACCTTGCTCCATCTACTCCTATAATGCATGTTTGTGTCTCTAAAGTCCCAAACGAGTTTCGCTGGCTATGACTATTGCTGTGGCAATTTGACCACTCCACGGAGCCATCCAATTTAGCTAGGACCCACATGACAGGTACCTTCATTTCTCTCTTCATCCTAGTATCAGTTATATCTATTTTTAAAATTACAAAACTATTCGTTACAAGTCTATATTTCCCTTTATGGATAGGCTGAAAAGACTGTATGTTCACGAAATATTCTCGACAATCTTAGACCGATAGAGATCAAGGTGTTTTTTAGAAAAAAGGAGGGAATCAACAGCCTTTCAACGATGTCAATTCTGAAGCTAAAGGTTTTAAACTTCTATTAAGTTTTAGAATTCCTGTGCCTCATGCTCGAATGGACTTCCTTCGGGTTGACTCTAAAATGGAGTGCAAAACTATATATTTTGACTGATCATGTAAATATCATAATATTGAAAGTATAAAATCTTACAGTTGTAATTAATATATTAACGCGGATTTGTTTTACTCCTCAAAGTAAGTCCTGAAAAAACAAGATGGGTGCAGGGAAAGGAGAAGCGGATTGCCGACTGCCTGCGAAAGGCCCCAAGTAAGTTACGCACCTTGAACTGCGTGGAGTTTTCGGCGCCGAGGGCGGCGGTGAGGGCGGCGATCTCGGCCTCGCTGGCGGCGAGCGACTGGTGCAGCAGCGCGCGCTCTCCGGTGGCCTCGTCGACCTTGCGGCGGTACACCCGCGTGCACTCCGCCTCCAGCTCATGCACCATCCGCTCCCTCTCCTCCCTGCTCTTGCCTATCTCGCCCCACAGTTGCTGCACACACAGACACCCATTAGCAGTCGAAAACTCTTTAGGACGGGACAGAGTCCAGCCGGCCGGAAAAAGATCGACGGACGCACCCTGAGCTCCGCCAGCAGGGGCGCGCAGCTGCCGACCTCGGCGCCGCCGCCGGAGAGAGCCAGCGGCGCCATGTTGTACAGCAGCTCGGCGGCGACTTCTCCCATGGTCGTTGCACGCGTATGCTCCTGGCTGTTGGAGAAGAGACGACAATGCACCAGCTAGCTCGAGGGTTTAAGCGTCCAGCTAGCAAGAGGGAGACGTCGTTGATTGATGGATGGGTGCGTCGGGTGGAGGGCATATATAGCTGAAAGTGCCAGGCCCTCGGGTCGGGACGCCGGGCCCGCTCGCAGCCTCCGCGGCTCGGTACGCGACAAGTAAAGGATGGTCCCGTGTGTAACCACTGACCAGCCAGCAGCCGCGCTGATGATGATGATGATGATGATGATGATCGACTCATCGACTCCGTGTAGGGCAGAGCGAAAAGGAAAGGAAAATTGGAAGAGAAGAGGAAGCCTGGCTAATAAAGCTAGCCAGGGTTTTGGTGTGTGATAATATGCTGCCTGATTTGTGGTTTGTTTATGCCTACTTCTGGCTGGGCTGCAGTTGGCCTGGAACCATCGTCGATCGATCATGCATGCTGGTCATGAACCCTAATTTTGTTTTATGATATTGGCACTTGCCGACTTGCGCGCGTCACAAACAAATGAATTAACAACGTCCGTCGGGGGTGTTTGCATCATCCGTTGCATTCCCACATGGAAAAAGAATTAGCTTTTGCTTCGCAGGTCTAGTCAAAATCAGCAACTGACATGACATGCACGAGAAGTAGTAATAACAAGAACTCTCCGCCGGCTGTCCCTACCGAGATTTTGCACAACACTATATATTTATCTGGCTAGTTTAGTGCAACATGCGTGTCAATGCTCGTTAGGTACTATGTTTCATATATATTTACGTCAGGGTTAGCAGAAGCCCAATAAAAAGAAAGAAAATCCGGACGGTGCAACGGAAAGATGTTTGGCCGTACTTTTCACGCATGGGAAAAGGAAGAAATTGCCATCTGACTAAGATTAAGAAGACCTACCCGCAACATAGATAATTTGCATCATCCGTTGCACTCCCACATGGATAACATAATAAGCTTTCTTTGCAGGCCAAGTAAAAAATCAGATCGATGTAGTACATGCATGCATGCTCTTCGAACTAAAACTACAACAAGAATTATGAAACAAAGGGAGTAGTTAATTGCGTGCGTATACGGTATGCCTCCGTCATGACATGACATGCACGAGTAGCTCATCGATGACTCGACCGGTAATATATACCAGTGACAATAATTACTCACAAGAACACTCAGCCGGGTGACGAGATTTTGCACTATATATATGTCGCTACTTTAGTGCAACATGTGTACTATTACTTGTTAGGTATAGTACAGTACTATATTTCATATTTACGTCAGGGTTTACAGGATTTTCAATAAAAGAAAGAAGTCCCAACGGTCCAACGGAAAGATGTTTACCCGTACCTTTCATGCACGCATCAGTGCATGGGAAAAGGAGGAAAATTGTCACCCGATTAAGATTAAGAAGAGCTACCCGAAAGGTGTCTATCCCATTCACTATTCGAGCACCCATGCATGATGTAGATCGACATCGACAGCAAGCAAATCCCTCGATTATTGCTCGATTAACCCCTCTTTAGCTTTCCAAGAGGGTTTCCGGGCTTTTTTCGCGGTAGGTTAGCAAGTGCATAAATAAAGCGGGCTTGAGGTCAACTACTACCCGGAAATAGACCACACACCAGATGCTATGATTGGGATTGTTCCTTCGAGAGTTCCTTCTTTATCTTTGGGCTTGTCTCACGGTGGTTGCATGCATGCATTGGCAACGGCAATGACAAAGCTGATGAATGATATGCATTGGTTGGTGCATGACCAATCCCCGAATCCTATCCCCAACCGGCGGCAAACCCCCGGCCATGCTTTTGCACCTATGCGAATGTGTTCGCGGCACCCAATCTTTTGCGTGAAAAAACTGAGTGTTTCGTGCGCTTGCATGGGGCCCCACGCGTGATGCAAACATTCCAGCAGTCCCAATCATCAACGGTCGATGCCTCTGCATTGATTAAGCTGAAGAAAGCGTGGATAGAGGACCAACAGATTGATTTGACGGAAAAAGAATCGCATGCTCGTTTCGGTGGTTCATATATGCTTCAGACAGATGTTGGGTGTCGGGTTCATGGAGGTGTACGTGTACCTCTCATGAAATTTTCTAAACCGTTGTTCATATTCGTACGAGCAGTCTAGAAAAGATGTTTCAATAAACATTCCTAAAAAAGCATGTTTCGAGAAATAGGCTTCAGGGCATCTCCAACGTCGACCTCTCAAAACGGACACACTATTTGTTTGTGCACTGGGGACTAGTACGCGGACATAGATACATGAATCGGCCATCCATGAATAATTATAGAAAATAGCACAATTCGTTCATAAATAACTTGCAAATATCCCTAGAAATCTGCAACACTCAAAATAATTATAGAAAATAGCATAATTCATCCATAAATAACTTGCAAATATCCCTTGTACAACAATGTATGAACGTAAATGGTCTGCTCTTGTTCCTGTGGACGTTCGGGCTATACAACATGATGATTATCAAGTTACAACATTGATTGAATCAATGAATTGATCAACATGTAAAGCAACAAGAAGCAAAACTCGCAATCTCCATTGTTGATGAGCCTTGTGGCCACATTGTCTCCACTCATGCAACCACACTGCAAAACTTCATGATGGAGTTGGAGATAGTGTACCACTGATGGGCTAGCGAATTCACATTGTGGACTTGGACCCTCCCTTTACCTCATGCCTATAAAGTCTAGAGGTACGACCTTCCACGCATCGCACAACTCGTCCTCCATCACCGAGTACCCCGCCATCGTGCTTACTCTAGAAAACAATGAGAAGTTAAACAAAAAAGATCAGTGGCATTTGATCAAACACCTGTCGGGTGTGTCGTCTTCCATGGACGGTATCGGCAAGGGGGAGGGTATCTAGCTATGGACAGATCCTGAGTGGACATCGGCGTAGTCCATGGCGGGCAGGCGTGTGGTGGGTGCTGCGGATGTCAGACAATGCATGGGCGGCGAACGGAGAGGTACAGTGGCGGCGGTGGGCGAGGAGGGTGCGGATGCAGAGCAAGGGGAGCAAGGGCGGGTGGAAGAAAAGTGGCCTGTGAGGGGGATTTGAGTGGACTGGAGGTGTCGGAGTCCTATGTGCCGGTGGTCCGGACTCCCACAAAGCTCTCCCCCCCCCCCCCCCCGTTTGCGTTCGGTTTGCGGGAATTCAGACAAGCGGACTTCCAGGGACAAATAGAAGTCCGTGTTGGATGGCAAACTATGTCCGGACGTATGCAGGCGTTTTGAGAGTCCACGTTGGAGCCGCCCTTATGCTACAGTTTATAGATAAAGTAGTAGACAGTCCATACATGACGCACCAGCTAGCTTAACAATAAGCCTAAGCAAAATTATACCTGGAGTTCATCGGCAACGGCTGGGTAGGAGATTTTTTTTAAATGCGCTTTTATTGACTTAAAATGTAGCATGAAGCCAATACAAAACATGATGAGCAACAACCTATCCCGAATCTTTGCTAACTTCAGTGAAAAAACAATATGAACAATCCATAGAGATAATACCTAGGACCCGTCAAGCAACACCAGAATAAGATGAAGACTTGCTTATGTCCCCAATAGTCCTAGTATTGCTAGTTGCAACAAGTTATGAGTAGATAATAATATTAAAAATAGGTTGTATCATGGAAATAAATCAGAACTGAAATAGAAGTGCAAATAATGAGATTTGGAGTTTTCCTTATATAGAAATTGGACCAGGGTTCATAGGTTCGTTAGTAGAATTTCTCATAAAGTGGTAACACATAATAATAAGCATAGTTATGTGAAATTAATCAATCAAACAATCATATCATGTTATATTATGATATAGGTCGGGATCATGTTATATATTTGGTATGTCCATAAATTCATTAGATTGACACACGAAAAACCTAATGGTTAATACTCCACTCAAAGTGATTGAAACCTAATAAAACATATCAATTGCATAAATATATATTCCCCTTACCCGCGCAATGCACGACATAATGAGTCATACTTTGTTTTTAATCTCAATGTGGTAATTTCTAGTGCAGTTTGCTTCCTTTGAAACAACAACACCATAATATGGATGTAGTCAACAATGACCTAGGATGTATAATAAGGTGGCGAGGATAAGAGCAAGTGAGTATGATATCTTGAGAGATAAACTTCAAAGGGTGTCTCTGATTGAGGAATCACACGGAACAAAAGAGACAGTTTCAAAGGCTATGTGTGGGTCTTAAATAAAAGTCGTCGTGTGAAACCCGTCAATTTAAGTTGACAGTGTTCCGGGCCAAGGGTGTCTTGTTGGAAATATGCCCTAGAGGCAACAATAAATTGGTATTATCATATTTCCTCGTTCATGATAATTGTTTATTATCCATGCTAGAATTGTATTGATCGGAAACTGAGATACATGTGTGGATACATAGACAACAACATGTCCCTAGTAAGCCTCTACCAGACTAGCTCGTTGATCATAGATGGCTATGGTTTCCTAGCCATGGACATGAGTTGTCATTTGGTAACAGGATCACATCATTAGGAGAATGATGTGATGGACAAGACCCAAACTATAAACGTAGCATATGATCGTGTCAAGTTTATTGCTATCGTTTTCTGCATGTCAAGTATATGTTCCTATGACCATGAGATCATGCAACTCACTGACACGGGAGGAGTAACTTGTGTGTACCAAACGTCGCAATGTAACTGGGTGACTATAAAGGTGCTCTACAGGTATCTCCGAGGGTGTCTGTTGAGTTGGCATGGATCAAGACTGGCATTTGTCATTCCGTATGACGGAGAGGTATCTCAGGGCCCACTCGGTAATACAACATCACAAGAAGCTTACAAGCAATGTGACTAATGGTTTAGCCACGGGATCTTGTATTACGGGCGAGTAAAGAGACTTGCCGGTAATGAGGTTGAACTAGGTATGGAGATACCGACGATCGAATCTCGGTCAAGTAACATACCGATAGACAAAGGGAACTGCATACGGGATTAGCTGAATCCTTGACATCGATGTTCGACCGATAAGATCTTCGTAGAATATGTAGGAACCATTATGGGCATCCAGGTCCTGCTATTGGTTATTGACCGTAGAGGTGTCTCGATCATGTCTGCAGAGTTCTCGAGCCCGCAGGGTCTACACACTTAACGTTTGGTGACGATATAAGTATAGTTGAGTCATTATGGTGGTTACTGAAGGTTGTTTGCAGTCCTGGATGAGATCCCGGACATGACGAGGAGCTCCAGAAGGGTCAGGAGGTAAAGATTGATATATTGGACGAAGGGTATTGGAGTCTGAAAGTGTTCCGGAGGTACCGGGTGATGACCAGCATGACCGAAAGGGGTTTCGGGGGGGGGGGGGGGGGGGCAGAGCGGGGGGCCCCATGGGCCAAGGGGAGGGGGCAAACCAGCCCACTAAGGGGTTGTGCAACCCCCCTCACCCTTTCCCACGTGACCAGGAGAGGTTGGGCGCCCCCCTCTAGGGGTCCCGCCACCCGGCTTGGGGGGGGGGGGCAAGTCACCCTAGGGGAGATCCCATCCGCCTCAGCGCCGCCCCTAGGGGAAACCCTAGGGGCGCCACCCCCTCCTCCCTTCCCCTATATATAGAGAGGTAGAGAGAGGGTAGCCGCACCCCTTGAACACATCTCTACGCCACGGCGCTGCCTCTCCTCTCCCTCGCATCCCTCTTCCTCTCTGCAGCGCTTAGCGAAGCTCTGCTGAGATTCCGCCACCACCACCACCACCACGTCGTCGTGCTGCCGGAGGACTCGAGCTACTACTTCACCATCGCTCACTGGATCGAGCAGGTGAAGGCGTCATCAAGCCGTACGTGTGTTGAACACGGAGGTGCCGTCCGTTCGGCACTTGGATCGGCAGTTCACGGGACGGATCGTGATTGGATCGCGAAGATGTTCGACTACATCAACCGTGTTTCTTAACACTTCCGCTTAGCAATCTAAAAGGGTATGTAGATCCAATCTCTCCTCTCGTAGATGGTCATCTCCTATATTGGATCTTGGTGAGCGTATGAATATTTTTGTTTCCCATGCAACGTTCCCCAACATGTCTCACCATGTTGATTGTCAGCCTGGTGTTCCATTCCGAGGACCCCTAAGTTGGTTCTGCCCTCGGTCATCATGGCGGCTCGTGGTGCTCTACATTGGAGACTCTGAAGTCTTGTCGTACAAGTCAAGGAAGACAGAGTCGTGGAGGACTCCCCTCGACCGACGTAGCTAACTACTTGTATGGCCCTCGGGGGGACGATATGTTTATAAATCCGGACCAAACTAGTCGATAGACATCATACAATCCCTTGGTTCATACATATACTTTGTACACCCCAATCACAATATATGGAGTAGGATTAGGGTTTTACCTCCACCTAGAGGGCCCAGACCTGGGTAAACTCGCCTCCTTGTTTATCCTCTGACCTAATCACCACAATGGGATACCCTACCAAGGGATCTGTTGGAATCATCTTCGGAAGTGGTGGCCCATGAAGGTCCCACTTGGTGAACGCAGAGGTCTGATGGGATCTCTGATCAAATACATTGTGGTCTACGCGTCGAGCAGATGTTTTTCTTCGGCACTGCCATGTTCGTCGACGACTAGATTGTCCATCTCGGCCCGATAAAAAACTTTGCTCTAGGACAGCTCATCAAATTTGATATCGTGGAGTGTGTTGCAGGTTTTTGTGATGAGATGATTGGCTTGGTGTCTTGTCGGGCTCAGGAGCAGCAAGAGGTCAATTTTTTTTGACCCACCCACCATCCAACTGATCACGAATATTGAAAAGCTCACTGACACTGAAGAGGAACCGAAGATACGGAAGACCAGGACGATGAGACTGTCGAGTCTGTGGAGAACCAACCGCCAGCCGCGATGCCATTAGGCCTGCTGTAGGCAACCTCGGTCCAAGAGTGTTACATAGTGGATACGCCTAAAGTAAGCCATGATGATGGTCTTTCGGACCCCGACTACGCGAGTTCAAAGTCGAAGAACTGCAAGCCATGGACAGCAGCGAGATGAAGCTAGGTGATGGATAAATTAGGGTGTTGGGTGAAGGTTTGGGCAACCCGAGGCATGACGAAGTCAGATTGAAGGCCATGCCCATCATGGGCAAGGTCTCTAAGGAGTAACATCATTTGCAGCGTAGGCTGGCCGAGCTCGATGTCTACGTAAATCCCATGTCCAATCAGTAAGGCAGAAGGAACATCCCAAGTGCAACCAAGGCCTCTCTATCTATAAAGAATTGGCGCTTGGATCAAGCCATGCAGAACATTGCAAACCTAAGCGACAGTGAGAGCACATAGTTATCGGAACAATGGTGTTGAACAGACCCAACTGAACGATATGCTATGAGAACACATCGTCACGTTGTTATTAGTATAATCATACAAGTGTTAATGTCTCACTTCCTTGGACCATGAGATTATCAAGTAACTTCATGTTGGATAGTGTACCTTGGGGTTCGTTAAACGTTATCTGTAACAGGGTGATTAGAACGACAAATTCTGAGTGCATCAAAAAAGTATGTCAAGGGACTTGATAGCTCAAGATTGGGATTTGCTCCTCCGATGATGGAGAAATATTCTTAGGTCCAGTGTCCATCATCGTATGGCCATAGATAGAATGATAGGATCATGGGGATGCCGAAATACAGAAACAAGAAAAGAGAACAAAATTCGTAACGAGGATAACTTAGTATTGTGATCAAGTTGTTGCTTCACAAGGATGCCGATAAAAGTCTTGCCCTTGGTTTTGTCAAGTACCATGAAGTAAATGGAATTGTGTACGGAAACAAAAGGTTCGCTCATTATTCATATATGTGTAGGATTCAATATGGATGCCTAGATCACGATATTGATTATTGACTGGAAAGAGTTTCGGGTCATGCCTACACATTATCGAACCGACGGAGTCACAAGTTTAAGGGTCATCGATTTGTTGAGTACTATAAGTGTTACGAGCACGAGAGAAACACACTGGAAAAGTTTTGGGAAGATTGAAAAACTTTCGAGAGAAACTGATTTTTTCGGAAAACCGAGAAAGTCCTGAAGTGTCGTGGAAGTGACCGAAAGGTCCGAGAAGGTTTTGGAATGTCATGAAACCTTCCAGAATATTGGGTGAGGCACTAGAGGAATTCTCCCTTGGCTGGGCTAAGTGGGAAATCCAGTTGGGGTGAAAACCCATGTAGGGGGCAGCGCCACCCTCCCCCCTTTGCCTTGATGGGCAAGTTTGGGGCAGCTAGGGTTGGGGCGTCACACCCCTTTGTGGTGGAGCCCCTCCTCCAAGGTGGCCACTTCCCCTGTAACTATAAGTACCTAAGGAGTAACATCCCTCCAAACACAATTCTATGTTTGAAGGTTGCACCCTCTCTCTCTCTCTCTCTCTCTCTCTCTCCCCCTCTCTCTCTCTCTCTGGAAGTTCTCAACGCCGTAAGGCTACTCCACCTACACATCTAGGTATCCGGTAGGTCTTCTTTTTGGATGGCAAAGTTGTGTTGGTTTGGTGATCTCGTACACTTGGATAGCAGCAGAGCAATTTTTCCTTTGATCCAAGAACGAAAGATGTGATTCCCGTGGTTGGGTGGTTTAATCATATTTACGGGAATCTGCATCAACAATCTTCACCAGCCTATAATCTCTGTTGCGTTCGTTGGTAAATGCTAGATCAAACATATTTGTTTCTTCATAGTAATCCTGGGTTTTAGTTGTAAGCCCGGATTTTGTGTTTTCTACTATGTTTTCCAACACTGGTTACACTGGAGTTGATATCACTCTATGGTTAAGCCCAAGTGACACTGTAGTTTATATCACTTTATCCACTTCTTCAATTACCCACTTATGTACTTTGACGTAGCTTAAGAAGAATATGGGCAAAGAAGGCGGAACTACATTCACCAAAAGGAGCTTGCCGCCATAGCTAAAGAAATGAGCCCATCTTTAAAGCCTTCTTTGGATTCTGGATGAGTGACATGAAAAACTCCTACAGTTTAGTAGTATAGGTGCAATCCAAAATAAATGAAAGGTAGGGTACCGAGATGGAATTGCAGAATGCCAATGAAGAGTTGAATCCTATCTTCAGGTATGTTCATTGGGAAATATTGACTTCGAGTAGTTATTTTTTAGCTAAGTTGCTAGGGAAAATATGTGAGGAACGTCTTTCAGATTCTTCAATTGGTACACATTGACTGACAAAATAGTACGGTTCTCATATGGATACTACATGGTATGGTTGGCTAAGTTTGGCAAGATTGCAATGGCAGAGGTCTTACCAGATCCTTTGAGCAAGAGCCTCACTGATGGCAGACTAAAATATATTACTACCTTGGTATGGGTTTATTAGGCCCCCTCTTATTCTAGGCTAAAGTTTGACCATAAATTTTACAGATGAAATAAAAACAACATGTCACGATGGGGTCCAATAAACAATGTCATGGTTCTTTCAAATACAAATCCAACAATATACTTTTCGTATCATATAATTTATATTTTATTATTTTAAATAGATGGCCAAAGTTTGGCATAAAATACGAGGGCATCTAATAAACCCGGACGGAGGTAGTAGCAGCTACAACAAATAGAAGAGGGGGGAGTGGATCTCCTTGCCTCACTTCCCTTTTACATTTAATGGTAGGCCCTGGAACTCCATTATCCTTCATCTTACTAATTGACCCGGAGAAAATGGTCGAATTATAAAGAAAGTGGGTAAAATAATGAGCATCGCTAGTCCATGAGCTCATACTTCAACACTACAACGCTTGGTGCTCGGACCTTAGCTAAGACATCACGTCCAAGGACAAGGAAATTGATACAGATTTCACACACACCGATGAGAAGATATATCTATCGAGGGTGTTCGGAAACTTTCATCACCATCACTATATCTTATCCAACCCAATAACTTTGGGACGAACACTACCACGCGTTGAGCATATGTGCTTTGAAGTCTACCATTTGCATGCACTACATAATAAGGCACTCCATCCAGAAAGGAAATTCAAGACCAGTAAGGATATAGTACCTCCATCTATAAATACAATAATTATATATGCACAATCGATGTGTTAGAACTTTGAATAGACAGAGCATGCAAGAAGAATATTAGTGTATTTTATTCTTGCAAGAATATGTTATATGCACAGTCAATGTGTTAAAACTGTGAATAGATTGAGCCTGACAAATAGTGAATATGATATATCCCGCGGTATGACCCGGCCGGAGATATGACCCGGCTAGGACTTGGTGTTTCATTGGTAAAACGCCCAAGCCTGGTGACTCATCGGTGACCCAGCAGATTATAAACCGGCAGATTGTAAGCCGACAGACAGTTATAAGCCGGCAGATTGTAAGCTGGCGGACAGCTATGAGCCGGCAGATTGTAAGCTGGCGGACAATTATAAGCCAAATTGTAAGCCGGCAGACAGTTATGACCCGACAGACAGATTTTAACCCAGCAAGTACTTAGCCATGAAAATGAGTCGCCTCGAGTTAAGAAACCCAAGATGTTAAGAAGCCCATGGTGAGAAGCCCGTGATGAGAAGCCCATGGTGAGACGTCAGAATAGGTTAAGTCCTAATCCGAGTTGGACTCTACATGTAACCTGCCCCTTCAACTTATATAAGGAGGAGCGGGGCACCCCAAGAGGGGAAGAGATAATCTCGAAGGCTAGACACAATCAGGAGAGCCGGCTTATGTGGCGACTCCCTCATGAGCATAATGAGACCTAGCCACAAATAGCATGTAGGGTTATTACCAGATGATGTTTCCCGGGGGCCGAAGCTGTCTAAACCCTTGTCTTGTGTGTTAATCCACCTCGCGTCTCTCATCTCGATCAACCCCTCTCAAGCTACTACCTAATTGCGTTGTCCTCACGACTAAGTACTCACACTAGGACATCTGTCGTGACAATTCCAGGACAGTTGGCGCCCATCATGGGGCCACACATGGTGGTGTTGAGTTCTTGGAGGGATCTCTCGCAGGGATTGGGAAGTTTGCAATTTTCCGGATGAAGAAGAACCAGTTTGGAAGGATTTGCATCAATTCTAACCTCATCAGTTGAGATCAAGGAAATATTATTGTCAAGTCGCCATGGACGATCTCTACAATTTTGATCCAATCTGTACTGGTTGTCAAGTCACCATGTTTTTCAACCGCACGTATCTGTTGAAGGAAAGTAAAAGATTGCCGGTTCGATCTGATCTGCGGTGAGGCAAAATTGAAGCATAAGGAACCGAGGGCTTGACCCGGCCAAATTATCGTACACTACTGATACGTCTCCATCGTATCTATAATTTTTGATTGTTCCATGCCAATATTCTACTACTTTTACATACTTTTGGCAACTTTTTATACTATTTCTGGGACTAACATATTGATCCAAAGGCTCAGCATCAGCCTCCTTTTGTTGCATGTTTTTTGTTTCGTAGAAAGCCCATATCAAACGGAGTCCA
The DNA here is from genome assembly GCA_021605145.1 of Aegilops bicornis. Taxonomy (NCBI): domain Eukaryota; kingdom Viridiplantae; phylum Streptophyta; class Magnoliopsida; order Poales; family Poaceae; genus Aegilops; species Aegilops bicornis. The sequence continues at coordinate 39,096,022 of CM038672.1, forward strand.
AACGGGATAAAAACTGGCGGAGATTTTTTTGGAATATTTATGATTTTTTGGGAAGAAGAATCAACGCGAGACGATGCCCGAGGGGGCCACGAGGCAGGGGGCGCGCCCCAGGGGGTCAGGCGCGCCCTGGGCCCTCGTGGCCACCCCGTAAGGCGGCTGGTGCCCTTCTTTCGCCGCAAGAAAGCTAATATCCAGATAGAGATCGTGTCCAAAATTCAGCCCAATCAGAGTTACGGATCTCCGGGAATATAATAAACGGTGAAAGGCCAGAATCTGGAACGCAGAAACAGAAGGTAACCGAGAGATAGATCCAATCTCGGAGGGGCTCGCGCCCCTCCCATGCCATGGAGGCCATGGACCAGAGGGGAAACCCTTCTCCCACCTAGGGATAAGGCCAAGGAAGAAGGAGAAGGAGGGGGGGCTCTCTCCCCCTCGCTTCCGGTGGCGCCGGAACACCGCCGGGGCCATCATCGTCACCGCAATCTTCACCAACACCGCCGTCATCTTCACCTACATCTTCATCACCTTCCCCCATCTATCTACAGCGGTACACTCTCCTGCAACCCGCTGTACCCTCTACTTGAACATGGTGCTTTATGCTTCATATTATTATCCAATGATATGTTGCCATCCTATGATGTCTGAGTAGATTTTCGTTGTCCTATTGGTAATTGGTGAATTGCGATGATTGGTTTAATTTGCTTGTGGTTATGTTGTTGTCCTTTGGTGCCCATCATATGAGCGCGCGCGTGGATCACACCATAGGGTTAGTTGTATGTTGATAGGACTATGTATTGGAGGGCAAGAGTGACAGAAGCTTCAACCTAGCATAAAAATTGATGCATACGGGATTGAAGGGGGACCAATATATCTTAATGATATGGTTGGGTTTTACCTTAATGAACGTTAGTAGTTGCGGATGCTTGCTAATAGCTCCAATCATAAGTGCATAGATTCGAAGTCAGGGATGACATGCTAGCAGTGGCCTCTCCCACATAAAACTTGCTATCGGTCTAGTAAAGTAGTCAATTGCTTAGGGACAATTTCGCAACTCCTACCACCACTTTTCCACACTCGCTATACTAACCTTATTGCTTCTTTACCTAAACAGCCCCTAGCTTTTATTTACATGATCTTTATTATCTTGCAAACCTATCCAACAACACCTATAAAGTACTTCTAGTTTTATACTTGTTTTAGGTAAAGCGAACGTTAAGCGTGCGTAGACTTGTGTCGGTGGTCGATAGAACTTGAGGGAATATTTTTTCTACCTTTAGCTCCTCGTTGGGTTCGACGCTCTTACTTATCGAAAGAGGCTACAATTGATCCCCTATACTTGTGGGTTATCAAGACCTTTTTAAAGCGCCCGTTCTTGGGAGTTATAGCGTGGGGTGAATATTCTCGTGTGTGCTTGTTTGCTTTATCACTAAGTAGATTTTATTTGCTATTCTAAGTTGTTCTCTATCTTTAGTTATGGATATGGAACATGAAATACCAAAAAAATTAGGTGTACTTGCTACTCATGGAGATGGGGAACCTCCTAAAACCCTCGATGCTCATTATGTGAAAAATATTATGTACTACTTTGATAATCCTGAGAAAACCCCATTCAATTATGTTATAGGAGACACGCTGGATCAACGTGAATACTTTAGGGATTATCGCTTGACTCAAAAAGGGAAACTATTATGGGATCAAATTCATATGTTGCATTGGTATGCTCGGCAACTATGCTTGAGATATGATTATACTTGTTGCTCTAGGATGAATGCTCCACATCTTCCCTTTTCATGCAAATTTAATGATAATAAAACATTGGCTTCTTATGCTAATGGTATATATGATTACTATGATGTGGAACAAATAGAAGAATTCGTTGCTTTTGTGTGTGCTTATGAAATTGAATCTTTGTTTAAAGAGTGTGAAAATCTTTATGATGCTGTTTACAGATCTAAAAATTTTGCTATACTTAAATATAGTTATGATAATTGTAATACAATTCCGATATCGATGCATTTATTGAGAAAGTCTCCGCTGTCCAAGAAGAGACTAATATTTTGCAGGAAACTATGGAAGAAGAAATTACTGAAACTATGAGCTCATTAGATGAAAAAGATGAGGAGGAGAGCGAAGAACAAAAGGAGGAAGAGCATATTGATCACCCGTGCCCACCTTCTATTGAGAGTAACTCTTCAACTCATACATTGTTTAATTTCCCTTCGTGCTTACCAAAGGAAGATTGCTATGATAATCGCTATGATCCCTTTGATTCTTTTGAAATATCCCTTTTTGATGATGCTTACTATGCTTGTGGCCAAGATGCCAATATGAATTATGCATATGGAGATGAACTTGCTATAGTTCCTTATGTTAAACATGAAATTGTTGCTATTGCACCCACGCATGATAGTCCTATTATCTTTTTGAATTCTCCCGACTACACTATATCGGAGAAGTTTGCCCTTATTAAGGATTATATTGATGGGTTGCGTTTTACTACTACACATGATGATTTTGATAGATATAATATGCATGTTATTGCTGCTCCTACTTGCAATTATTATGAGAGAGGAACTTCATCTCTGCCTCTCCATGTTTCCAATATGATAAAATTGCAAGAAACTGTTCGTACTATGCATTGGCCTTTACTATGTGTGCATGAATTGTTCTTTTATGACATGCCGATGCATAGGAAGAGAGTTATACTTTGTCATTGCTTGATATATGTTGCTTTGTGGTTACTACTAAATGCCAAATCATTGTTAATTAAAATTGGCTTTGATATACCTTGGGATCCGGGTGGATCCATTACTTGAGCACTATATGCCTAGCTTAATGGCTTTAAAGAAAGCGCTGCCAGGGAGACAACCCGGGAGTTTTAGAGAGTCATTTATTTTTGTTTTGTGCTTTTATAAAGTTTAGAAACAAAAATAATGTGCCAAGATTTGCCTTTGGGATGTTTACATTGCTTGTTGGTTTGTGCGGTGCAAGACAGAAACTTCGGCTGCAGTGCACGATTTTTCATTTTTTACTGGAACGTCAAACGGATCTTAAATTTTTTGCACTATCTTTCTATACAAATTTTTTTTCCTAATGTTTTCAGAATTGTTGGAGTACCAGAGGTATGGTGAATGTTCAGATTACTACAGACTGCCCTGTTTAAGACATATTCTGTTTTTGATGCATTGTTTGCTTGTTTTGATGAAACTATCGATTTCTATCAGTGGATTAAGCCATGGAAAAGTTATATTACAGTAGCTACAGTGCAATAACAAAATATGAATTGGTTTGCGACAGTACTTAGAGTAGTGATTTGCTTTATTATCCTAACGGATCTTACCGAGCTTTCTGTTGAGTTTTGTGTGGATGAAGTGTTCGAAGATCGAGGAGGTCTCGATATGAGGAGAAGGAGGAGAGGCAATAGCGCAAGCTTGGGGATGACCAAGGCACCCCAAGTAAATATTCAAGGAGACTCAAGTGTCTAATCTTGGGGATGCCCCGGAAGGCATCCCATCTTTCTTCAACAAGTATCGGTATGTTTTCGGATTCGTTTCGTTCATGCGATATGTGCAAATCTCGGAGCGTCTTTTGCATTTAGTTTTCACTTTTCTTTTATGCACCATGCTGGTATGAGATAGTCCATGGTTGATTTATAGAATGCTCATTGCACTTCACTTATATCTTTTGAATATGGCTTTATAGAATGCTTCAGATGCTTCACTTATATCATTTGAAGTTTGGATTGACTATTTCTCTTCACATAGACAACCGCCATTGGTAGAATACTATTTTGCTTCACTTATATTTGTTAGAGTGTGGGCATGTCTTTTGTAGAAAGAATTAAACTCTCTTGCTTCACTTATATCTATTTAGAGAGATGACAGGAATTGGTCATTCACATGGTTAGTCATAAAATCCTACATAAAACTTGTAGATCACTGAATATGATATGTTTGATTCCTCGCAATAGTTTTGCGATACAAAGGTGGTGATATTAGAGTCATGCTAGTGAGTAATTGTGGATTAGTAGAAATACTTGTGTTGAGGCTTGTGATTCCCGTAGCATGCACGTATGGTGAACCTTTATGTAACGAAGTTGGAGCATGAGATATTTTTTGATTGCCATCCTTTGTGTGGAGGTCGGGGGCGCGCGATGGTTAACTCCTACCAACCTCCCCCCTAGGAGTATGCGTGTAGTACTTTGTTTTGATGGCTAATAAATTTTTGCAATAAGTATGTGAGTTCCTTATGACTAATGTTGAGTCCATGGATTATACGCACTCTCACCCTTCCATCATTGCTAGCCTCTTCGGTACCGTGCATTACCCTTTCTCACCTCGAGAGTTGGTACAAACTTAGCGGTGCATCCAAACCCCGTGATATGATACGCTCTATCACACATAAGCCTCCTTATATCTTCCTCAAAATAGCCACCTTACCTACCTATTATGGCATTTCCATAGCCATTCCGAGATATATTGCCATGCAACCTCCATCATCATCATATACATGACTTGAGCATTCATTGTCATATTTCTTTGCATGATCGTAAGATAGCTAGCATGATGGTTTCATGGCTTGTCCATTTTTTGATGTCATTGCTACGCTAGATCATTGCACATCCCGGTACATCACGGAGGCATTCATATAGAGTCATATCTTTGTTCTAGTATCGAGTTGTAATATTGAGTTGTAAGTAAATAGAAGTGTGATGATCATCATTATTAGAGCATTGTCCCAAAAAAAAGAGGCCAAAGAAGCCTAAATAAAAAAATGGGGCCAAAGAAGCCCGCAAAAAAAAGAAAAAAAAGAGAAAAAAAAAGAATAAAAGGGACAATGTTACTATCCTTTTACCACACTTGTGCTTCAGAGCAGCACCATGTTCTTCATATATAGAGTCTCCTATATTGTCACTTTCATATACTAGTGGGAAGTTTTCATTATAGAACTTGGCTTGTATATTCTGATGATGGGCTTCCTCAAATGCCCGAGGTCTTCATGAGCAAGCAAGTTGGATGCACACCCACTTAGTTTCCAGTTTGAGCTTTCATACACTTATAGCTCTTAGTGCATCCGTTGCATGGCAATCGCAACTCCTTGCATTGCCATCAATTGATGGGCATCTCCCTAGCCCGTTGATTAGCCGCGTCAATGTGAGACTTTCTCCTTTTTTTCTCTTCTCCACACAACCCCCATTATCATATTATATTCCACCCATAGTGTTATGTCCATGGCTCACTCTCATGTATTGCGTGGAAGTTGAAAAAGTTTGAGAATACTAAAGTATGAAACAATTGCTTGGCTAAAATCGGGGTTGTGCATGATTTGAATATTTTGTGTGGTGAAGATGGAGTATAGCCAGACTATATGATTTTGTAGGGGTAACTTTCTTTGGCCATGTTGTTTTGAAAAGACATGATTGCTTTATTAGTATGCTTGAAGTATTATTGTCTTAATGTCAAATGATAGACTATTGATTTGAATCACTCGTGTCTTAATATTCATGCCATGATTAGATTACATGATCAAGATTATGCTAGGTAGCATTCCACATCAAAAATTATCTTTTTATCATTTACCTACTCGAGGACGAGCAGGAATTAAGCTTGGGGATGCTGATACGTCTTCATCGTATCTATAATTTTTTATTGTTCCATGCCAATATTCTACAACTTTTACATATTTTTGGCAAATTTTTATACTATTTTTGGGACTAATATACTGATCCAATGCCCAGTGCCAGTTCCTGTTTGTCGCATGTTTTTTGTTTCGCAGAAAATCCATATCAAACGGAGTCCAAACAGGATAAAACCTGACGAAGATTTTTTTTGGAATATTTATGATTTTTGGGAAGAAGAATCAATGAGAGACGATGCCCGAGGGGGCCACGAGGCAGGGGGCGCGCCCCAGGGGGTCAGGCGCGCCCTGGGCCCTCGTGGCCACCCCGTAAGGCGGTTGGTGCCCTTCTTTTGCCGCAAGAAAGCTAATATCTGGATAGATATCGTGTCCAAAATTCAGCCCAATCAGAGTTACGGATCTCCGGGAAAAAAAGAAACGGTGAAAGGCCAGAATCTGGAACGCAGAAACAGAAGGAAACAGAGAGATAGATCCAATCTCGGAGGGGCTCTCGCCCCTCCCATGCCATGGAGGCCATAGACCAGAGGGTAAACCCTTCTCCCACCTAGGGAGAAGGCCAAGGAAGAAGGATAAGGAGGGGGGCTCTCTCCCCATCGCTTTCGGTGGCGCCGGAACGCCGCCGGGGCCATCATCGTCACCGCAATCTTCACCAACATTGTTGTCATCTTCACCAACATCTTCATCACCTTCCCCCATCTATCTACAGCGGTCCACTCTCCCGCAACCCATTGTACCCTCTACTTGAACATGGTGCTTTATGCTTCATATTATTATCCAATGATGTGTTGCCATCCTATGATGTCTGAGTAGATTTTTGTTATCCTATCGGTAATTGGTGAATTGCTATGATTGGTTTAATTTGCTTGTGGTTATGTTGCTATCCTTTGGTGCCCATCATATGAGCGCGCGCGTGGTCACACCATAGGGTTAGTTGTATGTTGATAGGACTATGTATTGGAGGGCAAGAGTGATGAAGCTTCAACCTAGCATAGAAATTGATGCATCTGAGGATTGAAGGGGGACCAATATATCTTAATGCTATGGTTGGGTTTTACCTTAATGAATGTTAATAGTTGCAGATGCTTGCTAATAGTTCCAATCGTAAGTGCATAGAATTCCAAGTCAGGGATGACATGCTAGCAGTGGCCTCTCCCACATAAAACTTGCTATCGGTCTAGTAAAGTAGTCAATTGCTTAGGGACAATTTCACAACTCCTACCACCACTTTTCCACAATCTCTATACTAACTTTATTGCTTCTTTACCTAAATAGCCCCTAGCTTTTATTTACGTGCTCTTTATTATCTTGCAAACCTATCCAAAAACACTACAAAGTACTTCTAGTTTTATACTTGTTTTAGGTAAAGCGAACGTTAAGCGTGCGTAGAGTTGTATCGGTGGTCGATAGAACTTGAGGGAATATTTGTTCTACCTTTAGCTCCTCGTTGGGTTCGAAACTCTTATCGAAAGAGGCTACAATTGATCCCCTATACTTTGTGGGTTATCAACTACTTGCAAATCGGGATCGAGGGAACCAAGAAAAAGGAAAGAGAATAAAAAAAGGAGAATACAACGGCCCGGAGGAGGACTCGGTTTCATCTGGCCGATTCGTGACGCCATCCCGCCTATACTGCTGAGGTTCTACGTTTAGCCAATGTTGTGTTGCCTACGTCGTCCGAACCACGGACATTGCCAAGTTGTTGTTGTGGCGTCACTTGTCGTTCGCGCCTGAGTCGCCTGATGCCTTCGCTGCTATGAGTCTCCCTAGCCGTCGAGTGTTCTCCCCTGTGGCAGAGTCGCTGCGGCCTTGCGCGTCGTTAAGCCGCCTCCTGCTGACCATGCTCGCCGTCACCAACTTCAACAACCTTGCCGCAGACTTCGACCGCTCGGCGCCCGACGCCCAAGCCACTGTCGTCCGAGATGATCCGCCCAGGCCTCCAAACCGTCCCGTCGCATCTGACCCGCCGTCGCGAATTCGCCTTGATCCGCCATCCCCACGGAGTCGTTCCAAATTGATGCCCCCATGGCCGCGGTTTCCGCTTGTAAGGGCATATTTATCCCTAAGTGGTTTTGGTGATTGATGACAATACATTTGCGGACTAATCGTGTGCTTAGAACATTTCAGATATCTCATGTTTTAGGCACAAGACGATTCATTTCCCCTCGGAGTATAGTGAAGACGGAGTTTTCCCTACGTTTATTTTCGGTTGATTTGAGTCGTAGGAAAGCCGTACTATTAAGAGGGGGTCCGCTTTGGAAAGGTTTGGGTGGAATCATCACGTACACGTCTATTCCTTCTGCACCACCTTCCTTTGGCTCTTTGGAGCATCGTCCGGTTTTCCGTGTCTCTGCAAAATGAAGGACTCCTAGTGTTGTTGTGCTGGGGCATGCGTTAGTACTGCTCATGGGAGCGGTAGTACCGCAGGCCCTTGCGGTAGTACTGGCCAGGGACGCGGTACTACAGCATGCCCTTGCGGTAGTACCGCTCCACGGGTGCGGTAGTACCGCGGCCTCAGGCCAGACACAGCAGCACGAGCGGATGTAGGGGCGGATGTAATTTGTTACATCCGCGCCCTAAACGGTAGTACCGCTCCAGGTTTGTGGTGGTACTGCGTCGGATTTTTGCACAGATCAAAACTCAGCGGAAGTAGTCACGGATGTAATTTTTTATGTCCGTGCCTTCCCAGCCTAGACCAATCCTTCCTTGCGGTAGTACCTCAAGGGGGAGCGGTAGTACCGCTCTGGCGGTTCTACCGCTCCTTGCTTCATCGCATCATGGCTGGTCTAGCCCCTGCCGCGCCAACGGTAGTACTGCGGTGGCATGCGGTAGTACCGCAGGCCCTTGTGGTAGCATCGCTTGTCTGGTGCGGTAGTACCATAAGTCGCGGGTTGAGTAAGTGGATAACGGTTGGATTTGTCCTATCACTATAAAAGAGAGGTCTTGTTCTCCGAGTCGATCACCTCTTCCATCCCCAATCTCCATTGTTGCTCCAAGCTCCATTTTCGCCCGATCTCTCTCCCTAGCCAATCAAACTTGTTGATTTTCTAGGGATTGGTTGAGAAGGCCCCGATCTACACTTCCACCAAGAGAAATTTGATTTCTCCCACTAATCCCTTGCGGATCTTGTTACTCTCGGGTGTTTGAGCACCCTAGACGGTTGAGGTCACCGCGGAGCCATAGTCCATTGTGGTGAAGCTTCGTGGTGTCGTTGGGAGCCTCCAATTAAGTTGTGGAGATTGCCCCAACCTTGTTTGTAAAGGTTCGGTCGCCGCCTCCAAGGGCACCAATAGTGGATTCACGACATCTCGCATCGTGTGAGGGCGTGAGGAGAATACGGTGGCCCTAGTGGCTTCTTGGGGAGCATTGTGCCTCCACACTGCTCCAACGGAGACATACTTCCTCTCAAAGGGAAGGAACTTCGGTAACACATCCTCGTCTCCACCGGCTCCACTATTGGTTATCTCTTACCTTTACTTGTATCCCTAGCTTGCTTGTGTGCTTGTTGTTGTTGCATCATATAGGTTGCTCACCTAGTTGCATATCTAGACAACCTAATTTGATGCAAAGTTTAATTTGGTAAATAAAAGCTAAAACTTTTAGTTACCTATTCACCCCCCCCCCCTCTAGTCAACTATATCGATCCTTTCAATTGGTATCATAGCCTCGTCTCTTTATTAAGGACTTTACCAACCGAAGAGTATGGTTGACACCGTAGACGGAGAGGAGGAGCACCCCGGTGTGATTCCGTCCTCGTCTACGGCCGATGGGGGAACCTCGGTCTCACGTGAGGAGTTCAATGTGGCCTTGGACACATTGAAAACCTCCATGACGGCCGAGGTCAAAGGCATGCTTAAGAACTTTCTTGATGGTCTTAAATTATCCACCGCATCGTTGGAAGTGGTCGATCCCACTAACAAGGTGACGGATGCTAACTCCGACAAGGGGTAAGCTATGAGTGAAAAAGTTCCTTTATCTAGTAGTAGAAGTGGTAATGGCATCTTTGCCCATGTTGAACCTCCGCTTACTTATGGAGGACCAGTTCCTTCCACTCATTTGAATCATGTCGGTTCTCCCCCTAAGATTGTAAAAAATGAGGATTTTGACGCTTGGGTATATCGAAACGTCATTTAAATCATGTGAATACTAATCTTTGGAGATTCATTGAGCAAGGTTTCTATCTGCATGACCCAAGCAACTTCACCCCTAGAGAAGCCGCGGACCATCAATTCAACGAGAATGCTCTCTTCATCATCCAAGATGCAATTCCATCCGAAGATATTGCTCATATCCGACCTTTCATCGTGGCCAAGGAAGCATGGCACCATGTTGTCTCCCTTTAAAAGGGAAGCGCAAGAATTCAACGCTCCAACTATGAAGTGGTGCAAGATGAAGCCGATGAGTTTGCAATGAATGGAGATGAAGAACCTCATGAGCTTTACCGGAGGCTAACCACTCTCGCGGTATCACTCTGAGATCATGGGAGCAAGGATACGGATGACAATTGGATCAAGCGCAAGTTCCTCAAGGCCATGATGCCCTACCACAAGGCCATGTCCTCTGTCATCCGTCAAAGGCCGGACTTCCACACCTTGTCCTCAAGTGAAGTCTTGGATGAGTTTGTGGCAATGAGGATCTTGGACAAGACCGCCGACAATGCGGTATTGTGTTCTCAAAGAGCTAAGAAACCCAACCTTGCTTTGAAGGCCAAGGTTAGTGTGGAATAAGAGGATTAAGAGGAAGAAGAAGAGAGCAAACCCGAAGATACAAAATATGCTTATCATGAGCACATGGCTCTCGCTTCAAGGCAATTTTGGAGCAAGAAGAGCACAAGGCCCAACTTCAACAAGAACCACTCAAGTGGTGCGAAGGGCAAGCAACGTGTGAGGACTTGCTATAATTGTGGCAATGTGAGCCATTTTGTTGCGGAGTGCCCATATGAGAAGAGGGAAGAGAATGGTGGCAAGCTCATCCAGAAAGACAAGGCCAAGTCCTTCCCCAACAAGAACAACTTCACCAAGAAGACTCCTCCCAAGTGGTTGGTGGCACAAGAAGAGTACAATGAGGATAATGATGATGATGAAGACGGTGAGTCGGTTGCCATGGCATCCGTTGCCATTGCGACAACTCCACGGGTGTCCCTCTTCGACTCACCCAATGAGAACATCATCGCCAAGTGCCTCATGGCTAAAGCCACCAACAAGGTAACCCGCAACATCAAAACTACCATCATTACTAATCCTTACTTGACGGATTGCATTGATGAAAGTGAGGGGTCTAATGAGGAAGAAAATGAATTTGAGTCTTTTATGAGTAAGCTCAAGGGTAAATCCAAGAAACACTTTGTTGCTCTCTTGGAACAACTTGGTGAAGCCAATGACATGATCGAGGCTCACGAAGAAACCATCTCTAAGATGGAAGGACATAGTCGTGACTATGCCGATGAGATATCAGATCTTTCTAACGAGCTTGAGGAAGAGCGTGGTCATCATTTGGCTCTTGAGGAGTCACACAACGATGATCATGCTAAATTAAAGAAAGATTTTGATCATGCTCTTACTGTATCTCGTGTGCTCAATTCCGAGAAGGCCAAACTTGAAGTTGATCTTGCTAGACTCAAGGAGGAGTTTGATATACTTGACAAGGCTCACAAGGCCTTGAAGGGTACTCATGCTAACCTTAAGGAGGCTCATGATCAACTCCAAGTGAAGCTAACCAAGCAGAAAGCCAATTTTCCTCACATGGTCTTAATTGATAATGCAAATGCTACTAACCCATGTTGTGAGCATGTGCCTCTTCTGGAGGAAAATGCAAAGTTGAAGGAGCAACTTGAGAAAGGCCTTGTGTCTTGCATACAAGGTGAGAAGAACCTCAACGACCTCTTGAGCAATCAAAAGGAAGTTGTAGCCAAGGAGGGAATTGGTTTCGCACCCAAGTCCGAGAACAAGAAGAAGAATGACAAGGCCAAAAGACCTCCTCCTCTCAAGCAAACTTTTGTGAAGGAGGGAGAGGGTGCTTCTAAGGAGAAGAAGAACAATGTGAAGGGTGGTGGTGTCAAGAAGAGCAATATCACCCCTTCCAACAAAGCCGGCGACTTTAATCCTTCTTATGTGATATGTCGTGCTAGTGATGGGCATGTTTATGCCAAATTTGTTGGTTCTCCTTATGAGTACATTGAATGGTCTATTTGGGTTCCTAAGACCCTTGTTACTAACATCAAAGGACCCATTACAAAATGGGTACCTAAAACCAAGCACTGATCTCTTATAGGTGTTTGCTTCCGGTGGGGGATCATTGTTGCTCGATAGTGGAGCCACAAATCATATGACCGGAAGCAAGGACTTGGTGGTGGACGTGCACAATATTCCATCTATGCCCACCAATGTCGAGTGGGGTGATGCCTCATCTTCTAAGGTATTGGGACTTGGCAAGGTTGTCATTTCTCATGATCTCACGATCGAGAAGGTCATGCTTGTTGAGTCCCTTGCATACAATTTACTTCCCGTTCGTCAACTTGCACTCATGGGCTTTGATACTTTATTTGATATTGATACCGTGGCCCTCTTGTGGAGAAAGACTCTTAAAGTAGCCTTTGTTGGGCATGTCGAGAACGGTCTCTATGTGATTAACTTGTCAGAGCGACCCACTAAGACCGCGACATGCCTAATGGATGACGTGGGATGGCTTTGGCATCGCCGTTTAGCCCATGTCAATATGAGATCTTTGCAAAGTATTCTCAAGGGGGACCACGTCCGTGGACTAACAAATGTTAGTTTTGCCAAAGATCGTGCTTGCAGTTCTTGTATCGAAGGAAAGCTACATGAGAAGGCTCACCCTCCCACAACTATCATCTACTCGAAGAGGCCTTTGGAGCTCCTTCACTTGGATCTCTTTGGGCCTCCATCCTTTGATAGTCTTGGGGGTAGAAAGTATTGCTTGGTGATTGTGGATGATTATTCAAGATACACTTGGGTATTTCTTCAAGAGGAAGAGTGAGACCCAACAAACCGTCATCGAATTTGCAAATGAAGCTCAACGCCAACACAATGCAAAGATCTTGACGATAAGAAGTGACAAAAGCACCGAGTTCAAGAACTACACCTTGGATGAGTTCCTTAGTGAAAGCACAAGTGCTCCCTAGGTGGTTTTGGTAATTAATGTCAATATATCTCTTGTTGGACTAACACTTTTATCTAGTATGTTTTAGATAAGTTCAACAATGGAGTGGCATGGACTAAAGGATGTGGGAACTCCTTCAAGATGCTAAGGACAAAGGATTGGCTAAAGCTTCAAGCTCAAGACTCCTCATTTTACATTTTAGTGATCCAAGATCACATTGAGTCTATAGGAAAATCCAATACTATCAAGGAGGGATGAGGTGTTGCTTAATGAGCCTCTTGCTTCATGTGCTTAGTGATATGCTCCAAAACCCTCGGCTACTTTCTCACATCCACATATGACCTAAACCTAAAGCCAAAATGGGTCTCACCGATTCTTCCTATCCGGCGCCACCGAGTTTGGATGTCTTAGCCACTGCCATAAACCCTAGGCAAATCGGTTCTACCGATAGGGATCTCGGTCTTACCGAGATGGGATTGTAATCTCTCTATGTATGTCCATTACCAAAATCGGTCTCGCTGAGTTTGTGCAATCGGTACTACCGAGATTACAATGCAAACTTTCAGGTTAACTTATTACCCAAATCGGTCCCACCGAGTTTGAGTAATCGGTCCCACCGAGTTTACCTGACCAACTCTCTAGTTAGCTAATTACCAAAATCGGTCTCACCGAGTTTGTGTAATCGGTCTCACCGGGATTACGTTATGCCCTAACCCTAACCATATCGGTCCTACCGAGATGCAAGTCGATCCACGAAAACCCTAACGGTCACTAGGTTTACTAAAATCGGTCTGACCGAGTTTGTTGATTCGGTCCCACCGAGATTGGTAAACTGTGTGTAACGGTTAGATTTTGTGTGGATGCTATATATACCCCTCCACCTCCTCTTCATTCGTGAAGAGAGCCATCAGACTGAACCTACACTTCCAGTATCCTATTTTTGAGAGAGAACTACCTACTCATGTGTTGAGGCCAAGATATTCCATTCCTACCATATAAATCTTGATCTCTAGCCTTTCCCAAGTTGCTTTCCACTCAAATCCTCTTTCCACCAGATCCAAATCCTATGAGAGAGAGTTGAGTGTTGGGGAGACTATCATTTGAAGCACAAGAGCAAGGAGTTCATCATCAACACACCATTTGTTACTTCTTGGAGAGTGGTGTCTCCTAGATTGGCTAGGTGTCACTTGGGAGCCTCCGACAAGATTGTGGAGTTGAACCAAGGAGTTTGTAAGGGCAAGGAGATCGCCTACTTCGTGAAGATCTACCGCTAGTGAGGCAAGTCCTTCGTGGGCGTCGGCCATGGTGGGATAGACCAGGTTGCTACTTCGTGGACCCTTCGTGGGTGGAGCCCCGTGGACTCGGCAACCGTTACCCTACGTGGGTTGAAGTCTCCACCAACGTGGAAGTACGATAGCACCACCTATCGGAACCACGACAAAAACATCTGTGTCTCCAATTGCGTTTGAATCCTCCAAACCCTTCCCTTTAATTTCTTGCAAGTTTCATGCTTTACTTTCCGCTGCTCATATACTCATTGCATGCTTGCTTGTTATGTATTGAAAAAGTTAAACTTGTGCCTAAACTTCACTTAAACTTTAATAAGGCTAAAAACTGCAACTTTGGTACTTAGTGTCTAATCACCCCCCTCTAGACACCTCTTCTCAAGATCCTACAAGTGGTATTAGAGCTAATGGTCTCCATTGCCTTGGTTTAATCACCATTGGAGGAAGATGGATGAGTCTACTTTGGGGAGTCTTAGTCATAGAGTGCCTATTCTTGATGGAGAGTATTTTCATGAGTGGAAAAATGAGATGCTTGTAATTTTCAATCAATATCATTTGAACAAGTACATTGCTAGCCCTTGTGCTCCTCATGTTGATCCTATGCACCCTACCCTTGACGAATCTATTGACATGACTAGAAATCTTAGAACTGTTAATCTTATCACTAGAGGCTTGCCTAGAAACTTGATTAGAATCTTGCCTACCTTTGAGTGTGCCTACACTATATGGAAATTTCTTGAGGAACGCTTTCCAAATTATTCCTTGAAAAATCTAGATGAAATTCTCTATAAGTCTATTGCTTTGGTAAAATAAATACTAGTGATCCTATGTTTGGTGATCGTCTATTTGAACTTACCGACCTTATGCGTGCCAAAGGAGATGTTGGAATTATTGGTGATATTATTTCCGAAGCTATAAGAATTCATAAGCAAGATCATTGTCAAACTCGCTCTAATGAATTACCCTCTCTAGGATTTGATCCACCACATGACGATGTTGAACATGGATACTATGATGAGGATGATTATAGTGACTTTGATCTTGATGATGCAATGAGACATTTTGGTCTTATGGCAAATCTTCGGGGATATGTGTCAGGAGGAAAGGAATGGGTTCTTGATAGTGGATGTACCGATCACATGACCGGAGATAAAGACATGTTTCGTGAGCTTGCTGAAAATGATAGTCCTCTAAAGTTTGTCACTTTCGGTGACAACTCAAAGGGTAAGGTGGTTGGCCTCGGTAAGGTGGCCATCTCACATGATAGCTCCATTCAGAATGTCATGCTCGTTGAATCTCTTGGCTACAACTTACTTTTCGGTATCTAGACTTGCTGATTCCGGTTTCAATGTCCTATTCTTTGAAGTAGATTGCCAAGTGTTTCGTCGAGACAATCATAAAATGGTCTTTACTTGGTATGCGTAGAGGTGATCTATACATTGTTGATTTCACTAAAAGGCTCAACCTAAAACCTGCTTCATTGCTAAATCCTCAAAAGGTTGGTTATGGCATGACGATTAGGTCACGTTGGCATGAGAAACCTTGACAAGCTTATTAAAGGGAATCATATCCTTGGAGTTAACGATGTCATATTTGATAAGGATAGACTTTGCAGTGCTTGTCAAGCAGGTAAACAGGTTGGAGGAAGGCATCCCGTGAAGAACATCATGACCACAAAGAGGCCACTCGAGCTACTTCATATGGATCTCTTTGGTCCCAACTCCTACAAGAGTCTCGGTGGAAATTCTTTTGGTCTAGTTATAGTTGATGATTTTTCAAGATTTACTTGGGTGTTCTTTCTTGATGATAAATCGCAGGCCCAAAAGATCTTCAAAAACTTCGCTAGGAAGGCCCAAAATCAATTTGAAGTGAAGATCAAGAAGGTTCGCAACGGAACGGAGTTCAAGAATGCAAATGTGGACACCTTTCTTGACGAAGACGGGATTTCACACGAGTTCTCGGCTACGTACACACCTCAACAAAATGGAGTGGTTGAGAGGAAGAACCGGATGCTCATCGAAATGGCGAGAACGATGCTTGATGAGTACAAGACACCGAAGCACTTTTGGGAAGAAGCGGTTGAGACAGCTTGTCATGCAACAAATCGCTTGTATCTTCACAAGCTACTCGGCAAGACGGCATACGAGCTCCTCACCGGTAACAAACCCCAAGTTGGATACTTTCGAGTATTCGGCTCAAAGTGCTACATTTTTTATAAGCATCGTCGTTCTAAATTTGCTCCTAAGTCTCATGAAGGTTTCCTACTAGGTTATGGCTCAAACTCTCACACTTACCGTGTCTACAACATTTTCACCCGAAAGGTTGAAGAGACGGTAGATGTGAAGTTTGATGAATCTAACGGCTCACAAATAGAGCAATTGCCGATTGATGTAGGAGACAAAGACCCTTCGGAAGCAAGACTTGTCTATTGGCAAGGTCCGTCCAACGGAGGTGAAGGAGAGTACCTCGTCAATTCAAGTGGAATCTTCTACTTCACGACAAGGTGAACCAAGAGTTGATACAGAAGCATCCACAAGTGGGACACACCAAGATGAAGAAAACGAGGAAGTGCATCAAGATGAACGTCAACGACCTCCTTCTCCACCACGACAAGAGAACGACAACGCCAACAATGAGGAAGGCCAAGAAGAAGAACAAGATGAAGAAGATGTTCAACGAAGACCCAAGCAAAAGCTTTCACGAGTTCGAGCAAGAATTGCTAAAGACCATCCCGTCGAGCAAATCTACAATGACATTCAAACCGGGAGAATCACTCGCTCTAAAACTCGTTTAGCTAAATTTTGTTAAAACTATTCTTTCATCTCTAGAATTGAACCTATGAAGGTTGAAGAAGCATTGGAAGATCCGGATTGGATAAATGCTATGCATGAAGAGCTACACAACTTTGAGAGGAATCAAGTTTGGACATTGGTTGAGAAGCCCGACAACAACCACAACATCATTGGTACCAAATGGGTGTTTACGCAACAAGCAAGATGAAGATGGACAAGTAGTTACGCAACAAAGCACGTCTAAATGCCCAAGGCTACACACAAGTCGAAGGTATGGACTATGGTGAGACTTATGCTCCCGTTGCTAGACTTGAGTCCATTCGCATCTTACTTGCCTATGCTAATCATCATGATATCACCTTGTACCAAATGGACATTAAAAGTGCTTTTCTAAATGGTGAAATAGAGGAGAAAGTCTATGTTAAGCAACCTCCGGCTTTGTCAATCCTAAGAAACCCAATCATGTTTACAAACTTCACAAAGCTCTTTATGGTCTTAAACAAGCTCCTAGAGCATGGTATAAATGCTTGACCAAGTTTCTTCTTGAAAAGGCTTTGAAATTGGGAAAATTGATTCCACACTTTTTACTAAAAGGGTTAATGGAGAATTATTTGTATGCCAAATTTATGTTGATGATATCATATTTGGATCAACTAACCCTCATTTTAGTGAAAAGTTTGGAAAGCTAATGTCGGAGAAGTTTGAGATGTCAATGATGAGTGAACTCAAATTCTTTCTTGGGTTGCAAATCAAGCAAACTAAGGAAGGTACTTTTGTCTCTCAAACGAAGTACACTAAGGACTTATTCAAGAAGTTCAATATGCAAGAATGCAAAGGTATGTCTACACCCATGCCTACTAGTGGACATCTTGACTTAACCAAAGATGATGAACTGGTTGATCAAAAGGTTTATCGCCCTATGATTGGCTCATTGTTATATCTATGTGCTTCACGTCCCGATATTATGCTAAGTGTGTGCATCTGTGCACGATATCAAGCCGCTCCTAAAGAATGTCATCTTAAGGCCGTGAAAAGGATAGTGAGATACTTAATCCATACACCAAATTTTGGCATTTGGTATCCTAAGAGGGCCTATTTCGATCTTGTTGGCTACTCCGACTCGGATTATGCCGGCGACAAGGTTGATAGAAAGTCCACTTCGGGTACTTGTCAATTTCTTGGTAGATCTCTTGTGTCTTGGTCCTCCAAGAAACAAAACTCGGTATCCTTATCCACTGCCGAAGCGGAATACATTGCCGCTGGTTCATGTTGTGCTCAATTACTTTGGATGACCCAAACTCTTAAAGATTATGGGATATATGTGAAACATGTTCCATTGCTTTGTGACAATGAAAGTGCTATCAAAATTGGACATAATCCCGTACAACATTCTCGAACTAAGCATATTGAAGTTCGTCATCATTTCATTCAAGATCATGTTGCTAAGGGTGACATTTATCTTAAGCATGTTCGCACCAAAAAGCAATTAGCGGATATATTCACTAAACCTCTTGATGAGAAAGTGTTTTGCAGGTTAAGAGGAGAATTGAACATCATTGATGCTTCAAACTTGGAGTAGAAACTCCATTGGATACATGCAAGACATGAGCTTATGCCTAATCCTTGATATCTCACCTATGATGGAAATCTTATGTCTTGGATATATTTGTATCTTGCATGTTATCTAACCCATGTAGGTACTTGGTTGAATCAAAATCCATGAGATTGTAAACCACTCATATCTTGAGCAATCTCTACATCACCAAGTCTCTACACAAGGTGGTTGAAGCCAAGGAAGCACAAAACCATTTAAACATATCCTTTGACAAATTCTATGTTGAGCTTCATGATTGTTATTGTTGGATACACAAGTGCTCTTCCTTGCACGAACTAAACCATGTAGGTAGATGGACTCAAATTCCAAGTGGTGCTCCCAACTCTTGATGAGCTACATCAATCTTGAGCAACTCACACAAGTTCAACTACATGGACAACACCACCAACCAAAGGTATGTTATTCCATCTTAGAGAAGCTTTACTCCAAGTCATGAGTTAAAGCAACTAGACAAGATGTGAATACATCAAGATGCTTAAACGAAAAATGGCAACCCCATTTTGAGCTTAAGCGATGAGTATGACCTATGATCAAGTGATCTCACTTGACTCCTTATTCAATATACTCTAACATTGGTGACTTTGTCGCCGACCATCTCTAGATGAAGTTCTCTTGTGTTCTTTTCTGAGTTTTTGCATTTGACTCATGCATATGTGTTTCCCCTTTCAAAAAAAAACTTCATCTAGATTTCTTTCTGTTTGCTCTGCATTCTCTGCATTCCAATTCATTGCATATCATTCAGTAAATTCCTTGCAAATCTTTGTGAGATCTTATTAGTCAAGTGACCTGAGGTGACAAGTGTTTTCTTTGCGATGAACTCGGTTACACCGATTTGTTATTTTCGGTCCAACCGAAAACTTTCGGTACCACCGAAGCATACCACTCGGTGCCACCGATTTCACAACAGGAAAAATAGTTTGCCACTTCTTCTGTGATTCTTTTGCTCCAGCTCCACTCAATGAATCTTGTCCTCTACAAGCATCACATTTTTATCATTGCTTTAGGTTGTGACTCAAGGATCAAACCCATTCACGACAAATTCCAGCGGGGGAGTGAGAGCTCAATTTTTTTTTCAAGCCCTTCTTGGAAATTGATGTCAAAGGGGAGAGAGATCACATCAAAGCTTAGCACTTAGAGAGATCCTTCAGGGGGAGAGAGAGATCTCCAGGGGGAGAGAATACTAGATAAAAAGTATTTCTCAAGGATCCCAGATGCTTGGTGTTCAAGAGGAGAGATGCCACATGTCTTCTTGAGGGGAAAGACATGTTCATATGTGCTTATTTGCACTAGCTTGCATTAGCTCTGTTCATTTATATCTTTTAGCTCTGATTTTCTGTTCCCTATCTTCTCCCAGTATCCCATGCTAGATTCAGGGGGACAAGACATCTAAGGGAAGGAAATCATTCAAATTCATTGCATATCTTTACTCTTGGGGACATGTCTAATCCAATGTAGTACTTAGTACTCACTCTCTACATGTCATCCCAGTCTTGGTATTCTTGTGGTTTCTTTTGTTTGCTCTGGCTAGTAGGTGCATCTGTGTTATCTAACCTTGTTTACGCAGGTTCATTCCATCCTAAGCCAACTCAAGACTACAAGGTAAATATATGCATCACAATCATGTGTATGAGGAATTCTTGCTGATGTACATATTGTTTGCAAGAAGGACTCATGGGCATGAAGGTATTTTCTTTAATATTCTTTGCTCTGATGCATATGGCCAAGATACATGTAACACATTGCCTGCTCTATCATGGTTATGCTATCACATGCTTCTATATTCCATATTCACATGATTGCATACATGTAGGGGGAGCCTATGCCTATTACATGTCTTTCCAAAGCTTTACTTGCTATTCTTTATATCTTTATCTAAAGCTTTGATGTATGTTTTCATCAATTACCAAAAAGGGGGAGATTGAAAGCACAAGTGCTCCCTAGGTGGTTTTGGTAATTAATGTCAACATATCTCTTGTTGGACTAACACTTTTATCTAGTATGTTTCAGATAAGTTCAACAATGGAGTGGCATGGACTAAAGGATGTGGGAACTCCTTCAAGATGCTAAGGACAAAGGATTGGCTAAAGCTTCAAGCTCAAGACTCCTCATTTTACATTTTAGTGATCCAAGATCACATTGAGTCTATAGGAAAAGCCAATACTATCAAGGAGGGATGAGGTGTTGCTTAATGAGCCTCTTGCTTCATGTGCTTAGTGATATGCTCCAAAACCCTCAGCTACTTTCTCACATCCACATATGACCTAAACCTAAAGCCAAAATGGGTCTCACCGATTCTTCCTATCTGGCGCCACCGAGTTTGGATGTCTTAGCCACTGCCACAAACCCTAGGCAAATTGGTTCTACCGATAGGGATCTCGGTCTTACCGAGATGGGATTGTAATCTCTATGTGTATGTCCATTACCAAAATCGGTCTCACCGAGTTTGTGCAATCGGTACTACCGAGATTACAATGCAAACTTTCTGGTTAACTTATTACCCAAATCGGTCCCACCGAGTTTGAGTAATCGGTCCCACCGAGTTTGAGTAATCGGTCCCACCGAGTTTACCTGAACAACTCTCTGGTTAGCTAATTACCAAAATCGGTCTCACCGAGTTTGTGTAATCGGTCTCTCCGAGATTACGTTATGCCCTAACCCTAACCATATCGGTCCTACCGAGATGCAAGTCAGTCCCACCGAAAACCCTAACGGTCACTAGGTTTACTAAAATCGGCCTCACCGAGTTTGTTGATTCGGTCCCACCGAGATTGGTAAATTGTGTGTAACGGTTAGATTTTGTGTGGAGGCTATATATATACCCCTCCACCTCCTCTTCATTCGTGAAGAGAGCCATCAAACTTAACCTACACTTCCAGCATCCTATTTCTGAGAGAGAACTACCTACTCATGTGTTGAGGCCAAGATATTCCATTCCTACCATATGAATCTTGATCTCTAGCCTTTCCCAAGTTGCTTTCCACTCAAATCCTCTTTCCACCAGATCCAAATCCTATGAGAGAGAGTTGAGTGTTGGGGAGACTATCATTTGAAGCACAAGAGCAAGGAGTTCATCATCAACACACCATTTGTTATTTCTTGGAGAGTGGTGTCTCCTAGATTGGCTAGGTGTCACTTGGGAGCCTCAGAGCAAGATTGTGGAGTTGAACCAAGGAGTTTGTAAGAGGCGAGGAGATCGCCTACTTCATGAAGATCTACCGCTAGTGAGGCAAGTCCTTCGTGGGCGGCGGCCATGGTGGGATAGACAAGGTTGCTACTTCGTGGACCCTTCGTGGGTGGAGCCCTCCGTGGACTCACAAGAATCGTTACCCTACGTGGGTTGAAGTCTCCACCAACGTGGAAGTACGATAGCACCACCTACTGGAACCACGCCAAAAACATCCGTGTCTCCAATTGCGTTTGAATCCTCCAAACCCTTCCCTTTACTTTCTTGCAAGTTGCATGCTTTACTTTCCGCTGCTCATATACTCATTGCATGCTTGCTTGTTATGTATTGAAAAAGTTAAACTTGTGCCTAAACTTCACTTAAACTTTAATAAGGCTAAAAACTGCAACTTTGGTACTTAGTGTCTAATCACCCCCCCCCCCTCTAGACACCTCTTCTCAAGATCCTACACTTAGTGATGAGGGGATCAAGCATCAATATTCCGCACCTTACACCCCTCAACAAAATGGTGTAGCAGAGAGGAAGAACCAGACGTTGATGGATGCGGCAAGGACCATGATGGCGGAGTTCAAGTCTCCATACAACTTTTGGGCCGAAGCCATCAACACCGTGTGTCATGCATCCAATAGGCTCTATCTCCGCAAAGGCTTGAACAAAACTCCATATGAGATACTCACCGATAACAAGCCAACCTCAAGTACTTTCGGGTGTTCAGGTGTAAGTGTTTCATTCTCAAGAAAGGTGTTCGTTTGTCTAAATTTGAGGCTAGAGCTCATGAGGGCATATTTGTTGGTTATGCTACAAACTCTCATGCTTACGGGACTTATTGAGGAGACGTGTAACGTGGAGTTTGACGAGAATAACAGCTCCCAAGTGGAGCGAAGTGGTACTTGTGATGTAGGTGATGAAATTCCTTCCCAAGCCATAAGAAGAATGGGTGTTGGTCATATCCTACCCATTGAGGAGCCCCTTGTGGCCGAAGGAGAAGGACAATGTTCCACTCAAGTGGAACCATCACCAACCCAAGACCCACACGGTTCCGAAGAACAAAGTGAAGGCCCTCAACCAAATGAACAAGATCAAGGGCAAGATCAACCTCAAGATGGTGGTGAACCACCAAGTGATGCCCAAGGTCAAGTTCGCTCCGCCGAGCAAGTTCAAGATCAAGAGCAAGCTCAAGATCAAGAGCAAGCTCAAGACGACGCTCAAGATGATCAAGTTTCCGCTCCTCAACTCACTCCTAAGGAGGAATTGGAGCGTCGTGCCGCCAAGATTGCATCCAGGCTCACTACCAAGGGTCATCTCATGATGAATGTGCTTGGAAGCATACGAAAGGGGGTAAGCACTCGTAGAGAATTAGCAAGCTATTGTGAACATCACGCGTTTGTCTCTTGTATTGGACCCCAAAAGGTCTATGAGGCGCTCGAAGATCCGGATTGGCTCAATGCCATGCATGAAGAACTCAACAACTTCGAGCACAACAAGGTGTGGAGATTGGTGCCGAGGCCAACGGGGAACCATAATGTCATTGGAACCAAGTGGATATTCAAGAACAAGCAAGATGCTCATGGGATTATCATTCGCAACAAGGCTCGATTGGTAGCTCAAGGCTACTCCCAAGTCGAGGGTATCGACTACGCTTTCAATGAGGAATTTTCCACTCTCATGACCTCAAAGTTCAAGATGTCCATGATGGGAGAGTTGAAGTTCTTTCTTGGGTTCGAAGTCAAACAAAGAAGAGAAGGAACCTTCATCAACCAACACAAATACACTCAATATATGCTCAAGAGATTCAAGCTAAGTGATGTCAAGCCGGCTTCCACTCCAATGCCCGTCAAATGCCAACTTGACATTGATCCCAATGGTAAAGCGGTGGATCAAAAGGTATATCGCTCCATGATTGGCTCCTTGCTTTACCTTTGTGTATCTAGACCGGATATCATGTTGAGTGTGGGAATTTGTGCATGGTTTCAAGCCGCACCTAAGGAAAGCCACTATGTGGCGGTCAAGCGAATATTTTGATATTTGGCTCATACCCCAAACTTTGGCTTATGGTACCCAAGAGGAGAAAACTTCAATCTTGTAGGCTATTCAGACTCTGATTGGGCGGGAGACAAAGTGGATAGGAATTCCACTTCTGGAGGGTGCCAATTTCTTGGTTGCTCTTTGGTGAGTTGGTCTTCTAAGAAGCAAAGTTGTGTATCTCTCCCGTCCACCGAAGCGGAGTATGTGGCGGCCGGTAGTTGTTGTGCACAACTCCTATGGATGAGGCAAACTTTAAAGGACTACGGTGTCATTTGTGACAAAGTGCCTCTTTGGTGTGACAATGAAAGTGCCATCAATATTTCTCTCAACCCGGTGCAACACTTCAAGACGAAGCATATTGAGATTCGGTATCACTTCATCCGGGATCATATTAGGCGAGGGAGATCGAGCTCAACTATGTCAACACTCATGATAACCTTGCAGATATCTTCACGAAGCCCTTGGATGAAGCAAGATTTCATGAGTTAAGGCATGAGCTAAATATCATTGATTCGAGCAATGTGGCTTGAACCTTTGCACACCCCACCATACTCATCTTGATGTCTTGTTTAGGTGTAGGCATGGACATAGGGGGAGTGTTGTTCTCTCAGTGAACTTTTCCTCCCCCCATTATGCATAAATTGATCAACTCTTTCACATTAGCCATTTTTTTATGGTACTTGTGCTTCAAAGACGAGTTTTGGTCATGGGCCCAAGATAATTCTTCGCGGTGCCATGCCAATTGACTCAAACATAGGTGGCTCCAACCACCGCCCTCTCTTTGGAGAGGTTGTGTTTCGTGTTTGGTCCTCGTTGTCTTTTGCCTTTCTCTTGTGTCGTGCGTGTGTTTGAGTTGCTTCTTATGTTCGCCTCTTTTGTGTGTTTGTTTTCCTCTCTTTTTGTGAAACTTGCACTTTCTTGGGGTACGGTACTACCGTGGCGAGCCACGGTACTACCGCATGAGGTGGGCTGCTATGTGCGTGCACAGATGCAGCCTAGGCACGGTACTACCGCTTCCATCACGACAGTAATTTTATATTGCCGCTGGAAGAGCGGTACTACCGCCCAGCGAGCGGTACTTCCGCCCGGGTGGTACTACCGCGAGGACCCGCGGTACTACCGCGCCATCGTGAGCGGGTGGGGCTTAAGAGTGGGGCAGGGGGAGTTCCACCTTCCCCATACCCATTCATCTCTTTTCCCCACCCCGTCTCTCTCTCTCCTGCCCAAGAACGGTGCCGGAGGACCTCGCCGGATCTCCGTTTCCGGCCGCTCTCCTCGCATTCCGGCCGGTGGGATCGTTCCCCACCTCGCTCTCTTGCCATGGACCTCTGTATTTCCCCAAGTCCTTCCCTTTTTGTTTTGTTCTTGTGCTTCTAGATCTTGGGGAGATGCATGTGTAGTTCATGTGATTTTTGGCTAAATCTTTGCAAGAGGGAATTGTAGGAGAGTAGTAGTGCAGTAAGCATGCTATTTGGAATGATACAACAGTTTAGTTTGATCAACGGTAGTACCGATCTAGTGTTGCGGTTGTTCCTAGATCCAGATCCGCTATTCTTGTGGCGTTTGAATCCGTGCGGTACTACGCTCCTCCTGGAGCGGTACTACCGCATCCTCACCCATGAACTGACCTCGCGTGGCACTACCGATCCTTTGGAGCGGTACTACCACTCGGGGCACGGAAGTAAAAAATTACTTCCGCTCCAGGCGCGGTACTACGGTGCCACCCCGGCACGGTACTACCGCGGCTAGAGCGGATGTAATTTTTTACATCCGTTCGCCGGTCCGGTACTACCGTAGATTTGCAAATTATGCTACTTTGTCCTTTCAAATCTCGTGCTTCCGTGTTTCATTTGGCTTTGGCCCTCGTCTTTGCAATAATCCTTCTCGGTTTCTCTCGTGTTTGTGTTGTGTGTCATAGGTGGTGGCTCCGGTTCCAATGTCCGTCGGTCGAATCCCAGCCGTGACACGGGCTCGAAGCGCCTGCGCAATCCAGAAGAGGCTCCAGAGGGCTCCAATGCCCCCCAACACAGAATCAAGACCACCGCCACCAAGAACAAGGAGCCATCAATGGGCATGGATGAGATCCCCCTGGCTGAGTTTGTCACTCGCCGAAAGCTCAACCCCTATGTGAAGCCCCGTGAGAATTTCAGAGCAAATGACTTGTTCTGGACCAAGCAGCAGAATCTTATCTTTCTGGATGTGATCAAGGCCAAGCAGAACATCTACGTGGACGTGCACTGGATTAACATGAATCATATGAGGAAGGACAGCAATAGGGCCTACTTTGGTGAGGCTTCGGACTTGGTGGAGCAATTTGGCATTGAGGACTTGATCACCTTCCACCTAGACCCTCACCCTGAGATTGTGGCTCAGTTCTTTGCTTCAGTCCACTTCCGTACTGATGAGGAACGGACCATGACATGGATGACCAATGGACAGAGGATGACTACTAAGTGGAAGGAGTTCATGGAGCTGCTACAGGTTCGTGATGAGGGGCTCAACATGCGTGTTGGTGTTCACCCTCATGCCAACCCCGAGTCAGCCAACAAAAACAAGCTTCAGCCCTACTTTGTTGAGAAGAATCTTCCCAGTGGCAAGAAGGCATGGGTGTTGAACCCATTCCTTCACATCATGCACTGGATCTTCTGCAACTCCCTCTTTCCGCACATTGGTGACAAGGACAAGGTGCATGCTTATCTCGTGGACATGATGCTCATCTGTGAGGGGGCGCTTCTCCAGTAGACACAACCACTTAATGTCTCACATATCATGTGGTGTGAGCTGCATTTTGTGGTGTTCAACCATAAGGTTCCCATCTATGGACCTTACCTCTTTCACTTGATCTCGAGGACTTGGCAGAAGCTCTATCCCGATGATGAGTTTGTTGCCCCCGGTTGGATTCGACATGAGCCCATCAAGCTCCACATCAAGAGTCAGAGGGCTAACACCACTACCCGTGCTGAGGCAGAGGCTGCTGCGATGGACGTGGATGAGGATGAGATCGAGGAGGATGAAGCGAATGAGGACAGCTCTGATGGATACACTCCTCCCTCTACTGAGCCCACTTGGGCTAAGAAGTTGAAGAACAAGATGAAGGCTTTGTTCTGCATGCAGGTCAAGGGGCAGTACAGGTCACATGTTGATCAGAAGGAGAGTCGCCGGCGCGACAAGAGGATCTTGAGGACGTTTGGCGAGCATGTATCCAGCGGGTCTGAGAAGCACATCACCCTAGAGGCTGAATGGATGGTGAAGCAGGGCTACCAGTGGACTGAATCTGAGGAGGAGAAGGAGGAGACCACTCCCGCTGCCGAGATCGACGAGGAGCGTGATGAGTGATCGCTTCAGCCTGAGCTACCACCTGTGTCGTAGGTGTCCTCTCTGCCTTTTTGGTGTCTCGATGCCAAAGGGGGAGAGAGTGTAGGATTTGCGAGTCTTGTGTCGTGTGGTTTCGATTTGTCGCTTTGCTTTCGTTCTGTTGAACCTCGTTTGCTTTGGTTTGGTTTGTGCTCGTAATACCAAATTCTATATCTTATTGTGTAAGACATATGCTCTCTAGCGTATTTTAGTGTCTTTAATGCTTAGTAGCCTGTGAGCCTATGCTATCTTGTGCCCTTTTCGTTCTGCTCGTAGTTATCATCTTGCCTACTTCTTAGTGTTAGTTATATTGTAGCAAGATATGCCGTGTCTATAAAATATAGGGGGAGTGTTGATCCTAGTATGTGTGACGTGCATTTCAAAGCATTTCTTGAGAAAGCACACATCTAGGGGGGAGCCCTTCTATATTTTATAAACGTTGGGTTTGTCTATGTTTCATTTTATTTCCCTCTGTGCAAATCCCCTATTGTCATCAATCCACCAAAAAGGGGGGATTGTAAGGGCATATTTATCCCTAACTGGTTTTGGTGATTGATGACAATGCATTTGCGGACTAATCGTGTGCTTTGAACATTTCAGATATCTCATGTTGTAGGCACAAGACGATTCGTTGCCCCTCGGAGTCTAGTGAAGACGAAGTTTTCCCTACGTTTCTTTTCGGTGGATTTGAGTCGTAGGAAAGCCGTACTATTAAGAGGGGGTCCGCTTTGGAAAGGTTTGGGTGGAATCATCACGTACACATCTATTCCTTCTGCACCACCTTTCCTTTGGCTCTTTGGAGCATCCTGCGGTTTTTCGTGTCATTGCAAAATGAAGGACTCCTAGTGTTGTTGTGCTGGGGCATGCGGTAGTACTGCTCATGGGAGCGGTAGTACGCAGGCCCTTGCGGTAGTACTGGCCAAGGACGCGGTAGTACCGCATGCCCTTGCGATAGTACCGCTCCACGAGCGCGGTAGTACCGCAGCCTCAGGCCAAGCACAGCAGCACGAGCGGATGTAGGGGCGGATGTAATTTTTTACATCCGCGCCCTACGTGGTAGTACCGCTCCAGGTTTGCGGTAGTACCGCGTCGGATTTTTGCATAGATCAAAACTCAGCGGAAGTAGTCACAGACGTAATTTTTTATGTCTGTGCCTTCCCAGCCTAGACCAATCCTGCCTTGCGGTTGTACCGCAAGGGGGAGCGGTAGTACCGCTCCGGCGGTTCTACCGCTCCATGCTTCATCACATGAGGGCTGGTCTAGCCCCTGCCGCGCCAACGGTAGTACCGCGGTGGCATGCGGTAGTACCGCAGACCCTTGCGGTAGTACCGCTTGTCTAGTGCGGTGGTACCGCAAGTCACGGGTTGAGTAAGTGGATAACGGTTGGATTTGTCCTATCACTATAAAAGAGAGGTCTCCTTCTCCGAGTCGATCACCTCTTCCATCCCCAAGCTCCATTGTTGCTCTGATACGTCTCCAACGTATCTTTAATTTATGAAGTATTCATGTTATTATATTGTCTATCTTGGATGTTTAATGGGCTTTACTATGCACTTTTATATTATTTTTGGGATTAACCTATTAACCCAGAGCCCAGTGTCAGTTTCTGTTTTTCCCTTGTTTCAGTGTTTTGTAGAAAAGGAATATCAAATGGAGTCCAAACGGAATGAAACCTTCGGGAAAGTCTTTTTTGGAACGGAAGCAATCCAGGGGACTTGGAGTGAACGTCAGGGAATCAACGAGGAGGGCACGAGGCAGGGGGCGCGCCCACCCCCCCTGGGCGCGCCCTCCACCCTTGTGGGCCCCTCGAGGCTCCCTTACCGACTTCTTTCGCCTATATATATCCATATACCCTAAAAACATTGGGGAACAGAATAGATCGGGAGTTCCGCCGCCGCAAGCCTCTGTAGCCACCAAAAACCAATCGGGACCCTGTTTCGGCACCCTGCCGGAGGGGGGATCCCTCACCGGTGGCCATCTTCATCATCCCGGCGCTCTCCATGACGAGGAGGGAGTAGTTCGCCCTCGGGCTGAGGGTATGTACCAGTAGCTATGTGTTTGATCTCTCTCTCTCTCTCTCTCTCTCTCGTGTTCTTGAGGTGATACGATCTTGATGTATCGCGAGCTTTGCTATTATAGTTGGATCTTATGATGTTTCTCCCCCTCTACTCTCTTGTAATGGATTGATTTTTCCGTTTGAAGTTATCTTATCGGATTGAGTCTTTAATGATTTGAGAACACTTGATGTATGTCTTGTCGTGCTTATCTGTGGTGACAATGGGATATCACGTGATCCACTTGATGTATGTTTTGGTGATCAACTTGCGGGTTCAGCCCATGAACCTATGCATAGGGGTTAGCACACATTTTCGTCTTGACTCTCCGGTAGAAACTTCGGGGCACTCTTTGAAGTACTTTGTGTTGGTTTGAATAGATGAATCTGAGATTGTGTGATGCATATCGTATAATCATACCCACGGATACTTGAGGTGACAATGGAGTATCTAGGTGACATTAGGGTTTTGGTTGATTTGTGTCTTAAGGTGTTTTTCTAGTATGAACTCTATGATAGATCGAACGGAAATAATAGCTTCGTGTTATTTTACTACGGACTCTTGAATAGATCGATCAGAAAGAATAACTTTGAGGTGGTTTCGTACCCTACCATAATCTCTTCGTTTGTTCTCCACTATTAGTGACTTTGGAGTGACTCTTTGTTGCATGATGAGGGATAGTTATATGATCCAATTATGTTATCATTGTTGAGAGAACTTGCACTAGTGAAATTATGAACCCTAGGCCTTGTTTCAACGCATTGCAATACTGTTTGTGCTCACTTTTATCATTAGTTACCTTGCTGTTTTTATATTTTCAGATTACAAAAACCTTTATCTACCATCTATATTGCACTTGTATCACCATCTCTTCACCGAACTAGTGCACCTATACAATTTACCATTGTATTGGGTGTGTTGGGAACACAAGAGACTCTTTGTTATTTGGTTGCAGGGTTGTTTGAGAGAGACCATCTTCATCCTACGCCTCCCACGGATTGATAAACCTTAGGTCATCCACTTGAGGGAAATTTGCTACTGTCCTACAAACCTCTGCACTTGGAGGCCCAACAACGTCTACAATAAGAAGGTTGTGTGGTAGACATCATGCTCCAAGCTCCATTTTCGCCCGATCTCTCTCCGTAGCCAATCAAACTTGTTGATTTTCTAGGGATTGGTTGAGAAGGCCCCGATCTACACTTCCACCAAGAGAAATTTGATTCCCCCCACTAATCCCTTGCGGATCTTGTTACTCTTGGGTGTTTGAGAACCCTAGATGGTTGAGGTCACCGCGGAGCCATAGTCCATTGTGGTGAAGCTTCGTGGTGTCGTTGGGAGCCTCTAATTAAGTTGTGGAGATTGCCCCAACCTTGTTTGTAAAGGTTCGGTCACCGCCTCCAAGGGCACCAATAGTGGATTCAAGGCATCTTGCATCGTGTGAGGGCGTGAGGAGAATACGGTGGCCCTAGTGGCTTCTTGAGGAGCATTGTGCCTCCACACCGCTCCAACAGAGACGTACTTCCTCTCAAAGGGAAGGAACTTCGGTAACACATCCTCGTCTCCACCGGCTCCACTCTTGGTTATCTCTTACCTTTACTTGTATCCCTAGCTTGCTTGTGTGCTTCTTGTTGTTGCATCATATAGGTTGCTTACCTAGTTGCATATCTAGACAACATACTTTGATGCAAAGTTTAATTTGGTAAAGAAAAGCTAAAATTGTTAGTTGCCTATTCACCCCCCCCCCCTCTAGTCAACTATATTGATCCTTTCACCGCTGTTATGGCCTCCCATGGCTCCCCTCGCTGTGCCTGAGCCGCCGGCGCCCCTCCGCGGCTGCAGCACCAGCCTCAACCCACCGTTGCTGCAGTAATTACACGGGCACTGACCTGGATCTCTACAGTCTCAACGCTCGCTTCAGTTGTAGCCCGTCGCCGTGGCCGTGACCCGCCACAGCCTCGGCTATGAATCCGCTTCGGCCCTCAAGCCGCCGTCTCCATGGCCGGCTTCGCTTTCGCCTTTGCCGCCGAGCCTCGCCTTTGTCCTCTGCCGAGAGCCGCCCCGGCCACGGATCCAAGTCGTCGTCGCCTCTGCGTTAACCGCCCCGGCTTCCGTCTCTGCATCGCCGTCGCGGCGTACCTCCACTGGCTCACCTCACCACCGTTTCACCCTTGCGGTGAGCCGCCGCGCCACTACGGCCCTGAACCGCCACTACAAACTGCCACGTCGACCGGCCGTGAGTCGCCGCTGTCGCCCTACCTCCTGTCATACTTGGAGGCCGACGTCTCGCCGCCGCAGCCGGAAACCAACCTCCCACGACGTCTTCCGCCTCTTGCTTGGCCCTGCTTTGCTGCTGCTCCGAGCAACCTCGCAACCACCTTTGCCTTGAGCCAGCCGTCCCGCTTCAAGTCGCCCTCCGCCGCTCGCCTCCGTGGTGTTTACTTCACTCTAGGCCGATGTTGCCGTAGCCAAGCTGCTACCTCTGCTCGTGGCCGCATGCTGTTGCGCTCGTGTAACCTGACCGCGTGGCCCGGGCCTTGCCTCTTCAACCCGTCGCGCCTTGAGCCGACCCTCTGCTCGCTTGGCTCTTCCTCTACCGCCGCGAGACAAACCGCTGGCCATCAGACCGCTGTTCTAAGCCGGCCCTGATTCAGGTGCTTCAGGAAACGCAAGTGAGGGGCCGGCTTGAGGGACAGCAAAGTCAAAGTTAAAAAGAAAAGGTAAGGTGCTGCTCATGGTTTTCACTTGGCAGCAAATTTGGATTTTGATGAAGAGATTAACCCGGAGCTTAAAAAGGCATGTTGAGGAGCTGCGTTATCGATGACTTGTTCAGTGCTAAAGCTGGCAATTCTTGCAAAATTTCCGCAGTTGCGTTGTGCAAGGTTGACTGCTGCATCTAGCTGACTGGTTCATGTACTGTCAGTCATATCAATACCCGACAAAAACATCAGGTGATATCCGTCTAACTCTATTTTATTAGCACAATATTGTTTTCGTCAAAGAAACAATTACTTTGGTCTGTATCTTTTTGTATGTAGGACAATTATTTATTTCCAAATGGCGTTATATCGCGGAAGTTTGTCCTTACCGTGCCACTCAATAGAAGCACCCAAGCTGCTGACCTTGCAGACCAATCCATATAAGCATATCAAGGTCGCACCTGCTCATACAAGTTGCCCAATGGACGTTTGCAAACCGCTGCCATGTGGTCCATTCTATATTATCAGCCGCCGTCTGCATCGTCTGCATGAGTTGTTTATTGAGTGCAAGCAAGTCACTGCTCGGGTAGCCTGGTTTTTTTCTTCCAACAATTTGAAGGCCAATTATTATATATTATCAGCCACTGTCTGCACTGGATGGCTCAATGAGCAGGCGCACAAGTCGCCGCCACTACAGTTTGGTTAACTTCAAAACAGCCAGTTGGAATGAACCATTGGTCGAGTTGCTGACATAGCTCATACGGGATCATTTATAACCCGCTACAGTCACCTCAACCTTTTGTGGATTCACATCGCATTATCAACGCCAATAATACACATCTTATGCTATGGTCAAAATATGAAAATCTCAAGCCAACTCCTCGAGTAGTCTTAAGACTTGGGCGCTACGATGACATGACTCAGTAAATGTTGCCAGTTTGAGAAGATTCAAGAACTTCAGGTCATTGGAGGGAAGATAACACGGTCCTGGAGGCTATTGCTATATTGATGCAAATTTAAAGGCCGTCAGAAAATTTCCGGCTCAAAATGAAGATTCTGGTTTAAAATCCGGTTCAAGGGAAATCTGTCTCCCACAAAGCTTTCAATCTCTCAATATCCGGATTGAAATTTCGGTTTAAAAAGAATTCATCTCTCGCAAGTTCAAGTTCTCAGAAAAATTAAAGGTTGCCAAAGAGAACTTGCTGCCCTGATGCGCGATTCAAACATGGGTATCCTGCCTTATGCCTTATCTTATTATGGTCACTTGGGGGCTTCCTGCTCATTGAGCATAGCTATGACTACCCTTTAATCCGGCTTGTACGCCATGATTACAAATACTTGGGGGCTTCCTGCTCATGGAGCATAGCTATGACTACCCTTTGATCCAACTTACAGGCTGGACTGTAAACATCACTTGGGGGCTTCCTGTTCAAAATGGGTGTATTCACCAAAGAGAACATAGCATCACTACCCTCTTGACTGGCTTGGAATGCTAGGTGTATTCACCAAAATTTTCCAGGTTATCTTGTTCAAACATAGGTGTATTCACCAAAGAGGACATAACCTTTTTGGCGTGGAATGCCATGTGTATTCACCAAAACATTCCGGGTTATCCTATTCAAACATAGGTGTGTTCACCAAAGAGAACATAACCTTTTAGGCTTGGAAGCCAAGTGTATTCACCTAAAAACCCGGGTTATCCTGCCTTTTTAAGTCTGCCACTCCGGCCAGGTAATCCTGGAATGACCCGCCGTACTTTTGACAGTCTATCTTATACAAGACCCTGAACTTGTCAAAGTTAAAACGACGATTGGTCATGTGAGGCCGGGCTTATAAGGCTTGAAGGTTTAACTCAGTGGCTGTGCGGCCCATGAAAGCACTTGAGATTTAGGCTTGGCGGCCTATGAAAGCCTTGATTTTTTTATTTGATTTGAACATTTTCTGAGGTTCCTCTATTGTGACATGTTAATACATGGTTGAAAACCGATGAGGGCTATGATGCTTTATGGTTCATATATGAACTTACCCAGTGTTTATTAACCCGGCCTGGCTTTGGACTATAAGTCGCCAGTGTATGATGATATTATATACTTGGAAGCCCTGTGCTCTAAGTTTTGGGATGTTACCCTTTACTACCTTTGGCTTTGTAAGCCGGCGGTATAAACAAATTGAATAGGGCCATGTGCTCTCAATATTTGGGTTGTAACCTTTACTGCACGACAGATGATGAGTCGACAATGTTAACAAATATCACAAGTTATAAACCGCCGAGTTGCATCCCGGAGGATAATGGATGCGCTTTAAGTCGCTATTGGCCAAGAGCCGTCGGATTATATTATTCCAATCTTTAATAGCCAATTTGTCTGGATTTTCATTATGATATGGAATTGTTGAGGTTTTCATACTGGGTTATATTATTCAAACCCTTAATAACCAACATGGCTGGATTTTTTAACCAGTATCATGATTGAGGTTTTCAAAGTCGCTTCAGCGCAATGGCTATTATTTCTTTATCAATGGATAGGATTTATTCTACAATGAAAGGAATAGGCCCGATTCGTTGCAGGCTTACGACCCGGCACTTGGGGGCTACATTACTCGAATCATGATTATATCAAATATGGAAGTCCCATGTCGCGGCAAGCATGCACCATGACTGTCGGTGTCAAAACCGGCGGATCTCGGGTAGGGGGTCCCGAACTGTGCGTCTAGGCGGATGGTAATAGGAGACAAGGGATACGATGTTTTTACCCAGGTTCGGGCCCTCTCGATGGAGGTAATACCCTACTCCTGCTTGATTAATATTGATGATATGGGTAGTACAAGAGTAGATCTACCACGAGATCGAGGAGGCTAAACCCTAGAAGCTAGCCTATGGTATGATTGTTGTTCGTCCCACGGACTAAAACCCTCCGGTTTATATAGACACCGAATAGGTTAGGGTTACAAAGTCGGTTACAATGGTAGGAGATCTACATATCCGTATCGCCAAGCTTGCCTTCCACGCCAAGGAAAGTCCCATCCGGACACGGGGCGAAGTCTTCAATCTTGTATCTTCATAGTCTTGGAGTCCGGCCGTGACGATAGTCCGGCTATCCGGACACCCCCTAGTCCGGGACTCCCTCAGTAGCCCCTGAACCAGGCTTCAAGGACGACGAGTCCGTCGCGTTGATTGTCTTCGGCATTGCGAGGCGGGTTCCTCCTCCGAATACTTCATAGAAGGTTTTGAACACCAGGATAGTGTCCGGCTCTGCAAAACAAGTTCCACATAACACCGTAGAGAGAATAATTTTTGCACAGATCTGCTGACGTATTCCGTGGTGTGACATCACCCCCCGGCCAGGCCTTTATATGAATCGTTTTTACCATTCCACCTTAGCGGCGTTTTAGCGAGGCGGTTTCCTTGGCACGTCTTATCAAAGCATAGATCATGCCCCCTTATTCCGGGATTCTCATCAATACGGACGTGGGTAACCCATCCGCGCCATTGATTACGGCGCTTGGGAGATAAGCGAGTTTTACCAGGCTGGTGGGGGACGCATAGCTCCGTCCGTCCATATAAGGGGATAAGGATCCACCTTTTCACCTACGCCTTCTTCCTCCTTTGCTCCTTCATTTCACAAGACTTTTCGAGCTCTAGCGCCCAAGTCCGCACATCTCACCCCAACCTTCTCCAACCATGTCGAGGCGGGAGGCGGGTGGATGGCCTCCTCCGTCACGGAGGGGCACATCACAAGATGCTCGGGAGGCGGATACTTGTCCGACGATATCACAGACAGCTGCCCGGACAGGGCAGCTCATTCCAACCCAGGCCCCATGAGAGTGTGGTGTTTCTCCCCACTTCCTCGGTGGACTAGGTTTTCCACTTCACCCATTTGTCCGGGGCTCATGTTCTACTACGGCCTGGACTTCCACGACTGGCCCCGAATTTCGTCCTCAACATCTCGGGCGTTTATCGTGGGTAATGCGAAACCTTCCTCTGCATCCAGCCCCACTTCGGCCTATGGCTGAAGACCTTTAATGTCAGGCCAAAGGTTGTGGGCGGCCGTCAAGCCGAGTGCGGAGGCTCCATGGTCGGCAAGATGGCCAAAGTCCTATGGCTCGAGGGCTCCTTTGTGGAGACAATAAAGGGGTGGCAATCGGGGTGGTTCTACATCACCGAGCCACGCGACCCTGAATGAGTGGTGGCCCCCGAATTCAGATCTGGATTCCCCACACGGCTCTCGTCATGGAAAGAGACGGGCCTGAAGTGGGGGAATTGGGATGAGCTATCCGGACTCCAAACATGCGTCCAAAACCTGGTGGACAAGAATCTCAGGCTTGTCGACGTAATCCAGGTGATGCTCATCCGCCGGATTCTCCCATGCCAACAACGGGCCTTCAATTTGTGGGAGTTCGATCCCGCACAGCACCAAACCTTGAGCCGGCTCTTCGATACTACGTACGAAGATGCCTGGAAGGTGTTGTTCAAGGGCGCCGAAGCCCCCGCATCCGCTAACAAAGATCGCGGATACAGATCGTGGCGTCAAGCCGGCGAGGTAAGTTATTTTACCCTTTACGGGACTCTTTTTTCATAGATTGACTCTACGTGGGATCTAAAAACTCCCTATTCTTTGACAGGACTGGCTGAAGACGTCCAGATAGATTAACTGTCTGGCTCCTTTGCCAGAAGACCCAGCGGACGCCCGATTGACGGGGCTGCTGGCTCCGGCACCCCATGTGGTGCCGGAGAAGAAGGCCAAGAAGGAGGCCATGAGAACTCGAAGGAGCTCCCGACGCCAGGTGCTGTCAGATTCTGAAGCAGAATCTTCTCCTGAAGATGAGGAGGAGGAAGAAGAAGCCTCTTCCCCAGCGGGGGAGGAGAGTAAAAGGAAGGCCGCCCCAACTGGGGAGGCCGGAGGGTCCAAGAAGGGAAGAACCCTTCCTCCGGACTTCTCCACCAACGTCGACGACGAGGAGGAGGATTGGCCTACAAGGGCCAAGCCTGGCGTAGATCGTAAGTGTCCGGATACCAATGGCTTTTATTATTGCAGAGTGTTCTCTAATGTCGAACAATCGTGCAGCCCGCCTAAGGGCCAGTTCGCCGATTCATCGGCGGGTCCACAGGCTCGTCGGAAATGGAGAGTGCCGCTTCCGACCGCCTCCTCGCCTCACACTGCAGACGATGTCAGGTGGGGCCCCAAGGGGGGCTTGGTCAAGAGGAGGTGGCGCAGGAGGTGCCACAAGGCAACCTCCCGGACTCCAGGTGCGTGGCGGGCAAGACCCCCAGGGGCTCTAAGCCCGACCCTTGTCCGGACTCCATGCCGGAACCTTCAGCGGTTCCGGAGTCCAGCAAGCGGTCCCTTCGCAAGAAGGGTAAGAAGCCGGTGTCCTCCGTCCAACCGGAGGCACCGGATAGCTTACTGGAGGCGCTCAACGGCGCCTCCATCGAGGAGGAGGA
The DNA here is from genome assembly GCA_021605145.1 of Aegilops bicornis. Classification (NCBI taxonomy): domain Eukaryota; kingdom Viridiplantae; phylum Streptophyta; class Magnoliopsida; order Poales; family Poaceae; genus Aegilops; species Aegilops bicornis. The sequence goes on from CM038672.1 coordinate 39,133,221, forward strand.
CCGCACTGTTATGAGTGCAGTGATCCGGACAGTTCAGTCCGCCAAGAGCGGGCTGATCAAGCCTGTACCAGCCTTCTAGAGGCTTTGAGGTAAGTTTAGAATATGTAAAAATATTACCGCATAGACAGTAGCTCTGATGCTTAGTTCGGTGTTCGGAAAGAAAAGCGGACTAAGGATCTAAAAAGATATCTGTGAGAGTCTAACATAAGTATGTCAATATGGGAATGCAGGCTGCGCTGCTGACCTCTGCCGCACTGACTGCGGAGGTCGATGCGTTAAAGCAGAGCCTCGAGCGGTCCGAGAACGAGCTCGGCCAAGCCAAGAAGCAGCTCGAGGACAAGGAAGGTACGTAGTACCTTATTAAAGAAATACCATATAGAAAGGTTTGGTTGCAAAGATAACAGGAATAACATGGGTGCATCAGTAGGGCCACGAACGAGGTGGCGACCACAAGGAAGCGGTGTCCATGGCCGAAAAGAAAGCGGCTGCGGAATGCACCGAGCGAGAGAAGGGGGAGGCGCAGCTGGCTAAGAAAGAGCTCCAAGCTCTCGTGGAAAAACACGAGAGTTTGGAGCGTGACTCGAAGACTCGAGAGTCTGAGCTTGCCTCGGCTCTTGAGAGTGCCAAAGCTGCTAAGGCCGAGGCCCAAAAAGCCTCCAAGAAATTGAGTCGTTAAAGAAGATAGCGGCGGATAAGGCATTCTTTATGCAAAGCAATCATGTGAAAGTGAATTACCTATTACTTACCCGGATTCGAGCTCTCCAGAGCATTCGCAGATTTGCCCGTAGTGTGTCTGATGCTACCGCATTCTACCGCGCCAAGGAGGGGAGCTCGACGGAAAAGGTGTTCTAGTCTCAGTATGCTGAGGCCGAACATCCGGTGCCCCTGAGCGACCAACTGAAGTAGCTGGTCGAGCTCCACAAGGTCGCCGAACAGGCCATGAAGGGCCTTATAGCACGGCTGTGGCCATTGGAGGCCATGCCCGGGAGCTACTTCGGCTTGATGCAGCGGGCCGGTGGATGCCTGTCCCACGGATTGAAGTCATCAGCGCTCCGTCTGCATTGAAGGTGTCCGTCGGGCCCTTGCTCGTGCTAAAGTGCACCGGGCAAGCTGGATGCGGAGAAGCTTGTGACCAGACGGGCCACCGAAGGGCCATGAGCATCGCACGCCCGAAATGTACTATGAGGGCCTCCTGAAGGGTGCCCGCCGAATAGCGGATGAGTGATCCAAAGATGTAATTTTTGAATAAGCTCGCATTTGTTATCCTGTATGCTGAAAACTTGTTCATATGCACTAAGCAACGCTTGTTAATTTAAAATATTACCTTCTGTGCGGCCGTTTATCAAATTTGAGAGATGGCAAGTCGTTGGCTTCAGCCCCCATGCCACGAAAGTCTCGGAGTGTTTGGGATAAACTTGAGCACTCTTGTTCCCATTCTTGGTTCCATCTAGGGAGGCGCTCAACACAACGAACAAGGCAACCGGACTTATAATGCTTGAACACTCTCACTTAGCCATAGAATTCTATAATTTTAAATTTCAGTGAAGCCCCTAGTATTCGGAAGACCGAGTTCGGGCGCTTATCCACGCCTTGGCCGGACAATTCCGGTTCCTCGCTCTAAGCGGCATAAGTCTTTAGGGACCCGAAAAACCTCTCGAACAGCGATCGCTCTCGCCTCTATCATGACGGTCAGTTTAGCTTTCTCCATCGAGGTGCTCAACCCAGCTCAACTGGGGCACAATCGCAGTGGTTCTCCCGGTGCTACCTTAGCCGATATAACGGAACGTAAGGTACCAAAACACGGGAGCCGGGCAAACCCAACTATTGATCCAAGACATGATTCGGAGCCGATTCATATAATGCTATAAGTTCGGGGTGCCGCACTTGTGAAAGTGTTCGGACTTATCACACCATAATTTTGGGATACTTAAGCCCCTGGTGTATTGGCCGTACCAAAGTGTACGGTTGCAACATGTCGTGAAATGAACATATGTATAGATAAAGGAAGTAGAGCAATAATAAGCAAAAGCTATGTATTGTTTATTCAAAAGGTACTGCAATGAAAGCAAAACGATACAAATAGTGCGATAATCAAGTGATGGGACTATCTTACATGTCCCCCTCCATTGGTAAGGTGCGGGTTGGTATGTAAAACAGGTATCATGCTCGTTATAGAGACCACTTGAAAACTTCGACTTTGATTACTTCTTCCCTGGCTGTTGCATCGTGAGTTAGGCGAGTCTAGTGCCGACGGGACTTACGAAAGACGGAGTCCTGAAAGTAAGAAAAAGGAAGAAAAGGAAAAAAGGAAAAGAATGACACAATCGGGAGCCCTTGGTGCGGTCCAGCCGCATTCTTGGCGTGCCGTGGTCTTGCCCCTCCCCATATGCCCATGGTATTTCCATAGCGTAATTATGTACGCGTAACACTAGCTTCGCAATTTCGCGAGGGCTGGGGTTGGGGCCGTATTTCTACGCGTGCTTGAATCGTGCCAGGCGGTCTTGTTGTAGGTTACTCCGGGCGCGCTTGACGGTGTCAGGACGCTTAATGGCCGGACTCGAGAGTTGCTATGAGAGGTTGCTTTGTACCTCCGCCGCGAGGGCCGCCGTGTGCTCCTCCGTTCGGAGAGAGTGTTCGGTGTTTCCATTGACCGTGATTACTCCTCGAGGGCCTGGCATCTTGAGCTTGAGGTATGCGTGAAAAGCGGCACCGCATTGAACTTTGCAAATGCGGTTCATCCGAGCAGTGCATGATAGCCGCTGTGGAATGGGACGATGTCGAAGATTAACTCTTCGCTTCGGAAGTTATCCGGGGATCCAAATACCACTTCGAGTGTAACCGAGCCCGTACAACTGGCCTCTACACCCGGTATGACGCCTTTAATGGTCGTCTTTGTATGTTTAATCCTTGAGGGTCTATGCCCATTTTGCACTTTGTATCTCGATAAAGCGAGGTTCAGCTGCCGCCGTCTATCGGGACTACGGTTAGGTGAAATCCGTCGATAATTGGGTCAAGAACCAATGCGGCGAAACCGCCGTGACGGATGCTAGTGGGGTGGTCCTTCAATCGAAGGTGATCGGGCAGGAAGACCATGGGTTGAACCGGGTGGTGGCTCCATCGCATATACGCCCTTTAGTGCACGCTTCCGCTCCCTTTTGGGTATATGGATTGCGTATATCATGTTCACCGTCCGCACTTGCGTGGGAAAACCCTTCATCCTCTATTGTTCGGCGGCGGGCTCTTCCTCGTCATCGCTATGCAGCCCTTGTCATTGAGTTCGGCACTTAACTTGCCTGCTTGCTTGAACACCCAACAGTCCTGTTGGTGTGATTGGCTAGTTTCGGGGTGCCATGTATCCGCACAAGCGATCGAGTATTCGGTCCAAGTTGGACGGGCCACAGGTATTTCTTTTGAATGGCTTCTTCCGCTGACCGGGTTTAGAGCCTACGAATCCGGCATTGACGGTCGTATCTTGATGTTATCGCCATTAATGCGGCGCTTGTTCTTGTTGCGACGCGACCGACATTGTTGTCCTTGGTATCCGAACTATCGGGATGTTTGGCCAAGTTGTTGCTTGAGCTAGCTAGCTGTCCTCTCCCGCACAAAAGCGGGTCATGAGTGTTGTGAGGGCTGCCATGGATTTTGGCTTTTCTGTCCTAGGTGCCGGGCAAGCCACTCGTCATGGATGTTATGTTTGAAGGCTGCAAGGGCCTCGCGCATCCGGACGATCAACGATTTGATTTTTCTTTGTTAGGAACCGTGTCGAATTGTTCCGGCCGATTCTTCCGGCTGCCGGATTATGTGGCTAAGGTCATCGGCGTCGGTGGTCGCACATATGTGCCTTGGAAGTTATCAAGGAATGCGGCTTCCGTGTCCTCCCAACAACCAATTGATTCTGGCGGCAAGCTGTTGCGCCAATGCCGAGCTGGTTCTTTAAGCTTGAGTGGGAGGTATTTGATGGCATGTAGATCATCACCGCGGGCCATGTGGATATGGAGGAGATAGTCCTCGATCCAGACCGCAGGATCTGTGGTACCATCGTATGATTCGATGTTTACGGGTTTGAAGCCCTCGTGGATTTGATGATCCATTACTTCATCCGTGAAGCATAGTGGGTGTGCGCGCCTACGTATTGGGATATATCACGACGTAGCTCATATGAGCTTTGTCTACTGTGTTCGGCCCGGCCGGGTTTGCTGTATCCGGCGCGACGGTAATCATCCCGCGTCGTTGGGCGCCCACGCGATCCGTAGATCGATCTTGTATGTTTTTCCTTATTCTCCAATATATCTCGCAAGTCCGGCGCGTTTTCCCGTGCCTTGGTACTTTATGAGCGGCGTCGGGGTGTGGCTTGAGCGGAGGGCCGAGAGGCTTCTCTATCGCGGCCACGGGGTGGCCGGTCTGCCATGTCGTCGCTTGACTTGGGTGCTTCCTCCTTCCGATCGAGGCAACGTCCCACGCTTTGGGGTAGCTTTTGAGGGGCATTCGAGTTCATACTCTTCGCTGCAAGGACTTCAGTCCATCGGTCACCTAGCGTGTCTTGATCAGCTCTAAGTCGCTGTTGCTTTTCTTGAGGCTGCTTGCCGTGGCTATAAGCCTGCGTTTGAAATGCTCCTCGCTCGGCGGGATCCTCGGGCATGACAAATTAGTCGTCGTCGAGGCTTGCCTCATCTTCGGAGGGAGGCGTAATTATCGCCCTCGACCTCTCTTTACATCGCCGTCGTGCGGACTTGCTTCTCCCTCCTCCTGCGCTTGAGTCCTGCTTTGGAGGGGTTGTCTTCAATCGTCCGGGTGTTATTACCTCCGCATCGGAATCGCCGCTTTTTTGTGGCGGGATTTAGAGTGGCGCCCGCTGACGCCGGGCGCTTGATTGCTTTTTGGAGGGGTCATCCTCCGTTGTTCCATCGCCGTTCCCATCTTTTAGGATATCCACCATGTATATGTCGTATGACGAGGTGGCCTTCCAGTGCCCTGTAGGCGCTGGGTCTTGGTCGTCTCTGGCATCGTCGTGCATACCGTCGATGTCTTCGAAGTCGAAGTCTAGCATGTCGGTTAAATCATCGACAGTGGCTACAAAGTGGGTGGTGGGTGGGCGTTGAATTTCTTCGTCGTCCGCATCCCAACCTTCCTGTCTGTAGTCCGGCCAGGGCTCTCCGGATAAAGAGAGAGACTTTAGTGAATTCAGGATGTCGCCAAAGGCGAGTGCCGAAAGATGTCCGCGGCGATGAACTCCGTGGATCGGGCGCCCAATCGGATTCGATTGGCAGGGGCGCGGAGGGTTCGGAGTCCGGAGAGGAGTCCGGCACCCTGGAGTCGAGGTCTTCGCAAAGCACAGGGATGGAGTTCGGCTCAATCACCGTAAAGACGGTAGCCCCCGAGGCGGTGTCCAACCACTCGTCCTCGATCGGGGAATCCGGCTCCGGATTAAGGGTCGGAGCGGAAGCGGGTGCGGCCTCTAGGGCATTGTTCGGCTGCAGAGCTAGATCATGCCCATCGAGACAGTGCGGCCCGCTTGGCTGTGGTTTGAATCCGTCGAAGATCAAGTCTCCGCGGATATCGGCCGTATAGTTCAAACTTCCAAATCTGACACGATGGCGGGCGTAGCTTTTGATTCGCTCCGGATGGCTGCTTAATTGGCCCGCAGCAGTAAAGCCGCCGAATCACGAAGATCTGTCCGGGAGAAAAGTCTCACCGGACCGCGTCGTTGTTGATGATCGAAGGAGCCATCGGGCCTATCGGTGACGACACGAGGAACCCTCAATGAAAGCACCAATGTCGGTGTCAAACCGCGTATCTCGGGTAGGGGGTCCCGAATCATGCGTCTAGGCGGATGGTAACAGGAGACAAGGGACACGATGTTTTTACCCAGGTTCGGGCCCTCTCGATGGAGGTAATACTCTACTCCTGCTTGATTAATATTGACGATATGGGTAGTACAAGAGTAGATCTACCATGAGATCAAGGAGGCTAAACCCTAGAAGCTAGCCTATGGTATGATTGTTGTTCGTCCCCACGGACTAAAACCCTCCGGTTTATATAGACACCGGATATGTTAGGGTTACACAGTCGGTTACAATGGTAGGAGATCTACATATCCAGATCGCCAAGCTTGCCTTCCACGCCAAGGAAAGTCCCATCCGGACACGGGACGAAGTCTTCAATCTTGTATCTTCTTAGTCTTGGAGTCCGGCCGTGACGATAGTCCGGCTATCCGGACACCCCCTAGTCCAGGACTCCCTCAATGACACTTGGGGGCTAATGCAAGGTCATTTTTTACTTGCCTTATTGAAGACCCGACTCATCACATCATAATGAGCCGGCCCTTGGGGCTACTAATTGCTCATGTCAAAAATTAAAAGTACACAAGCCTTAATCCATTATATTGAAGGATCCACTGCTCAGTTGGTAAAGCACAAGGCTCTTAACCTTGTGGACGTGGGTTCGAGCCCCATGGTGGGGGTTACATCATATGATATTATTTTCAATGAAGTATATATAAAGTCCTAGCTCAGTATTGTCTTGCTGAGCCGGCCCTTGGGGGCTACACGTTGCTGTTCAAGTCTACGTGATCATATCTACAAAGTCCCTGCTCATTATTGCATAATGACCCGGCCCTTGGGGGCTACACTGGTTGAAGTTTTTATGAGCATAAGGCAATTAAGTCCCAGGTTGCTGCAAGCATGACAACTCGGCACTTGGGGGTTACATATGTTGAATATTCAGTTTTGACTAGTGATTGAGATGAACAACCTGGATTTCTTCAAATTAAAGAATTTATATTGAAGCAAGTCTTAAGCTGTTACTATGCTCCCTTCTTAAGACTTGGGGGCTACAAGTGATATGCATATAAGGGAGGTACATCTTTCAAGCTTGATGTTAGCAACAATTATGACCCGGTGCCATCAATATTTACAAGCCGGCAATTTTGGATAAACCGACAAGTTTTACATCTTCAAGCCGGCTGAAGATCAGATGAGTATTTCAAAGACCAATATTTTTGTTAAGCACTGGGAGCTGAGTCAAATGAATTATTCTTCACAATATTTCTGTAAGAAACCAACATCAGCAAATTGAGTATGAAGCTGGCATATTGACACGAAATTTCTAGAAGAAGGAAATGGCAAGGAATTAAGGATGATCAGGTGCCGGCTTACAATTTTTCGTAACCCGGAGCATAATCTGTCAAATTTGTTCTTGTGTTTGTTTTACAGGATCAGTTTGACATGGATAAATCCAAATTAAACTGGAGGCTAATGTCGGGGATATACCCCGTGGTATGACCCGGCCGGAGTTATAACCCGGCTGGGACTTGGTATTTCATTGATAAACCGCCCGAGGACTGACGACTCACTGATAAACCCGACCGATCTTGGTGACTCATTGGTAAGCCGGCAGACAGTGGTAAGCCGGCAGATAATCTCTGACCCGGCAGACAGTTGTAAGCTGACAGATAGTCTCTCACTCGGCGGACAGTTGTAAGCCGGCAGATAGTTGTAACCCGGCAGATGGTTATAACCTGGCAGACAGAGTCGCCTGGGGTTAATAAGCCCGAGACGTTAAGAAGCCCAAGACGTTAAGAAGCCCATGGAGAGAAGCCCGTGATGAGAAGTCAGAATAGTTTAAGTCTTAATCCGACTAGGACTCTACATGTAACCCGCCCCTTCAACTTATATAAGGAGGGGCAGGGCACCCCGAGAGGGACAAGAAATAATCTTTAAGGCTAGATACGACAACGGGGAGCCGGCTTATACAGCAACTCCCTCATGAGCATAATGAGACCTAGCCACAAACAACATGTAGGGCTATTACCGGATGATGTTTCCCGGGGCCTGAAGTTGTCTAAATCCTTGTCTTGTGTGTTGATCTGTCTCGCGTCTCTCATCCCGATCAACCCCTCTCAAGCTACCACATAGATGCATTGGCCTCAGGACTAAGTCCTCACACTAGGACATCTGCCGTGACAATTCCACGACAAATATTATTGTATTTTTTGCAAGATTCTCTTAAGCCATATACCATTTTAGGCATACAACAACAACAACAGGCTAGAGGTGAAACCCATAAGATCTCGCGACTAACTCATGGTTCGGGCACATGAATAGAAAGCTTGCACGCACCCCTGTCCATAGCTAGTTCTTTGGTGATACTCCAATCCTTCAGATTCTCTTTACGGACTCCTCCCATGTCAAATTCGATCTATCCCGACCTCCCTTGACATTCTCCACACGCTTTAGTCATCCGCTATGCACTGGAGCTTCTGGAGGCCTGTGTTGAATATGCTCAAACCATCTCAGAAGATGTCGAACAAGCTTCTCTTCAATTGGTGCTACCCCAACTCTATCTCGTATATCATCATTCCGGACTCGATCCTTCCTCGTGTGGCCACACATCCATCTCAACATACGCATCTCCGCCACACTAGCTGTTGAACATGTCGCATTTTAGTCGGCCAACACTCTGCGCCATACAACATTGCGAGTCGAACCGCCGCCCTGTAGAACTTGTCTTTTAGCTTTTATGGCACTCTCCTGTCACAGAGAATGCCAGAAACTTGACGCCACTTCATCCATCCGGCTTTGATTCGATGGTTTACATCTTCATCAATACCTCCATTCATTGTAAAAGTTACGCATTGGAGATTTTGAAAAATCAAGTGTGTCTTACATTTTAAGACGGGCATAAATCCATAAAGAATAACATAAAAACGATTTACAGAAAAGATGGCATAGCTAGAGACAGGCAGGTGATTAGGATTAGGATTAGATATACTTCACTTATTACGGTGCAAGGAAACAATCACGTGAGCGTTCTCCCAAACCCTGCACGCCCTTAATTTTGCCAGGTGTATTCGTGTCGGCATACTCACAGTCAGTGCAAGTTAGCTAATCAGGAAGCACTAACTAGCTGTGACACGCAAGAAGCAGACATTATCCAGATTAGATATGCATAACCCTAATCAGCAGGCAGCATCCTTGCCCTGCCTGTACCTATCGCAGAACTATATTCTATAGTACCAGCCAAGAATCTCGCTTAATTCCCAGCCTCTCTTTCTTTTGGCTAAGCTTTTCCTGGATTATTATAAGCTTTACGGTGATGATTTAGCTAATACTTGAAAGCACTAGCTTTAAACAAATGAGCAAGCACAATGATCGTACTGCGTATCTACATTTTATTGATGGTTGTATGCTTTGCAGGAAAAACAATACATGAAAGGAGATATTACCTACTCAAAGGTTGATTATACACCACCCTTATTGAGCACACAATGATTGGAATATGTAGTCGAACTTACGAACCATCTAACATACCACATAAACAGATATGTGCCATGGTAATGCCTTCCATTGAAAAATCCCAACAAAGGTTCCTTTACCTCGACAACTCGTAATCACATTATTATTTTTGAAACAGAGTAATCTTTTTTTTTTTTGATAAATGACATTTTCACTCAGTTGGTATATCGAGGCGATACAAGCACACTAAGCAAATATCCAGCATATGCATAACATGACACACACAACCAAACATAAAATGTTGTTTTACAACAAGAATAAAAAAAAGTCATTTATTGGTAAAGTAGCATCATTTTCTAACAGAAAAGTGGCATCTAGTTGGTGGAGACTAGAGAGTGGTAAAGCTCCACCCAGAAAATTAATTCTAAATTTAAGTACACTTACTACTGAAAATTCTTCTATTTACATGCATAGAGTATGTTCATTCTTTTTTCGAGTTCTTAGTTAAGCCAACCCAGCGGTTCCATGCCTGGAGCATTTATTAATTAGGTGCACAATCATATACTGTCGAGTAGCATATTATATTACGTAATCAGTCCCAAACTTCCAATTTAGTTAGTACAGGTAGTTCATAAGCAATGTTTACTAAACTAGCCAACAGGTTAGCAGGTTTCTTTCAAATGATTGTCCAATCACTCCTTAGATCCTATGAGGAACACTCGCGGATCAGGTGTGCAGATCTGTAGGTACAACTGCAGAAGCTGAAGACACTATATTTCTGTACACCCGAGTACCACGCATAGACGCCCTCACCCGCACACCAAACAGGATACACCCTTGCACGGGACATCTTAAGACTACGATCACATAGCTCAAAGAATAGACATAGACATCGATTTCAAACATCATTCAACCGGTTTGGATAACAATTCAATAATAGGCTGTGTGCATATTCATATATATGATTCAATAATAGGATTCAATAATAGGTTGTGTGCATATTCATATATACTACGATTCAATAATAGGCTATGTGCATATTCATATATTCTTAACTTCATCAGTTGTGGCTATTTACATACATTTGCTAGCTTTGTTGTAGATAATGATGATATTTTTGATTTAATAATAATGTTTGTGTGATGAATCAATATGTGGTTGGATGGTTAGAAGAGCAGTGATGTCCCAAGCCCACCAGGGTTAAGTCTTAGAATTGACACTGGTGCTCGTATTTTTTAAAATTTATTTCAGTCAGCAACGATGTACCCTATAAAAAGATAACAGTTTCAAACATTAGTTCCTATTGTCTTGTAATGCAAGTTTGAAGGAAACTACATATTTAGTTATGGCAATCCACGACAAGTGACATATGGTGTTTTATAGTATTTTATTTATAAAAATGGAACACCAGGTTTATTCCTCTGAAGCATCAACGAAATCTAAAAATAATAGTCATCGAGACTCGACTTTTCTTATGCAAAGGCTGAGAAAAAGTGGGGGGAAATCATGCAAAGGCCAAGAAAAAGTGGGAAAAATCATGCAAAGGCTGAGAAAAAGTGGAAAAAATCATGCAAAGGCTGAGAAAAATAGACAACAGAATACCGAGGTACAGGGAAGATACTACTGCCTTGATGAAAGAACTGATGTGATTCAGGCCGTTCAGGTAAAAATAGACAACAATCGTTAGTATCAACACAATTGACCACACGGCAGACACACACAGATAATCATCACTTCACCAGCAAGGCAAAAGCATAGTTTCACTCAACCTTTGTAAACGTCTACAAATCCTTTGAACTGCTCTCAGCACAAAACAATACGGAACTCGATTTCTCGGCCCATGCAAAGCACAAGCGGAAATCAAATCAGAGGGATTGACAAAGGCCCCTGAGGATTTCGCCGTCAGTATAGTATTTTGGACTGTGAAGCATAGCATGCACTACTACTAGCTTTCTGAAGCATGCAGCTTGTTCTTCACCGAAAGCGCTGCAGCCCGGTACCATGCAGCTGCAGCCATTGCTCCTGGGTCAGGAATTGAAACCAGGTGGTCGGGAGAAATGTACGATGACCGTCCTGCCTGCAAGTGCAACTGAACCGAATCACTACGGGAACGGACATAATCAAAGGGAAAAGGCTTACAATTGCAGGAGCTCAAAAAGCCAAAGAAAAGCTTTTGCTGAAGGAGACCAGGCAAGTTACAGATTTTATTTCTTCTTAAGAAAGGGCCAGGTGAAAGATCGTACCTTTGCTTGCATTTGTTTAGTGGATTCAGCGCCAGCTGATGCTGCTTCAGCAGAAGCGATAAATGCAGTCACCGGATCATCCCCAGCTTTAAGAGACTGTTCAAGCACAATGAATACATCACATAATTAACATAATTAAAGTAAAGGTAATGATGCAGGAAGAGCAAGGCTTGAGAAGTAACCTGTTTCAAAACTGTAGAAGCGGGAATTAGAGCATCCAACATTGTGCGATATCCTGCTCTGGCACCACCATATTTGCTAACAGCAGCAATAGAGGCTTCTAAAGCATCAGCCCCTGCAGAAAAGCAGAATACTTTGTTTAGTATGCACATTTCTTGATAGTTGTCTCGGATCATAATGGAATATATGTTGTTTCTTAAGCTTTCAATCATAATGATTGATGAACATATATCTTACATTCATATGCCGTAATATTTTTGTTTTGTTTTAAGCTTGCATATGCAGCCTTGCAGAGTATGTCATACCTGAAGCATAGTATAGAAGAATAATTACTTGTGTTTTCATATCTGGCCCATAATGCAACAAAGAAAGGACAAGCACAGATTACTTACAGGATTCCACTTGTTCCGCCCATCACCTTCCGGATTGTTGACCCAATCTCATTTACTGTTCCAGCTGCATCGTTCAGATGATAACTGGCAAAGAGGAAGGTTGACTTAAAATATGATAACTGGTAAAGAGGAAAGTTGACTTAAATAAGGTCAACTTGTATGGATGACTGGAAAACCCCAGCCAACATAAAAAGGGTTCGAATGAAAAAAAAGGACCATGACGCAGAAAGAAATGCTGTCCTTAACCAGTGAATCTTTACAAGAATTACATACGAATACTAGGTACGGGGAGTCACACATCAATAATATGCATTGTTTGTAACTTACCGTGTTTTCATATCTTCAAGAATAGCTGTTGCACCTCTATACATCTGAAAAAAACAAAATCAGCTAGTAATGAATCTTAAAACAGCTCTCATCGGACAAACACTAAGTTGATAAACCCTACTAGACCTACCGTAGTTCCACAGTCACCATCACCGACTTTACTGTCCCAATCATTTAGGTTATCCTTGAGATCAATGAGTTCTTTAGCAGCTGCTTCAATAGCGGCCTCCAACATACTCCCTTGCTTGCTTAGTTCCTGGCGTTCTGAAAGAATCTGCAGAACAATAGCTAACCATCATGCTTAAGAAATTGGGAGTGGCAACTGACATGCATATTCCAGTATGGTCAGAATTTCACACTAGTATTTGCTAAACTTGCTGTCAGACAAGAAAATGTTTTCATAGTTCTCCTTTTTGTTACCACTGTATTCTCCTCACCTTTCCTTTGGTATCTTTAAAAAAATGGTATCTAGACAATAACTGGAATAGACCTTTATACAACCCATGCAAAATCAGTCAACATGAGGTTCTTGTATAGTTGTATATTTCTAAATAAAAGCGATGGTGAACCTACTATCAGCATGACAGCCTCAGGGAAGAGGATTTTACTTTACCTCGTCATCCTTCATTGAAGGTGATGGTGGTACTGGAACCGGAAATTTTGCTGGTGGACGATTTCCTACAATAAACATCATTAGAAAACTGGTTGTCGAACGGCAAAAATGTTGTATCAGAGCTTAAAACCTTCTTTTGTAACAAACTACTCCCTCCGTTCCTATATAAGTCTTTTTAGAGATTCTAATATGGACTGCATACGGAGCAAAATGAGTGAATGTACACTTTAAAATACGTCTATATACATCCGTATATAGTCTTTATTGGAATCTCTAAAACGACTTATATTTAGGAACGCAGGGAGTAATACTAAATGATGTGTGATAAAACCAAAAATATATTTAAAACGTTGGTAACTTCGCACTCTACATTCAGTTCAAAAAAACTCCTGATTCTACATCCGAATCCTGCTAATTTTCTGTGCCCAAACTAGCCTGGTTCTGCAGCCTCCAATTAAAGATTGTACAGAAAAGAGTTTGAAATTGTAGTTGTGCTAAAGATCACTAAAAACGTAAACTTAAGTATTCTCAAAAACGAAAGGCTAGTAACAGAAGGCACAGAACTAGAAAACCCGTCACATCAAACCTAGAATACAGACATTAGTGGCTAACGGCTGCAGACATGCAACTAGCTTTCTGCTAGCAAGATAACTACCTTCAGAACCAACAGGCCAAGCTGGAGCTTTAGTGGGAGCGTCAAGTCGCTGCAAAATGTTTTCATCTGATCGCATAATGGTGATAGAAAGTCCTGCGATGGAAACATAGTTTAAAGTATTTAATATACGCCATTCATAATAAGCTAAGGAATTAGCCACGAGTCAAATGATTGCATATCTGATGAAAATGCAGAATACAACACATTAGCAAAAAAGTGAAGTGGCTAGCTAATCAGTGACTGGTCAAGAAATTAATGCGGATACATGTTCAAGCAACCACCCAGATCATCATAATATATGTGTCATACTAATTACTCCCTCTGTAAACTAATATAATACGTTTTATATCACTAAAGTAGTAATTAAAGTGGAGAGATGTTCATAAAGCTTAGCCACAGATTATCTTAGGGCCTTTAGCAGATATCAAGGTTCTCTTAGAGAGATCAATACAAGAACTAACCAGCCATATCAAGTGATGTCATAAATGTGCCAGTATAGACTCTGTCAACAGCAATCCCATACTCCAACTGTAACTCAGGGACCGCTTTTCTTGCTGCAATCATAAGCTCCATGACAGGAGTAGCACCTAATCTGTAAGATGGTATTAGACAACAAAGTAACATGACTTACTTGATTGATGATGTAAGCAATGCAGATAAAGGAACTGATACAGTAATGAACCTCTAAAGATATCACAGTTTGCCACAGAAGATTTATGGCAGTAATTTATATGGAAGATGATTGGGTAAAACTAACAACACTCAGTCTGAGTTTGACAGTTGGTCCTAGTTTCAGACCCCTTTAATCTTACTGAAGCCACTGAGAGATGGTATTCAGTCTCCTAAAATGCTAAATCACTGTCTGCTTCAGTCCTAGTGTCACATACCAGTCAGTTTCCTGGGGACATTTTCCATTGTAATAGAAATGGATAACTTAGATAGATAATGGGATAGTCAAATTCCTCCAGAACTGACATCTTAAGTACTAAATTCTCTAATCACTGTCAAAGCTGCAAAGGGTGAAATACATTGCAGACCCACATAACTATCCTAGTCATATTCAGTATTTATGCTGGTAAACTTCTGATGGTAAAATAACTCTTAAAGTAACAAAAATGCTCAGATTCGTAGTTACCCATTGATTAGGAGAACAGCGTTGCTCCCTCTTGTGATAGGAAGATACTGAGTTTCCTGCAAAGACGAAAGACCACCACACAATAAGCAAAAGTACCAAGACTAGTAAATACAAGTAACATTAGTTGGCAGAAACTCACACTGAAACAGTATCTACGAAAATTAAACTTAAGGCTACTCTCCTTTCAGCATTAGCCTCAAGTGCTTGTGAAATAATTAAATGAAGGTAAAGCGATGCCATGGAAGGAGAGTCCCACCCAAACTTTCAACCCCCATTCCACTCCTTTCCCTGGCATTCAGGCAATGGCCTCTTTATTACTAGTGAGGACCTACCCTAGTTATTTTCATAACCTTCTGCAAACTTCACCTTTCGGTATTTCAGAACAAATTATAGCTACCTAAGCTTAGCTTAGTGTTGAATTTTACAAAGAATAAAACACATGATTTCATTGTACTCAAACACGACTGATAAAGATTGCATAGATGTCTAACAATAGTTCAGTGCTTGCAGTGAACTAAAGGAGAAATGGAGAAACACAAGAGAGGCTAGAAATAAATAAATTGCATATCACCAACCACACCTGTGATAGTATCTGCTTAAGAACATGTTCGACCACCACATCAACTGTCTGTAGCTCAACAACAGCAGCACCAGGTTCTCCATGCTGGGAAACAAATCAGATGCTTATTATATTTGAAAAAAAAATGTTTGCAGCTCTTAGGTATACTGAAAGGAAACACAAACTCACACAAACTAATAACTTAATCCAAGTAAACCAATTGCTTATTTGCATCCATGCTATAGCCTATATGAGAACAATTGTTGATGCCGTCTAGACTTACAATTCCAAGGCCAAGCTCAATTTGCTCAGGACCTAAACGATCAGATGTCACTTGCCCAGGCAACGTGCAAACAGAAAGTGCTACTCCCATTGTACCAACAGCCTCAGATGCATGTTTTGCTTCTGCAGCAACATCTGCAAGAGATAAGCCAGCATCTGCAGCAGCCCCAGCAACCTGTAGAATCAAACGAAGTGAAGACTTCAGAGAACAGCAGGAAGTATTTACAACAAGGCATTGGTTTTCTATTCAATTTAGGATGACCACAAAATGTTGGTGGACAGTGTCACAACCCAAGTTGGTGAGAATGTAGCGATGAGGTGGTGGCTGCACCATGGCACTAATGAGATCGACAGGAACAGGGTATGTGGAGGAGAAACCTCCTTCGGTGAGCCTGAGGCTTACATGCTAGTTCATTATATGGATAACTCCTTGGTCCACAAGTCGGATCAGATCCTTCCTAACAAACCCTGATTATTTCATATCTTGCTTTGCACTTAACCTTTTGATAAGCAAGGAAATGGAGGTCGCAAAGCTAAGCCTCACACTGCAGGTTGATGGACATGATGCACGTAATGCTGGCCTCACATAGTATCAATTAAGACAACCACAATGACGGAATTTGTTCACCACATAGTATCAGTTTTATTAAGTACAAACAGGAAAAAGATAGTTCCCCATCAGTCAAAATAATTCCTGGTTAATGTCTGCTACTATGATTTCCTCATCTAGCAGACTAGCACCTAATAACTTAAAAAGGCACCATCGGTTTGTTTAGACAAGATACAAGCTGGTCAAACCAGAAAAATGCATGAACAAGTGGTAGATCAATTGGAAGGATTTTCCTAGGTGCATTGCTTAACAAATCAAGAAGTGTAACACATCAGTAATCACCAAAATGCATAAAACAAGAATCTGAAATCGGAAAGGCAATAGCCACAATGGAATACCTTGTGCACAAGAATTGTTCCTGCTAAACCTCTTCTACCAGCTATCCCCCGGGGCGGGGGAAGGGCACAATCATCTCCAACAATTACCATCTGCAATTGGTGGATAAATACTGATTACAAGCTGATTTTAATATGGTATGCGATATTAAGGCCGTACGATGTTATATGCTCATCAACCTCTATCTTATAGCCTTCAGATTTTGCCTGCTCAGCAGCTAATCCAAAATTAAGTCTATCACCAGTGTAGTTCTGCAAATGTCCGACAACAAAACGTGAGTACAGAATGCAGTGTACCTTGGAGAACAGAATGTAGTGCAACTAGAACAAAATACAATGATATAAACAGAATCAAGCACTGCAGATTAATTTTTTGGGAAACAACACCAGTATAACAGCACCACACATGCATCTATAGCCAAGTAAGCCCCGGTGGGCAGTGGCTAGGTTTTTCCTTTTGAGCATAGGTCAAGGATAGCCATCATCCAATAATCAGTAGAGAACGGTGTCAGATCATAAATAAAAGGATTTAAGTGTAAGGTTTGTACTCTTTGACTGTATTTCACACCTCAAGAACATTTCCTCAAAATAATTATAATACTACAAATAAAAATTGAGGGTGTTCCCTCCGTTCCTTCTCAGTCTTTCACCACAGCTAGTTTCTCCAGGAGCTTGCATAGCACTTTGAGCAGGAGAGAGACCACAGACCTTCACCGGTAAAATTGCCAAAAACTTAACAAACATGCAAAATTCAACCCCCAAAATCAAATTCTTAGCTCTGTACACTCTACACAGACAAAATTGCCTTTCAAGAAAATCCAATAGACCATATCTACAGCCAGCAATTTAGTTTGTCCCAAGTTTATTTTCAGGAATCTGTGCTAAAAGTTGAGCCCCTGTCTATCCATATGCGTATTTGTCTACACAGTACACACAATTAAACAGGTGGAGAAAACGATATGAAATCTTTCTGAGAATCAAATTGGCATTGATCAATCCCAACTTCCCAAACATCAGATAAAGCAAACTTCAGATGCATTATGTTGTTCCTATTAACTAATGATTGTCCTTCCATAATAGAAAATACTGAGTACCTTTTATTATCAGAAGGCATCCCATGGTGCCCGTTACAGCTCGAATAGCCTACAACGCAAACATACAGTGCAAAAAATGTGAGCTAGAGCAATCTTAGCAGTGAAAGCAGGTTGACATAGTTTTATTGAAAGAACCATACAGCTAAAATAGAATCAACAGGTGGAGAAGCAAAAACATCTCCAGAAACAGCAGCTGTCAACATTCCTGGCCCAACAAATCCCGCATGGGCTGGCTCATGGCCACTTCCACCACCTAAGAATAAAATTAGTATTATAGTACAGATAAGACTTTATGCTATGGTCTCAATAATATAAAATCCTGGCTAAAAGTAAATAGTTGATATGTTTGTTTATGCAGAAAGAACAATAATCTGTATAAGAATATCTACTTAACTTTTGTATCAGTCATCAGAAGATAACATTTACAGCTACCAAGAGTAATAGCAGACTCGGATGCATATTTGCTAAATATTCGACAAATACACGGAAACAACAATTGCAACCAGTTCGCGGTTTCGTAAAACCAGCAGAAAAAATTTCATAAATAAACAGTAACCACAGATAATATTCAAACTGAGTACATTCAGGCTGTAGCTCTGATGTATCATATTACTGATGACAACTAACTCATTGCAGGTTAACCTCAGTACAGGTTTTTCATGAGAAGTGGGTGTATTTACTCTTCGGCAATTGTAATCAAAATTAGATGGCTAGTTTTGTTCAATCATATCAACTATATTAAAAATGAATGAGCTCATGAATGTAGGCTCCAAGTCTATCGCTACAAGATGCACAGGCACCTTGCAATAACATAGCTCTAGTGTCTAGGCATAGTTCAGGCACAAAGACCAACACAGTGCCCCACATGCCCTACGCGGCTCTCAGATAATATAGTGGTAATAACTGGTGAGGATAGAGGCTAACAGATCACACACTGTCAGTAAATATGGTAATAGCGCCTTTTACTTACTTTGTTCATCGTGATATCTATGAGTGCTACAAATTTTGGGGTTCACGAGAAACATGAATGTTCAATACAACTCTTAGATGAGCAGCCTATGCATACAGGAAAAAAGTGCGCAAACAACACAAAAAACATAATGGATCTTCCCAGTGGGGACCACAATGCACCACCTTCACATGGGCAAGCAGCATGCCTTTTCTATCAAAATGCCACAGGGTGCAGTCCATCTAGGTATACACTGACCTGTGCCCTCCAACATCAATAGCACCAAGCACAGATCCGGGATTGTACTCGTGCCGCACAATGAACCTCACATTTTGAGATATCATGTAATCGTAAGCAACCAAGAGTATGACCACCATCATACATTCATGTTACTGCAGAACTTGCGAAACCGAAAGGCATCCTTATCCTGAACTCAGAATTTTCAGAAACGCATATAAAACTAGACATGCGAGATGACACGCTTCATTGGCAAATTCAGTCAGTAACCAGCATAAAGAGGCAAACCCTACAAACGTTGTAAGTTGTGATCTCCAAGCTGGGTCATACCATACATACTGCATTTTACACAGAGAGCAATCAACATAACTTTACAGAGAGCAATCAACATAAAAATAAATCTGAACATTTGCACCAAATGAACCATCGCATTCAGAAAGCTGAGTTCCCAACAGGGACGTACCTGAGATGACAGCAACCTTGTCATAGGCACCGCCCACAGCATCAGCGCGAAGAACGACTTTAATCTGCACACATTGTAGGAGAATTTCGTCACGGAACGGTCCCAAGCATCATCGGAACCATTACCCAGCGAACAGTATTCTCACCTCAGGGAACCCGTCCAGGTACTGCAGGCCCGGGTAGGTCTCCACCAGCCCCTCGATGAACTCCGTCACCACATCTGCAAAAGCGGGACCGGCCCGAAGCCCCGCCGAGGGCAGCGACGGCGATTAAACCCTAGAATCGGCCAAAACCCGCCGGAAATCGGCGGAAAACGGAGGGGAATGGGCGCGGGGAGTACCGTCGGGGTTGTTTATGAGCTTCTTCCCCTGCAGGGCCATGGCGAGGAGGAGGGGGAGGCCTCCCAGCGGCGGCGGCGCGCGCCCGGGCGATCGCCGGCGGAGAGATTGGGGTGGGGGGAGAAGCGGGGGGCGAGCAGTACGAAGCGAGTCGCTGCCCCTGGTTCCTGTGGCCTTTTTCTTCCCCTTGCTTGCTCGAGTTGAAGTGGGGTGGGGTGGGGAGGAGGATTATCCTTTTATAGGCGCAGATTAGCAGTCCACTGACGAAATGGATAACGATGGAATTACAGGCGTGTCCCTCTTTTGGTAGAACCGCCCGCTCCGAATTTACACTGCAATTACGGCCCCCCCTCGTCTGACGTGGACTTCTATGCGTTGTTTCCAGTTTTCCATTTTCATTGTAAAGACTTGAGATAACGCATTGACGATGGGAAAATAACCGCTGGTTACAAATTAGGGCCTATGGAAATGGAGGAAGAAAATTACTACCGTGTATTTCGCCACAGACAAAAAGAAACGATTCATCGTACAAAATGGGGAAGATTTAAAACTGGTCCACTGGCTGAGCGCCACATCGGTCGCTTGCGAGCACACGCTTTGACTCGCGGGGCCCACGCACCGCTCTGTCCCCTCTCGATATCTCTATCTCCACTGAACAACTTTATCCACGGATTCCGGGTGTTGACTTCCTCTTTTGTTTTCTTTCTATCTCTCCCCCATCTCCTCCGCCTTCGCTGCGGTCAAACCCGATTTTCCTGTGCCTCCCCCATCCGACCGGCCCCCTCCTCTCCCTCTATCTCTCTAGCGCTCTGTTGACACCCCACTGCTTCACGACTCTTGTGATGCCCGGCACACCTTCACTTCCTCTAGACACCTCCTTCCATGGCTCTGCTCTGAGTTGTCGCAAGGCTGGCGAGGGACACGTGACGCAGCCAAGCAGCAAGCCCTCCACCGCAACGTTGTTTAGAAATTCGGGAAAAAATGTATTCCACCACAAACAAAAAGGAACAATCCACTTTACAAAATGGGAAAGATTTAGAATCGTCGACCGGCTGAGCGTCAGATCGTTCGCCCGCCAGCACCAGCCTGCCTCCCGGGGCCCACACACCGCTCTGTGCCCCCTCGTTATCTCTATCTCTACGAACTACCTTATCCATGCATTCCAAGGCGTTGACTCCCTCTTCTCTTTCTTTCTATCTCTCCCATGTGATCCTCCGCGCTGCTGCGGTCAAACCCGGTGTTCTTGTGCCTCCGCAGTCAGCCAACCCCCACCCTCTCCCTCTATCTCTCTAGCGGCTCCATGCTCCAGCCCTCCGCCAACACCCCACTTCTTCGTGGCTCTTGTGCTCCCCAGCGCACCTTCACTTCCTCTACAGACCTCCTCCCATGGCTCTGCTCAGAGTTGTCACAAGGGCGATGGGGGACACGCGACGCAGCCAAGCAGCAAGCCCTCGACCACAATGCTAGTTAGAAATTTGAAAAAGAAAAATGTTATACTTCTCACAAACAAAAGGAACCATCTACTTTACAAAATGGAAAGATTTAGATTCGGTCGACCGGTTGAGCGCCAGATAGTTCGCCCGCCAGGACACGCCTGCCTCATGGGCCCAAGCACCACTCCGTGCCCCCCTCGTTATCTCTATCCCCACCGAACAACCTTATACACACATTCCCTGACATTGGCTCCTTCTTCTCTTCTTTCTATCTCTCCAGCGTGCTCCTTCGCCATCGATGTGGCAAATCTGGTCTTCATGTGACTTCACAAGCCGGCCAGCCCCTCCTCTCCCTCTATCTTTCTGGCAGTTCCACACTCCAGTGCTCTGCCGACACCCCACTTCTTCACGTCTCTTATGCTCGTCGGTGCACCTTCACTTCCCCTAGAGACCTCCTCCCACTGCTCTGCTCTGGGTTGTTGCAAGACCGACAAGGGACACGCGACGCAGCCAAGCAGCAAGCCCTTGACTGCAATGCTGGCAGGAGGGTTGCGCACTACTGCAAATCCATCGGATGTCGCATGTTTTCAGGTTGATGGCTTGCCATAGGCACTGTTGTGATGAACATTCACCGGTACTTCGACGAGAGAGCTTATCGTTGCTACGACAGCCGACCACCGATGGAACGGGCGTGCGGACACTCATGTTGGAAAAGGCGACACTTTGTGCTGGAACCGACATTTGACAGTTCGTTGATGGTGTGCTAGAGACGTTGCTTTTGCCCATGGCGAGCTAGCCATGGTGGTAGGGTGCGGCTTGAACCACTCATACTGGAATCGACGCCAGGCATGCTCGACTGATGCCTCAGCCTGCTGCGAGCTAGAGATGGCACACGGTGATGCTAAGACCGGTGGCTCGGCATGCTAGAACCGACACTTTGGCGTGCTGCAAGGAAGCAAAGGCAAATGAAGATGCTGGAACGCACATTAGCGTGATGCAAGGTCATATGACAATAGCATGTGAGTTGCGATGGCTGTTGCGATTGGCATTGCGAGGGAAACCACGAGGTCGTGTGACAACTGCTTTTGATGTTGTTGTAATAGCCTTGGGGGAGATCATGAGGTTGTGCAACCATCGGTTGTTATGAGCAGCACTTCAACGATGGTCGGTTGTTGGGTGATCAGTTGAGCGATGCTCCGAGGTTTCGTGCGAGAGCATTACGGTGGGAAGAGAACGGGGGCATGGGGTAAGAGCCTTTTGATGCCATGTGATGTCGGTACCAAGCAAGGGCTGATTTGATGGCTGGGAGGTGATGCAACAGACAGTGCGAATGTGACCAATCAAGAGCTCATCTCCATCGGCCGACGCATGGTTTCCCCTTACAAATTGCAATTGGGATATGGTTTTAGTCTGGTCTTTGGATGCCACAACGCCCTCCTACCTCCCAACTGAAGGAAATATGCACTAGAGGCAATAAGAAAGTTTTTATTTCATATTTCCTTATTCATGGTAAAGGTTTATTATTCATGCTAGAATTGTATTGATCGGAAACTTAAATACATGTGTGAATACATAAAGAAATACCGTGTCCCTGGTAAGCCTCTACTAGACTAGCTTGTTGATCAAAGATCGTTAAGGTTTCCTAACCATAGACATGTGTTGTCATTTGATAACGGGATCATATCATTAGGAGAATGGTGTGATGGACAAGACTCATCCGTTAGCTTAGCATATTGATCATTCAGTTTATTGCTATTGCTTTCTTGATGACAAATACATATTCCTTCGACTATGAGATTATGCAACTCCCGGATACCGGAGGAATACCTTGTGTGCTATCAAACGTCACAACGTAATTGAGTGATCATAAAGATGCTCTACAGGTATCTCCGAAGGTGTTTGTTGAGTTGGCATAGATCGAGATTAGGATTTGTCACTTCGAGTATCGGAGAGGTATCTCTGGGCCCTCTCGGTAATACACATCCTAAGCTTGTAAGCAAATGACTAAGGAGTTAGTTACGAGGTGATGTATTACGGAACGAGTAAAGAGACTTGCCGGTAACGAGATTTAACTAGGTATGAAGATACCGACGATCGAATCTCAGGCAAGTAACATACCAATGGACAAAGGGAATTACGTATGTTGTCATAACGGTTCGATTGATAAAGATCTTCGTAGAATATGTAGGAACCAATATGGGCATCCAGGTTCCGCTATTGGTTGTTGACCGGAGAGGTGTCTCGGTCATGTCTACATAGCTCTCAAACCCGTAGGGTCCGCACGCTTAACGTTCGTTGACGATATAGTGTTACTAGTAAGTGGCACGTTGCTTCGCACGTTGATGGCATGCACATTAACTATTCATATTGGCATTTCATCATATAGTATATAAAAAATATGCACCAACTAAAAAAACATGCATGATATATACTCCCTCCGTTCCTAAATAATTGTCTTTCTAGAGATTTCAACAAATGACTACATACGGAGCAAAATGAATGAATCTATAATTTAAAACATGTCTACATACATCCGTATGTTGTAGTCCATTTGAGATGACTAGAAAGACAAATATTTAAGAATGGAGGGAGTATGTAGCAGCTAATTTTTATAGATCAATGTAGCAACTAATTTTTTTTAGTCGATGTAGCAATTAATTAGAAGTACAATATTGTGTGTGCTGATGCCCGCTTTACTATGTCACGTTAGCCAACCGTGAGTCTTCATTAGGCCTATCAACGTCATCATGACTGGGAAGAAAAATTCCAATATGGCCCACTTGACTCGTTGGAGCACCGCATTAGCAAATTCACACTCGCTCGAGATCGCCTGCAGGCTGCACAGTGCACACGACAATCTACTCTTCTCTGGAATTCTCAAAAAAAAGATCTACTCGTCTCTAGAACTCTCCCTTCTCTCCCTAGTCCCTGCTCCTCCCCCGCCTCCTTTTATGTTTCTCAGACCCGCTGCAGAACTTCCTCATATCTTCTCTACAACATCCTCTGCTACTATTAGTGCCATCGTTCATGGTATCTGGCCGTCGCTCAATGTACTGTGGCTTAATTACCGAGGTCCCGGGCGATCGTTGCTGCTGTAGTGCACAACTTCTCAATCCACATCTGGGCCACCATGGTGGACCTGCGAGTTCTTCTGCAAAGAAATTACGTCAACATTGGGTTAGACGCTTTAATAAGGTGGGACAGTGGGCAGGGAGGCGACCAACAAGGCCATTGAGAAGGAGAGCAGGTACTGGTGCATCTTCCACCGTTGGGTGACGAAATTGACGGCTCATGTTGTAGGGACTTGCCACTCCTGGCCATTGGATATGGAGATCGGGCGACCTACATTTCTAGTTATTCCCACACTATATAGTGGTATAGATATGAGTTATATGATTTGGCGACCGAATGTTATTCGGAGTCCCGGATGAGATCACAGACATGACAAGGAGCTCCGGAATAGTCCGGAGATAAAGACTGATATATAGGATGATGGTATTCGAACACCGGAAGAGTTTCAGAGTACACCGGGTAGTCATCGGGGCATCGAAAGGGGTTTCGGACACCCCCGGGAAGTGTATGGGCCTAATGGGCCAAAGGGGGGATAGACCAGCCCACTAGGGGGCTGGCGTGCCCCTCTCCTTGGCTCGCCGGCCCTAGGGGAAGGAAAGGGGAGGGGTGGCCCCTCCTGCCTTTTCCTTCCTCGTGAGAGAAAGGAAAGGGGGGCGCCACCTCCCCCTGCCTTCCTCCTGCACTCAAATAAGGAAGGGGGCCGCGGCTTGGGGAAGTCCCCAAGTAGGATTCGACCCTACTTGGGGCGCCCCCTGGACTCCCCCCTCTCCCCCCACCTATATATATGTGGGAGGGGATGCCACACATAACCACGACAATCTCTTAGCCGTCTGCGGCGCCCCCCTCCACCGTTTACACCCTCGGTCATATTTTCGTAGTGCTTATGCGAAGCTCAGCGGAGATAACATCACCATCACCGTCACCACGCTGTCCTGTGATACGTCCATTTTGCATCATGCTTCTATATCAATATTTATTACATTATGGGTTGTTATTACACATTATATCACAATACATATGTCTTTTCTCTCTTATTTTATAAGGTTTACATGAAGAGGGAGAATCTTGCAAATGGAATTACGGGTGAAAAAGGAGCTAATATTAGAGACCTATTCTACACAACTCCAAAAGTCCTGAAACTTCACGGAGCATGTTTTTTTAATATATAAAAAATATTGGGCGAAGAAAATACTAGAGGGGGGCCACAAGCCAGCCACAAGGTTGGAGGGCGCGCCCTACCCCCTGGGCGCCCCCCCCCCCCCGGTCCTTGTGGGCCCCCTGTCAGGCCTCCGGTGCCCATCTTCTGCTATATGGTGTGTTTTGACCTAGAAAAAATCAGAAGGAAGCTTTCGGGATGAAGCGCCACTGTCTCAAGGTGGAACCTAGGCAGAACCAATCTAGGGCTCCGGTGGAGCTGTTCTGCCGGGGAAACATCCCTCCGGGAGGGGGAAATCGAAGCCATCATCATCACCAACGATCCTCTCATCGAGAGGGGGTCAATCTCCATCAACATCTTCACCAGCACCATCTCCTCTTGAACCCTGTTTCATCTCTTGTATTCGATCTTGGTCCCAAAACCTCAGATTGGTACCTGTGGGTTGCTAGTAGTGTTGATTACTCCTTGTAGATGATGCTAGTTGGTTTATCCGGTGGAAGATTATATTTTCAAATCCTTAATGATAATTAATACTCCTCTGATTATGAACATTAATATGCTTTGTGAGTAGTTACGTTTGTTCCTGAGGACATGGGAGAAGTCTTGTTATAAGTAATCATGTGAATTTGGTATTAGATTCGATATTTTGATGAGATGTATGTTGTCTTTCCTCTAGTGGTGTTATGTGAACATCGACTACATGACACTTCACCATGATTTGGGCCTAGGGAAGGCATTGGGAAGTAATAAGTAGATGATGGGTTGCTAGAGTGACAGAAGCTTAAACCCTAGTTTATGCGTTGCTTCGTAAGGGGCTAATTTGGATCCATATGTTTCATGTTATGGTTAGGTTTACCTTAATTCTTCTTTCATAGTTGCGGATGCTTGCGAGAGGGGTTAATCATAAGTGGGAGGCTTGTCCAATGAAGGGCAGCACCCAAGCACCGGTCCACCCACATATCAAATTATCAAAATAACGAACGCAAATCATATGAGCATGATATAAACTAACTTGACAACAATTCCCATGTGTCCTCGGGAGCAATTTGCTTTATATAACAGTTCATCCAGGCTTGTCCTTTGCTACAAAAAGGATTGGGCCACCTTGCTTAACTTTATTACCTGTTACCCATTACGATTTGTCTTATCACAAAACTATCAGTTACCGATAATTTCAGTGCTTGCAGAGAATACCTTGGTGAAAACCACTTGTCATTTCCTTCTGCTCCTCGTTGGGTTCGACACTCTTACTTATTGAAAGGACTACGATAGATCCCCTATACTTGTGGATCATCAAGACTCTTTTCTGGCGCCGTTGCTGGGGAGTGAAGTGCCTTTGGTAAGTGGAATTTGGTAAGGAAACATTTATATAGTGTGCTGAAATTTACTGTTACTTGTTACTATGGAAAATAATCCTTTGAGGGGCTTGTTTGGGTTATCTTCACCTCGACCGGAAGAGAAAAGAGTTGCTCCTCAATCTACTGCACCTACTGAAAATATTTACTATGAAACTCCTTAGGGTATGATAGAGAAACTGCTAGCTAATCCTTATGCAGGAGATGGAACATTACATCCCGATATGCACCTAATCTATGTGGATGTGGATTATTTAAGCTTGAAGGTATGCCCGAGGATGTTGTCAAGAAGAAGGTATTCTCTTTATCTTCGAAGGGAAAAGCATTGACATGGTAGGCTATTGGGTGATATTGGATCGTGGAACTCGATTGAAATTGGAATTTCATCGGAAGTTTTATCCTATGCATTTGGTTTATTGTGATCGGAATTATATATATAATTTTTGGCCTCGTGAAGGAGAAAGTATCGCTCAAGCTTGAGGAAGGCTTAAGTCAATGTTATATTCATGCCCCAATCATGAGCTCTCAAGAGAAATTATTATTCAAAAAATGTATGCTTGGCTTTCTCATAATGATCGATCCATGCTCGATACTTCTTGTACTGGTTCCTATATGAAGAAGGGTATTGAATTCAAATGGGATTTATTGGAAAGAATTAAAGCAACTCTGACGATTGGGATCTCGATGAAGGTAAGGAGGCAGGTATAAACCTTAAGTTTGATTGTGTTAAATCTTTTTATGGATACCGATGCTTTTCGTGTTTTTAGCCCTAAATATGGACTTGACTCTGAGATAGTAGCTTCTTTTTGTGAATCATTTGCTACTCATGTTGATCTCCCTAAGGAGAAGTGATTTAAATATCATCCTCCCATTGGAGTTAAAGTAGTTGAACCTACTAAAGTTGAAGAAGAAACAATTACTTATAATGATGATCCTATTGTTCCTAGTGCTTATATTGAGAAGCCACCATTCCCTGTTAGAATAAAGGATCATGCTAAAGTTTCAACTGTGGTCAACAAAAGTAACATTAGAACACCCAAACCCTATGAGCAAATTAAAGTTGAACCTAGTATTGCTATGGTTAAAGATCTCTTGGTTGATAATATTGATGGGCATGTTATTTATTTCTGTGATGAAGCTGCTAGAATTGCTAAACCCGATATAAAGATAAACATAGACCTATTGTTGGCATGCCTGTTGTTTCTGTTAAAATATGAGATCATTGTTATCATGGATTATGTGATGTGGGTGCTAGTGTGAGTGCAATTCCTTATACCTTGTATGAAGAAATTATGAATGATATTGCACCTGCTGAGATGGAAGATATTGATGTTACTATTAAGCTTGCCAATAGAGATACTATTTCACCAATTGGGATTGTGAGAGATGTTGAAGTCTTGTGTGGAAAAAATAAATACCCTACTGACTTTCTTGTTCTTGGCTCCCCACAAGATAATTTTTGTCCCATTATATTTGGTAGACCTTTCTTGAATACTGCTAATGCTAAGATAGACTGCGAGAAATATATTGTTACTGTTGTTTTAGGAGATATGTCTCATGATTTAATTTCTCTAAATTTCATAGACAACCTCATGATAAATAATTGCCTAGTAAAGATGAAATTATTGGTCTTGCTTCTATTGTCGTGCCTCCTAAAGATCCTTTAGAACAATATTTGCTAGACCATGAAAATGATATGTTTATGAATGAAAGAAGGGAAATAGATGAAGTATTCTTTAACAAGGACCCATTTTGAAACACAATTTGCATGTTGAAATCCTTGGGGATCCTCCTCCACCTAAGGGCAATCCCGTGTTTGATCTTAAACAACTACTTGATACTCTGAAATATGCTTATCTTGATGAAAAGAAGATATATCCTGTTATTATCAGTGCTAACCTTTGAGAGCATGAAGAAAATAAATTATTGAAAACTCTGAAGAAGCACCGTGCCGCTATTGGATACACTCTTGATGATCTTATGGGCATTAGTCACAATTTATGTCAGCATAAAATTAAATTGGAGAAAGATGCTAAACTAGTTGTTGATTATCAACGACAGTTAAATCCTAAGATGAAAGAAGTGGTAAGAAATGAAATACTAAAGCTTCTGGAGGCAGGTATAATTTATCCTATTGGCGATAGTCAATGGGTAAGCCCGGTTCATTGTGTCCCTAAGAAGGGAGGTATTAATGTTGTTCCTAACCATAAGAATGAACTGATCCCACAAAGAATTGTTACAGGTTATAGAATGGTAATTGATTTTCGCAAATTGAATAAAGCTACTAGAAAAGATCATTACCCTCTACCTTTTATCGATCAAATGCTAGAAAGACTATCCAAACATTCTCATTTTTGCTTTCTAGATGGTTATTCTGCTTTATCTCAAATACCCGTGTCAAAAGAGGATCAAGAGAAAACCACTTTTACTTGCCCTTTTGGTACCTTTGCTTATAGACATATGCCTTTTGGTTTATGCAATGCACCTGCTACCTTTCAAAGATGTATGACTGCTATATTCTCTGATTTTTGTGAAAAGATTCTTGAGGTTTTCATGGATGATTTCTCCATTTACGGAACTTCTTTTGATGATTGCTTAAGCAACCTTGATCGACTTTTGCAGAGATGTCAAGAAACTAACCTCGTCTTAAATTGGGAGAAGTGCCACTTTATGGTTAATGAAGGTATTGTCTTGGGGCACAAAATTTCTGAAAGAGGTATTGAAGTTGATAAAGCTAAAGTAGATGCCATTGAAAAGATGTTGTGTCCTAAGCATATCAAAGGTATAAGAAGTTTACTTGGTCATGTTGGTTTCTATAGGAGGTTTATTAAAGACTCTAAAATTTCTAGGCCTCTCACCAATCTCTTACAAAAAGATGTTCCTTTTGTTTTTGATGATGATTGTGTAGAAGCATTTGAAATACTTAAGAAAGCCTTGATCTCTGCACCTATTGTTCAGCCACCTGATTGGAACTTACCCTTTGAAATTATGTGTGATGCTAGTGATTATGTTGTTGGTGCTGTTCTAGGACAAAGAGTTGATAAGAAATTAAATGTTATTCAGTATGCTAGTAAAACTCTAGATAGTGCCGAGAGAAATTATGCTACCACTCAAAAAGAATTTTTAGTAGTTGTTTTTGCTTGTGATAAGTTCAGACCTTATATTGTTGATTCCTCACACTAATCATGCTGCTATTAAATATCTTCTGGAAAAAAAGGATGCTAAACCTAGACTTATTAGATGGGTTCTCTTGCTACAAGAATTTGATTTGCATATTGTTGATATAGAAAGGGAGCTGAGAACCCCGTTGCAGACAACTTGTCTAGGTTAGAAAATGTTCTTGATGACCCACTACTATTGATGATAGCTTTCCTGATGAACAATTAAATGTCATAAATGCTTCTCATAATATTCCATGGTATGTTGATTATGCTAATTACATTGTTGCTAAATTTATACCACCTAGTTTCACATACCAGCAAAATAAAAAGTTTTTCTATGATTTAAGACATTACTTTTTGGGATGATCCACACCTTTTTAAAGAAGGAGTAGATGGTGTTATTAGACGTTGTGTACCTGAGCATGAACAGGAACATATCCTATACAAGTGTCACTCCGAGGCCTACGGAGGGCACCACGCTGGAGATAGAACTGCACATAAGGTATTGCAATCCGGTTTTTATTGGCCTACTCTCTTTAAGGATGCCCGTAAGTTTGGCTTATCTTGTGATGAGTGCCAGAGAATTGGCAATATTAGTAGACGTCAGGAAATGCCTATGAACTATTCACTTGTTGTCGGGGATATACCCGCGGTATGACCCGGCCGAAATTATAACCCGGCTGGGACTTGGTAAACCGGCAGAGAGTTAAGACAGATGGTAAACGGCAGGTGGTAAACCGGCAAACAGTTAAACCAGATGGTAAATTGGCAGACAGTTAAACCAGATGGTAAACCGGCGGACAGTTAAACCAGCAGACGGAATCGCCTGGGGGTAATAAGCCCGAGATGTTAAGAAGCCCAAGACGTTAAGAAGCCCATGAAGAGAAGCCCGTGAGGAGAAGTCGGAATAGTTTAAGTCTTAATCCGAGTTGGACTCTACATGCAACCCACCCCTTCAACTTATATAAGGAGGGGCAGGGCACCCCAAGAGGAGAGGAATAATTTTAAGGTTAGACACAACTAGGAGAGCCGGTTTACGGCGACTACCTCGTGATGATAATGAGACCTAGCCACAAACAGCATGTAGGGTTATTACCGGATGATGTTTCCCGGGGCCCGAAGATGTCTAAACCCTTGTCTTATGTTGCGTCTCTCGATTCCGATCAACCCCTCTCAAGCTACTACATAGATGCGTTGGCCTCACGACTAAGTCCTCACACTAGGACATCTGCCGTGACAATTCCACGACAGTTGGCGCCCACCGTGGGGCCTGCGCACGGTGGTGATGAGTTCTTGGAGGGATCTTTTCAGGGATCGTGAAGCTCGTAATGTGCCGGATGAAAAAATAACCAGTTTAGAAGGATCTACATCGTCATCATGGCAACCAGCCAGAACGACATATGCGATTGAGATAAAAAAAGAAGAAAAGAAGGCTACGACCCGGACGAGGAGTAAAATCCACAAGGGTTGGCCCGCCTCGTCCAATCTGGGTTGCCACCATGGTTTCATCGAGCCACTCCTACAGACTCGCTATCTTCTTGCGAGTTGCCATCGCCTGCACTGACCCGGTCGTCTCCGAGTTACTTCGACCTTAAGTTACCTCAAGTCACGGGCCCCCTCTGCCGTCCGCGTCAAAGTGACCCCGGACGAGCCGCCATCACCTTTGCCCGCTTTGCCGCTTGAGCCGCCGCTAGCACGCTTGGACCAAGTCGCCGCTCCTACTGATTTCATCGTGACTTGCTTCAATATGCCCCTATGGCCGACGTCAAACCCATCTCAAGCCCCTACGGCCAGTGTCAAGATGCTTTCAACAGGCCGACCCGCCTCCGCCTCACTGGAGCGAGCACCGAGCCGTTCCGCTCCTATAGCACAGACTCACCGGGGCCTTCCGAGCTACCCTTCGCTCAGACCCGCCGTTTTCTAAGGCACTGGTTTTTTACCTTTGCTCTAGAGAGCCGCCGCATCCTCAGATCGTCAGTTGTTTTTCTGCTGCTAAGGTCGCAGGCCTGCCTCAAATTGCCAGTCTTCGTCGCGTACTTTCAACGAGCTGATGGCGCTTCCAAAGATGTCGCCGCCGGTTCAATACTGTACTTGTCATGTCAACTAAAAAGACTAGGCTGGTCTACTATTTTCTCAATGGCTAGAGTCACGTTCGATGTGCTTGCAAGATCTGGATGGAAGAAAAGTCACAGTTAAAAAAGATTCGCTTGCAAGATCTCCATGGCTCGAAAGCGGAGACGGACGCAGGATCCGCTACTGCAGCTGCGCTTCACAGGCGGCTTCCCGTTGGCCGCCTCCATCTCCGTCGACCATCTCCACTGTAGCCATTTTGACATGTCCGCGCGTTGAGCGGGCCTTGCCTCTGCCGCGAGTCGCCGCACCTCACTCTAGCCCCCCTGCCAGCTCCGGCTGGCGGGCCGCAGGTCGTGTTGCCCTGGCTGCGCCGCCTCTCCACCCACCGTCGGCTCGCAGCACCTCTCAGCCCTCCGCCGACTCGCTGGTCCGCCTCGCCAAATCGCCGTTGCGGCCAAATCAAACCGCCGCCTCACAAGTTGCCGGCCTATCGCCTCGATCTCCTTCCTCGGGGCCTCTTGAGCCACCCACCTGGCCATCTGCTGCTGAGCCGCCACAGCCGTGTTTCCGCCTCTGCCCCTGCTTTGCTGCTTCACCATCCCGGCCTCACCTTGCTGCTGGAACAGTCGATGAGCCGCCTCGCCTCTGACGCCATTGAGGCGCCCTTGCTGGAGCGGTCTCACCTTCAGGCCATGGCTGGGTCACCTTCTCCAAGCCATTTTCAAATCAGCCATGACTCGAATTTTTTGCGAGCGGCCCGCCGTGTCTTCCTGACTCTGTCGCCGCACCAGGAACCGCCTTCTTCACCTCCATCACATAGAGCCGTCCGGCCAAGACCCGCCTCCATAGTGAGTCCACAGCTCCGCTTCTGTCATCATCGTCATGGCCAGCCCCGAAGCCACCCGATCTCGTTTTTCATGCCACCAGAGCACTTTGGAACCGGCAACTCCGCCTCGAGCCACTGCCGCATCTGCGACCTCTCATGAAGCGCCTCTGATAGGCCTTGACCCGCCTCCACCGGAGAGCCGCCGTCCCTCACCCGTGAACCGCCCGCCTTGACAACTCCGGCCCTGACCAGCGCCGCCCCGCATGTTTCCACCTTGCCGGGTCACAATATTACAGCCCGCACCTCTGCTCGTAAGACCGGCCATGGTCGTTCCCTCTGAGTGCCTGCGCTGACTACCTCCCGAGCCAGGTCCCGCGCCATGCTCCGTCGGGTTCAGCCCCGCCTCTGAGTCGCCTTGCGCCGGCCCCGCCGGGCTACGTCAAGCCGGCTGCCCGCCTCTGCCGCCGCTGGCGAGTAACCTGAGCCGCCACCGATGCGGAGCGCCCTCGCCTTGAATTGCCGCCTTGAGCGGCTATCCTCAAACAGTCTTATGACTCACCTCGCCGGCAGCGTGTGACCCGCCCGCGCACGCGTTCACTTCACCTCCGGGTTGGTGTGCCTTGAGCCGCCTCCTCCGCCGGTCTCTACTGCAAGCCCGCCCTTGTGGCCATCACAGAGCCGCCGCGCCTCGGGAAAAGAGTCGCCTCCGCTGTTGACCATCGGTCGCCACGACCGCGCAACAACCCGTCTCAACCTGAGGCGCCACTTGGTCAGCGCACGCCTGACCTGCCGAGCCTCTCTACTCTGTTCCGGTTCAGCCCAGGCCTCCCTTCTGCGGAACCGTTGGGTTCGAGCCGCCAACACCCTACATGAGCCGACGGGTTGACTTGTTTTGCCTGCCGCCGCTTGCCTGAGCCGCCATTAAACCGCCCGGGTCGCGCCGTGAGCCGTCGATTAGAGAAAAACGGCCTCACCTACCCTTGTTCGCCCGAGCCCCGCGAGCGGGCCCCACTCGCCTTGCTGTTTCCACGCCCCTGTTGGCAACAAGAAGAGAAGTTGACCCGGTGGGCTAAAAAAGGAGGATCTTTCTGAGACACCTGGTTCCGCGCTTTAAACTGCCACCTCCACTGCAGCCCTGAGAGAATGGCTAAATCACAGTTGAAGTTATTGGAGGTGATCTATGGACGCTATATACGACTCATTTTTCGTCCAGACAAATCAGGTGAAAACTGTCCAATCAATTCTTATTGATACATATATTGCTTTCTTTAAAAGTGCAATTACTCTGGTTTGCAAGTTCTCTAATGCAAGACAAGTTATCTACTGCGAAAGGGACTATTATATCACTGAGCTGTTGAAAGACTTATACCGGTTTATATCACGGTCAAATATGGAGAGTCTCAATCCAACTCCTCGAGTAGTCTTAAGACTCGGGGCTATGATGACATGACTCAGTAAATGTTGCCAGTTTAAGCAGATTCAAGAACTCCGGGTCATTGGAGGGAAGATAACCCGGTCCCGGAGACTATCGCCATATTGGTGAAAATTTAAAGGCCGTCAGAAAATGTCCGGCTTAAAAATAAGGATTCCGGTTTAAAATCTGGCTCAAGGGAAAGCTATCTCCCACAAAGTTTTGAAGCTCTCAATATCCGGTTTAAGAATTTCCGGTTCAAAAAGAATTAATCTCTCGCAAGTTCGAGTTCTCAGAAAAGTTAAAGGGACCAAAGAGAGTATGTTGCAAAGCACAACTCAAACATAGGTACCCGCCGAGCACAGCCAAAAAATATTACTTGGGGGCTCTTTGTTCTAAAGGACAAGAGTTTTTATGACCCTTGTAATAGGCTTAAAAGCCAGGCTTGGAAGCGAGGTGTATTCACCTAAAACCCCAGGTTATCCTGACTTTTTAAGTCTGCCACTCCGCCCAGGTAATCCTGGAATAACCCGCCGTACTTTTGACAAGTCAATCTTATATAGACCCTGAACTTGTCAAAGTTAAAACGACGATTGGTTGTGTGAGGTCGGGCTTGTAAGGTTTGTAAAACGATTTAACTCAGTGGCTGTGCGGCCCGTGAAAGCACTTGAGTTTTAGGCCTGGCCGCCTATGAAAGCCTTGATTTTTTGTTGTTGTTTGATTTGAACATTTTTGAGGTTTTTTCTCATGTGACACAGTAATACATGGTTAAACGGCCGATGAGGGTTGTGATGCCTTATGGTTTATACATGAAACTACCCGGTGTTTATTAACCCGGCTTGGCTTTGACTATAAGTCGCCAGTATATGATG
The DNA here is from genome assembly GCA_021605145.1 of Aegilops bicornis. Classification (NCBI taxonomy): domain Eukaryota; kingdom Viridiplantae; phylum Streptophyta; class Magnoliopsida; order Poales; family Poaceae; genus Aegilops; species Aegilops bicornis. The sequence continues at coordinate 39,168,224 of CM038672.1, forward strand.
AGAAAGTATCCGGTGTTTATTAACCAGGCCTGGCTTTGACTATAAGTCGCCAGTATATGATGAGAAAGTATCCGGTGTTTATTAACCCAGTCTGGCTTTGTTCATAAGCCGACAATATATGACAATTCAACAGAGCATTATGTGCTCAAATTTTTGGGTTATCACCCTTACTGCATTGGTTTGATAAGCCGGCAGTATGGTCAAATATCACAGGAACCGGTTTTCAAACCGGGTTATATTATTCAAATCTTTAATAGCCAACATGGCTGAATTTTTATGGTTATCAATAACCAGTATTATGATTGAGGTTTTCAAAAGTCGCTTTAGCGCAATGGCTATTATTTTATCAATGGATATGATTTATTCTACAATGGAAGGAATAGTCCCGAGTCGCTGCGGGCTTACGACCCGGTACTTGGGGGCTACATTATTCAAGTTGAGATTACATCAAATATACAAGTCCCATGTCACTGCCAGCATGCACCATGGCACTTGGGGGCTAATGCAAAGTCATTTTTTGCTCACTTTATTTAAGACCCGACTCATCACATTGTAATGAGCCAGCCCTTGGGGGCTACCAATTGCTCCTGTCAAATTTAAGGTATACAAGCTTTAATCCATTATATCGAAAGGTTTATTGCTCAGTTGGTAGAGTACAAAGCTCTTAACCTTGTGGACGTGGATTCGAGCCCCATGGTGGGGGTTACGTCATATGAAGTTATTTTCAATGAAGTATATATAAAGTGCTAGCTCAATATTATCTTACTGAGCCGGCCCTTGGGTGCTACACGTTGTTGTTGAAATTTACATGATCATATTTATAAAGTCCCTGCTCATTATTGCATAATGACCCGGCCCTTGGGGGCTACACTGGTTGAAGTTTTTATGAGCATAAGGCAATTTCAAGTCCTGTGTTGTCGCAAGCATGACAACCCGACACTTGGGGGCTACATATGTGGAATACTCAGTTCTGACTAGTGATTGAGATGAACAACATGGATTTCTTAAAAGTGGTAATATTTATATTGAAGCAAGTCTTAAGTCATTACTTTGCTCTGCTCAAGACTTGGGGGCTACAGGTAATATGGATATGAGGGAGAGAAATCTTCAAAATTCTCAGTTTTGACCCAACGTCAGCAAATTGATTATGAAGCTGGCTTATTGACCCAGATTTTCTAGAAGAAGGAAATGACAAGGAATTAAGGATGATCAGGTGCTGGCTTACAAAAGTTCTTAAACCGGAGCATAATCTATCATAATTGTTCTTGTGTTTGTTTTTACAGGATCAGTTTAACATGGATAAATCCAAATTAAACTGGGCTAATGTCGGGGATATACCCCGCCGTATGACCCCACTGTAGTTATAACCCGGTTGGGACTTGGTAAACTGGCAGAGAGTTAAGACAGATGGTAAACCGACAGGTGGTAAACCGGCAGACAGTTGAGACAGATGGTAAACCGGAAGACAGTTAAACCAGATGGTAAACCGACAGACAGTTAAACCAGATGGTAAACCGGCGGACAGTTAAACCAACATATGGAATCGCCTGGGGGTAATAAGCCCGAGACGTTAAGAAGCCCAAGACGTTAAGAAGCCCATGAATAGAAGCCCATGAGGAGAAGTCAGAATAGTTTAAGTCTTAATCCGAGTTGGACTCTACATGTAACCCGCCCCTTCAACTTATATAAGGAGGGGCAGGGCACCCCAAGAGGAGAGGAATAATCTGAAGGTTAGACACAACTAGGAGAGCCGGTTTACGGCGACTCCCTCGTGATGATAATGAGACCTAGCCACAAATAGCATGTAGGGTTATTACCGGATGATGTTTCCCGGGGCCCGAAGCTGTCTAAACCCTTGTCTTATGTTGCATCTCTCTATTCCGATCCACCCCTCTCAAGCTACTACATAGATGCATTGGCCTCACGACTAAGTCCTCACACTAGGACATCTGCCGTGACAATTCCACGACACTTGTTATTGAACCATTTGATATCTGGGGCTTTGATTATATGGGACCTTTTCCTTCCTCTAATGGGTATACACATATATTAGTTGATGTTGATTATGTTACTAAGTGGGTAGAAGCCATTCCAACTAGTAGTGTTGATCATAACACTTCTATTAAGATGCTTAAAATTTTCCCGAGGTTTGGAGTCCCTAGATATTTAATGACTGATGGTGGTTCACATTTTATTCATGGTGCTTTCCGTAAAATGCTTGCTAATATGATGTTAACCATTGAATTGCATCTCCATATCATCCTCAGTCTAGTTGTCAAGTAGAATTGAGCAATAGAGAGATTAAATTAATTTTGTAAAAGACTGTTAATAGATCTAGAAAGAATTGTTCTAAGAAACTTGATGCTGATTTGTGGGCTTATAGAACTGCTTATAAGAATCCTATAGGTATGTCTCCATATAAAATGGTTTATGGAAAAGCATGTCATTTACCTCTTGAACTAGAACATAAGGCATATTGGGCTATTAAAGAGGTCAATTATGATTTCAAACTTGCCGATGAGAAGAGGTTATTTGACATTAGCTTACTTGATGAATGGAGAACCCAAGCCTATGAGAATGCCAAGTTGTTTAGAGAAAAAGTTAAAAGATGGCATGACAAAGGGATAGAAAAGTGTGAGTTTAATGTAGGCGATCATGCTTTGCTATACAACTCTCGTTTAAGATTTTTTGCAGGAAAGCTTCTCTATAAATGGGAAGGCCCTTACATCCTCGAGGAGGTTTATCGTTCATGTGCCGTAAAAATCAACAACGCCGAAGGCACAAATCCGAAGGTGGTAAACGGTCAAAGAATCAAACATTATATCTCAGGTACTCCCATAAATGTTGGGACCAATATAATTGACACCGTAACACCGGAGGAGTACATTAGGGACACTTTCCAGAACGTTTCAGACTCCGAAAAGGAATAGGTATGTGGTACGGTAAGTAAAACGACTCCAAAACGTTTCCAATGATAAATTTTCTCCGTTTTGGAATATTTAAAAAATTAGGAAAATTAAAAATAGTCCGAAAGAGACACGAGGCGTACACAAGGGTGGAGGGCGCACCCTACCCCCTGGGTGCACCCCCCGACCTTGTGGCCACCTTGTGTGCCCTCCAGACTCCGTTTTCTTGCACGATACTTCTTATGGTCGGTAAAAAATCATTATATAATCTCCCGAAGGTTTTGACCACTGTACCACGACAATATCTCCTGTTTTTGTTTCGAGCTGTTTTTCTGACAGATCCAGATCACCATGACGTCTCCAAGCGCCCCAATGACAAGTTTTTCGAGAAGGTCATCAACCCCTACCTTGCGGAGGTGCTGCGACACCCTCAAGCCATTGAGATGCGTGAGGGGTGCTGCACATCCGCGATGTTGAGGGGCCGAAGAAGACCGAAAGCATGGAGGCAAGACTCGAAGCAATGGAGCAATAAGTTTTCAAGTGTCAAGGGATGGTGGAACGTGGACTCAACTCCAACCACATGATGATCGTGGAGTTCACAAATAAGCACAAGCTGGACCCTAAGAGCATTGAGGAGGCCATCTTTAGGCTTCATGAGAAAATCGAGCACCTCCAAGCCCAGATCTATGAACTGCAAAACCAAAACTGTGAGTATGAATATAGATTCAAGAGGATGAGTTTAGCTGCAGATTCGAGGATCCTGGAGACCCACTCATTGTTCTATGATGGTGAGCCTATGCCTTGGAAGATGGACGACAAACCTGCTTCATCAACAACCCCATCATCACCTCCTAAGAAAGAGACATAAATACATGGGTATGGGCACTCCCCTTGGCATCTGCCAAGCTTGGGGGAGATGTCCCGGTATCGTATCATAATCACACCTTTATCTTTATCGTTTTTCTTAGTTTGATCCTTTTGTTTATATCTTGATCTAGTAGAATAAAGTTTTAGTATGATCTAGCTTTGAGTTTTGTTTCGATCTCTATCTATGTAATCGAGTCTGTGAGATATATAATAAAGACTAGTTTTGAGTTGAGGGCTTTGCTTTCTTGCTATGATCTTAAGGGAATTAAATCAAAGAAAGAAATAAAAATATAATATATTGATCTTATGGAGAGTAATGACTTCACATATAAAGAGTATGATGAATAAAAGTTGTTGAGAGTTGACAAACATAGTTTTGGTCATTGTTGCAATTAATAGGAAGTAATAAAGAAAGAGAGGCTTCACATATAAATATACTATCTTGGACATCTTTTGTAATTGTGAGCACTCATTAAAATATGACATGCTAAAAAGTTGATGTTGGACAAGGAAGACAACATAATAGGTTATGTTTTCTTATATCCGAATAGAAGTTATATTGTCATGGATCATCCAACATGTTGAGCTTGGCTTTCCCTCTCATGCTAGCCAAATTGTGTGCACCAAGTAGAGATACTACTTGTGCTTCCAAACATCCCTTAACCCAGTCTTGCCATGAAAGTCCACCATACCTACCTATGGATTGAGTAAGATCCTTCAAGTAAGTTGTCATCGGTGCAAGCAATAAAAATTGCTCTCTAAATATGCATGATCTATTAGTGTGAAGAAAATAAGCTTTATACGAACTTGTGATATGGAAGAAATAAAAACGACGAATTTGCATAATAAAGGTCTTTATCACAAGCGGCAATATAAAGTGACGTTCTTTTGCATTAAGATTTTGTGCATCCAACCATAAAAGCGCATGACAGCCTCTGCTTCCCTCTGCGAAGGGCCTATCTTTTACTTTTATCTTCTACCCTTATACAAGAGTCATGGTGATCATCACCTTTCCTTTTTACACTTTTTCCTTTGGCAAGCACTATGTGTTGGATAGATCCGGATATATATATCCACTCGGATGTAGGTTATGTTGACATTACCCTTGAGGTAAAAGGTTGTGAGGCGAAACTATAAGCCCCTATCTTTCTCTGTGTCCAATTGAAACTTTGTACCCATAAGTATCGCATGAGTGTTAGCAATTGTGAAAGATTAAATGATAGTTGAGTATGTGGACTTGCTGAAAAGCTCTTATATTGACTCTTTCCGATGTTATGATAAATTGCAATTGCTCCAATGACTGAGATCATAGTGCGTTAGTTTTCAATAAAGTTTCTGATTCATACTTTACCTTGTGAACGAATTGTTACTTTAGCATAAGAAACTATATGGCATTATATGTTGTTGTCCTAAAGATAATCATGATACCCTCATGACCTTATTTTATTTTATCGACACCTCTATCTCTAAACATGTGGACATATTTATCGATTTTGGCTTTCGCTTGAGGACAAGCGAGGTCTAAGCTTGGGGAAGTTGATACGTCCATTTTGCATCATGCTTCTATATCAATATTTATTACATTATGGGCTGTTATTACACATTGTATCACAATACTTATGCCTTTTCTCTCTTATTTTATAAGGTTTACATGAAGAGGGAGAATGCTAATTTGGAATTCGGATGAAAAAGGAGCTAATATTAGAGACCTATTCTGCACAACTCCAAAAGTCCTAAAACTTCACAAAGCATGTTTTTGGAATATATAAAAAATATTGGGCGAAGAAAATACCAGCAGGGGGCCACCAGCCAGCCACAAGGTTTGAGGGCGCGCCCCCTGTCAAGCCTCCGGTGCCCATCTTCTGCTATATGGTGTGTTTTGACCTGGAAAAAAATCAAAAGGAAGCTTTCGGGACGAAGCGCCGCCGTCCCGAGGCAGAACCTAGGCAGAACCAATCTAGGGCTCCGGTGGAGCTGTTCTGCCGGGGAAACATCCCTCCGGGAGGGGCAAATCAAAGACATCGTCATCACCAACGACCCTCTCATTGAGAGGGGTCAATCTCCATCAACATCTTCACCAGCACCATCTCCTCTCAAACCCTAGTTCATCTCTTGTATTCGATCTTGGTCCCAAAACCTCAGATTGGTACCTGTGGGTTGCTAGTAGTGTTGATTACTCCTTGTGGTTGATGCTAGTTGGTTTATCCAGTGGAATATTGTACTTTCAAATCCTTAATGATAATTAATACTCCTTTGATTATGAACATTAATATGCTTTTTGAGTAGTTACGTTTGTTCCTGAGGACATAGGAGAAGTCTTGTTATCAGTAATCATGTGAATTTGGTATTCGTTCGATATTTTGATGAGATGTATGTTGTCTTTCCTCTATTGGTGTTATGTGAACGTCGACTACATGACACTTCACCATGATTTGGGCCTAGGGGAAAGCATTGGGAAGTAATAAGTAGATGATGGGTTGCTAGAGTGACAGAAGCTTAAACCCTAGTTTATGTGTTGCTTCGTAAGGGGCTGATTTGGATCCATATGTTTCATGATATGGTTAGGTTTACCTTAGTTCTTCTTTCATAGTTGCGGATGCTTGCGAGAGGGGTTAATCATAAGCGGGAGGCTTGTCCAAGGAAGGGAAACACCCAAGCACCGGTCCACGCACGTATAAAATTATCAAAATAACGAACGCAAATCATATGAGCATGATGAAAACTAACTTGACAACAATTCCATTTGTCCTCGGGGGCACTTTGCTTTATATAAGAGTTCGTCCAGGCTTGTCCTTTGCTACAAAAAGGATTGGGCCACCTTGCTGCACCTTGCTTACCTTTATTACTTGTCATTTCCTTCTGCTCCTCGTTGGGTTCAACACTCTTACTTATCGAAAGGACTACGATAGATCCCCTATACTTGTGGGTCATCATCGTGCTGCCGGAACTCATCCACTAGCTCGTCGTCTTGCTGGATCAAGAAGGTGTGGATGTCACCGAGCTGAACGTGTGCTGAACGCGGAGGTGACGTACGTTCGGTACTTGATCGGTTGGATCGCGAAGAAGTTCGACTACATCAATCGCGTTAATAAACGCTTCCGCTTACGGTCTATGAGGTTACGTAGACACACTCTCCCCTCTCGTTGCTATGCATCTCCTTGATAGATCTTGCGTGTGCGTAGAATTTTTTTTGTTTTCCATGCAACGTTTCCCAACAGCGGCATCCAAGCCAGGTCTATGCGTAGATGATATGCACGAGTAGAACACAAAGAGTTGTGGGCGGTGATAGTCATACCGCTTACCACCAATGTCTTATTTTGATTCGGCGATATTGTGGGATGAAGCGGCTTGGACCAACCTTACATGTCCACACACATGAGACCAGTTCCACCGACTGACATGCAACTAGTTTTGCATAAAGGTGGCTGGCGGGTGTCTGTTTCTCCTACCTTAGTTTAATCGAATTTGATTATGGCCGGTCCTTGAAGAAGGTTAAAATAAAAAACTTGATAATCACCATTGTGGTTTTTGCGTAGGTAAGAACGGTTCTTGCTAGAAGTCCGTAGCAGCCACGCAAAACTTGCAACAACAAAGTAGAGAACGTCTAACTTGTTTTTGCAGGGCATGTTGTGATGTGATATGGTCAAGATATGATGTGCTGTATGTTGATGTATGAGATGATCATGTTTTGTATCGACAACTGGCAGGAGCCTTAGGGTTGTCTCTTTATTGTATGAAATGCAAGCGCCATGTAATTGCTTTACTTTATCGCTATACGTTAGCAATAGTTGGCGAGATGACCCCGACGCAACGATGGAGATCAAGTGTCGAGCCGGTGACGATGGAGATCATGATGATGCTTTGGAGATGGAGATCAAAAGCATAAGATGATGATGGCCATATCATGTCACATATTTTGATTGCATGTGATGTTTATCCATTATGCATCTTATTTTTCTTAGAACGGTGGTAGCATTATAAGATGATCCCTTCACTAAATTTCAAGATAAAAGTGTTCTCCCCGAGTATGCACCGTTGCCAAAGTTCGTCATTTCTAAGCACCTTGTGATGATTGGGTGTGATATACTCTACGTTCACATACAATGGGTGTAAGACAGTTTTAGACATGCAGAATACTTGGGTTAAACTTGACGAGCCTAGCATGTACAGACATGGTCTCGGAACACTGGAGACCAAAAGGTCGAATGTGAGTCATATAGTAGATATGATCAACATAGAGATGTTCACCATTGATGACTACCCCATCTCACGTGATGATCGGACATGGGTTAGTTGATTTGGATCATGTATCACTTAGATAACTTGAGGGATGTTTGTTTAAGTGGGAGTTCATTAGTAATTTGATTAATTGAACTTAATTTACCATGAACTTAGTTTTGCATATCTAAGTTGTAGATCAATGGCCTGAGCTACCGTTCCCCTGAATTTTAATGCATTCATAGAGAAAGCTAAGTTGAAAGATGATGGTAGCAACTACACAGACTGGGTTTGTAACTTGAGGATTATCCTCATTGCTGCTCAGAAGAAATATGTCCTTGCTGCACCGCTAGGTGACAGACCTGTTGCAGGAGCTACTGCAGATGTTATGAACGTCTGGCAGGCTCGATCCGATGACTACTCCATAGTTCAGTGTGTCATGCTTTACGGCCTAGAACCAAGACTTCAAAGACGTTTTGAACGTCATGGAACATATGAGATGTTCCAAGAGTTTAAGTTAATATTTCGATCAAATGCCTGGGTTGTGAGATATGAAGTCTCCAACAAGTTCTATAGCTGCAAGATGGAGGAGAACAGTTCTGTTAGTGAACACATACTCAAAATGTCTGGGTATCATAACCACTTGACTCGGCTGGGAGTTGATCCTCCAGATGATAGTGTTATTGGCAGAGTTCTTCAATCACTGCCACCAAGCTACAAAGGCTTCGTGATTAACTATAATATGCAAGGGATGAATAAAACGATTCCCGAGCTCTTTGCAATGCTTAAGGCCATGGATGTAGAAATCAAGAAGGAGCATCAAGTGTTGATGGTTAACAAGACCACTAGTTTCAAGAAAAAGGGCAAGGCAAAGAAAGGGAACTTCAAGAAGAATGGCAAGAAACTTGCCACTCCCGGGAAGAAGCCCAAAGCTGGACCCAATCCTGAAACTGAGTGCTTCTACTGCAAAGGGAATGGTCACTGGAAGCGGAACTGCCCCAAATATTTGGCGGATAATAAGAATGGCAAAGTGAACAAAGGTATATTTGATATACATGTTATTGATGTGTACCTTACTAATGCTCGTAGTAGCACCTGGGTATTTGATACTGGTTCACTTGCTCATATTTGTAACTCGAAACAGGAGATGCAGAATAAACGAAGATTGACTAAGGACAAGGTGACGATGCGCGTCAGGAATGGTTCCAAGGTTGATGTGATCGCCGTCGGCACGCTACCTCTGCATCTACCTTCGGGATTAGTTTTAGACCTCAATAATTGTTATTTGGTGCCCGCATTGAGCATGAACATTATATTTGGATCTATTTTATTGCGAAACAGTTATTCATTTAAATCGGAGAATAATGGTTGTTCTATTTATACGAGTAATATCTTTTATGGTCATGCACCCTTGATGAATGGTCTATTCTTGTTGAATCTCGATTGTAGTGATACACATATTCATAATATTGATGCCAAAAGATGCAAAGTTGACAATGATAGTGCAACATACCTGTGGCACTGCCATTTAGGTCATATTGGTGTAAAGCACATGAAGAAACTCCATGCAGATGGACTTTTGGAGTCGCTTGATTATGAATCATTTGATACTTGCGAACCATGCCTCATGGGCAAGATGACTAAAACTCCGTTCTCCGAAACAATGGAGGGAGCTAATGACTTATTGAAAATAATACATACCGATGTATGCGGTTCGATGAGTGTTGAAGCACGCGGCGGGTATTGTTATTTTTTGACCTTCACAGATGATTTGAGTAGGTATGGGTATATCTACTTGATGAAACACAAGTCTAAAGCATTTGAAAAGTTTAAACAATTTCAGAGCGAAGTGGAGAATCATCGTAACAAGAAAATAAAGTTTCTACGATCTTATCGCAGAGGCGAATATTTGAGTTACGAGTTTGGCCTTCATTTAAAACAAAGTGGAATTGTTTCACAACTCACGCCACCTGGAACACCACAACTTAATGGTGTGTCCGAACGTCATAACACTACAAAAAAAATACGCTTCCGTGATGATACGTGTTTGTCATGGTGGGTCATGTTTTCTGTCATGCATGTACATCCATGACAAATTTATGACAGAATGAAGATAGTCATACCTATGCTGTCGTAGAAGTGTTCCATGACATTACCAAAATTATCATCACGGAAGTGTCCACTTCCATTGTCGTGGAATTGTCACGGCAGATGTCCTCTTGCAAGGACTTAATCGTGGAGCCATCGCAACTAGGAAGCTTAAAGGGGTTAATCGGGACAAAGGACACGAGAGGTTTTATACTAGTTCGACCCCTTGTGGTGAAGGAAAGCCTACGTCTAGTTGGGTTGGTATTTCTTGATGTTTCGATGACCAGGGAGCGAGATACGCTATGCCCGGCTCTCGATCAGTTGTTTCTTCCCCTAAACCGCCAGCGGGTCGTCCCCTTATATACACGGGTTGACGCCCTGCGGCCTACAGAGTCCCGACCGGCTCATAAACAGTGTCCGGCTCGGTGACTAGTTAATTCTACCTTACAATACAAGTCATGCCATCATAGCGGTTTACCACTACGGGCCTTAAGTCGTCTGTGGGCTTTAGACCCTTTATTGAACCGCCATCTTCACGCTTTGGTCTTGGGCTTCTTCTGATGAATCCCTCTTTGCGTAACATGGCCCCTCACGGGCGGCTTATACAAATAGTTATATCCCCAACATTAGGCCCCAGATTGATTTGGACCTGTTCATGTCAATCTTAAAATACCTTAAAAATAAACCTTCAATCTTCAGGCTGTTCAAAGGTTTTAACCCGCCGTGACATCATCCTCTGGATCCGGTTTAACCCGCCGTGATGTCATCCTCAATTAAATACATATATTTTATTCCATTATATCCTCCAACGGATCTTTTGCCTTTACTGACCATTCCGAAAACCGAGGCGTTGGGCCCGCTGGATAATGATGTTGGCCTACTCGTTTCTCGCGCCGTCTCAGTCAGCTTTCCCTTATAAATAAGTGTGACCTAGGTCTTTCCCATTCCCCTTCTTCAGTCGTCTTCCTCCTCGCACTGTTTCTCTACCGCTCGAGCTCTGCCGCCGCTGCCGCAGATCTCCTCGTCTTCTCCAACTTAGGCCGCTGCATCAACCTGACTTGACCAGAGAAACGCGACGGACCCCTGCAACAGCTCTGCATCCGTGAGTCCCTTTCTTTCCCTGCTTTTAGATCTGCATTACGGCCTCCCGAGTTTGTCGGTGTTCATCGCCGCCCGTTGCAAACCCTTGATAGATCTCACCCCCGACGCCCTTTTATGATCGTCAGATGGTATAGAACTGCTGCGGTAGCTGTTTCACCTCCATTTTATATGCAAACGGATCCCTTTTCCTTTGTTCAGAAGCTTCTTTCGAGTGTATGAACTTCTCTGCACTTGCTTTAGGTCTAGAAATTTTTTCTTTTCAGAATGACCATTTGATCCAAAATAATAGTTGTAACTTGTGAAACATGTTTGTTCCACCCGGAAGTGAAAAAACTGCCTCTGTCGAATATGTTTAACTGCTCATTAACACCTGTAGCGGCTTAATATTTATCGCATAGTCATCCATATATCATTAGGCCCCTTCTTAAGACGCCATCATGACTAGTTTTAAATATTCTCCTCCGGGTTAAATTTGAGCCGGATCCTCTTATTTTTGTCATAGGCCTCCATTTTTGTCATGGCACCTAAAGCAGCCAAGGCTCCTGTGACCTGTAATTGGGTCCCATCCACAGTCACGAGGAGTAAACTGTCTGAATTTGTGAAGTCTGGCCATCTACCTAAGAAGGAGGCCATGTCTTATCGTGCCCCTGACCCGTCTGAAGAGAGACCTCAACCCAAAGAGGGGGAGGTAGTAGTTTTTACGGATCACATGAGCCGGGGATTTGCCCCTCCCGGCTCAAAATTCTACAGAGAGGTTTTGAATTTCTTTGACCTTAGGCCTCAAGATATTGGACCCAATTCCGTGTCAAATATCTGCAATTTCCAAGTCTTCTGCAAGGTGTACCTGGGAGAGGAGCCAAATCTGCTTTTGTTCAGAGAGCTTTTCTATTTGAACCGGCAGAATGAACGTGCCAACGGTCCCGATCTTGAACTTGGCGGTATCTCAATTCAGCGGCGGAGAGATCGCCTTTTCCCTTATCTTTGAATCGCCGAGTCATCCGAAAGATTGGAATCAGACGTGGTTCTATTGCGAGGACACTTCCCCGCTAACGAGAGTCCTCTGCCCGGCTTCCGCGCTCTGTGCCTTGAGTCCAACCATCCGCTAGCGGACAAGCTAACTGCTATTGAGCGTCTGCCTCTCAATCCCACCATAAAAAGGATCAAAGCTCTTTTGGGAAATGGCCTGAACGACATTGATCTGGTCCGAGTTTGGGTCGCTTGGCGAGTACTTCCGTTAAGCCGCCATCCCGGCTTAATGTATACCTATTCAGGCGAAAAGGATGATCCACTGCGTCATAGCCCTGGCGACTTACCAGATGATGTGGTGGAAGCTACAACCCGATCGGCTTGAAGGAGGGCACGATAACTAGCGCCTTCGGCTTACTTCTCTTCAGAAGAAGAACCCGCCCTTGCAAAGGAGTCATCAACCTTAATAAATACTCCTAGCCTTGTCACACCTTACTTTTACTTATAATTTCTTATCTTTTTTCACAGGCCGATGACAATTTTTGGAAGGTCCAGTATGACCATGAGGCTGCTAAACAAGCCAGGACAGCCAAAAAGACCGAAAGGAAAGCTGCCAAAACCGGAACTTCAAAGAAGAAGAAACCCAACGCTTCCGATTTACTCAAATTGGATGACACTTCTTCGGATGATGAGGAGTTAATCCCGTATTCTCTTAACTCCTTTGTCATTATTTTATTGACATTTCATCCTTTCAGGAGGATACGGGGCACAGCCAAGCGGTTGGCGAAGAGGTAACTATAATTTCCTCCGACTCAGAGCCTTTGCCCAAGCAAAAAATCCGAAAGGTGACCCGGAAAGTAAGATTTTCACATCCTCTAGCTTATCAAGATCCTCAATTTCTTTTGAAGCAACAACAGTTTGAAAGCCAGAGGCAAACCAGGACCAGCAAGGATGCAGAACTCTCCTCCGCTTACTCGACGTAACTAGGAAGCGAGAAGCGAGGTTATCTCCGATTTGCGTTCTATTTTTCCTTTGGCGGGTTTAATTCGCCAACCTCTCAATTCATCGACTCCAATTATCAGGATACCTCTCCTTCCTCCGTGAGTCCATGCAATCAAACATGCCGTCTTTCAAAACTGCTCCCGGGTACTGTAACTTTAGTTACTTTAGGCTTTTACCTTACTCATGCTTTAATATTCATCCTTCTACCTTTGTTGACAGCATGCAAGTGAAACCCAGCAAGAGGGCAAAGAATAATAAGCCGTCTCAAGACCTGATTGTAGCTGAACCGGCGCCTGATATGTCTGCTCCAGCCAGCTCCACCCATCAGCCACCTGAACCGGCTTCTGACATTCCGGTGCGAACCTCTGACCCGCCTGCCGAAGATACTCTCAATAGCTACGATAACTCGGGAGCTCCTAGCCCGGTCAAAACAACTGACCCGGAAGTTGAAGCGTTGAAAAGCCAGTTTATTGAACCGGGGCAGCCTACTGTCCTTGCAAATGTACTGCCAAGGAAGAACTTGTGGAACGCCAAAAGGCCAAGCAGGACATTACTGATTATACTCACCTAAGCATTGGTGATATAGTCTCGTGCTATCTGAATCAAGTGCATAATAGCCGTGACCTGGAAATTGACATGGTGAAACAAATACAGCACAAATATGAGGTATAACTTATACTGTTTTCCTGAATTTTACCTACTGTACCAGCCCCCAAGTCTACTGCTTATGAATAAATATGCTATAGACTTAGAAATCACTTCTTGTTGATATCTCGGTTTAAAGAGAATATATTTAACCCGGTTATAGCATGATAGTTTTGAACTTGCGATACACATTAGCCCCCAAGTGTCAAGTATCTTTACTTGTAAAGTGCTTGAGACTTAATATGCATAACCCGGCATGGTAGATAAAAAATTCTTCAGCATACATTAGCCCCCAAGTGTCAAGTATCTTTATTTGTAAAGTGCTTGGGACTTAATATATCTTACCATGATTCTTATCGTAACTCAGTATCAATGCAGGTCACCATAAGTCAATTTGAGTCAGAGATTGCTGACCTGAAGAGCCGTTTGACAACTCAAGAGCTTGAAACTCAAAAAGCCAACTCCAAATTTGAATTCAGCATCTCTGAACAAGAGAAGTTGAAGAAAAATTTTGAATCAGAGAAGAAATCTAGGCTGATGAGAAGGCTTCACTGGTGACCCGGGCTGAGACGGCAGAGGCTTCACTTGCAGAAGCAACAACCGAGCTGTCCAACTTAAAGCGGTCATATATCTCAAATGGTCTCAGCCATCTTCGGTAAGCTATTGTTCATAACTCCAAACATTGCAATCCTTCCCCTGATTATTGCTTTTATCGTTAACTCCGGCTTACCTTTATGTTTGTGAACACACAGGGCCCAGGAGCACCAACCTCAAGCAGAACATGCTGGTCAAACTTAAGGCGGTTTACACTCTAGTGGAGCAGCTGTACACCGGTCAAAAGCGTGCTTTAGCTGTTGTAGCCTTATCAAATACCACTCCTCACCTTACGCAAGGCGTCTTTGAAGTGTCTCGCTTGCTACCTCGGCGGATCCAGGATTTAAGGCGGGCATCTTCAAGAGCTGGGGCCGTAGCCGCATTGAGCCGGGCAAAAGAATGGATTCCAGAACTAGACCCGTCCGACCTTGCTCTTGGATACCCGAGTCTGAAGGAAGATGGGAGCGTATTTGATGATCATGATTTCACCGCCTGCGTCAAAGTCATACGTCCCGTGGCTACCCTTATTGGGAACGATACTGACCTCTCCAAGTACTCTTTGGGCTATGACAGCGAGAACCGGAGAATTCCAAACACTCCATATGATCAAGTCAGCCTGATTCCTCCAACGCGTAAGCATACTTTTGCCCCTGAAGTGGACCCAGCCGGTTTAATAGACGATGAAGCTGAGTTTGAAGCCTTGAGTGGCATTGATCGGGCCTCGTCAACCTTCTAGGACAAAGAAACCAATGGAGAGGCGGAGAAGGATAACCCGGAACCATCAAGCCCACCAAAGGAGTGAACCGCCAGGCATTATGACTTTGCAAAAAATAATGCTTCATTATTCAGACTCGGGGAGTCTTGTAATAGGGTCAAAAAAACCTCTTAACTTTGTCATGCCTTCGCGCATGTTTGTGGCGCTTAACACTTTCATAAGACGCCATTGTTATATACTTCCAGCTTATGTTGATCTTTCCTTGATGTCAAAAAATTCTTCTTGCTTTAACCTGTATATAAAACAAAATAGAATTCCCTTGGCGACTTATCGCATCCAGGGTTACATAAAGTATTGATAACCCGGAGTATGAACCAAAACATCATATAAAGGCCTGTTTATGATTATGATCACAATAGCATACCTGCGGTCTTAGTTGGTATATACTCGCCGGCTTATGTGACCCAAATCAGAGAGTTAATTTAACTCCTGACAGTTGGCACATATAATGTTTACCTGGCCCTTAATAACATTTATACTTACAGAGTACAATGAATAGTAAACCTAATTTCAAAGGCCACTGATTCGAATACAATCAGTGAACCGTTCCAAAGGGGTTAAGCTAAGATTCGAATACGATCATATAGCCCCCAATGGCTTTGGCGATGCCGATCAAGTGGGTATCGACAGCTATGTTCTCTTTGGTTCGAATACAACCTATGTTTGAACAGGAAGCCCTCAAGTGACCATGAGAATTGTTTAATGACGCTGATTCGAATACGATCCACGTCAGACCCAAAGGGGTTAAGCTATGATTCAAATATGATCAAGAAGCCCCCAAGTGGGTTTGGCAGTATGCCGATCAACTGGGTATCGACAACTATGTTCTCTTTGGTTCGAATACGACCTATGTTTGAACAGGAAGCCCCCAAGTGACCATGGCTAGATTCAGCTATGATCATAAGCCAGACCAAAGGGAAAGAAGCTGGATTCAGATATGATCCGTTCCCTGTTGGTCGTTTCCACCACGTGGTAAAAAAGATATATAAACCTTTGAAGATGGAAAGAAAAAGAGGTCCTGCTTTATTGCTTTATATAATATATACATTGCTAAAAAAAGGAAAAAAACATATATATATATCCTGAGAGCCGGTGGCTCAAGTATAGTAAGGCCGAAGATGAGCTATGTTCCACGGCCAGTGGGTCTCTTCCTCCGATTTACGTGAGTCTTTGTGCTCCCGAACATCGATAAGGTAGTATGACCCGTTGTTCAGATTTTCTTGACCACAAAGGGTCCTTCCCAAGGAGGGATAGCTTGTGCATAGCAGATCGATCTGGATGAGCCGGAGCACTAAGTCGCCTTCCTGAAAGGCTCTGCTTCTAACCCGGCGGTTGTGATAGCGGCGCATCTTGCTGGTAAATCGCCGAGCGGGCTATTGCCAAGTCTCGCTCCTCATCCAACAAGTCAAGTGCATCCTGACGAGCCTTTTCATTATCAGCTTCAACGGAAGCCGCCACTCGGGGTGAGTTGTGCTGGATGTCACTTGGCAGAACTACCTCTGCTCCGTACACCATGAAGGTGTATAACTTGTAGATCTGTTAGGCGTTGTGTTGATACTCCATAGCACAGAGGGTAGCTCCTCCACCCAACAACCCGGAGTTTGCTATAAGGGGACCAAGAGCCGGGGTTTGATACCCTTCATGATCTCTTGATTAGCTCTCTCTGCTTGACCATTAGATTGAGGATGAGCAACAACTGAAACATCAAGCCGGATATGTTCTCGTTGACAGAACTCTTCCATGGCACCCTTGGAGAGATTAGTACCATTATCAGTTATGATGCTGTGTGGAAAGCCAAAACGAAAAATCACCCTTTTCATGAACTAAACCGCCATGGCTGCATCACACTTACTGACCGGCTCTGCCTCAACCCACTTGGTGAATTTATCCACTGCCACCAAAAGGTGCGTCTTCTTATCCTTAGACCTTTTGAAAGGTCCAACCATGTCAAGCCCCCAGACTGCAAATGACCAAGTAATTGGAATCATCCTTAATTCTTGAGCCGACACATGAGCTTGTCGTGAGAATTTTTGACATCCGTCAGATCTCACGACGGATCCTCCGCATCAGCATGAGCCGTCAGCCAATAGAAACCATGACAGAAAGCCTTGGCCACCAGAGATTTTGAGCCGACATGATGACCACAATCTCCTTCATGGATCTCATGAAGTATCTCCTGACCCTCCGCAGGCGACACACAACGTTGAAACGCCCCAGTAATGCTACGGTGATGTAATTCACCATGAACAATTGTCATATATTTGGACCGCCTGATGATTTGTCTTGCCAAGGTCTCGTCCTCAGGTAACTCTCCCCGGGTCATATAGGCCAAATATGGGACTGTCCAATCTGGGATAACGTGGAGAGCCGCCACCAAATTTGTGCCTCAAGATGCAGCCTGCTAGCTCTTCCTCTGTAGGCACTTTGATGAAGGGTTATGCAAAACATCAAGAAAGGTATTAGGCGGCACCGGCCACGCCGAGACCCCAGCCGGCTCAAAGCATCAGTCGCCTCATTCTTCCTCCGATCAATGTGCTCCACTTGATAACCCTTGAAGTGTCCAGCCACCACATCAACTTCACGACGATAAGCCGCCATCAGGGGATCCTTGGAGTCCCACGTGCCTGACACCTATTGAGCAACAAGGTCTGAGTCGCCTAAGCACCTTACCCGGCTCAAATTCATCTCTTTAGCCATCCGGAGACCATGGAGTAAAGCCTCGTACTCAGCTGCATTGTTAGTACAGGAAACATAAGCGGAGCACATAACAAAATTTGTCACCTCGGGGAAGTTAAGCGACTCCAGCCCCTGAGCCCTCCAACTGCCTGGACCCATCAAAGTGAATAGTCCAATATGTGTTATCTGGCTTCTCCTCAGGTGCCTGTAATTCTGTCCAATCATTGATAAAGTCCACCAAGGCTTGAGACTTAATAGTTGTACGTGGCATGTACTTCAAACCATGAGGCCCAAGCTCAATAGCCCACTTGGCGACTCGTCCTGTGGCTTCCCTGTTCTGGATGATGTCTCCCAAGGGGGCAGAACTTACCACGGTTATAGGATGACCCTGGAAATCTTGCTTGACACGGCTTGCCATAAACACCCCATAAACAAGTTTCTGCCAATGTGGATACCTTTGCTTGGACTCAATGAGCACCTCACTGATGTAGTAAACCGGCCGTTGAACTGGATGCTCCTTGCCAGCCTCCTTGCGCTCCACCACAATGGCCACACTGACAGCTCGGGCGTTAGCAGCCACATATAACAGCAATGGCTCTCTATCAATGGGAGCCGCAAGGACCGGCAAATCACACAACTGTCTCTTTAAATCCTCAAAGGTGTTGGGGAACGTAGTAATTTCAAAAATTTTCCTACGCACACGCAAGACCATGGTGATGGCATAGCAACGAGAGGGGAGAGTGTCTGTCCACGTACCCTCGTAGACCGTAAGCGGAAGCGTTATAACAACGCGGTTGATGTAGTCATACATCTTCACGATCCGACCGATCCAAGTACTGAACGTACGGCAACTCCGGAAGTTCAAAGACACGCTCAAATTTCGATGACGATCCCGGGCTCCGATCCGGCAAAGCGTCGGGGATGACTTCCACAAGACGACGGCGTGGTGACGATGATGATGCTCCACCGACGCAGGGCTTCGCCTAAGCTCGCGAAGATATGACTTCACCGGGCGCAGGGCTTCGCTAAGCTCGGCTGACGATATGACCGAAGTGGAATATGGTGGAGGGCACCGCACACGGCTATGGAACGATCCGTAGATCAACTTGTGTGTCATGGGGTGCCCCTGCCTCAGATATAAAGGAGCAAGGGGGGTGCGGCCAGCCCAAGGCGAAGGCGCTGGAGGAGTCCTACTCCCACCGGGAGTAGGACTCCCCTTCCTAGTTGGATTAGGATTGGGGAGGGGAAGAGGGAAGGCGCCGCCTCTCTCCTTGTCCTATTCGGACTAGAGGGGAGGGGCGTGGCCTGCCCGGGCCGCCCTTTCCTCTTCTCCCTATGGCCCATCAAGGCCCATTGACCCCGGGGTTCCGTAATCCCGTGTTCGGTAACTTCTGTTTTCATCCGGAACCTTCCAAGTCCAAACATAGGCTTCCAATATATCAATCTTTATGTCTCGACCATTTCGAGACTCCTCGTCATGTCCGTGATCACATCCGGGACTCCGAACAACCTTCGGTACATCAATATTTATAAACTCATAATGAACTCACATCAAACGTTGTTGCGCGTGCGGACCCTACGGGTTCGAGAACTATGTAGACATGACCTAGAACCATTCTCGGTCAATAACCAATAGCGGAACACGGATGCCCATATTGGTTCCTACATATTCTACGAAGATCTTTATCGGTCAAACCGCATAACGACATACGTTGTTCCCTTTGTCATCGGTATGTTACTTACCCGAGATTCGATCGTCGGTATCCAATACCTAGTTCAATCTCGTTACCGTAAGTCTCTTTACTCGCTCCGTAATACATCATCTTACAACTAACTCATTAGTTGCAATGCTTGCAAGGCTTATGTGATGTGTATTACCGAGAAGGCCCAGAGATACCTCTCCGACAATCGGAGTGACAAAACCTAATCTCGATTCATGCCAACTCAACATATACTTTTGGAGACACACAGAGAGTACCTTTATAATCACCCGATTACGTTGTGGACGTTTGGTAGCACACAAAGTGTTCCTCCGTAAACGGAGTTGCATAATCTCATAGTTGCAGGAACTTTGTATAAGTCATGAAGAAAGCATAAGCAACATACTAAGCGATCAAGTGCTAAGCTAACGGAATGGGTCAAGTCAATCACATCATTCTCCTAATGATGTGATCCCGTTAATCAAATGACAACTCATGTCTATGGTTAGGAAACATAACCATCTTTGATTTAACGAGCTAGTAAAGTAGAGGCATACTAGTGACACTCTGTTTGTCTACGTATTCACACATGTATTATGTTTCCGTTAATACAATTCTAGCATGAATAATAAACATTTATCATGATATAAGGAAATAAATAATAACTTTATTATTGCCTCTAGGGCATATTTCCTTGGGCCTCCCACTTGCACTAGAGTCAATAATCTAGATTACACAAGAATGATTCTAACACCCATGGAGTCTTGGTGTTGATCATGTTTTGCTCGTGGAAGAGGCTTAGTCAACGGGTCTACAACATTCAGATCCGTATGTATCTTGCAAATCTCTATGTCTCCCACTTGGACTTGGTCCCGAATGGAATTGAAGCGTCTCTTGATATGCTTGGTCCTCTTGTGAAATCTGGATTCCTTTGCCAAGGCAATTGCACCAAAGATTGTCACGAGAAGATCTTCATTGGTCCCGATGCACTAGGTATGACACCTAGATCGGAAATGAACTCTTTCATCCAGACTCCTTCATTTGTCGCTTCAAGCAGCTATGTACTCGCTTCACATGTAGATCCCGCCACGACGCTTTGTTTAGAACTGCACCAACCGACAGCTCCACCGTTTAATAAAAATACGTATCCGGTTTGCGATTTAGAATCGTCGGGATCGATGTCAAAGCTTGCATCGACGTAACCATTTACGATTAGCTCTTTGTCACCTCCATATACGAGAAACATATCCTTAGTCCTTTTCGTGTATTTCAGGATGTTCTTGACCGCTGTCCGATGATCCACTCTGGATTACTTTGGTACCTTCTGCCAAGCTTATTGCTAAGCATACGTCAGTCTGGTACACAGCATTGCATACATGATAGAGCCTATGGCTGAAGCATAGGAACATTTTTCATTTTCTCTCTATCTTCTCATTGTGGTCGGCATTGAGTCCGACTCAATTTCATACCTTGTAACACAGTGTAAAAGACCTTTCTTTGCTCGATCCATTTTGAACTTTTTCAAAACTTTATCAAGGTATGTGCTTTGTGAAAGTCAATTAAGCGTCTTGATCTATCTCTATAGATCTTGATGCCCAATATGTAAGCAGCTTCACCGAGGTCTTTCATTGAAAAACTTTTATTCAAGTATCCTTTTATGCTATCCAGAAATTCTATATCATTTCCAATTAATCATATGTCGTCCACATATAATATCGAAATGCTACTGAGCTCCCACTCACTTTCTTGTAAATACAAAGGCTTCTCCAAAAGTCTGTATAAAACCATATGCTTTGATCACACTATCAAAGCGTTTATTCCAACTCCGAGAGGCTTGCACGGACCATAAATTGATCATTGGAGCTTGCACACTTTGTTAGCACCTTTTGGATCAACAAAACCTTCGGTTGCATCATATACAACTCTTCTTCTAGAAATCCATTCAAGAATGCAGTTTTTACATCCATTTGCCAAATTTCATAATCATAAAATGCAGCAATTGCTAACATGATTCGGACAGACTTAAGCATCGCCACGGGTGAGAAAGTCTCATCGTAGTCAACCCCTTGAACTTGTCGAAAACCTTTTGCAACAAGTCGAGCTTTATAGATGCGATTATATTACCATCGTCGGTCTTCTTCTTAAAGATCCATTTATTCTCAATGGCTTGTCGATCATCGGGCAAGTCAACCAAAGTCCATACTTTGTTCTCATACATGGATCCCATCTCAGATTTCATGGCTTCAAGCCATTTTATGGAAGCCGGGCTCACCATCGCTTCTTCATAGTTCGTGAGGTTCACCATGATCTAGTAGCATGACTTCCGAATAGGATTACCGTACCACTGCAGTGCGGATTTTATTCTGGTTGATCTCTGAAGTTCGGTGACAACTTGATCTGAAGTTTCATGATCATTATCATTTTCTTCCTCGCTAACTGGTGTAGGTGTCACGTAAACCGATTTACGTGATGAACTACTTTCCAATAAGGGAGCTGGTACTATTACCTCATCAAGTTCCACTTTCCTCCCACTCACTTCTTTCGAGAGAAACTCCTTCTCTAGAAAGGATCCATTCTTAGCAACGAATGTCTTGCCTTCGGATCTGTGATAGAAGGTATACCCAATTGTCTCCTTTGGGTATCCTATGAAGACACATTTTTCCGATTTGGGTTCAAGCTTATCAGGTTGAAGTTTTTTCACATAAGCATCGCAACCCCAAACTTTCAGAAACGACAACTTTGGTGCTAAACCATAGTTCATAAGGTGTCGTCTCAACGGATTTTGACGGTGTCCTATTTAACGTGAATGCGACCGTCTCTAAAGCATAACCCCAAAACGATAGCGGTAAATCGGAAATAGACATCATAGATCGCACCATATCTAGTAAAGTACGACACGATGTTGGGACACACCATTACGCTGTGGTGTTCCGGTTGCGTGAGTTGCGAAACTATTCCGCATTGCTTCAAATGTAGACCAAACTCGTAACTCAAATATTCTCCTCCACGATCAGATCGTAGAAACTTTATTTTCTTGTTATGATGATTTTCAACTTCACTCTGAAATTCTTTGAACTTTTCAAATGTTTCAGATTTATGCTTCATCAAGTAGATATACCCAGATTCCGCTTAAATCATCCGTGAAGGTGAGAAAATAACGATATCCGCCATACGAGCTTCAAAATTCATCGGACCACATACATCTGTATGTATGATTTCCAATAAATCTATTGCTCTCTCCATACAACCGGAGAACGGTGTTTTAGTCATCTTGCCCATGAGGCACGGTTCGCAAGTACCAAGTGATTCATAATCAAGTGATTCCAAAAGTCCATCCGTATGGAGTTTCTTCATGCTTTTACACCGATATGACCTAAACGGCGGTGCCACAAATAAGTTGCACTATCATTATCAACTCTGCATCTTTTGGCTTCGACATTATGAATATGTGTATCACTCTTGCCGAGATTCAACAAGAATAGACCATTCTTCAAGGGTGCATGACCATAAAAGATATTACTCATATAAATAGAACAACCATTATTCTCTGATTTAAATGAATATCCGTCTCGCATCAAACAAGATCCAGATATAATGTTCATGCTCAACGCCGGCACCAAATAACAATTATTTAGGTCTAAAACTAATCACGAAGGTAGATGTAGAGGTAGCGTGCGATTGCGATCACATTGACTTTGGAACCGCTTTCCCACGCGCATCGTCACCTCGTCCTTTGCCGATGCTCGCCTATTCAATACGTAGTCCCCTGTTTTGAGTTGCAAATATTAGCAATGTAACCAAAGATCAAATACCCAGGTGCTACTACGAGCTCTAGTAAGGTACACATCAATAACATGTATATCACATATACCTTTGTTCACCTTGCCATCCGTCTTATCCGCCAAATACTTGGGGCAGTTCTTTTTGAAGTTTCCCTTCTTCTTCCCTTTGCCCTTTTTCTTGAAACTAGTGGTCTTGTTGACCATCAACACTTGATGCTCTTTCTTGATTTCTACCTCATGCTTTTTAGCATTGCGAAGAGCTCATGAATTGTCTTAGTCATCCCTTGCATATTATAGTTCATCACGAAGCTCTTGTAGCTTGGTGGCGATGATTGGAGAATTACATCAATGACACTATCATCCAGGAAGATTAACTCCCAGCTGAATTAAGTGATTATTATACCCGGACATTTTGAGTATGTGCTCCTTGTGAACTATTCTCCTCCATCTTACAGCTATAGAACTTATTGGAGACTTCATATCTCTCAATCCGGGCATTTGCTTGAAATATTAACTTCAACTCTTGGAGCATCTCATATGCTCCATGACGTTCAAAACGTCGTTGAAGACCCGGTTCTAAGCCGTAAAGCATGGCACACGAACTATAGAGTAGTCATCGACTTTGCTCGCTCGACGTTCACAACTTCGGCGTTGCTCTACAAAGAAGTTCGGCACCCAGCCGGTGCTTCCAGACGTAATTCTTACAGGCAGCAATGAGGATAATCCTCAAATTACGGACCCAGTCCGTGTAATTGCTACCATCATCTTTCAACTTTGCTTTCTCAAGGAACGCATTAAAATTCAACGGAACAACAAAGACGAGCCATCTATCTACAAAGAAACATAGACAAGCAAAATACTATCGGTACTAAGTTCATGATAAATTTAAGTTCAACTAATCATATTAAAAACTCCCACTTAGACAGATATCTCTCTAGTCATCTAAGTGATTACGTGATCCAAATCAACTAAACCATAACCGATCATCACGTGAGATGGAGTAGTTTTCAATGGTGAACATCACTATGTTGATCATATCTACTATATGATTCACGCCGACCTTTCGGTCTCCGTGTTCCGAGGCCATATCTGCATATGCTAGGCTCGTCCAAGTTTAACTCGAGTATTCTGCGTGTAAAACTGGCTTGCACCCGTTGTAGATGGACGTAGAACTTATCACACCCGATCATCACGTGGTGTCCGGGTACTACGAACTTTTAGCAGCGGTGCATACTCAGGGAGAACACTTCTTGATAATTTTAGTGAGAGATCATCTTATAATGCTACCGTCAATCAAAGCAAGATAAGATGCATAAAGGATAAACATCACATGCAATCAATATAAGTGATATGATATGGCCATCATCATCTTGTGCTTGTGATCTCCATCTCAAGCAATCACATGACCACCATTGTCACCGGGCGCGACACCTTGATCTCCATCGTAGCATCATTGTCGTCTCGCCAACTATTGCTTCTACGACTATCGCCATCGCTTAGTGATAAAGTAAAGCAATTACATGGCTTTTGCATTTCATACAATAAAGTGACAACCATATGGCTCTCGCCGATTGCCGATAACCCGGTTACAAAACATGATCATCTCATACAATAAAATATAGCATCACGTCTTGACCATATCACATCACAACATGCCCTGCAAAAACAAGTTAGACGTCCTCTACTTTGTTGTTGCAAGTTTTACGTGGCTGCTACGGGCTGAGCAAGAACCGTTCTTACCTACGCATCAAAACCACAACGATAGTTTGTCAAGTTGGTGCTGTTTTAACCTTCGCAAGGACCGGGCGAGCCACACTCAGTTCAACTAAAGTGAGAGAGACAGACACCCGCCGGTCACCTTTAAGCAACAAGTGCTCAAGCGGTGAAACCGGGCCTCGCGTAAGCGTCACGCGTAATGTCGGTCCGGGCCGCTTCATCTCACAATACCGCTGAACCAAAGTATGACATCTTTGGTAAGCAGTATGACTTATATCGCCCACAACTCACTTGTGTTCTACTCGTGCATATGACATCAACGCATAAAACCAGGCTCGGATGCCTTTGTTGGGGAACGTAGTAATTTCAAAAATTTCCCACGCACACGCAAGACCATGGTGATGGCATAGCAACGAGAGGAGAGTGTCTGTCCATGTACCCTCGTGAGACCGTAGAAGCGGGCGTTATAACAACGCGGTTGATGTAGTCGTGCGTCTTCACGATCCGACCGATCCAAGTACCGAACGCACGGCACCTCCGGAGTTCAAGACACGCTCAGCTCGATGACGATCCCCGGGCTCCGATCCAAAGAAAGCGTCGGGGATGACTTCCACAAGACGGCGGGCGTGGTGACGGCGATGATGCTCCACCGACGCAGGGCTTCGCCTAAGCTCCGCGATGATCCGACTTCACCACAGGTGGCTTCGCCTAAGCTCCATGACGATATGACGAAGTGGAATATGGTGGAGGGGGCACCGACACGGCTAAGGAACGATCCGTAGATCAACTTGTGTGTCATGGGGTGCCCCCGCCCTCGTATATAAAGGAGCAAGGGGGGTGCGGCCAGCCCAAGGCGGCGCTGGAGGAGTCCTACTCCCACCGGGAGTAGGACTCCCCCCCTTTCCTAGTTGGATTAGGATTGGGGAGGGGGAAGAAGGAAGGGGGCGCCGCCCCCCCTCTCCTTGTCCTATTCGGACTAGAGGGGGGAGGGGGGCGCGCGGCCTGCCCTGGCCGGCCCTTTCCTCTTCTCCCTATGGCCCATCAAGGCCCATTGACCCCGGGGTTCCGTAACCCCGGTGTTCCCGTAACTTCCTGCTTTCATCAGGAACCTTTCCAAGTCCAAACATAGGCTTCCAATATATCAATCTTTATGTCTCGACCATTTCGAGACTCCTCGTCATGTCCGTGATCACATCCGGGACTCCGAACAACCTTGGTACATCAATATTTATAAACTCATAATGAATCGTCATCGAAGCGTTAAGCGTGCGGACCCTACGGGTTCGAGAACTATGTAGACATGACCTAGAACCATTCTCGGTCAATAACCAATAGCGGAACCTAGATGCCCATATTGGTTCCTACATATTCTACGAAGATCTTTATCGGTTAAACCGCATAACGACATACGTTGTTCCCTTTGTCATCGGTATGTTACTTACCGAGATTCGATCGTCGGTATCCAATACCTAGTTCAATCTCGCTACGGTAAGTCTCTTTACTCGCTCCGTAATACATCATCTTACAACTAACTCATTAGTTGCAATGCTTGCAAGGCTTATGTGATGTGTATTACCGAGAAGGCCCAGAGATACCTCTCCGACAATCGGAGTGACAAAACCTAATCTCGATTCATGCCAACTCAACATATACTTTTGGAGACACCAGAGAGTACCTTTATAATCACCCGATTCGTTGTAGACGTTTGGTAGCACACAAAGTGTTCATCCGTAAACGGAGTTGCATAATCTCATAGTTGCAGGAACTTTGTATAAGTCATGAAGAAAGCATAAGCAACATACTAAACGATCAAGTGCTAAGCTAACGGAATGGGTCAAGTCAATCACATCATTCTCCTAATGATGTGATCCCGTTAATCAAATGACAACTCATGTCTATGGTTAGGAAGCATAACCATCTTTGATTTAATGAGCTAGTAAAGTAGAGGCATACTAGTGACACTCTGTTTGTCTACGTATTCACACATGTATTATGTTTCCGGTTAATACAATTCTAGCATGAAAAATAAACATTTATCATGATATAAGGAAATAAATAATAACTTTATTAGTGCCTCTAGGGCATATTTCCTTCAAAAGGCAGCGTCAGCAGCGTCACTCCAGACGAAAGCATCCGTTTTCTTCATCATCTGATATAACGGCAGGGCCTTCTCGCCTAACCGGCTTATGAACCGGCTTAGAGCGGCAACACGACCCGCCAGTCGTTGAACATCATTGATGCACGCCGGTTTGGCCAAGGAGGTGATCGCCTTGATCTTCTCCGGGTTAGCTTCAATGCCTCTGTTTGAGACCAGGAAACCCAGAAGCTTGCCTGCAGGTACACCAAACACACACTTGTCCGGGTTAAGCATCATCTTATAAACCCGGAGATTATCAAAGCTCTCCTTTAAATCAGATATTAAGGTTTCCTTCTCCCTGGACTTCACCACGATGTCATCCACATAAGCGTGAACATTGCGCCCAATTTGACTGTGGAGACAATTTTGTACACATCTTTGATAAGTCGCTTGGGCACTCTTGAGCCCAAATGGCATAGATACATAGCAGAAGGCTCCAAACGGAGTGATGAAAGCCGTCTTCTCCTGGTCCTTAACTGCCATTTTGATCTGATGATAGCCAGAGTAAGCATCCAAAAAACTCAAACGCTCGCAACCCGTCGTAGCATCAATGATTTGATCAATACGGGGGAGGGTAAAGGGATCAGCCAAACAAACCTTATTAAGTCTGTGTAATCCACACACATCCACCAAGTGCCATTCTTCTTGAGTACCAGCACCGGGTTAGCCAACCACTCTGGGTGAAAGACTTCCACAATGAACCCAGCCGCTAAGAGCCGAGCGACCTCTTCCCCAATAGCTTTCCGCCTTTCCTCATTGAACCGTCGAAGAAATTTCCTGACCGGCTTATACTTTGGATCAATATTAAGAGTATGCTCAGCGAGTTCCCTCGGAACACCCAGCATGTCAGAAGGTTTCCATGCAAAGATGTCCCGGTTCTCACGGATGAACTCGATGAGCGCGCTTTCCTATTTAGGATCCAAGTTGGCACTGATGCTGAACTGCTTGGAAGAGTCGCCTGGAGTGAAGTCAACAAGCTTTGTTTCAGCGGTCAATTTAAACTTCAATGTCGGGTCATGCTCTGTAGTCGGCTTCTTTAAAGAAGTCATATCTGCTGGGTCAACATTATTCTGATAAAACTTCAGCTCCTCAGCTGCACAAACAGATTCAGCATAAGCCGCATCGCCTTCCTCACATTCCAAGGCTACCTTTCGACTCCCACAGTGATGGTACCCTTGTGACCCGGCATCTTGAGCTGCAGGTAAACATAACACGGTCGCGCCATGAACTTGGCATAAGCCGGTCGTCCAAACAGAGCATGATACGGGCTCCTGATTTTGACTACCTCAAACGTCAATTTCTCAGCTCTGGAATCATATTCATCTCCAATGGCCACTTCCAGCTCAATCTTGCCAACTGGGTATGCCGACTTACGGTGCACCACTCCATGAAAGACGGTGTTGGGCGTCCTCAAGTCCTTATCTCCAACCCCATGCGGCGAAAAGGTCTCATAATAGAGAATATTGATCTCGCTTCCTCCGGCCCATGAGTACCTTAGTGAATTTATATCCACCAACACGAGGTGCTACCACCAAGGCCAATCGACCCGGATTATCAACCGGAGGGGTGATCTTCCTGCTCCATATAATGGGCTGCTCGACCACCTTAAATAACAGCGGAACCGCCCGGCTCAATGTAATTCACGGCCCTCTTATGGCCTTACGGTCACGTTGCACAAATTAGTGGTAAACACATGGTACGCCCACCATTCACCGCTTTGGGTGGCTTTGATAACTCGACTTCTTCTTTGCTATCCCCTTGACCAGATCTGTTGATTGTAGCCGCCTTTGACTTCCTCGAAAGCGGAACTTGAACCGCCGCTCGGGCCATGAAAGCCGCCGACTCCTGAACCGCCGCCCGATCCATGATTGCCATCAAACATGTTGGAATTCTTGAAAGCCTTCATGATCGCGCTATCTTTCCATAAGTGGGTGGCGGGTCGTTCCCGAGTACCGTGTCTCGGACAAGGCTCATTGAGAAGCTGCTCAAGAGATGGACCTGACCCGCCAGATCGAGGGGGCAGTTTTCCTTTACGTCTTTGATTGTTACCCTGTGCATTGGCATTGTCCACAAACTCTGGGTTACCCTCCGCCTTACGCTTGTTTCCTCCTTGATTTACCGGGTTATGCTGCTGACCCTTTCCATTGTCGTTCTTCTTTCCCTTCCCTGTCTGTTCCTCATCAGACGCGGGATCCTTGATACTATTAGAATCGACGTACTTGACTAAAGCCGCCATCAGCGTACCCATATCGTTGCAATATCGCTTAAGGCGCCCCAGTTTCTGCCTCAGCGGCTCAAAACGGCAATTCTTCTCCAACATGAGGACTGCAGAACCGGCATCCATCTTATCGCATTTAATGTATTATTTCCTTGACACGGCGCACCCAATGAGTTGTGGATTCACCCTCCTCATGCTTACAATTGGTCAAGTCCACAATTGACATAGATTGCTTGCAAGTGTCCTTGAAGTTATGGATAAACCGGCCTTTAGCTCGCCCATGAGCTAATGGAATTGGGTGGCAAACCCTTTAACAAAGACCGGGCTGTCCCGTCTAACATCATGGTGAAGTACTTAGCCATTGCTGCGTCGCTGACCTCCAATAGCTCCATGGCCATCTCGTAACTTTTGATCCATGCTCAAGTCGGCCGTGTAATTCGGCACCTTTCGAGGTCCCTTGAAGTCCTTGGGTAAACGTACATCCCGCAGAGCCGGCACCAAACAAGGAACACCGCCGGTTCTGGTAGCCACTCCTGCTCCAATGTAAGTCGCTTGGATACTCTAGGAGATCTTGATATGCCGCCTTTGAGCCGCTTAGTTGAGCCGCCTGCTCGTCCTCCCGACGATTCGGTCTTGCACCGGGTTATAGCCACCGGCTGAATTCTGACGCTGGGCATTGCTTGACAAAGCTTCTGACTCCATGTGCCTGCTGTAACTCGGACTCCGGTTTTGACGAGGCGGTGCTAGCCAAGGCGGAGGAGTTGAATGAATCCTGTCCCGGCTGTATGAATAGGTCTCTTGTTGTTCCAGGGCCGTCTGAATAAGATCTCTGACCCTCTGGGTCTCCACCGCTGTCGGATCATCACCGTCCACTGGGAGAGCCGCCAAACGCGCCGACGCTGCTATCAAGTTCTCCATGGGGTTGGAGAAGTGACCCGGTGGTATTGGTACATAACGGGGCGGGGCCATACTCCCATGCAGAGGTGCATCTCTTGAAGCTGAGCCGCCGCCCCCCCCCCCGCCCGCGCCGGCTGGTGTGAACAGATTTGCTCCGGGCGGGTTGCTAGGGCCGGCACCGGGTGTAGCGAAAAGGTTCCGAGGGTCATAAACTGGAGGCAACCGGGACTGGGTTTTCTGATGTCTCCTCCTCATCACCTCATTGGATGCGTTCAGGCTCATATTAAGCTGGAAAGCCTCTGACTGGAGTCGGCCGCTTGCCAAGACGTCCAAAGCCGCCCGCTCTGTAGCTAACCTGGTGTCCTCAGCTGCCAAGGCCTCCTTGGCCCGGGCTATCTCCTCATGCACCTTCGCCACCTCCGCGTTATGCTCATCTTGATTTGCAGGAATAACCGTATGTTAACAGGCCGTCGACTTATCCATAAGATCCATCAGCACCTGAGCCGGCGGGTGCACAGGGCCTCCTGCCCCGGCTGCTCCTGACTCGGACGTTATTGCTGTTGAAGCCGTTGAGTTTTGACCGGGTTGAGTACCAGCCATGAAGACTCCTGCCCAGCTTGGCGGCTCATAGAAGTCCGGAGTGCTAGAGCCGTCAGAACAGCCCCCAAGCATGCCCTCTTGAACTTGATATAAAGAATCTGTTGAACCGACGGACGAATCATCATCCGAGGGGACGGCCGTCTCACCACCATCTTTAGATCCTTCAGGAAGTTCTTCTCCGTGGACGCAGCCCACGAAGACACGCTTCACGATAGGTTGAGCTCGGGCGGGTCTCGCACGCTGAGCCGTCTCGGTGAGGCCGGCGCAGTTGTCCGGCTCAGGGCCCGGCTCACCAATCCGGTCGATGAAGACGTGGATTCCGCCAAAGGGGACCCGGTACCCGTACTCAATTGAGTCGGCGTCGGGGCCCCAGACTTCGTTGTCGATGTAGATCTTGCCGCGACGACTCTTGGTCATCCGGCCCACTGCGTATCCCTTTTGCCCTTCGAAGCTGCCCTTCAAGAACTCAAATCCACCATGCGCTGGCCCCACGGTGGGCGCCAATTGTCGTGGAATTGTCACGACAGATGTCCTCTTGCAAGGACTTAGTCATGGAGCCATCGCAACTAGGAAGCTTAAAGGGGTTAATCGGGACAAAGGACACGAGAGGTTTTATACTAGTTCGGCCCCTTGTGGTGAAGGAAAGCCTACGTCTAGTTGGGTTGGTATTGCTTGATGTTTCGATGACCAGGGAGCGAGATACGCTATGCCCGGCTCTCGATCAGTTGTTTCTTTCCCTAAACCGCCAGCGGGTCGTCCTCTTATATACACGGGTTGACGCCCTGCGGCCTACAGAGTCCCGACCGGCTCATAAACAGTGTCCGGCTCGGTGACTAGTTAATTCTACCTTAAAATACTAGTCATGCCATCATGGCAGTTTACCACTACGGGCCTTAAGTCGCCTGTGGGCTTTAGACCCTTTATTGAACCGCCATCTTCACGCTTTGGTCTTGGGCTTCTTCTGATGAATCCCTCTTTGCGTAACCCGGCCCCTCACGGGCGGCTTACACAGATAGTTATATCCCCAACATCCATGACGATAAATCGCGCGTCACAAAAGTGCTTTCATCAAGGGTGACCGACACGTGGCATCCACCGCAACGGAACGCCGTTAAGCTATCGGGTCAGATTTTTGATCCGATAACCCGTTAACAACCACGACCAATGCCGATTTTCCATGTGTAAAATTCTCATTGGCTGACGGATCCACGCGTCAGCTCCGCGTTGGCACATGTGTCACTCATCCAACGGTCGAGATGGGCTTATGATATGTTGACATGTGGATCAGGCCAAAAGTGGCCCACAAAGTTTAAATGGGCCGGCCCAACCGAAGACCCGTAAGATTTAGCGGACCATAATGGGCCGGCCCAGCTAAAGGCCCACAAAATTTAGCGGACCATAATGGGCGGCCCAAATTTAAAGGCCCACACAATTTTGCAGACCATAATGGGCGGCCCAAATTTAAAGGCCCACAAGATTTTATGGACCACAATGGGCGGCCCAGCTAAAAGGCCCACAAGATTCTGCAGACCATAATGGGCGGCCCAGCTAAAGGCCCAACATTCTCTATCAAATCGGCCCGTCAACGGCCTGTCCTAAACTTGTCATCAACGCGGCCCATGGTCACTTATGGCCCGTTAACAGTCCGCTAAGTAATTGGGCCAAATTATGGCCCGGTGTATTCCCGGCTTGTTAAAGGTCCGGCTTCATTTGGGCCCATTTACAGGCCATCAAAACTTTCGGCCCATAAACGACCGTGAAGGATTTGGGTCATATTCGGCCATGTCTGACATTCGGCCTGTTAGAGGCCCACTATAGATTTGGGCCACTTTCGGCCTGTTGTCATTTTCGGCCTGTTAACGCCAGACGTAAACCATGGGCCATATATGGCCCAATGTCATATCGGGCCCATTAATGGCCCATGTAAGGCTGACGATAATCTAGCCCGGCTGAAGTTCCGGCCTGTTAAAGGCCCGTGTATTAGGTCAGCGCATTTACGGCCCGTTCGAATTTCGGCCTCTCAAAGATCCGCATCGCAAATGGGCCACCATTTCGGCCTGCTAAGTCCAGTGGGTTATTTGGCACAATCAGGGCCCAATCTCACTTTTGGTCTATTAAAGGCCCATGTTTTTTATGGGCTCGAGATATTTACACCTATAAACGGCCTATTTTTACTGAGGGCCCAAATTATGTTTAGGCCTGTTAAAGGCCCACTATGGGCACAGGCCTACCAGAAAAATATGAAAGCTAATGCTGATTTAGGCCCAGATATTTTAGTGGGCTACATGCCAATTTCGCCCGTAATCGCTTTTTAGCCCAATTGGAATGGCCAAGCGAATGTTGGCATGTTGGGCTCCTACGAAGCTTTCGGCCGAATACATTACTAAGATAAACCTACACTATACAAAAATAGTGTCGTAACTACTGCAGCCTGGGGCGGCATCATAAATGTTGTATCACAACAAAATAAATTCCAACCATACAACAAAAGGCCTGTTGGCATAAAGTTTATAGTCGTTCCAGATAAAAGCACCATCAGATGTATAGAAACACAGATCATTTGACCTGAGTGCTAATGTTTCAGTTGTAGAATCGATGGAGCAACACGATCTCCACCTTTTTTCCGCCATTGCTCTTGAACAACGGGCGAATGTCTGATAGTCTGGTTTCAAAACCATTCATATCTTGAGGACATTTCTCAACCACTATTCTTGTTTCCGAAACAACGTCCATTAGGGATTGGACTTGTGTCTGGAGCACAGATATATCACTCTGTCTAGCAGGAATATTTTGTTCAGTAGGTGATTTGGACGAGGTTACCTTGACAACCAACCCGTAATTACGCAGAAGGTGCTTTTTGCATTGTTAGTGGAGAGATCTTGGCCTTGCGCAGCAAGAGGTGACATTGTGCCTGTAGTAGCCTCGCCACCTTCGTGTGGTTGTGGTTGTTCAATCATTTGTTCCATAGCTTCACGAAAGTTTGAACTTGTAGATTAGTGTACCGGATAAGTTACTAATGAGACAAAAACAAACAAAGTAGGTTAAACGTTTATACATAACTTATTTTGGTGAACTACTGTAATACATTAGCATGTATTGTAGTGCCAACTACATAATAAAATCACTTTCGGAACATATGTCCTTGTAGCATGCTTACTGTATTGTCTATTTCCTCACATTCGTTGACATCTAAGGATAAATAGACATGGTTTAAAGTAGGATGAACATAGTATGACATCATTCATATCATGGGCAAACAGATATAAAACAAACATGCTATTTTATCATTGTGTGCGCACGTGAACATAACAACTAGATTACATATCAAGACCAAAAGAATATCTTTCATCTCTTTTAAACCATGTAAGGTGAAATGATACGTTAAGAAAACTGTGTATAAAAGTGAACATAGTAACTGACATTGGCTGCAAACTAAGTAGTTAAATGAACACATCACAGTACCAATCAGTTCAAGGCAGGAGGAGTAAGGACTTACAACGGGCTTGAACTGGTGTGCTCATGCCCTTCATCTTGCTGGTGTGGCAATCCTTGAAGATTTGCACCTTTGCATTCGGTTCAGTTCTTTTGGTCCGCACGGGCTTTCCTCTGTATTTGGAACAAGTCAATATAGATACGGTAATATGGCACAAAAAAAGAAGGAAGTAGCAGCTATTTACAAGAGCCTCGCGGTGTGCAATATAGCTACGAGATCCTGTTGTCTGTTGGAATTTCACTTTAGAACGGTTGGTTTTGTTCTTGAAATAGTTAGCTTAGAAGAAGATACACTTGTAAGGCACATACATAAATACAAGTTCAATATGTGGTCTGATCAAATACATATAGCCTACCTGATACTTTGGATCAGACCAATGTTTAACAAGGGTTGTCCAGTCTTCATCTGTAATATATTCCAGTGGAGATGTTTGGGCGATTTCATTGTTAGCCTTGCCTTCAAAGTGAGATTTTCTAAGGTGGTACCGATACTATCGCAGAAAGCATCGAAAAACATGAGTGCATGCTTGTTTAGTTGCATCATCTCTCGGATCCAACTTGAACCTCATACATTGAAAAAGATGTGAGTCTTATTAGGAGGAAGCTAGAAAGTATGGGATGAGCAAGACAATATTACTAATTGTGATGAATAACATTACTTACGGATAAATGGTCAAGGAAGGTGTTAAACTGGGTATTGTCTTTCTCATTCCTGTCTTTGGATCCACGTTGGGAGGATACGTGCATGACACCTAACGGCAACGGCTGCCTCTGATACTAACTTGGCTGACTCTGTAGCATCATGTGGCCTTTTTAAACCTGCCTCAAAATGGATCTCCATTCTTCCTCCTTTAGATTTTGTTAATTTGTCAAGCATTATCCCTGATGTCTGTTTCCGCTTGTGCCGTGGTGCTAGTTCAACAACGAATATGGAAAGTGTTAGTGTACATCAAACTGTGAGAGTACATATAAAGGAGCATGCAACTGCAACTTGACTCGGTCAGGTACTGTCTTGGTGTTGATGCTCATGAGGTTCATCTAATCTTGCCAAGTCCTGTTGTGTCAGCAGTGCTTCGGAACTAGTGTTAGGTGTGAAGGAAGCTTGGGAACTGGTCAGCTCCGGAGCAAACGAACGAGTAACTGGTTGAGATGCTGGTACAGTTGAAGCGGATGCTGCAGCTGGTGGAGCAGGTGATACTGTGTTTGTAGATTTAGCCGATGGCTTGGACCTTCTACTGCACTATAAGTACCAGCAGAATCTCGACGGCAGAACCTTTTCCGTTTCACCCGACGAGTAACAACACTCCCTACTATATTATTTTCCTTGCTCTTTTTTGACTTTGCCATGTCAAGCTGTACCCACAACACAAAAGAATAAAATCACACTTCAGAACTAATTGATGCATGATATAGACAAGCAATACTTTGATGTAAGATAACCGTATGAGGATGGAATATGTAAGAAAAAGCAGACGGCATGACATATTCACAGCTACGATGTGCAAACTAAGCGAAGGATTTTCAAGAAAATAGAAGTAATGCAAGCTAGACACCATATGAAAGATGCAACCAATATTACTACGCCAAGTTAGAAGTGTCTTGTCATAAGTGGCAATTTGAAAAATTAGAAGCAAGACAACGTAGAAATCAATGCAAGATGCAACCACTATCAAACTGCCATGTTAAAAGCGTCCAATCATGAGTGGCGATGCGGGATACACAACAGCAGTACTTTGATGTAAGAACATGGTATGATAGATAGATGCAGTGTATTCTAGACACAGAAAGCCATGTCATACGCACATGTATAACGTATAAACTCAGCAGGTGCAATTTAATCAAAACAGAAGAAATATAGGCTAGACAACATATGCAACATGAAACCAATTATCACACTGCCAACTTAGAGCAAGCACATGCGATGGTGGAGTACGGGAGATGAACTCATCATGTAGACTTGGGACTTCAACTTCATTAGCAGTAGCAGTGGCAAATCTAGAGAGTCTTTGTTTGCGTCGGTGCGGAGGACCACCAACATCCCGTAACTTACTCTTTTCCTTCCTATTTTCTGATATTGCCTTATGAAGTCAAAACCACAAGAAGATGAATAAAATTAGCTCTGCATAACTGGTTGATGCATGATACGCATTTAACACTACTTTGATGTAAGGCAAGCGCAGGATAGGAGGATGGAATATATACAAAAAAGACGGTGCTTCGTATTCACACGCATTTATAGGAGGATGGAATATGTATGAAAAAAGCGATGGCGGAAGGCATTTCAACAAAATTAGAAGAAATGAAAGCTAGGCACCATATGAACATGCAACCAATATCACTCTATCAGGTAAAAAGTGTCTCGTCGTAAGTGCCATTTCAAGAAATTAGAAGCAGTACAAGCTAGAAGACAATACAATGCAACCTACATCACAGTCCCAAGTTAAATGTGTCTTACGGGTAAGTGATCGTTGCAGGTATAAGTTGTAAGCTACGCAGATGCAATTCAACATAATCAGAAGCAATACAAACTAGACATCATACTGAAAACGCAACCACATATAACAGTTCCAAGTAAGAGCAAGCACTGTGATGGTGGAGTAGGGAGATGTGCTCATCATGTACACGTATGTTCTAGAAACAGGAACACGTGTCATATTCACAGGCATTATGTGTAAAGTAAGTAGATGACATTCAAGTTAGAAGCAATACAAGCTAGACATCATACGCAACATGCAACCACATATAATAGTGTCAAGTTAGAGCAAGCACCTGTGATGGTGGAGTTGGGGAGATGTCACAGCCCCAGATCAGCCCTAGCTTGATTTTCTTGCGTCCATGCATCATGTCTAAATTTCTTTTAAATTTGAAATGGGGATGACCAAGCCCTAGCACCAAAAACAATTCAAATAGGTTCAACTAAGAAATATTTCTCAATGGACCTGAAATGCCCTTCAAAATGCTCATCATCTTTGCTTTGGTTCAGAACCTATGTCAAAGGTGGTGCAACATTTTCTAGGTCATCCAAAGGTCCTTGGATTAATTCACAAGTTTTGAATTTGAGCATTCAAATTATACAAAATATTTTAAATGTCCAAAATTGCCAAACCACAATGTTTCATGTTGGAAATATTCCAACAAGGGACCAGGAGCATTGTGGTGATTTTTAAAACTGTTTTGGTATTTTAGAAAACACCACAAAGTTGCAGGACATTAGAATAGATTAAAAAAAACAGAAACTACCTGGCGCTCACCTCTCAGCCCACTGGCCAACTCCAACCGGCCCGGTGGCAGCCCACTGGGGCCCAGCCCACACAGCTCTCCTGTCGTCTTCCTCCTGGCAGCCGGGAGGACAGCGTGGCCTTAGCGCGCAAGACGCGCCCCTGCCACCTCCACCTGCTGCACTGCGTCCCCGACGCCTAGACACCTCCAACGCCGCCACGCACCCCAGCCTCTCCTTCTCTCTCCGTGGCGATTTCCCTCTCTGTTCCTCTCTCCGTGATTGCTCATGAGCCCGAGAACACCGACGAGCTCCACCGCGGCCATCGTGCACCCCTTGCCTCGCCGACGCTTCCAGAAGAACGGCCGAGACTTCCTCTTCCTCCTCGCCGAACCACGCAAGCCGAGGATCTCGACGCTGTCGTCTTCGAGCTCGTCACCACCGCATCTCCTCACCGGACTTCGCCGGTCGATTCGCCGTCTCCGACGCCTTTCCGAGCCCGCTGATCTGCTCTGCGTGTCCACTGTGAGCTCCTCCATCGACTACCCCTCTTCCCGGCCTCTCCACGCTCCCTAGTCAGCGGTTCCACCTCTGGCGAAGCTCTGCTCTGCCATGGTCGCAGCCCGCGCCTTCCCTGTGCCCCGCTCGTTGCCCCCGTGCAACAGGCATGCTCCTGAGCACCTCCCCTCTTCGCTGCCCTGCCCAGCTTCCTCGCCCGCGAGCTCTAGCCCTCCCAGCCGCAACCACCGAGCTCCGGCCGCCGCGGAAGCGGACACCGCCGTCGATCT
Organism: Aegilops bicornis; assembly: GCA_021605145.1. Lineage (NCBI taxonomy): Eukaryota > Viridiplantae > Streptophyta > Magnoliopsida > Poales > Poaceae > Aegilops > Aegilops bicornis. Next base: position 39,206,609 of record CM038672.1, read on the forward strand.
AGGTCGTCTCCGGTGACCCCACTACTAGCACCACCGACGCGACGAGGCTCGGGGTTCCAACGGTGCCAACCGCGCCTCGAGCAAGTGGCCCGTCTTTGCGATTCCGCGCATCGCCGCCGTCTCGGACCTTGCCGGCGGTTAGTCGCCGCAGGTTTGGCCCGATTGACCAGTGTTTGACGGGTCATTAACATGAGGGCCCGAGGCCCTGCTAATTTAGTTTAGATGCTAATTAGATTTTAGCTAACCCACTGACTCGCTGACTGTGGCCCCAACCCTTCTAATTACTTTAGTTAAGTTCTAACTAAACCCTGGTTAGTATCGAGTCAATGACAGGTGGGGCCAGCCCTGTTAGCTAATCAAGTTTAGTTTAGTTGATAATTAGCTAGGCTAATCACACTGACATGCGGGACCCGCTGTCAAGTTTGACTGGACCGTGACCTGTTGACCACTGACGTCACATTGACGTCAGGCTGACGCAATAACTAGTTTTCTGGATTTAATTTAATTCAGGAAATTTCAGAAAATACCCCAAACTTCAAATATTCATAACTTTTAATCTGTAGCTCCAAATTAAATAATTTATATATGAAAATGATCAGAAAAATATGAAGAATCTGTTTATGGCATTTTCATGCATGATTGAACAAGTTAACCTCACTGAATAGGATGAATCATGATTAGGGCAAATTATGAAATAACATTTGGAGTTGGAGTTTAACCTTGTTTGAATTCCACTTCAATCAACTTGGCTAGATATTGCACTAGGTGAATTCAGTACCTTAACATGACATGTCATTCATGTGGACTGTGCATTGCATTGATTGTGTTCTCTCTTGTTTGCGGTAATTGCCCCTCTCGGTGAGACGACGTTAAACGATTGTTCGATGACACCGATGAAGAACTATATTATCTTCGAAGTGCCAGCAAGCAAAACCCCCTTGTCCATTCCGATATAATCCCACTCTCTCGCTCCTGCTCTATTTTACTGCATTAGGACAACAACGACTCATGTGTTACTTGTCATGTAGCTGAACCCCTTTATCCTCCGCATGACTGTCATTCCACAAGTAATTAGATGAAACCCACTAGCATGAGTAGGAGTTGTTTGAGCCATGTTGTGCCTACTCATTCATGCTTGTTGTCATGCCTGCTACTGCTTAGAGTTGAGTCAGTCCGATTCATCGGGAATGAATTGGAGTGGTTGTGTGAACATGTCCTCTTGTGTGTGAGCTAAGTGTGTGAACACGATTTGGTAAAGGTAGCGGTGAGAGGCCATGTAGGAGTACATGGTGGGTTGTCTCATTGCAGCCGTCCTCGTGAATTGAGTTCTGTGTTTGTGATCCATGAAACAGATACTACCACGCATTGGGATCCTTAATTGACCCTCTCGGCTTCTTAACCACCCTTGTCCTCGGTCAAGAGTTGCAAGTAGTTTCGGTGTTTGTAGTATCTTTGGGGGCACGCAACACCGACCATAGGGGTGGGTTGTGTTGCGGTAGGCACCGCGTGGCCTGGTGTACCGATTCGCCTGCGTTTGGTGTCTCGGGAACCCCGCACACATCGTTCGGGGCTGTATGGGAAACCTCGGCGGACTCCTGCGGATGGAACCCGAATAGGCGATAAACACGGACTTGGGACTTGTGTGTTTAGGTAGGTCGTGGCCGACACCCACGTTGGGCTTCCGCTTGAAGGTTGCCGAGTACATGTCGTGTAAACGGCGGTAAGTGGTGAGCGTGTGTGAAGAAGTACACCGCAGGGTTTAATATGATCTATTCGAATAGCCGTGTCCACGGAGAAGGACTTCTGGATTGCCTATATCAGTTCATAGACAAGTGAAAGTGGATACTCTAAAATGCGCAAGATAGCGTGAGTGCTATGGATGGCGTTCTCGTGAGGGAGACGGAGGCGGATCCATAGTGGTGTATTGATATGGTGAATATGTGGACTCGTAATGCGCCACCCCAAAAGAGTTACTTGCAAATGTAGTTCGGGATAGCCACCGAGTCAAAGCTGGTTTGCTGCGGTCAAACTCCACCACCCCTTTTGATAATGATGCATATGTAGCTAGTTACGATGTAAGTCTTGCTGATGCGTTTGTACTCACGTTTGCTTATTTTACGTTTTGCGAGAGACTTCATTCTCGCTAGTAGTTCCGCTTGGACTTGACATTTAGCTTGTTACCTCATTTCACGATCTTGTGCCTCGGCAGGATCTCGGTAGATAGTCGGGCTTCTCGGCCTTCTTCATTTATAGTTATGCGTACTCAGACATGATTAGCTTCCGCTTGTGTTTTGACTTGTATGCTCGAGTGTTGGGTCATGAGACCCATGTTTGTAATATCTCGCTCTTGAGCCTAATGGATAAAAATTTGAGTCGTAGAGTTATGTTGTGATGCCATGTTGTATCTACACATATTGAGCATATTGTGTGTATGTTTGAAATGCTTGGTATGTGTGGGATCCGACGAACTAGTTGTTTATCCTTGGCAGCCTCTCATATGGGGAAATGTAGTCTCGTGCTTACGAGCGATAGTAGTCCGCTTCTGGGCCGGTTCACCGGAGTCCTGCTAGCCCAAAGACTCTTGCTTGGACACTTGACTGGCGGCATGTGTTTCACTTCGTTCCTATGTCCGTCCCTTCGGGAAATGTCACGCGGTGTTATTCGGAGTCCTGCCTAGTGCTCTGTACCGGGTTACCGAGTCCTGTTAGCCAGTGCTACAACCCGAATTTATACGTTGATGACCGACATGCTCGATGTGATTCATGTATGCCTGTCCCCATGGGTTAGCGCCGCTTTGGGTTCACGACTAGCCATGTCGGCCGGGTTCTTTGTCATATGGATGCTAGCGACACTATCATATACGTGAGCCAAAAGGCATAAACGGTCCCGGGCCATGGTAAGGCGACACCCGTGGGAATACTGCGGCGTGAGGCCATAAGCGATATGATGTGTTACATGCTAGATCGGTGTGACTAGGATCGGGGTCCTGACAGCGTTGGTATCAGAGCCTGACTGCCTGTAGGATTACCAAGCCCAACTGGTCGAAGTTGTGTCTAGAAATGCTTTAGCTATGTAAGGGAATTGATTGTGGAAGGGAACGTAAGGCTCTTTTTACTCCTTATACCTCATGGCCTTCTGATCTGAGTCATCCTCTTCTCTTCTACGGGGTTTTAGAACTAGGCTTCTCATCTATCTATCAGGATGACGTGTTACTAATCCATAGGCCTATAAGATTGTTGGTTTTAAGCCTCAGTTCAGTTCCTACTATTTACGTATGATAGCTGTTGATCTCGGAACCATGATATAGTCATGTTGAGTGGATAGGCCACCATTTTGCAGGATGTCTCAATTCATATAGAGCATTAACAGCCGTTATGCTGTCCGAAGTCATCCTGTGTCTCTAAATAGTCTCGATGCATTTGCAATCCTTTTCGTCCGTTCGATGTCCTTTTTGGTCGAATAAGCACACTAATCGGTAAGTTGAGGTACTTTGTTGCCTCGGCATAGATGTTGGAGCTATTATTATGACCCTAGTTGTTTAGGAAGTCATCTAGCAATTTAGCAATGCTTTTGTATCCCCAGTGTGATGATTCTGGCCGTTATTCTTGAAAACATCCCGTGATGTTATTAGTTAGTAGGTATTCTATTCCTGGGTTCTTAAACCCGAGATTCACCCTACTTACTTCCTGTTGATAGTGTTGCTAGTTCCTTTAGGATAGTAGTAACCTTTGCACTAGTCCTCGAGATCCGTGGTATTTCCTTCTTCCAAATACTACGAACCGCGTATGGCAGAAGTTCTTTTGAACCAAAAGATCACAATCAGAGTACTCTTGAGGAGTTCTCCATTCCATATTGTGAATCTGCCAATTCTACTTTCTGCATGGGTTATCCGGGAGAAATATTGAGCCTTGCTCGATATACTAATCCATGCTTCCACAACTCGAAAAATTATATGTTCCCTTGAGTTGCTCTCTTTAGTTGTACCCCGACCATCGTCTGTCAATTGATAACCAAGAGTATGTGTGCATTCGTTTATCGATGTCTATTATCCTTGTGGTCCGTCAAGCCATTACATTGCGGAATGACTAGGAGAAACAAACTCGATACCTCATCCATTTCCAGGATTGGGTCGTAGTAGTTGTATCCCGCAGATCAAAATGCCAATTCAGCTTTTGATGCTGTTCCACCTGGAGTGTTACCATCTTATGTCAAGAATGTCATGAGAATTGCACCTTCTCTTATGAATTCTTGATGCAGTGATACTTCTCGCCATCATTATTCATTCCTCGGCTCCGAGTTGTTGAAACCGGAATGCCGACGAGTGAATTGTGATGTGTGAAATCAATACTCCGAGCAACTCGTTGCTTGGTAGTTAATGGACAATATTTTCATTCTTAGCGTGTTGGTTATTAAATCATCATACTAAGATTGATCGTGCTACCTAGTCCTTATTTCTGGTGCACACTTCGATTGATGAGTTAGGATTATATCAAGTCCTCACTCATTTGATCATATCGTCTTGCCCTCAAAAGCAAGGTTGTTCTCGAGCTTAGTAACATACCGGTGGTTCGTGACTTTCCAAATATCTTCTTGGAAGTGTTACCGGGTTGTCTCCTGACTGTTATGTTGAGCTCGTGATCAAGTTGGTTTCTTGTGAACCACCCTTTCTCCAAGAATGCGTGTTGGATATCCACGAGCTAGTTGGTTAAGCCAAACAACAACTTGGAGAGTTGGAAGATAAAAGCTTGCACGACTTAGTTCGTTCCAAAGGGTTATTCTGTGCGGTGTGTGTTGAAGAAAGATGATATCTCCATCGATTGGTCCCTCGTGATCGATTCTTTGGACCTATGGTCTCATTAATCCTTTGATTTGAGTGTGGGCCATCGTCAAATCAAATCAGTACCAACGATGCTCGTAATGTTGTCTTACTCGTGGTTGACCCCCGGGCATACCCATTATATCTTTTGGTCTGACCAATACTATTACCGTGTTCACATGATGGTGGAAGTCCAGTGATATGGAAATTCCGATGAGCTGTTGTTGAGCCCATCAGTAGCATTTTGTCTCCCCCCATGAGTCATGTTGAACATCAATCTAGTGTTGGAAACTTTATAAGCAATGTCTTCGTGTTTCGTTCATGAAGCATATGTTTGGATGGAAGTAGTGACTTCCTCAAATTCATGTGCTTTAGGTGTAAGTTGCCGCCATGAGTTCGAGAAAGGTTTGTTTTGTTTCCTTTGGAATCATTCCAAGTCAGTCATGCACGCATTTAAGTATTCTATGGTGCGATAGACTGATCATCTTCATTCCATATGAATTCCATAGCACACCAAGCCACCGATTGATTTGTTCAAGGAGAAGAAGTTCCTTCTTAAGACCGCGGCTTATACAAGGACTTCGTTATCCTCGATGATGGTTCCCCAGAACTTCGGTAGTGTTTCATGATAAGACTACTATGTGGTCATTCTTGTTTTGGACAACATGTTCACATGTTAGTAGCAGAACCAGCTCATGTTTTGGAGCCTGCTATCGTAGTTCATTCCCGAGAATCTCGCAACATCTTCTCGTCGATTTGTGTTGCAAACTTTCATTTTTCTTTCCGGACCCGATTAGTCTGGAATATCTTGGCACCAATCGGATCTGAATCTCAGGCAGATATGATGGTTGGAACATTCCAACAGTTGCATTTCGTTCCCAGCTTGCACCGTCCTTGTGCCATTTCACTATAGGCTGCCTTCTCAAAGAATTGTTGTCTAGGATCATCCTCAAAAGTGGACTTACCATGGGTCCCATCCATTTCCGGTGATAAGCAAAAGTCAATCCATTGCGTTGTCTTCAACAAGGTAGTCCACATCATCCATTCTAGTCCGGGTGTACCATTCCTTGCACTCCGCCAAACGATCGTTCTAATTGCCTTAGGCTGGTATGGAGAGTTTCAATGATCTTTGTATCAAAAGTAATTCTTTTTGCCACTCAAGGGAATAGCTCCTCGCGTCACCTCCCCCGAGGTGCCCCGTTGCTGAATCATGGTAAATATTTCCTCGCCACCTTGACACCATCCACCATCTTTCTAAGCGTGGAATTGTTGCCACCCATCAAACCTCGTCATTTGTTATTCCTTCCTCTCGATATGTTTTGTGTCTCAACTCGAGATGTGTCACCATCCCAGTCCGTGAGTCGATCATGTTTACCTGATCTTCGTGAAGATCGAATCATGTAGGGTTTCCCCCTTCTTTCTGTTGCCGTGTCGGGTGAAGATCTCGAAAGCAAAGACGTCAAGACAGAGATGATGGAATGAATCAACATCTTCGAGAAGGCAAATGGATCATGAAGATTGTGATAGTTTGTGACTTCCCTTTTCCTCTTACCTCACGTCTTGAATCTCGGGGCGAGATTCTTGTTTAGTGGGGGTGAGCTGTCACAGCCCCAGATCAGCCCTAGCTTGATTTTCTTGCGTCCATGCATCATGTCTAAATTTCTTTTAAATTTGAAATGGGGATGACCAAGCCCTAGCACCAAAAACAATTCAAATAGGTTCAACTAAGAAATATTTCTCAATGGACCTGAAATGCCCTTCAAAATGCTCATCATCTTTGCTTTGGTTCGGAACCTATGTCAAAGGTGGTGCAACATTTTCTAGGTCATCCAAAGGTCCTTGGATTAATTCACAAGTTTTGAATTTGAGCATTCAAATTATACAAAATATTTTAAATGTCCAAAAATTGCCAAACCAAAATGTTTCATGTTGGAAATATTCCAACAAGGGACCAGGAGCATTTTGGTGATTTTTAAAACTGTTTTGGTATTTTAGAAAACCCCACAAAGTTGCAGGAAATTAGAAAAGATTAAAAAACAGAAACTACTCAAGGCCACCTCTCACCCACTGCCAATCTCCAACTGCCCACCGGCCCCACTCAGGCTCAGCCCCACTGCTCTCCCTCGTCGTCTTCCTCCCGGCAGCCAGAGGACGAGCTGGCAGCCGCAGGCGCCGCAAGACGCCCGGCCACCTCCACCACTGCTGCTGCGTCCCGACGCCTAGACACCTCCAACGCTGCCACGCACCCCAGCCTCTCCTTCTCTCCCGTGGCGATTTCCCTCTCTGTTCCTCTCTCCCGTGACTGCCCGCGAGAGCCCGAGAACACCGACGAGCTCCACCGCGGCCATCGTGCACCCCTTGCCTCGCCGACGCTTCCAGAAGAACGGCCGCGACTTCCTCTTCCTCCTCGCCGAACCACGCAAGCCGAGGATCTCGACGCCGTCATCTTCGAGCTCGTCACCACCGCATCTCCTCGCCGGACTTTGCCGGTCGATTCGCCGTCTCCGACGCCTTTCCGAGCCCGGGCTGACCGCTCCGCGTGTTCACTGTGAGCTCCTCCATCGACTACCCTTCTTCCCCGGCCTCTCCACGCTCCCTAGCCGCGGTTCCACCTCTGGCCGAAGCTCTGCTCTGCCATGGTCGCAGCCCGCGCCTTCCCTGTGCCCCGCTCGTTGCCCCCGTGCAACAGGCATGCTCCTGAGCACCTCCCCTCTTCGCTGCCCTGCTCAGCTCCCTCGCCCGCGAGCTCTAGCCCTCCCAGCCGCAACCACCGAGCTCTGGCCGCCGCGGAAGCGGACACCGCCGTCGATCTAGGTCGTCTCCGGTGACCCCACTAGCACCAGCCGACGCGGACGAGGCTCAGGTTCCAACGGTGCCAACCGCGCCTCGAGCAAGTGGCCCGTCTGCGATTCCGCGCATCGCCCGTCTCGGACCTTGCCGGCGGTTAGTCGCCGGCAGGTTTGGCCGAGTTGACCGATGTTTGACCCCTGGGTCATTAACATGAGGGCCCGAGGCCCTGCTAATTTAGTTTAGATGCTAATTAGATTTTAGCTAACCCACTGACTCGCTGACTGTGGCCCCAACCCTTCTAATTACTTTAGTTAAGTTCTAACTAAACCCTGGTTAGTACCGAGTCAATGACGGTGGGGCCAATACATTAGCTAATCAAGTTTAGTTTAATTGATAATTAGCTAGGCTAATCACATTGACATGCGGGACCCATTGTCAGGTTTGACTGGACCGTGACCTGTTGACCATCGACGTCACATTGACGTCGGTCGACGTATAATAACTAGTTTTACGGATTTAATTTAATTCAGGAAATTTCAGAAAATACCCCAAACTTCAAATATTCATAACTTTTAATCTGAGCTCCAAATTAAATAATTTATATATGAAAAATGATCAGAAAAATATGAAGAATCTGTTTATGGCATTTTCATGCATGATTGAACAAGTTAACCTCACTGAATAGGATGAATCATGATTAGGGCAAATTATGAAATAACATTTGGAGTTGGAGTTTAACCTTGTTTGAATTCCACTTCAATCAACTTGGCTAGATATTGCACTAGGTGAATTCAGTACCTTAACATGACATGTCATTCATGTGACTGTGCATTGCATTGATTGTGTTCTCTCTTGTTTGCCGGTAATTGCCCCCTCTCGGTAGACGACGTTCCGACGATTGTTCGATGACACCGATGAAGAACTATATTATCTTCAGAAGTGCCAGGCAAGCAAAACCCCCTTGTCCCTTCCGATAGAATCCCACTCTCTCGCTCCTGCTCTATTTTACTGCATTAGGACAACAACGACTCATGTGTTACTTGCTGCGGTAGCTGAACCCCTTTATCCTCTCGTGATGACTTTGTCATTCCACAAGAATTAGATGAAACCCGCTAGCATGAGTAGGAGTTGTTTGAGCCATGTTGTGCCTACTCATTCATGCTTGTTGTCATGCCTGCCTTGCTTAGAGTTGAGTCAGGTCCGATTCATCGGGAATGAATTGGAGTGGTTGTGTGAACATGTCCCATCGTGTGTGAGCTAAGTGTGTGAACACGATATGGTAAAGGTAGCGGTGAGAGGCCATGTAGGAGTACATGGTGGGTTGTCTCCTTGCGGCCGTCCTCGAGGCCGAGTTACGTGTTTGTGATCCATGAAGCAGATACTACCACGCATTGGGATCCTTAATTGACCCTCTCGGCTTCTTAACCACCCTTGTCCTCGGTCAAGGGAGTTGCAAGTAGTTTCTGGTGTTTGTAGTATGCGGGGCCGCCGCATAGCGACCATAGGGGTGGGTTGTGTTGCGGTAGGCACCGTGTTGATGTACCGATTCGCCCGTTTGGTGTCTGGGAACCCTGCACACATCGTTCGGGGCTGTATGGGAAACCTCGGCGGACTCCCTGCGGATGGAACCCGAATAGGCGATAAACCCGGACTTGGGACTTGTGTGTTTAGGTAGGTCGTGGCCGACACCCACGTTGGGCTTCCGCTTGAAGGTTGCCGAGTACATGTCGTGTAAACGGCGGTAAGTGGTGAGAGCGTGTGTGAAGAAGTACACCCTGCAGGGTTTAATATGATCTATTCGAATAGCCGTGTCCACGGAGAAGGACTGGATTGCCTATATCGGTTCATAGACAAGTGAAAGTGGATACTCTAAAATGCGCAAGATAAGCGTGAGTGCTATGGATGGCGTTCTCGTAGGGAGGCGAGGCGGATCCATAGTGGTGTATTGATATGGTGAATATGTGGACTCGTGTGCGCCACCCCAAAAGAGTTACTTGCAGTCGTAGTTCAGGATAGCCACCGAGTCAAAGCTGGTTTGCTGCAGTCAAACTCCACCACCCCTTTTGATAATGATGCATATGTAGCTAGTTCTGATGTAAGTCTTGCTGAGTACGTTTGTACTCACGTTTGCTTATTTTACGTTTTGCAGAGAGACTTCATTCTCGCTAGTAGTTCCGCTTGGACTTCGACATTTAGCTTGTTACCTCAGCTACGATCTTGTGCCTCGACAGGATCTGGTAGATAGTCAGGCTTCTCAGCCTTCTTCATTTATAGTTATGCGTACTCGGACATGATTAGCTTCCGCTTGTGTTTTGACTTGTATGCTCTGAGTGTTGGGTCATGAGACCCATGTTTGTAATATCTCGCTCTTCGGAGCCTAATGGATAAATATTTGAGTCGTAGAGTTATGTTGTGATGCCATGTTGTATCTACACATATTGAGCATATTGTGTGTATGTTTGAAATGCTTGGTATGTGTGGGATCCGACAAACTAGTTGTTTATCCTTGGCAGCCTCTCATATGGGGAAATGTAGTCTCGTGCTTACGGCGATAGTAGTCCGCTACAGCCGGTTCACCGGAGTCCCGCTAGCCCAAAGACTACTGCTTGGACACTTGATCGGCGGCATGTGTTTCACCGTTCCTATGTCTGTCTCCTTCGGGAAATGTCACGCGGTGTTATTCGAGTCCCGCCTAGCCTCTGCCGGGTTACCGGAGTCCTCATAGCCCAAAGGTTACAGCCCTAATTTATACGTTGATGACCGACATGCTTGATGTGATTCATGTATGCCTGTCCCCATGGGTTAAGCGCCGCTTTGGGTTCACGACTAGCCATGTCGGCCCGGGTTCTTTGTCATATGGATGCTAGCGACACTATCATATCGTGAGCCAAAAGGCGCAAACGGTCCCGGGCCATGGTAAGGCGACACCCGTGGGAATACCGTGCGTGAGGCCGCAAAGCGATATGATGTGTTACATGCTAGATCGGTGTGACTAGGATCGGGGTCCTGACAGGAGATGTGCTCATCATCTACACAGCTACGTTGACTGTCCAGCCTTGTGTTGTCTTGCGAATCTTGTTGGGAGGATGGCGGAGTAGAATCTATAGAGACCCCCTGTTTGAGTTGCTCCGAAGGACCGCCATCATCCACTACCGGACTAATTTCCTTCAGCTGTAATGATTTTGCATTGTGAAGTCAAACCGATAAGAAAAAGGAATAAAATTCGCTCTTTAGAACTCATTCATGCATGATACTGACGAACACTACTCAGTTGAAAGGCAAACACATGATGAGAGGATGGAATATGTATGAAAAACAGGATGGTGTGACATATTCACACTTATGATGTGGTAACTAAGGAGAAGGCATTTCAACAAATTAGAAGCACTGCAAGCTAGACACCATATGAAAGATGCAACCAATATCACTCTGCCAAGTTCAAACTGTATGGTGTTTCAACAAATTAGAAGCAGTACATGCTAGAAATCATATGCAAGACACAGCCAATATCACAGTGGCGACTTAAAGGTGCCTTATCATAAGTGACTGATGCGGGATATGCAAGAATAGTAGTATGATGTACAAACAGGAACACATGCCATATTCACAGGCATTATGTGTAAAGTAAGCAGATGCAATTCAACAAAGTTAGAAGCAATACAAGCTAGACATCATACGCAACATGCAACCACATATAATAGTGCCAAGTTAGAGCAAGCACCTGTGATGGTGGAGTAGGGGAGATGTGCTCATCATCTACACAGCTACGTTGACTGTCTAGCCTTGCGTTGTCTTGCGAATCTTGTTGGGAGGATGGTGGAGTAGAATCTGTAGAGAACCTCCGTTTCAGTTGCTCGGAAGGACCACCATCATCCAATGCCTTGCCAATTTCCTTCAGCTTTATTGATTTTACATTGTGAGGTCATATCGACAAGAAAAAGGAATATCATTCGCTCTTCAGAACTCATTCATGCATGATCTTGTGAACACTACTACGATGAAAGGCAAAGTCATGATACGAGGATGGAATATATGCGAAAAAATGGACGGCTTGACATATTCACACCTATGATGTGGTAACTAAGCAGAAGGCACTTCAACAAATTAGAAACACTGCAAGACACCATATGGAAGGTGCAATCAATATCACTGTGCCAAGTTAAAATTGACTCGTCATAGGTGGCGTTCATCAAACTATAAGCAATACATGCTAGAAATCATATTCAAGACGCAAACCAATATCACACTGCCAACTTAAATGTGTCCCATCATAAGTGACTGATGCAGGATACACAAGAAGAGTAGTTTCATGTAAGAACATGGTGTGATAGACAGATATAGCATGTACCAAAAACAGGAAGCGTGTCATATTCACATGTATCATGTGTAAGCTAAGCAGTCTGATTTACACTAATTAGGAGCAATACAAGCTAGACACCATATGCAACATGCAACCAGATATCACACCCGCCAAGTTAGAGCAAGCACCTTGGATGGTGGAGTAGGGAGCGGAGATTTGGACCTTGTAATGCACTATCAGTACAAGGAGAATGGGTACAGATGCTCCATTTACGTTGCTGCAGATGACCACCATCATCGCCTTCCTTACTCTTTTCCTTCCTATTTCTTGATTTTGCCTTGTCAAGTCTAACCCACAAGATAAAGGAATAAAATTTGCTCTTCGTAACTCATTGATGCATGATCTTGTGAACACTACTTTCATGTAAGGCAGCCGCATGATAGGAGGATGGAATATGTATGAAAAACAGGACGGCGTGACATATTGACATGTATGATGTATAAAGTGTAAACTAAGCACAAGGTGCTTGAACTTGTTAGAATCGATGCAAGCTAGAAACCATATGAAAGATGAAACCAATATCACTCTGCCAAATTAAAAGGGTGCCCTAACAAATGTATTTGACCAAATTAGAAGCAATACATGGCAATAGGCTAGAAATAATATGCAATATGCAACGAATAAAGGTGACTCATCGTAAGTGATTGATGCAGGATACAGAAGAGAGGTAGTTTCATGTAAGAACAAGGTTAACACATAGATGTAGTATGTACCAAAAATAGGAAGGCATGTCATATTCACAGGTATAGTGTGTAAACTAAGAAGATGCAATTTACCCTAATTAGAAGCATTACAAGCTAGACACCGTATGCAACATGCAACCACATATCACTGCTGCGAAGTTAGAGCAAGCACTGTGATGGTGGTGTAGGGAAGTGCGGTCTTCGTGTCTGAGCTACGTTCAATATCTTCATTTAGGCTTCTTTGTTTCTTGAGAATCATGTGGATAGGATGAAATTGCATTCTTTATAAGAGTATTGCGTCTCATATTAACCCGCAGCGTGTTGTCTCATCATAAGCGATAGATGTAGGATACACAAGAACGATAGTTTGATGTAAGAACATGGTGTGATAGGCGGATGTAGTATGTACCAAAAAGCAGGAAGGCGTGTCATATTCACATGTATAATGTGTAAGCTAAGGAGATGCAATTTAAAAATTAGGAGCATTGATGAGGGATACACAAGAAAAGTAGTTTGATGTAAGAACATGGTTAATAGAAAGGCGTAGTATGTACCAAAAACAGGAAGACATGTCATATTCATAGGTATAATGTGTTAACTAAGCGGATGCAATTTACCCTAATTAGAAGCATTACAAGGTAGACACCATATGCAACATGCAACCACATATCACACTGCCAAGTAAGAGCAAGCACCTGCGATGGTGGTGTGGGGGAATTGCGGTGATCAACTAGGGAGCTACATTGACTATCTTCATTTAGCCTTGCTGTTTCTTGAGAATCATGTGGGGAGGATGACACTGCACTCTTTAAACGAGTAGAGGCGTCTCACAAGAACCCCACTCGGGTGTTGTCTCATCATAAGTGATTGACAAGGGATACAAAAGAGCATTAGTTTGATGTACGAATATGGTTAATAGACATATGTAGTATGTATCAAAAACAGGAAGGCATGTCATTATCAAAGGTATAATGTGTAAAGTAAGCAGATTCAATTTAACGAAATTGGAAGCAATACAAGCTAGACACCATATGCAACATGCAACCACATTTGACATGTGAAGTTAAAGCAAGCACCGAGATGGTTGTGTGTGGCAATTGAGATCATCAATCGCAGAGCTACGTTGCTTGTCTCCAAGCTGCGACCTGCACCCATTAGAGCACCAAACGCTTAGTGCTTATCTTCAAATTACCTTTGGGCGACTTCATCTTTTCTTTTCTGCATTCATCAACACTGCGTCAGAGTCTGAAATACCCATGCATAAAAAACAATAGTGTGAGTATGGGTGAAGTGTGTGCACAATTAGTATAGTGTAAAGGTAGCTGTCGGTATCAAAACCGGCGGATCTCGGGTAGGGGGTCCCGAACTGTGCGTCTAGGCGGATGGTAACAGGAGACAGGGGCATGATGTTTTACCCAGGTTCGGGCCCTCTTGATGGAGGTAAAACCCTACGTCCTGCTTGATTGATATTGATATTGTGGATGTTTACAAGAGTGGATCTACCACGAGATCAAGGAGGCTAAACCCTAGAAGCTAGCCTATGGTATGATTGTAAGGGTTGTTGTTACGTCCAACGGACTAGAGCCATCCGGTTTATATAGACACCGGAGAGGGCTAGGGTTACATAGAGTCGGTTACAATGGTAGGAGATCTACATATCCGTATCGCCAAGCTTGCCTTCCACGCCAAGGAAAGTCCTATCTGGACACGGGGCGAAGTCTTCAATAATTTATCTTCATAGTATTTGAGTACGGTTGATGATGATAGTCGGCCGATGATAGTCCGGCCGATGATGGTAGTCCGGCTATCCGGACACCCCCTAATCCGGGACTCCCTCAGTAGCCCCTGAACCAGGCTTCAATGACGATAAGTCCGGCGCGTGTATTGCTTGGCATTGCAAGGCGGGTTCCTCCTCCGAATGATAGAAGATTGTGAACACCAGGATAGTGTCCGGCTCTGCAAAATAAATTCCACATTCCACCGTAGAGAGAATAATATATACACAAGTTCAATCTACTGACGTTTTCTGCGGCATGACATCACGCTACTACCAAGCCATTATTTAAATCGTTTTTTTACTCTACCACCTCAGCGCATTTAGCGAAGCGGTTTTCTTGGCACGTCTTGTCGAAGCAGAGATCGTGTTTCCCCTTAATCCGGGATTCTCATCAATACGGACGTGGGTAACCCAACGCGCCATTGGTGGTGACGGCAGGGGATAAGCGAGTTTTACCGGGCGGTGGGGACGCGTAGACTTCGCCCGCCCATATATAAGGGATAAGGATTCACCTTCTCACCTCGCCTTCTTCCTCCTTTGCTTATCCATCTCCGCTTTTCGAGCTCCAGCGCCCAAGTTCGCGCATCTCGTCTCAACCTTCTCCGACCATGTCGGGGCGGGAGGTAAATGGTTGGCCTCCACCGTGAAGGAGGAGCACATCGCCAAAGCTAAGCGGCGCGGATACCTCTCGGCGACATCAGCAGACCGCTGCCGACGAGGGCAGCTCATCCCCACCCCAGGCCCCATGAGAGGGTCGTTTTCCTTCCCACTTCCTCCATGGACTGGGCTTTCCACTTCACCCCTTTGTCTGGGGGCTCATGTTCTACTATGGCCTGGATTTCCATGATCTGGCGCCGAACTTCATCCTCAACATCTCGGCATTTATCGTCGTGTGCGAGGCCTTCCTCTGCATCCAGCCCCACTTCGGCTTGTGGCTCAAGACCTTCAATGTCAAGCGAAGGTAGTGAAGGGCACTCAAGCGGAGTCTTGGGCGCCATGTTGGGCAAGATGCCCAATGTCCTTTAGTTGAAGGGGCCTTCGTGAAATCCGTCAAGGGGTGGCAATCGGGGTGGTTCTATATCACCGAGCTGCGTGACCCTACATGGGCGGCGGCCCCTGAGTTCAGATCTGGTATCCCCACGCAGCTCACCTCCTGGAAAGAGAAGGGCTTCTTTGTGGGGTAGTTCGGAGGAGCGGGACTCCAAGCCTGCATCCGAAGCTGGTGAAGAAGCTCGGGCTGGTTAACGTGGTCCAAGTCATGCTCGTCGCGGATTCTCCCATGCCAAGCGGGCATTCAATTTGTGGGAGTTCGATCGAGAACAGCACCGGGAGCGGGCTCTTCGACCTGACGTCTGAAAGGCGCCTGGAGGGTGCTGTTCAAGGGCACCGAAGCCCCCGCATCCGCGACTGAAGATCGCGGATTTCGCTCGCAGCGCCAAGCCAACGAGGTAAGTGATTCTACCCCTTTACGGGACACTTGCTTTTCATAGTTTGACTCTATGCGGGTTTTAATTTCCCCTTTTCCTTTGACAGGACTGGATGAGGAAGGCGGAGTAGATTATCTGCCCGACTCCTATGCCAGAAAATCCGATGAGACGCCCTTCTAAGCGGGTTGCTGGTTCGGCACCGCACGTGGTGCCGGAGAAGAAGGCCAAGAAGGAGGCCACGGGTGCTCGAAAGAGTTCCGTTTTCAGGTGTCCGACGATTCCGGGGCGGACTCCTCCCCCGAAAACGAGGAGGAGAAAGAGGACTCTCTCCCAGAGGAGGGAGAGAGGAAGAGGAAGGCTTCCCCAACAGGGGAGGCTGAAGGGTCCAAGAGGGGAAGGACTATTCCCCTGGACAGCTCCGCCAACATCAACGTTGGCAAGGAAGAATGGCCTTCAAGGGCGGGCCTCCGGCGAGATCGTAAGTATCCGGATTCTGAATGATTTACAATTTCTTTTCTGCGTCACATAGTGTCATTACGATGCCGCATGCTTTGTAGTCCGGCCGGTGATGATCTCCCGCTTCACCGGCGGGTCGTTGGCTCCGTCGGATGTAGACTCCATCCCGACCGCCTCCACCCCTCGCGACACCGAGGACGCCGAGGTGGGATCCCAAGAAGGGACCCATCAGGGGGAGGCTCCGGAGGCGCCACAAGGCGTCCTCCCGGACTTTGCGCCGGACTCCATATCAGAACCCGCAGTGGTTCCGGGGTCCGGCCGGCGGCCCCTTCGAATGAAGGGCAAGACCGTGACGCCGGCGGCTTCCGTCCAACCGGAGGCGCCGGGCAATTTGTTGGAGGCGCTGCAGAGCTTCCATCAAGGAATAACACCGCACTATTATGAGTGCGGTGATTGAAAAGGTGCAGCTTCGCCAAGGGCGGGCTGAAGCTTCTTGATAGCCTTCTATCGGGCTTTGAGGTAAGAAGTTAAAAATATGCAATGTAATACCGCATAGACAGTAGCCCACGATGCTCGGTTTGGTGTTGGGAAGAAAAGCCGGACCGAGGATCTAAAAAAGATATCTGTGAGGTTGCTAAAAATTATGTCAATATGGGTTGCAGGCTACGCTGCTGACCTCTGCCAGACCGCATGCGGAGGTCGATGCTTTGAAGCAGAGGCTCGAGCGGTCCGAGCAAGAGCTCGGCCGTGCCGAAGCAGCTCAGGACAAAGAAGGTGAGTAACACCACTTTGAACTTGTACCTTCTGAGAAAAGGATTTAGGTTGCAACAAAAATAACAAGGATAACATGGGTACTACAGGGCCACGAGCGAGGTGGCGACCACAGGAGGCCGTGTCCGTGGCCGAACGCATAATGCGGCTACCGAACGGGCAGAGCGAGAAAAGCAAGAGGCGCGGGTGGCGGTGGTTCAGCAAGAGCTCCGGGCTCTCATGGAAAAGCATGAGAGTTTGGAGGCGTGACTCAAAGACTTCGAGAGTCCGAGCTTGCCTCGGCTCTCGAAAGTGCTAAAACTGCCAAGGCCGATGCCCATAAGTCCCTTCAGGAGATTGAGTTGGTGAGGAAGATAGCGGCGGGTAAGGCATTTTTCATGCAAAGCAAGCATGTGAATGTAAATTACGTGCTACTTACCCGAATTCGGAGCTCTCCAGGGGCGTTTGCAGATCTGCCTCACAGCGTGTCTGATGCCGCCGTAGTCTACCAAGCCGAGGAGGGGAGCTCAACGGAGAAGGTCTTCTGGTCTCGGTATCCGAGGCCGGCCATCAGTGCCCCCTAGCGACCAGTGAAGCAGCTGGTCGAGCTCCTAAGGTGGCCGAGCAGGCCATGAAGGGCCTCGTAGTCTGGCTGTGGCCTCGAGAGGCCATGCACAGGAGCTACCGGCCTCGTCGACGGTTGGTGGATCGTGCCCACAGGTGGAGGTTATCAAGCGCTCACTTTGTATTGAAGGTGCTCGTCGGGCCCTTGCCCGCGCAAAGGTGCATTGGGGCAAGCTGGATGCGGAGAAGCTAATCACTGACGTGCCACCAGCGGGCAAGGAATATCGTACGCCCGAAATGTACTATAAGGCTGTCCTGAATGGTGCCCGCAAGGTTGCGGATGAGTGCCCCAGGGATGTAATTATTGAGTAAATTCGCAATGTGTTATCCTGTGCGCTGAAAACTTTGTTCATATGCGCTAAGCAACGCTTGTTAATTTAAAATATTACCTTCTGTTCGGCCGTTTATTAAATCTGAGAGATGGCAAGTCGTCGGCTTCAGCCCCCATGCCACGAGTCTTTGGGGTGTTCGGGATAAACTTGAGCACTCTTGTTCCCATTTTGGGTCCATCTAGAGGCGCTCAACACAAGAACAAGGCAACCCGGACTTATAGTGCTTGAACACTCTCACTTAGCCATAGAATTCTATAATTTTAAATTTCGGTGAAGCCCCTAGTATTCGGAGGACCGAATTAGGGGCGCTATCCACGCCTTCATCGGACATTATCCGGAACTTCGCTCGAAGCGGCGTAGGTCTTTAAGGACCCGAAAGGACCTCTCGAACAGCGACCAGTCTCTCGCCTTATCATGATAGTCAGTTTTAGCTTTCTCCACTGAGGCGTTAACCCGGCTCAACCGGGGCGCAATCGCAGTGGTTCTCCCAGTGCTACCTTAGCCGATAGAACGGGCGTAAGGTGCCAAACATGGGAGCCGAGCAAACCCAACTATTGACCCAAGACATGATTGGAGCCGATTCATATAATGCTATAAGTTCGGGTGCCGCACTTGTGAAAGTGTTCGGACTTTATCACACCATAATGCGGAGAACATAAGCCCTCGGTGTATTTGGCCGTACCAAAATGTACGGGTGCAACATGTCATAAATGAACATATATATATATATAAGGTAATGCAATTATGGGCAAAAGTGCTGCATTTTATTCGAGAAGATATGCTATGAGTGCGGAATGATACAAATAGTGCGGAAAGCAAGGGATTGGACGAATTAAAGGCGTCTCCGTCCAGGGTAGGCAGCGGAATGTTGTATTTAACAAATTTAATGCTCGTGATGGAGACCACACGAGTGTTAAATGCAGCCTTTGTCCTTCCACAGTTGTTGCATCATGAGTTCGGCAGGTTCGCCACGGACGAGTTCTGTATAAAAAGAGAGAAATAAAAGAAAAAGAGTGACACACTTGGGAGCCCTGGTGTGGTCGAACCGCACTCTGGGTCTGTTGTGGTTGTGCCTTTCCCCTATGCCCATGGTATCTCCAGGCGTAATTATGTCTGTGGAGAGTTTGTCTAACAATTTTGCGAGGGCTGGGGTTGAGGCCGCATTACTCTGGCGATGCTCGGGCGTGCTGTGGTCTTGGTTGATGTTGCTCCGGGTGCGTTTGGCCGTGTCCGGTCGTTTAACGGCGGACTCGAAAATGCCTTGAAAGGCTGCTCTGTACTTACGCGCGAGGCGGCTGTATATTCCTCCGTTCGGAGGAGGCGTTCCGTGTTTCCATTGACCATGATGACTCCACGAGGGCTGGCATCTTGAGCTTAAGGTATGCATAATGCGGCACCGCGTTGAATTTTGCGAACGCAGTTCGTCCGAAAGCAGAGCGTGATAGCCGCTGCGAGCGGGACTATGTCGAAGATTAACTCCTCGCTCGGAAATTATCCGGGATCCGAAGACCACTTCGCAGTATGGCGAGCCTGTACAATTGGCCTCGACACCGGAATGACGCCTTTGAAGGTTGTCTTTGTAGGTTTAATCCTTGAAGGGTCTATGCCCATCTTGCGCGTATCACGATAAAAGCGAGGTTCAGACTCGCCGCCGTCCATCGGGACTCTCGTGAGGTGAAATCCATCGACGATTGGGTCTAAAACCAATGCGGCAAATCCGCCATGGCGGATCTTGGTCGAATGGTCTCTTGATCGAAAGTGATCGGGCAAGAGGACCATGGGTTGAATTTTGGGGCGGCGGCTCCATCTCGTATCGTCCCTTAGTGCACGCTTCCGCTCCCTCTTGGGAATATCGTTGCGTATATCATGTTTACCGTCCGAACTTGAGGGGGAATCCCTTTTGTCCTCTGTTGTTCGTGGCGGGTCTCTTCCTCGTCATCACTGTGTAGCCCCTTGTCACTGTTTTCGGCGATTAATTTGCCTGCCTGCTTGAATACCCAACAATCTCTGTTGGTGTGGTTAGCTGGCTTTTCGGGGGTTCCATGTATTTGACAAGAGCGGTCGAGTATTCGGTCCAAATTGGACGGGCCCGGAGTGGTTCTTTTGAATGGCTTCTTCCGTTGACGGGCTTGGACCCTCGGAATCCGGCGTTGACTGCCGTATCCTCATTGCTGTCGCCGTTAATGCGGCGTTTGTTTTGTTTCGACGCAACCTGCCATTGCGGTCCTTGGTATCCGGACTGCGGCGTTTTCTTGAGGTTGTTGCTGCGAGCTAGCCAGCTATCCTCTCCCGCATGAAGCGGGTCATGAGTGATGTGAGGGCTGCCATGGATTTCGGCTTCTCTGTCCTAGGTGCGGGCCAGCCACTCGTCGCGGATGTTATGTTTGAAGGCCGCGAGGGCCTCTGCATCCGGACGATCGACGATTTGATTTTTCTTTGTTAAGAACCGTGTCGTAATTGCACGGCCGATTCGTCTGCTGCTGGATTATGTGGCTTAGGTCATCTGCGTCCGGTGGTCGCACATACGCGTTCTGGAAGTTGTCAAGGAATGCGGCTTCCGTGTCTTCCCAACATCAATTGACTCTGCGGGCAGGCTGTTAAGCCAATGCCGAGCTGGTCCTTTAAGCTTGAGCGGGAGATATTTGATGGCGTGAAGATTGCCGCGGGCCATATGTATATGGAGGAGATAATCCTCAATCCAAACCGCTGGGTCTGTTGTGCCATCGTAGGATTCGATATTAACGGGTTTAAACCCTTGAGGATTTGATGATCCATTACTTCGTCGGTGAAGCATAGTGGGTGTCTTGGCGCCTCTGTATTGAGCAATATCGCGATGTAGCTCGAGAGAGCGTTATCTGCTGTGTTCGGCCCGGCCGGAGTAGTTGTGTCCGGCGATGGTATTAAATCGTGGGTCTTGGGGCGCCACGTGATCCATAGATAGATCTGGATTGTCTTGCCTTGTCCTCCAATATATCTCGTGAAGTCCGCGCGTTCCCCGTGGCTTCATGCTTTTTGAGCGATGCCGGCACGGTTTTGGTGGAGGGCTTGCACGCCTCTCTGTCATGCCACGAGGTGGTCGGTCTGCCAGACAGCGCTGGTGATGCAGCTTTGTACGCTTCCTCCTCTAATCGGGGGAGCAACTTGCGTTTTGGGTAACTTTTGGAGGGGCGTTCGAGTTCGTGCTCTTCGGCCACGAGGACCTCGGTCCATCTGTCGGCCAGTAGGTCTTGATCAGCTTGAAGCTGTTGCTGCTTTTTCTTTAGGCTGTTTGCCGTGGCCATTAGCCTGCGTCTGAAACGCTCTTGTTCGACGGGATCCTCGTGCACGACGAATCGTCGTCGCCGAGGCTTGCCTCGTCTCCGGAGGGAGGTAAGTAATTGTCATCCTCGACCTCTTCCCCGCCGCCCCTTCGTGAGGGCTTGCTTACGCCTCCTCCTGCGCTGGATCGTCTTTGGAGGGGTTGTCTTCGACACTACGGGGTGTTATTATCTCCCGTGTCGGAATCTCCATTCTTGTCGTGGCGGGATTTAGAGCGGCGCCACTGACGTCGGCGCTTGGGCTGTTTCTTTAAGGAATCGGCCTCCGTTGCTTCTTCGCCGTCCCCATCTTTTGGGGTATCCACCATGTATATGTCGTATGACGAGGTGGTCTTCCAGTGTCCTGTAGGCACTGGTTCTTGGTAGTCTCCGGCATCGTCGTCCATACCATCGATGTCTTCAGAGTCGTAGTAAATCACGTTGGTTAAATCGTCGACGGTGGCTCTGAAGTGGGTGGTGGAGTGGGCTCTGAATTTCTTCGTCGTCCGCGTCCCAACCGTCTGGCCGTAGTTCGGCCAGGCTCTCGAGATAGCGAGAGATGCTTCAGTGAATTTATGATATCGGAAGGGCGAGTGCCGAAAGATGTCCGCAGCGGTGAATTCCATGATCGACGCCCAATCCAATTCGACCGCGGGCGCAGGAGGTTCGAGTCCGGCAGAGTCCGACACCTCGGAGTCATGAGCTTTATGCGGGGCAGGTAAGTGTTCGCTCCATCGCCATAGAAGTTGCAGCTCCCGAGGCGGTGTCCAGCCATCCGTCCTCGATCCAGCGATCGGCTCCGGACTATGGGTCGGAGCGGATTAAATCTTGACCTCAAGGTGCTGCCCGTGGCGAGTTAGGTCATGCCCATCGTGACAGCGGCACGCTTCGGGCTGCGGCTCAGATCCATCAAAGATCAAGTCTCCGCGGATATCGGCCGTGAAGTTTAGGCTCCCAAACCTGACACGGCGGCCGGGCGTAGCTTCGATCTGCTCCGGATGGCCAAGTGAGTTGGCCCGCGATGCGAAACGCCCGAATCTGAAGATCTGTCCGGGAGAAAAGTCTCACCCAGATCGTGTTGTTATCGATTGAAGAGGCCATCACGCCTATCGGTGACGACACAGAGGAACTCTCAATGAAAGCACCAATGTCGGTGTCAAAACCGGCGGATCTCGGGTAGGGGGTCCCGAACTGTGCGTCTAGGCGGATGGTAACAGGAGACATGGGCACGATGTTTTACCCAGGTTAGGGCCCTCTTGATGGAGGTAAAACCCTACGTCCTGCTTGATTGATATTGATATTGTGGATGTTTACAAGAGTGGATCTACCACGAGATCAAGGAGGCTAAACCCTAGAAGCTAGCCTATGGTATGATTGTAAGGGTTGTTGTTACGTCCTACGGACTAGAGCCATCCGGTTTATATAGACACCGGAGAGGGCTAGGGTTACATAGAGTCGGTTACAATGGTAGGAGATCTACATATCCGTATCGCCAAGCTTTCCTTCCACGCCAAGGAAAGTCCTATCCGGACATGGGGCGAAGTCTTCAATCTTGTATCTTCATAGTCTTGGAGTCCGGTTGATGATGATAGTCCGGCCGATGATAGTCCGGCCGATGATGGTAGTCCGGCTATCCGGACACCCCCTAATCCGGGACTCCCTCAGTAGCAGATAGCAGGTCGGTGAGAAATAAATGATGGGAGACATATGATAGCTCTACAACATGCATGTCACACTAAATTACTACATGATTCTATGAAAATAACAGTCGACTGAAAGCAAATAGGCCAGTCCATTTTTTCTGCACCGTCAGATGTATAAAGAACGGGCAGATCGCCTTCATCTACCTCCAGCCAGTCAGTGTTGTGATCTTCCTCGAACGCCCGGCGACCACCGGCCCAGTATTCCTCCCCTTCCTGCGCCCTCCCCTCGACCTCACTGCACCGCCGTGCTTGGCACCTCCCCCCGGCCATCCATTCAAGCCCCGCCGACCTCCAGATCGGGCGCAAGCAGCTCCTGCGCCCCACACCCCTATGATAGACACCGACGCGCCGCTCCCCCGGGGAACAAGCGGACTAGGTGCTCCGTGCGCCTAAGAGGGTGCTGCTTCTTTTAATTGCGGTTCGACTGACCCTGAATTGAAATCCAGGCGGGCTACTAACCTCTAGCAAAGGTTAAATAGTAAAAGGGAGGAAACCTTGTGCATTTAGTATCACGAAGAAGATGCGATGAGAAGCGCTCAACTAGTTTCTTTCGTGGGATGAATACGGTGTGGCGGAGACGTTGGATTTGCACGAATAAGGGAAGAGGAGTACCTCTTTCTGCTTTGGCGATCTTGTGTCCTCCTTCTGTTTTCCGGCGATCTTCTTGTTGTTCGCCGGAAACCAGAAGTTGTGGAGGATGGTGCAGCCTTGGAGGAACCCATGGCCAAGTTGTTGAGTGTGGTGCGGTGGCCATCTGTCGGCGGCGGGGAAGCAGATCCGAGGCGGCGAACGACAGCGTAGCGGGAACAGCTCCGGTGCGGTGGACGGTTGCGACAATGGAGCCGCAAAAGTGAGGCGCAGGACGGCGTGGTCGGAGTGGTTCTGGTATGGCGCACGTCGGCGTCGGCGTCGTGGAGGCAGCTCTGCCTCGGCTTCAGCTGCTAAGTCCTTGAGGGTGTTGCGGTTGCGGTTGTGTTGGACGACGATGTCGGGGTACCGGCTCCGGCGTGATGGAGGAGGGCGGCGGTGGATTGGCCGCTATGGGGTGGAGGACGGAGGAGGCTGGGGTTTCGCGGCTGGTGGAGAGGGCGTTTTCGCGCCGACGGAGTATGAATGGGGAAACGGAGGGAGGCAGGGAACTAAGGTGGAACAATGTTTTGGTTTGAGACGCGCTTGTTTGAAATTTGGGGAAAGTTACAAAATTTGCCCCCATCTAAAATTTCAGACATATTTCGGGTTGCGGGTAGGACAATCATGTCAGGTGTCCCAAATGTGGGCGGGATAGATTTCGGCCGAGTGCATGTAGGCGCCCACGGCGTATGAATGCTTCTCGGAGGCGGTTGAGACTGGCGTCTTGGTGAAGTTACAAACCTACCCCGGTTTAGACCTTTGGACATCGGGCCGATAGGCTACACGGGCCAGAGTCAGGACAGTAATTTCCTACCACCAAAACATTAGTCTCATGGGTTTCGAGTGACCAGAGGCCTATTTGGCGCTTCATTCAATATTTGGGAGCGGAAGCATTAACGTTTTCGGTTCTCTTGAATTGAACTTTCAGGATTTGTCAAACTTCACAAATCTTTACTCTTGAAAATCCTAAAGCTACGATTATTTTGGAATGGAGGGGGTACATTTGAATATACATTGTACACGAGTATATATTAAAAAAATATGCAACTTACCTTAGTTCATGCATGGCTCCAGATATAATCTCCTTGGTTGCAAAAAAAAGTTAGATATGCATATGAATATATATAGCATGTTCAAACTCACAACAAAGATTGATGCCCCCTTTTACATCTGATTTACAAATGCCATTATCTCGGGTTCAAATAGATGAATGCACTTCCTATGAATTGAATCTTGAAACCCCTTTATGTTGAATTCAACATGTATTCTATTTCGTAGCTAGCAATTTGGAATGTATCCATGCAAGTGACAAATGTATAAAGTGCTTCACACTAACAACATGGAGTGCACTAATTAATGTTTATATATGAATTGCAAAAGCATCCATTGCCTGTATTTCAAACCGCTCTCACTCTATGGATCGATAATATGAAATAAACACATGCACATGCTAGAATTCAATAGAGTATGGGTGTCTGATAGACCGATTTTCATCCATACGCAATTTGCAAAATTCATGATCTCATCCAAAAATAATAATGCCATTTATATTTTAATTTAATGCGTAGAACGGCCTTTTACACATAGATGCACTATGCCTCGCCCTGTTCTCACAAACGCGTTATATATCTCTCTATCTAACGCATAAGTGCACACACTTTATATGCATCGGCATTTCTCTTTCACACATGCTCACAATCTCTCTCAGGGTGTCGGGGTGTCTCACGCACATGCTCTCTCTGTTTCTCTCTCTCTTTTTGACTACTATGTACCACTATTTTCACTAATCTCAGTTGGAAAACACTATTTCTCTCACATGCATATATACACATGCACGGTCTCTACTAGCCCTCTATACGCACATATATGTGCCTACATGTCTCCATACGCACATTATCTTTAGGCCTCTCGCACACATTCCCCCCTCCCCGACACACCTCTCTCTTAGTAGTTGGCAGATATGATTTCATCATATCATTCGGTGAGATATCCTGGCTGTTAGGCTGGATGGTAATCTGAGGCAAAGTTTTACCCTAGTTCGGATCGGACCCTTGCAGTTGAAGAAAGAGCCTACTCCTGGTACTGTATATTAGTGATAGGGGTGTGAACAAAGTACACGTGAATACCAGGCATTGTGCGTGTGTGTATACTATCGACAAACTAGCCCCCAAGCTTGTATAACATACTAAGGGCTAGGGTTACAAATCATATATAGTCGGCTTATCACCAGTGGGGATAGAGTCCTCCGCGACTCTGGTAGCTTCGTGTTATGCCGAGTCCTCCACATGGGTCTTCGTATAACACGTCTCGGTCCAACCTATATGTGGTGCAGGATGGAACCGACCCATGAGTCTTCATGTTGACCCACCACAACTAGAAATGATGTGCCTACCACACCACACATGCAATTGACCACTAAGAAAATAAGCATATACAATAGTACAACGGTATCTAGCTCATGATAAATCTCCATATTTTGTTGATGACACTGACGGACTTTGCATTTGATGCGTGCTCTGTATTTTTTTGACGACACTTACAGTCATTGTATTTGAAGCGAAAGCACGATATGGTCACTGGACTTCAGAATAAGCTCATCACAGTCACCACATACATTTTGTCGTGCTAACCAACATGTGGTTGGATGGTTAGGAGGACAGTGGTTTCTCGAGCCCACCAAGGTTAAAGTCCCAGTGCTCGCATTTATCTTGTGTTAATTTCAGTATTTTCCGGTGATGTACGTTCAGTGGGAGGAGACATTCCACTCGATTACGAGGCAACTATGGTGATTTCGTAAAATCTCAAGATCATATATGCTGGCCCACTCTCTCGAAGGTGCTCATAGGGGTAGTGAGGGAGTCCTGAATTAGGGGGTGTCCGGATAGCCGAACTATCACCATTGGCCGGACTCCTGGACTATGAAGATACAAGATTGAAGACTTCGTCCCGTGTCCGGATGGGACTTTCCTTGGCATGGAAGGCAAGCTTGGCGATACGGATATGTAGATCTCCTAGCATTGTAACCGACTCCGTGTAATCCTAACCCTATCCGGTGTCTATATAAACCGGAGGGTTTTAGTCCGTAGGACGAACAACAATCATACCATAGTCTAGCTTCTAGGGTTTAGCCTCTCTGATCTCGTGGTAGATCCACTCTTGTACCACCCATATCATCAATATTAATCAAGCAGGAGTAGGGTTTTACCTCCATCGAGAGGGCCCGAACCTGGGTAAAAACATCGTGTCCCTTGTCTCCTGTTACCATCCGCCTAGACGCACAGTTCGGGACCCCCTACCCGAGATCCGCCATTTTAACACCGACATTGGTGCTTTCATTGAGAGTTCCTCTGGCCGTCGCTGTCAGAAGGATGCCTCATCCGTCTTTAAAGACGGCACCTTTGCTAAAGGAGCTTTGCCATCGCCAAACTCTCCGGCTAAGCGGTTTTCTTATGACCGCTGCTCGCCGGCGCCGACGATGACCTCTCGAGTCATCGAAAGCAATCTTCACGTTAACTTCCGGAACTGCCCGAGCAGTTAGATCCGATGGAGCTCTCTTCCTTGAATGAGCTCTTGGATCGCATATCGCCGCCCAGGAGTCGCTACAGACTATGATCAGATTGGGCCTAAAACCAATCTGAGAGAGATCAACTCTCCCGAGGCAACCCACCACGTTGCTGTGGTAGAGGAACAATACGGTGACTCTTCTCCTACCTTAAGGACTAGCTATGTCTGGATTCCTGACCCCTCCATGCCGGATTCCCGCGGAGGGGAGGACACCACTCAAGCCCTGAACTTAAAGTCAGGCAGCGAGCTAGATTCATTGGGCAACCTCCAAGAACCTAAGCTTCCAAGTTCGAAAACTTCTTGGCCCCTGAATCTTAGATCGGATGGGGTTTGGAATTTAATTCCACCCGCCCACCCAAATACAAGCGATCTATCCCAAATCCGGCAAGAGCCCGGTGAAATAGTACATCATTACTGGGCCAGATTCCTCCTGGTTATGGACAGGATAAAGGACTGCCGCGAGGAGGACGCAATCTCATTCTTCTGCAATAATTGCACTGACAAGGGAATCCTAAACGCCACAAGTCGTCGTGAAATTACACGCTTCGCTGACTTGGCGTCCATAGTACGGAAGTACTGCGCGATGGAGAGCGCCTGGAAAGCCGAAACCAACTTTTGGGATAATCCGGCCCCGAATACGACCCCAGTTCGAAATAAAAAGGTGCATCATCACCAAGCACCTGGGTTACATACCAAAAAGCAAAAAACCCCCAAAGGGCATGGAACCGTACTGGAGGGATGTCTCAATGGACCCTGCAAAATTCA
The DNA here is from genome assembly GCA_021605145.1 of Aegilops bicornis. Lineage (NCBI taxonomy): Eukaryota > Viridiplantae > Streptophyta > Magnoliopsida > Poales > Poaceae > Aegilops > Aegilops bicornis. The sequence goes on from CM038672.1 coordinate 39,234,582, forward strand.
TAGCACAGAGGGCGCCACTCCAACTCATAGCCTTAGAGCATGTTGGATACTACGGCAGGTGGCCAAAAGTGGCGAAGAGCTCCTAGCTCTAGAGCACCAGCCCAGCGATACCAGTACGGTATTAACAGTCTTCGAGACTTTTGCATCAAATAATATGTGGAAACGAACACTCCGCAGCCTTGCCGAAGTCTACCAGGTAGCAACAATAAACATGGAGTGACACGACTATTACCTTTAACGCCAGTGATGAACCTAAATTCCGAATAGCCCGAGCACCAGCCGCATTGGTCCTCAGTCCAATAGTGGACGACTTTCGCCTCACCAAGGTACTCATGGACAGCGGTAGCGTATTAAACCTCATCTACGAGGAAACCCTTCGAAAAATGGAAATAAACTGGAGCCGCATTGAGCAAAGCAGCACAACCTTTAGAGGAATAATCCCCAGTCGGGAAGCATGTTGTACAGGAAAGATCACACTGGATGTGGTGTTTGGCACGCCGGACAATTATAGGTCCGAGGAGGTCACATTCCAAGTGGCCCCATTCAGCAGCGGATATCACACGCTATTAGGGCGAGAGGCATTCACAATTTTTCAATCTATACCCCATTACGGGTACATGAAGCTCAAAATGCCCGGACCCAACGGAATTATCACTCTCGCTAGTGACCCGGACATAGCGCTCCGCGCCGAATATAAAACAGCCGCACTTGCCCTTGAGGCACTATCTGAAGCCCTAGCGGCAGAGGAACTCACTACGCTGCGCTCCACGGTGAACAGGGATGATGTGATACTCGATAAGAGATCCAAGTCCACCTCTTTTAAACCGGCAGACGAAGTAGTCAAATTCCAAGTCCATCCAACGGACCCTACAAAAATGGCCTCCATCGGGGCACAATTAAACCCTGATGTGGACACCGCACTACGCGAATTCCTACGCGAAAATTGGGACAGTTTGCTGGCACCCTTGAGACATGCCAGAATCCCACGCCGGTGTGAGCACAGCCTAAATATCCTAAAAGGATTCAAGCCAGTCAAACAAGCTCTTCGGCGTTTCTCCGAACCCAAGAGAGATGCCATGGGAGAGGAGCTAGCCAAACTATTGGAGGCCGGATTCATCAGAGATATTAAACATCCGGACTGGCTAGCAAACCTGGTAATGGTACCAAAGAAGGACAAATCCGGGCGCCTATGTGTCTATTTTAAGGACCTTAACACGGCTTGCCCAAAGGATCCCTTCCCCCTCCCCCACATCGATCAATTTATCGACGCTACCATGAGGACACGATTCATTGTGTTTCCTCGACGCATACTCGGCTACCACCAAATTAAGATGGCAGAGCAGACCAAGCCGCAACGGCATTCATCACTCCATACGGCCCATTCGCTTCAACACAATGCCCTTTGGGCTCAAAAACGCCGGCGCAACATATCAACATGATTCGGACATGTCCGGCAAACCAGATCGGCAAAACAGTGGAGGCATACGTAGACGATGTGGTCGTCAAATCCAAGCATGTCAAAACCCTAATCGACGACTTGAGGCTCACATTCGATAATCTCCGAACATATGACATCAAGCTCATCTCGGAAAAATGCGTTTTTGGCGTACCAGCCGGAAAGCTCTTGGGCTTCATTGTATCCGGTAGAGGAATTGAAGCAAACCCAGCCAAGATCCGAGCTCTGTCACAATTGGATATCCCCAAAGACCTCAAACAAATACAAAAATTGACTGGATGCATGGCGGCTTTAAGCCGCTTTATCTCCCGCTTAGGAGAAAAGGCATTACCCCTTTATCGGCTCCTTCGACGCACCGAACACTTCGAGTGGACGGATGCCACCACGGCCGGACTCGAAGAAATCAAAGCCATATTGGCAACAAATCCGGTCCTGGCCGCGCCCAACATGGGCGAACCAATGCTATTATACATCGCAGCAACCCATCAAGTTGTAAGCACGGTGCTAGTTGTCGAATGAGAAACGGACGGACACAAGTTCCCTCTCCAAAAAACAGTTTACTACGTGTCCACTGTCCTAACTCCATGCAAGTCACGCTACCCGCATTATCAAAAGATAGCATACGCGGTGTTCATGGCACCCCGGAAGCTGCGACACTACTTTCAAGAGTGTTCGATAGCAGTAGCCTCCGAAGTACCTCTTAATGACATTATAAACAACCGCGACGCATAGCGGGCGGATTGCTAAATGGGCCATAGAGCTCCTCCCGTTCGACATAACCTACAAGCCACGGCGAGCTATCAATTCGCAAGTTTTGGCTGACTTCATCGCCGAATGGACTGAAGCCGAACTCCCTAAAGAGCACGACGCATATTCCAACTGGATCATGCACTTCGACGGCTCCAAAATGTTGGCCGGCACGGGGTCAAGGCGTCATTCGACGTCCCCAACCGGAGATACAGTCCAATACGTACTTCAAATAATGTACACGGACTCCAACAACGCAGCCGAATACGAGGCCCTTCTACATGGTCTCCGGACGGCAGTCTCCATGGGCATTCAACGCCTAGAGGGGTGCGGGGATTCGAACCTCGCGATATCCCAAATAAATGGGGAATTTGATGCCAAGGATCCGAAAATGGTAGCTTATCGCAATGCCGTCCTAAAATGTCATTTCGGTTTGAGGGGCTCGAATTTCACCATATAGCCGGGATAACAACCGAACAGCAGACGTGTTGGCACGCATTGGCGCAAAGCGCGATGCCGTCCCTCCCAACATCTTCCTAGAGAGGCTTTTCAAGCCATCCGTATTATGGGAGGGAGAGTCCGGAAATAACAACCCGGACCCAACCACACTGCCCCACACCAAACATTCCGACATAGTTGGTGGTTCCACCAACGAAATAACACCGTCATTACCCACGCAATAATGGCAGTCATTGCCCGTGGGCCGGAACCATTCCTAGCCTACCTAACTAGGCAGGAACTTCCCCAGGACCAAAATGAGGCCCGTTGCATAGTGCGGCGGTCTAAAGCCTATAAAGTCCATGAGGGAGAGCTTTATAATAAAAGCACAACCGGAGTCCTTCAAAGGTGTATCTCCGAAGAGGAAGGGCGGAATCTCCTGGCTGAAATTCACGCCGGACTCGGTGGACACCATGCCGCAGCCCGGGCCCTTGTAGGCAAGGCCTTCCGTACAGGATTTTATTGGCCGACGGCCCGGTCAGATGCTCAGGACTTAGTCCAACGATGCGTCGGTTGCCAGCTCTTTGCTAATCAAAGCCATATGCCACCCACCACCCTCAAAACTATACCCATCACCTGGCCTTCACGGTCTGGGGGCTTGACATGGTTGGACCCCTTAAAGGAGGAACCCACAAGCAAAAATACCTATTGGTCATGGTGGATAAATTCACCAAATGGATAAAGGCCAAGCACAGTAAAAGACGGCCGAATCCGGACCGGTGATAGACTTCATATCAGGGGTAGTACACCGTTACGGCGTCCCCCATAGCATCATCACTGATAACGGCACGAACTTCACGGCCGATGAGGTCAAACTCTGGTGCAAAAACATGGGCATCAAGCTCGACTACGCTTCAGTCTATCACCCCCAAACTAACGGTCAAGTCGAGCGAGCAAACGGTCTAATCATGAGCGGCATTAAACCCAGACTAGTGCGGTCCCTCAAGGAATCTAACATGCACTGGGTAGAGGAGCTCGACTCCGTACTCTGGGGGCTGCGGACCACGCCGAATCGCACTACCGGATTCACACCATTTTTATGGTATACGGCGCAAAGGCAGTTTTACCTGCGACATAATTCATGACTCACCTCGGCGTGCGCATGTACGAAGAAAGAGAAGCCGAGCTCGATCGGCAGGACAGTTTGACGCCTTGGAGGAGGAGCGCGACGTGGCAAAAGCTCGTTCCGCATTCTATCAACAGCAGGCTCGAAGATATCAAAGCAGGGAAGTGCGGGCCAAAGCTTACAATGTTGGCGAACTAGTTCTACGCCTGCCGGACAAGAAAAAGGACAAACTCAAGCCCAAATGGGAGGGTCCCTTCATCATCGACCAAGTTCTGACCGGCGGAGTGTACCATCTGCGAAACGCATTGGATAACCGACTCGAGCCGAACCCATGTAACGCAGCCCGTCTCCGTAGATTCTACGCCTAGCGCCGGATTCTGAGTTCGTCTCCTTCCTCCGTCTATATTTTATACTTTAAGCTGTCTTTTATTTCTCTCCTTCTTCCTCCCTTTTTCCGAAGCCGTTAAAGGCTCGTTTGCGTATTGTTCGCACACACTTGACGCTCTATCCGCACTCATTATACCTGGGGGCTTCTTTAACAGAAGCTTATTTATACGGGCTTTATGCCCAACACATGTGTCACACTTCCGCATGTACCTTTTATTCACCATTATATGCATCGATATGACTTAAGTTTTGGCCAAGCTGGGTTGTTCGGCTCTGTGCTTACCCCTACGTTCCCGATTGTTCGGCTAGGTGGTAAAGGAGCACCTCTGCGATTGTTACCGCCGGTCATTGGACGTGTACCTCGACTGGGTGGAGCCGAAAGCTAGCGTTCTTAAGGGAATATTCGGTCGGTGAACTAAAAGACGATTTTTATTTTTCATTTATCTGCCCCAGATGCTTTTACGCTTTTTTCGCAGTGGGACATGCACTTTAGGGCATGCCTCCCAGGGAAAGGAACCCCTAACGGAACTATTCTCCCTGGAAGATGTTTCTTACTAACCATGTAATATAACATAACTAGTTGGGCACTTGTCTGATAAAGCACTCATGACCCCTACGCCTGGTCTCCATGCATGCCCCGGTTTTTACATAACCGCGAGGGTATTCGGACACACTCCAGACTATTGGGTCCCGAGGTTGAAGTGAAAAGGTCCGCTACGACAAACAATCTACAATCCAGCTAGAAGGCATTTTACATGTCATTTTAAATTACATAGTCAAATTGACTGATCGTATTCCTCTTCAATGCCGTCTAATAGGATGTCTAGTTTACAGTCCTGCGGGGAATACTTTGCGGCCAACTCCACTTGGCCGTACACTAAGCTCACAGGGATCTCCTTCCCGTCGGGCCCCACAGGTCCGACCTCGGCCCTGTGGTTTGGGTCCGCCTTCGTGTACCGCGTCTTCACCATGGCCCATGCCTCCCTGGCGCCTTGACGACAGGCCGATATCTTCCATAGTCGGAAGCACCGCCGTGCTCCCTGAAGCTTCTCTGCAAGCTCTCCAAGGCCTTCAGGCAGGGAGATAGATGGCCACAAGGCCTGGGCGACGCCTTTCATCACCTGCCGAACTCGTTCGTGCAGTTGCAATAGCTCGGGAAGAAGGTCACCCGTAGAACCGGGCATTTCCTCTTCAGGACGACCCGTGAGCATACCTACAGACATAACTCTGTTAATTGACTTCCTCGCCGAACTCTTTTTCAAAGTTCGCTCAAGCACTTACTATAAATGCCGCGACGAAGTCGCCGATTCTCCTTCACGGAGTCATACAGCTGGGCACGAACATCCTTTAGTTCCTCACCCAACTGGGTGTTGGCATCTTGGAGATTATTTTTCTCTTGCCTCACCCTTGTAAGCACATTCTCGCCGGCCTTCAACCGGCGCAAGAGCTGTTGCTTGTCCGGATCTAGTCCGGCGCCATCTGCAATATTATTGTCAGATTTATACACATGCCGCACTTCACAACCTATTTATCTTTTGAAGCATATCATACCAGAGGGGGTCTCTGTGGCTCCCCCTGTGGCGGCTAGTGCGGCCTCAAGTTGGGCCTTGCATTCTTCAAGCTCCTGGGACAGTCGAGTATTCTTTTTTGTAAGATCCTGCATAACAAATGGTCCTTAAATCAGTTATTCTAACTATTTTAAGTCTCGGGGATACTGGCATAAATAACTGTCAAATTTCCTCACCCGTGTGTCCTTTACATATTGCTCCATGGCTCTGGCTAGACCATCTTGAGCGGCACGGAGGTGCGCATCTCCCGAATTGAAGGCATTCAATGCCTCTTGGGAGAAACATGCGTCACGAAGAACTGTCCGGCGGCGCTTGTGATTCATGGCGCTCTCCACCTCGGAGTTGGTGGCGGACAATCTGTCAGCATTCTCTGTTGGAGGAGCATCTGACGCACGCCTCGTGCTCGCCTCCGCTTCTGGACCCGGCTTTGGAGCCTGGCTGGCGGAGTCTCGATTGGCAACCTCTCCGGACTCAGTCCGGCGAGCGCTCTTTTTCCTGAAAAGAGCACCAGCGTTAGTACGCCTTCCAGGAATCAATCCTAGGAATATGGTGACGCGCCATACCGTTGCGGCGGCGTTTCAATCCGGACCGCACTTCTTTTTAGCCTGCGGGGCCATACTGCCCCTTGTTGGCTAGTCGCCGCGGGCCCGGCCTCCTGCCTCGAAGGCACCCCCTGCAAAACACCATGAGTATACGGTGATAAAAAATAAGCACGGATGGGTCATTATCAGAGTATTGGGACCTCGGTCTCAGTTACCTGTGAGGCTGGAAGTATTCCGGGGTAATCGGCCGTAATGGCAACCAAAGCATTATCGATGCTCAGTTGGTGAAATACCCCATCAATCAGCTCCACCAATATGTCCGGATCCTCTTGGGAGGCCGGATCGAGGAGCCTTTCCGGATCCTCGGGTTGTGGAGGCGGGCTGTTTATGTCTTTTATGGCCTGGCGCAGTTCCTGCATCAAAATCACAAAATGAGATACCTAACCATGGGAATGCGGATCGGATGTGCAAAAAGGAAATGTCCGCTTACCCAACTTCGAGGGTTGTTCATAGAAAATCCGTTCAATGGACTGACGCGGAGAAAATCTTCCTCTTCTCCGTTGTACAGCGCGGACAAGGTCTTCACCAGATCGGTGACCGATCCCGGCCCCTTACGGCCATGACGGGTCGCATCGTCCTCCCCGTTGAAATCCCAGATGGGGTGGCCCCTATACTGGAGCGGCTGCACCCCCCGCATAATACATGTGGCCATGACACCGATCATGGCCAGTCCGGAATGACCTAACGATCTTATTCGGCTCATCAGGTATAGGACATCCCCGTCGTCTTCCCTCTGGGAGCTCCTCGGGCGCCAACTCAGGCGTTTCTTCGAAGGAGCATTGCTGAACTCCGGGAGACCGATCCGAACAGGATCCGGCAGTGGGATGTCCTCTATATAAAACCATTCTAAAGGCCAGTCTTCGGACGCCTTCTTCGGGGTTCCAGATAGATATCCGGTCCCGGCGATGCTCCACAGCTCGGCTCCGCCCACTTGATATATTGACCCCTCATGAGAACGGGGTACAAGGCAGAATAATCTCTTCCACAGCGCAAAATGAGCCTCAACGCCCAAGAGCGGTTCGCAAGAGGACACGAAGCCCGCGATGTGCAAAATGGAGGCAGGCGTAAGGTGGTGCAACTGGAGGCCGTAGAACTCCAAGAGCCCCCGGAGAAATGAATGAATTGGAAATCCGAGTCCTCTTACTAGATAAGATACAAAGCATACCTGCTCTCCTTTAGAGGGATCGGGGACACTCTCCGCTTGCTTTCCGCCCTTGTAGGTGGCAAGTCTGGCTCGAACCAGAATCATGAAGGCCGGGGGAAGAAATCCCTTGGTTTGGAGTGTCACTAGCTCGCTATGCGGGACTGAGCATCTCTCCCAATTTCGGTGAGGGCTGGGAGCGCGAGAGGAGGAGCCGCGTCGACTGTCCATGATGGAATGGATTTTTGTCAAAGGCGCTCTGATGAAAGCTCGCGAAGGGGGGATGGTGTGACTCAGATCTAGATCCTCGTCCCTTTTATAGGCGGCTCATTTGCGCAGCTAGGGGGATAAGTGTAAAAATATCCTGGCTTTTCGCATTCATTCAAACACGTGGAAGATGGCCATTATTGGGCGTGGAAGCCAAGGAGCGCAGCATTTATCAATAAGCCGAACACTATTCGACAAGTATATGGAATTTGGAGAAGAACCCGCCTTGCAATGACGAAGACAATCAACACGCCGGATTCATCGCCATTGAAGCCTGGTTCAGGGGCTACTGAGGGAGTCCTGGATGAGGGGGTGTCCGGATAGCCGAACTATCACCGTTGGCCGGACTCCTGGACTATGAAGATACAAGATTGAAGACTTTGTCCCGTGTCCGGATGGGAATTTCCTTGGTGTGGAAGTCAAGCTTGGCGATACGGATATGTAGATCTCCTACCATTGTAACCGACTCCATGTAACCCTAACCCTATCCGGTGTCTATATAAACCGGAGGGTTTTAGTCCGTAGGACGAACAACAATCATACCATAGGCTAGCTTCTAGGGTTTAGCCTCTCTGATCTCGTGGTAGATCCACTCTTGTACCACCCATATCATCAATATTAATCAAGAAGGAGTAGGGTTTTACCTCCATTGAGAGGGTCCGAACCTGGGTAAAAACATCGTGTCCCTTGTCTCCTGTTACCATCCGCCTAGATGCACAGTTCGGGACCCCCTACCCGAGATCCACCGGTTTTGACACCGACAGGTAGGGTTCGCATGTGTGCGCTTATAGCGGTGAGTGCTTGCGCGTATATATGAGCCCTTGCGTATGTACCTTGTTAAACAAATACATGTCATGATTATACGGTCACTGGCTCACCCGTACAACTCCATATTTTGTTATGACACAATCAATTGACCAGTCAAACATTCCACACGGCGCAACTAGTGTTGCACCATCGGGGCGCGTAACCATGGGGCCCACCTGTCAGCCCGTATATGAAAGAAAGAAATGGTAGTTTGAGTCATCTTGTGTTAATAAAATAGGAGTACATTTTAGGGTGATCATACGGTCACCGCTCACCATACAGCTCCGTAATTTGTTGATAACACGATCAATTGACCGGTCAAATGGTCCACATTCAGCAGCGCACATTACCATAGGGCCCACCCGTCGGTAGCGTATATGAAGGACAGAAATGGTAATAAATTAGTGGTCGGTGGGTATTCGAAGTCGTGAGACCTCTAGTTGGCAGTCACCGGCGGTTGGGGGGCATTCATTGGGCGGTGGGGTGGGGATCCCCGGAGAAAAAGCTCGGCGCGGGGAGGGGGGTGTCGGTGTCAAAACCGGAGGATCTCGGGTAGGGGGTCCCGATCTACGCGTCTTAGGCTGATGGTAACAGGAAGTAAGGGACACAATGTTTACCCAGGTTCGGGCCCTCTCGATGGAGGTAAAACCCTACTTCCTGCTTGATTAATATTGAAGATATGAGTAGTACAAGAGTAGATCTACCACGAGATCGTAGAGGCTAAACCCTAGGAGCTAGCCTATGATGGTATGATTGTAATTGTGATCGGCCTTCTAGGACCAACCTCTCCGGTTTATATAGACACCAGAGAGGGCTAGGGTTTACATGGAGTCGGTTACAAGGAAGGAAATATAATATCCGGATCGCCAAGCTTGCCTTCCACGCAAAGGAGAGTCCCATCCGGACACGGAACGAAGTCTTGAGTCTTGTATCTTCACGCTTCAATAGTCCGGACGATGTATATAGTCCGGCTGTCCGGATACCCCCTAATCCAGGACTCCCTCAGTAGCCCCTGAACCAGGCTTCAATGACGATGAGTCCGGCGCGCAGTCTTGTCTTCGGCATTGCAAGGCGGGTTCCTCCTCCGAATACTCCAGAGTAACTATCGAACATGTAGACCGTGTCTGGATTTGTGAGAGGATCTTCACATACCATTGTAGGGAACATAAATAAATCTGATCCGCTGGCAATCTTTGTATGTTGTGCCCTTGCATCATGGCCCAGTCCAACACGAACCGGCGTTTCTTGCTCCACCTCTACTCGCGTGGCGAGGCGGTCTTATTGGCATGCCCTGCCAAAGCAGAGATCATGTTCCTTTTATTACGGGATCTTCCATCAATACGGGCGTGTGCAACCCTACGACGACCGTTGGTATGACTCCATATGTTTTTTAGATAAATCTCCAGCGGTCACGCCGGGGACTCTTGATATTCACCCCCTTTATAAAGGGACCGAGGTCTATACCTCTTTTCCACCACCCTTGCGCTTTTTCGCACCTCGAGCTCTAACACCCGAGACCTAAGCTCAAACACCCCAAATCGTCCTATATGTCCGGATCCAACCCTAAGGGCCGGTGGGTGGCCTCCTCGATCCAGGAGGAGGACATTGTGAGGCTTAGGTAGGTCGGATATCTGACGGCTGACATCCAGCACCGGCTTCTGGCTCCAGGGCAGGTCATCCTTACACTGGAGCCCAATGAGAGCGTCGTATTTGTTCCTCACTTCCTCCGCGGCTTGGGCCTCACCCTTGATCCTTTTCTGAGGGGGCTCATGTTCTATTACGGGCTGGATTTTCATGATCTAGCTCCAGACGCTATCCTCCATATCTCGGCGTTCATCATTGTGTGCGAGGCTTTTCTCCACGTCGCTCCACACTTCGGCTTATGGCTCAAGACCTTCAATGTGAAGCTGAAGATGATCGAGGGGCGACATGCAGAGTGCGGAGGTGCTATAATAAGCAGGAACGCCGATGCCCCATGGCCAGAGGGTTCTTTCCCAGAAGTATCTGATGTATGGCAGCGGAGGTGGTTTTACGTCACTGCTCCCAGAGGCACAAAGTGGGCGGCCGCCCCCGAGTTTCGCTCGGGCCCTCCGTCACAATCGGCGTCATGGATCGACGTAGGACGGAGTTGGGGGCCCGTGGGTGATGTACCAATACTGCAGAACCGTATCCGGGAGCTTCTCGAGAGGGACATTAACCTAGTTAGCATAATTCAAGTAATGCTAATCCGACGGATGTTGCCGTGCAAACGCCGGCCTCTCCGGATGTGGGAGTTCAATCCGGAGGGTCCGCGGACTGTCAAGCACTTCTTCGGCCTAAAGCTCGAAGGGATGTGTAAGTTATTCTTCAGACCACAAGTAAAGTGTCTGGATAACACCGAGGATGCGGGCCTAAGCTGCAATCGCCTAGATACCCAAGTAAGTAACCTTGAAATCGGACATTTTGTTTTATATTTGTCGTAGTCATTATTCTGAAAACCCTCCGTGGCCAGGAATGGCTCAGCAAGGCGGAGAGAATCAGGTGTCCGGCGCCACTTTCCGAAGGCTCGCCTAGTCCTACCATAGCCAAGATGCTTGACCGGGTGCTTAGCAAAATACCCTTAGGGGAAGGCGAAGGAAAGGACAGTGAAGCCGAACTTCACACACTGCGCATCCAAACCGGGGGAATTGCTCCCTCCCCAAAGGAGGATAGTCGGGGAGGGGAATCCAAAGTCTCCTCCCCGCGCCGGAAGAAAAGGGCCGCCTCCGAAGACTTGGAGACGGAGGTGCCCAAGCAGGGGAAGAAAGCTTCACCAGGGGGCCCTGCCCCGAAGGGCGTCCTTACCGCGTCATGCCCGTCAACGCGCCAGCCCTCCATCGAGCTGTAAGTTACCTGTAAATTCGAAAGTACTGCGTTTCTCCCAGATCAATAACCAGGATTCGTCTTTTGTAGTTCGGCTAGCAGCTCTTCTCAACAGAGTTCGTCTTTGGGGGATCTTCCTCCGAAGATGATGGAGAGCGAGACTCCACCCACCTCTCCACCTCATGAAGCAGGCGACACCAAGGTGTCGTCACGGAGGAGTCCGGATCTGCCGAAGCCTGAAGCTAACACGCCAGCCGCCCTGAGCCCGGAGCGTTAGGCTCCCACGGGGGGCGATGAGAAGGGTCCGACACAGTTCGATGTCTGGCCGGACATACTGACGTGTCTTCTGGAGCGAGCTGCGCTCTCAGAGGAGCACCGCTCATTAATGAGCACGGTGCTCAAGAAGATTTCATCTGCTACAAGCGGTTTGAATGAAGCATTTACGAGCCTACTCAGAGGCTTTGAGGTATGTAGTGAAAAATATGCTATTTTCTGGCTGTGAGGCATGCGCTAGGTGTGCTCCCTATGGATAGTAGCCCCTGAGACTCTGGTTGCCCGCCGAGGCAGCAAACGGAGGATCATACTTCATAAGTAGTGATTGCGCTGTACATATGCGCAGGTATCGAAGGGTCCGACAGTCGATCAGTCAATTGAAGTTGCCGAACTAAGGAGGCAGATCGGATCTATTGATGCCGATATCATGCTGGTGAACGAGCGGCTGAACGACTCACAAGGTATGTGCTCTGCTTTCCTCATTATGTTGTGTAGGAAAATATGAGGTTGGCATAATATTAATGCAATGTGTTTGGACTGCAGATAGTGCTGTTGCCGTGGAAGCCATGAGGGCGGAACTTGCCCAGGCCAAGGAACAAGCTTGGGCTAGTAATGCGGCTGCCCTAAAGGTGGCCCAAGATTTGAGAGCCGAACAGGCTGCTCATCGCCGAAGCGAGGAAAAGATAGCCGAAATGGCTGTGGAGTTGAAAAATGCCACCAACCGGTGTGAACTCCTTGAAAAGGAGAATAAGGCTAGTTCGGCCGACCTGGACAAGGCACTTAATGCCACCAATGAGATGCGGACCGAGGTCCGGGGTATGCGGGAGGAGCTTCAACAGGCCGATAAAATCGCGGCTGGGGGCTCCTACTTACTGCGGACGAAGTTTTTGGATCCGAAGTATGCTGCCCTGGATGGACACTTGAGTCCTGCCGATGCGTATGCGGACTTGGCGAAGAGTACAGCTGATGCAGCCAAGTTTTTCGAGGATCAAGGTGATAAAGAAGTGGAGAAGCTTTTCTGGTCGCAATTCAATGCTCCTGCGCGCCCGCTGCCGTTGAACGAGAAGATGGCTGCTATAGCAGAGCTTCATAGGCAGTCCGGCTTGCAATGCGGTCTCTAGTAGACCATCTTTGGCCAAAGGGGCCTAGGCCGAACAATTACTTTGGTTTGGTGCAACAATTCCTTGGGGTCCTATCTCAAGTCGACGCCATGAGAAGGTCGGCGTGCATAGAGGGCGCACGAATGGCACTTGCCCGCGTTAAAGCATTTTGGACAGATATGGAGGCCACCGTTGTAGCGACCCAGAATCCGGCTGGAGGCCAGGATCCGGCCGAGCACTACTTGGAGCAGGTAGCATAAGGTGCCCGCTTAATAGAGGCGCAGTGCTCGAAGAATGTCTTGTTCGAGTGACGAATTGAATCATTGTAAAAACAATGTGATTTTGATTATAAGGCTATATTTATACTTTTTGCCAAAAAGTACTGTTGTGTCCCCTGTGCGGCCGTTATATATATATTTATATCCTAGCTATTCTGCAACCCATTCCTGAATAAGCTATTCAGGAACCCTTCCTAACTGCGCGAGAACAGACAACTAACTGTGCGACCTATACTAGTTGACTGTCGGGCGGACTTTTTCTGACACTATTTTGTCGCATTGTTTTTTGGTCGTAATTATTGAACCGTTCATCGGAATGATGCAAACAATATACTGTTGGATAGCTATTGAAAAGGAGCAAAAACTCATGTTGATAATTTTTCCCAAAATCAATTCGGTTTTTAAACAAAATTCAAAAAACTAGAAATCCATCAAACAAGTTTTCAATGCTTTTGTGAAAGAAATTTCCAAACCACTTGTGAGAATGTTGCGTATGATATACCATTGGAAAGCTATGGATTAGCCCGAACTTCGGTATATAGAACTCGTTTCCAGATTCGCTACGGTTTAAGAGCAGTTTTCAAAAAAACAAGCGTCATTTTCGTCATTTTTTGCCCGAACTAATACAGTACATGCTAACTGCCCGACTGGAATAGCTAACTGACATATGATGATCAAGCTAACTGCTGGTACTGAAGAAACATTTTTTCCCTGGTTTTTACTCGGATCAAGCTAACTGCCAGTATTGAAATAGCTAACTGTCGGGGATTGTGGTTAACTGCCGGACTAAAGGTACTAATTGTTTTTTTACATTTTGTCCCGGGTCGAGCTAACTGACAAACACCCTAACTGCTCGACCATAATGGCTAACTGCCCTATCCAGAGCAAGGTAACTGCCAGACTGAAGAAACTAAGTTTTTTCCTTTGTTCTTTTTTTAGGGTCAAGTTAACTGTCGGGACTGAAATAGCTAACTGTCGGGATTGTGGCAGTTAACTTGGTTTTAACTATCAGGACTGCAGATACTAATTTATTTTGTTTTGTTCTTTTTGCCGGGGTCACGCTAACTGCCATGAATATCGAGGTTAACTACCATGTCGGCCGATGTTAACTGCCACTATGGACGTTGTTTTCCCCATATTTGTTAACTTCTTGGGGAAATTGTTTCATAGCTAATTGTGGCTAACTCGCAGAAAGAACTGCTTCATCTCAAAAAGTTAACTCCTTTGTCTTAGTACAGATAACTACACATAATAGTAAATGCCACGACAATCCAAAAAGGGAGCTACTTCTTTTTCCTGGCACGAGCTAACTGTAGCCGCATCCGGTACCCAACTGTTCTTTGACGAACATCCGGAACCACTGGTGCACTCCCCTATAGCTTTTTGCAAAGGAGTTAGCTTGGAGATGGGTGGCCCTGGAGTGGCGGTGCTAGTGGAGAAGCAGGTCGGTGGAGGATGGCACTGGAGGCAAGGGTGGAGGTGGCTGGTGATTGGGAGCACGAGGTCTCCGTCAGTGACGACCATGAGGCATGAGCGTCCTTTGCATTGTTGGAGTTAACTTTTTCCTTTTTTAAAGATGAATTTTCCGCCCGGTCGAATAGAACCAGTTTTTTAAGTAGTGAAACTTCTTCTTTGAACTGTTTTAATTTCTTTAGGAAACTTCTGCAAGTCCCAAAGTTAACTGTCATATTTGCTTAGTTAATTTCGTGCATCTTGTCATATGTACTGCTGCTACGTGAAGTTAATGGACTGAAAGTAAACCAATGTTAACTGAACGGAAGTTAACCACTCCTTTTTTATAGCATATCTTCATGAAGTACTAGTAGTTAACTGAACCGAAGCTACTACGTACCTTGCAAGCCAAGTACCAATTTTTGTTTAGCAAGTAGATTGCAAGTGTTTCCGGCCATCGAACTACTTGGCTGGCGCAAGTAACTGTACTTTTCTTATACATACAGTGCTCTTCTCATACATGTGCACTTTCAAACCAAAGTTTTATAAGATTTTTCTAGACATGAATTTTTTAGGAGAGCCGGATTGAACCTGAAGGCACAAGCTAACTGCTGGACTCTAGCTAACTGATGGTTTCTCCGTGTACAAAAAGTTTTTTAAAAAACTAACTGTTGTTTTTGCTAACTGCTACACATCCCCCCAAGTGAACCACCACAACATCTAAAAGCTAACGTTGTTTTTGCTTATATAATCAGACTTTTTCTACTAAACAAACCATAGAAAAACTGCTCCAAATTTCTAAGTAAACCGCCATTTTATTTTATTCAATAATGAACTG
Source organism: Aegilops bicornis (assembly GCA_021605145.1). Lineage (NCBI taxonomy): Eukaryota > Viridiplantae > Streptophyta > Magnoliopsida > Poales > Poaceae > Aegilops > Aegilops bicornis. The sequence goes on from CM038672.1 coordinate 39,249,903, forward strand.
TACTCTTTATGGGTTTTTTAGTTAACTGCAGAAATTCCAAAGTTAATTTCCTCGGGCTTTTCTATGTTTTTTATACATAACTGCTGAAACCCCAGGAGTTAACCGAGCCAGCAACAAAATGTGGACTTAAAAAAGAGGGAGTCACGGAAAGTGTCATTAGGAATGAAAAACGGAGTGGAAACGGACGGAACTGAGTGCTATCATATTTGTTTTCATATTTTTTGCAGAAGCGGAAACAAATACAGAAACCCCGGAAATGAATACGGAAGCAGAGACTACAGGAAACGGACACAGAGCGAATACAAAGTGGACACAGAAACAGAAGTGGGCGTTGACCGAAACTTAAAAAACCCCTTTAATCATAGATAAATACACACAAAAACAAACAAATTTAATGAGTTGTTAACGCGGCTACAAAATAATATCCTTATGTTAGCAACTTAGTGTAGTATTGTCGTAGTACTGGACAATTATGTATAGGGTCAAGCTGAGTACATGTGTGGTAGTAGAATTTGGGCCTCGGATCAATTCTACTAATTGTGTCATTGTGTGTTGTTTGGTGGTTATGCTACAAAGCAGCCATAGGTTTATCATAAAAACGGAAAGTCCATATTCACAGAAACGGAAAGTTCCGTTTCCATGCCTGTTCCACGGGAAAACACCATTCCGTTTCTGTTTCCGTTTCCACATAAAAATTCCATTCCGTTTCTGTTTTGCAATTTTTTTTCCATTTTCATATTTCCTCTCCGTTTCCATTTTTCCTCCGGAAAAGCGGAAAATTTCCACTCCATTTTCATCCCTAAGTGACATGATACATTTTCATAAAATTATCTAGTTTTACTTATGGTGCAAAAACGAACAAGTATTGCAGTGCACTTAGAAAAAAATGAAGGAACTTCTCTCTACCACATGTAATCTTATTCTTTCACATTCCTTGTCTTTTCCTTTTTTACTCAATAACTGTAAGCACTAATACTCTTAACTGCACTATAGAAATTGAACCAAATGAACTCCATGGGTGTTGCCATCTCACCCGTCATTGAAGGCGCAATGAAACAATTTTTTTATAACTGGTGTTTGTTCTTCTCAAAGTATATTTCTTAATTGCAATGGCTAATTGCTGAAACTATACGTAACAGTCAAAACACAAACAGAAAGAACCGATTTGAGAACTTCAGAAGCTATAAACTATGTAACTACTGAACTATACACAACCGCTGCCAATGCCTACTAGTATTTTTCAGAGAGAACAACCATGTACAGTTAAAAAATGCTAACTGCGTTGGGGGGAAGTTGATGCTGCTCGACGCCTGAAGTGAAGCCGGCTGGTTTAGGGAAATTAAATTCACCATTTTTTCAGGTAAAGCTACCTGCATAGGCTGACTGGGTTAACTTCTACTCCCTCCGTTCCCAAATAATTGTCTCTCTAGCCATCTCAAATGGACTACAACATACGGATGTATGTAGACATGTTTTAGAGTGTAGATTCACTCATTTTGCTCCGTATGTAGTCACTTGTTGAAATCTCTAGAAAGACAATTATTTAGGAACGGAGGGAGTATTTTTCAGTTAAGCTAACTGCATAAGGCCGTCGAAGTAGAGATATGGAAGCCATGGATCTAGAGGCAAGGGAGGAGCCACGTCGGAGTCGTGTGCCGGACCAGGAGGTAGAGGGAAGCAGCAACCGGCAATTTGGGGAGCAAAGGAAGAGGGTCGGCGTCCTTGGTCGCCATGGGCCAACCGAGTATGAGGTCGAGGGAGTGGTGGCACTGGAGGCAAGGGCGGAGGGGGTTAGCTGGGTGGTGATGGGGAGAATGAGGCCACCGTGGGAGGAGCATGGCAGAGGCCACCGCGTGGTGACAACGAGTCCATCGGTCGGCTCTCGTGGATGGAAGCCAGGCCGGAGAGAGGATGCTGGTGAAGAGGGGCGCCGACCGGTGGCAGTAGGTGGAGCGAGAGATGTGCACGGCTGTGGCAGGCAGGTCCACTACTAGGGAGCATGGCCAGGCTCGTGGTGGTCATCGCCGGAGCAGCAGGGGTAGCTGCCATACAGTCATCATGGCGCCTGCGTCTGCTACCGTGTGGCTCCACGAAGTCAAGGCAGAGCCGATGCACAATGAGGGCGCAGCCCGGCTATGCGTGGCCCAAGTAGGGGGCGAGCGCACCGGGGGCTATGAACCGGGGAAGGTGGCCGGTCGGGATGAGGCGTGGTGCATGGAGGCAGAGAGATGGCGCACGAACCAGCGCTGGGAGGGAGAGAGGTGGGGCACGGGGAGGTACAGGGAGGCGATAAGCTCGAGGCGGGCGAGGCAGGCAGCCGGAGTAGGAGGGGAACGGTGTCAGGACCCCGATCCTAAGTCACACCGATCTAGCATGTAACACATCATATTACTTTGCGGCCTCACGCACGGTATTCCCACGGGTGTCGCCTTACCATGGCCCGGGACCGTTTGCGTCTTTTGGCTCACGTATATGATAGTGTCGCTAGCATCCATATGACAAAGAACCGGGCCGACATGGCTAGTCGTGAACCCAAAGCGGCGCTTAACCTATGGGGACAGACATACATGAATCACATCGAGCATGTCGGTCATCAACGTATATATTCGGGCTGTAGCACTGGGCTATGAGGACTCCGGTATCCCGGCTGTAGCAGAGCTAGGCAGGACTCGAATAACACCGCGTGACATTTCCCCGGCGACGGACATAGAACGGCAAGTGAAACACATGCCGGCCCGATCAAGTGTCCAAGCGGTAGTCTGGGCTAAGCGTGACTCCGGTGAACCGGTCAGCGGACTACTATCGCTCAGAAGCACGAGACTACATTTCCCCATATGAGAGGCTGCCAAGGATAAACAACTAGTTTGTCGGATCCCACACATACCAAGCATTTCAAACATACACACATTATACTTGATATGCGTAGATACAACATGGCATCACAACATAACTCTACGACTCAGATATTATTCATTAGGCTCCGAAGAGCGAGATATTACAAACATGGGTCTCATGACCCAACACTCAGAAACATACAAGTCAAAGCACAAGCGGAAGCTAAACATGTCCGAAAATGCATAACTACAAATGAAGAAGGCCGAGAAGCACGGCTATCTACCGAGATCCGCCGAGGCACAAGATCGTAGCCGAGGTATCAAGCTAACCGTCGAAGTCCAAGCGGAACTACTAGCGAGACTAAAGTCTCTCTGCAAAACATAAAATAGGCAAACGTGAGTACAAACGTACTCAGCAAGACTTACATCAGAACTAGCTACATATGCATCATTATCAAAAGGGGGTGGTGGAGTTTGACTGCAGCAAGCCAGCTTTGACTCGGTGGCTATCCTGAACTACGATCGCAAATAACTCTTTTGAGGTGGCGCACACGCAGTCCACATATTCACCATATCAATACACCACTATGGACCCGCTCCGTCTCCCCACGAGAACGCCATCCATAGCACTCACGCTTATCTTGCGCATTTTAGAGTATCCACTTTCACTTGTCTATGAACCGATATAGGCAACCCAGAAGTCCTTCTCCGTGGACACGGCTATTCGAATAGATCATATTAAACCCTGCAGGGTGTACTTCTTCACACACGCTCTCACCACTTACCGCCGTTTACACGACATGTACTCGGCAACCTTCAAGCGGAAGCCCAACGTGGGTGTCGGCCACGCCTACCTAAACACTCAAGTCCCTAGTCCAGGTTTATCGCCTATTCGGGTTCCATCCGCAGGAGTCCGCCGAGGTTTCCCATACAGCCCCGAACGATGTGTGCAGGGTTCCCGAGATACCAAACGGGCACTCGGTACATCAGACCACGGTGCCTACCGCAACACAACCCACCCCTAAGGTCAGCGTTGCGGCGCCCCCAAAGATGCTACAAACACGAAACTACTTGCAACTCCCGGATGAGGACAAGGGTGGTCAAGAAGCCGAGAGGGTCCATTGGTTTCTGCCCAATACGTGGTAGTAACTGTATCATGGATCACAAACACAGAACTCAGTTCACGAGGACGGCTGCAATGAGACAACCCACCATGTACTCCTACATGGCCTCTCACCGCTACCTTTACCAAATCGTGTTCACACACTTAGCCCCGACACAATAGGACATGTTCATAACAATTCCAATTCATTCCCGATGAATCGGACCTGACTCAACTCTAAGCGATGGCAGGGCATGACAACAAGCATAAATGAGTAGGCACAACATGGCTCAAACAACTCCTACTCATGCTAGTGGGTTTCATCTAATTCTTGTGGAATGACAGGTCATGCAAAGGATCAAGGGGTTCAGCTACCGCAGCAAGTAATACATGAGTCGTTGTTGTCCTAATGCAATAAAATAGAGCAGGAGCGAGAGTGGGATTATATCGGAATGAACAAGGGGTTTTGCTTGCCCGCACTACGAAGATAATATAGTTCTTCATCGGTGTCATCGAATTCATCGTTTAACGTCGTCTACCGAGAGAGGGACAAACACCAGTAACTGAGAAAGAACACGATCAATGCAATGCACATATATGATGCATGATCATGTTAAGGAACTGAATTCACCTAATGCAACAGTAATCCAAGTTAATTGAAGTGGAATTCAAACAAGGTTGAACTCCAACTCCAAATGCTATTTCATAAATTATCCTAATCATGATTCATCCTATTCAGTGAGGTTAACTTGTTCAAACATGCATGATCATGGCATAAACAGATTCTTCATATTTTTCTGATCATTTTTCATATATAAATTATTTCCATCCGAGTTACGGTTGAATTTATATGATTTTTAGAAGTTTAGTGTATTTTCGGAATTTCCTGAATTAAATAAATCGAGAAAAAGAATATTGCGCCAAAGATTGCGTCACTATGACGTCGGCGGTCAACTGCGGCGGCCAGGTCAAATCGACCGGTGGGTCCCGAGTGTCGATCTAACTAACTAACCTAACATAGTTAATACTAATCTAACTTAATTAGCGGCGGGGCCCGCATGTCGCTGAGGAGAGGGGAGGTAAACCGGCAAGGTCAACCCATGCCGTCCGGTCGGTCAGACGCTGGCGCTTAGCCGCCGGGCGAGCCACGCTGGCGGCGAGAGTGATTTTGCCATTCGGCGACCAAATGGGTCATGGAAGGCACCTAGGAGTAGCCGGGAGGAGCCAAGCTCTTGGTGGGGTTAGCCGGGTCGGGTGGCCGGATCGACGGCGGCGAGCTCCAAGGCGGCGGCCGGAGTTCGGTTTGGTCGTCTTGTGAGGCTAGAGCTCGCGGGCGAGGGAGCTGAGCGGGGCAGCGAGGAGGGGAGGTGCTCAGGAGCATGCCGGAGCTACTAAGCGAGGCAGAGGTGCTCGGGGCACGGAGCTCGCCGGCCATGGCGGACGGCGGCAGTGCTTCGGTGCGGGCGGCGGCTTCTGAGGCGAGAGAGGGGATGAGGGAACGACGGCAAGCTCACCGCGAATCCAGCAGAGGCAACGGCGAGGTCGGGAGGGTATGGAGCTCGCGAATCCACGGCGAGGTTGCCGGGCGGCCGGAGATTGAAGACGCAGGTCGGGACGGCCGAGGCGCTTCCGCTCGCGTGGCTTGGCGGGACGGGCGTAGAGGTCAATGGCGGAGCTCGGGGCATGTCGTGGAGGCTCGGGACGGCCAGGTGGCTGCTGGTACGCGATCGGCGCCAGGCGAGCTCGTTCGGTTCGGAAAGAGAGCGAGACGGAGGAGGGAGGAGTTCGGGAGAGAGTGAGAGGGCCCGGGGTGCGTGGCGTCGCCGCCAGACGCGGATCAGATCGAAGGAGGCCTCAGCCACAAGCAGAGGTGGCTTGGCATCGCCAGCGCTCGCCACGCCTCGCCTCTGCCTTCTAGCAGAGGAAGACGATGAGCGGTCAGGGTAGGTGGGCTGGGCCACCAGGGCCAGCGAGGGGGGAGAACGGGCTTGCCTGGGCGCCTGTAAGCCAGTGAGTTCCTGCTCTTTTATGGTTTTAGTTTTTTCTAATTTTACGTAACTATGTTTGGCTTAATAAAAATACCAGGGCATATCCAAAAATCATGAAATCGGGTCAATGTCACCGCTTGGAATATTTCCAACAGCAAGCATTTAAGTTTATGATTATCTCGAGCATTTAAAATATTTTATAGTATTTAAATGCCCAAATGCAAATACCATATGAATTAATTCAAAAGTCCAAATGTCATGAAAAAATGTGCATCACCCCGGTTATGTTTTAAAGCATTTTTCGAGATATGAGGAGCATTTTTGAAGGCCATTTGGTTCATTGAAAATATTTTCTTAATTGAACCTATTTGAATTGTTTTTGATGCTAGGGCTTGGTCATCCCCATTTCAAATTTCATGGAAATTAAACATGATGCATGGATGCAATGCTACTAGTTACAAGCAAGCTCTAGGGCTGTGACAAACGGGCTTAGGCGGTGGGGCACGATCCCGATCCTGATCGGGTCGACAGAGGAAAGTGAAGAGGTGGTCGCTGGTGGTGCCCTTTTTTACTTGTTCTGCTCGCTGTCGCTCAATGCGCGCCTGAGGAAGGAACAGGTAAGAGGTGGTGGCGCTGCAGCCGGCGGCAGACCGGAGCTCGCTCGCTCCCTCGCGGCGCCGGAGCGCCGCTCGCTCGCTCGCTCGCCCCCTTCGGGAAAGAAAAATGGTAGTCGGCGGAGGTGGTTTCTGAATAAGCTTATTTAGGAACTCTAGAGGGGGGTTGCAGATATATATATATATATATATATATATATATATATATATATATATATATATATATGCGTAATCCGAAAGTTAGCAGTCGTTGGCTTCAGCCCCCACGCATACAATGCGGGGGTGTTCGCGAAAAATATGCATAATCACACTTGATCCAACGTCTTGGTCCATTAAGGAGGTGATCGCACGTCGAACTAGGCAACCGGACTATATAGCTGTAACGCTTTCGCTTAGCCATGGGATTTTATCGGTGGGGCTACTATGTAGCCCCTGGTACCTTCGCGTACATCCGAACACGGGCGTGTGTGTACATGACCGGGAAACGGTCCTTCGTTAAAGCGGAGGAATCCTAGAAATTCCGATAAGTCTTCGAGTGGTTGAACAGTCTCTCGCTGTATCATGACAGTCAGTTTTCAGCTTTCTCTACTGAGGTGCTCATCCGGAATAACCAGGGCACAATCGCAGTAGTTCTCCTTTGGCCACCTTAGCCGATAAGAACAGAACGTAAGGCGGCAAACCCAGGAGCCGGGCAAACCCAACATTTGACCAAAGACATGATTCAGAGCTGATGCATATAAGGCCAAACTCGTGACGCCGAACACTCCCGAAGGTATTCGGACTTTATAACAGAAAATGGGCTCAAGAATGCGCATTCATTATAAACCCTGTAATTCCAGGTACGTGCATTAGTCTGTCGTGGTGAAATGCCAATAACGGCAGTATCCTTTGTGGGTGTAGAACCCATTGGATGTTTAAACAACAAGAGGCAATAGAAAAGGTTTACACAGGGGCTTAATCTAAAGAGAAACCTTTTGAGCGGGGCCCTGCTGCACGTCTGCGCCTTTGTCTCCGTTGTGCCGTATCCTGGAAGGGTATCGCACAGATGTTGTCTGTAAAAGATAAAACTCGTGTAAGAGAGTACAACGTAAGTATGTGATATATAGTAAAAGTGTAAGACGTTGGCCTGCCAATAAGGTTGAGCCAAGTGTGGGGCTATATTAAATATTTATAGCCCCTGGTGTCCTCTATGGGATTACATATACGGTGCCCTGGTTCAATTTTATCCGGGCTGCCGGACTCGTCTAACCGTGTCTGTGGTCTTAGAGACCAGTCATGCTTTCGGATATTGGATTCCGCTTATAGTCCGGCCACTAGGGCCGTCACGTGTTCCTCTGCGCATGAAGAGCGCTCTGTGCTTCTGCTAATGGTGATAACGCCACGTGGACCAGGCATCTTGAGTGTAAGGTAGCCACAGTGCGGTAATGCATTGAAGCGGGCGAAGGCCGTTCTTCCAAGCAATGCATGATAGCCACTTTGGAAGGGTGCGATGGTGAAGAGTAGTTCTTTGCTTCTGGAGTTGCCTGGGGAGCCAAATGTTACCTCCAGTACTACGGAGCCCCTGCCGTAGGCTTCAACACCTGGTATCACCCCTTCAAAGGTGGTGTTGCTTTGGCTAATTCTGGATGGGTTTATCCCCATCCTGCGGATAGTGTCCTCGTATATTAAATTGAGACTACTACCGCTGTCCATGAGGACATGGGTGAGACGCTATCCGTCGATTGTTGGGTCAAGCACCAAGGCCTCTGATCCTTTGCGCCGAATACTAGTTCGGCCGTCCATGCGATCGAAGGTGATCGGATAAGACATCCAATAGTTATGTGTGGGTACGATGGGCTCTATATCGTGTGCGTCTCTGAGCGCGCGTTTGTGCCTTCTCGTGGATGTGTGAGTCGCGGTGGATCATGTTTACTGTTTTAACCTCTGGCGGGAATTTTTTCTGTCCCCCAGTGTTCGGCTGGCGAGGTTCATCCTCGTCTTCACTTGGTGTTTCCCTCCCCTTGTGTTTGGCATTTAATTTGTCGGTCTGCTTGAAGACCCATCACTCTCTATGCGTGTGGTTCGCAGGTTTGTCAGGAGTGCCATGAATTTGGCACAGTCTATCTAGGAATCTATTCAAACCGAACGGTCCCTCTTTACTGCCTTTAAATGGCTTCTTTTGCTGATCGGGTCGAGAGCCCCTGAATCCGGCATTGACCATTGTGTTGTACGGGCTCTCTTCCTTGTTTTGGCGTTTGTGTTTATTATGCCGTGGCTTCCCGTTTCCATCCCTTATTTCGGATGTGTTGGGGTCGCTGGTGCCTTTACGGGCTAGCCAGCTATCTTCACCCGCGCAAAAGCGGGTCATAAGGGTTGTTAAGGCTGCCATTGTCCTTGGCTTTTCTTGGCCGAGGTGTCGGGCGAGCCACTCGTCGCGGATGCTGTGTTTGAATGCTGCTAAGGCTTTGGCGTTCGGACAATCGACAATTTGATTCTTCTTAGTGAGGAATCTGTTCGTAAGCTTGCGGGCGGATTCTCCGGTGTCGGTGTACAAAAAGAGGGGTACACTTTTTGTACCCCTATAATCGCACTGCAGGCAGCCTCGAGCGGGCACCACCAAGACCGAGCAAGGCGAGGGAGGTGAGCCATGGTAAGGCCGAATCTCGAAAGGAGCAGAACGACGCCAAAACCAAGACCACAAAGAGCAAAGGGGACGAAACGGACTCCCCCGGCAAGATCCTTGCCGGGAGGCGGTTTTAGCAAACCCGGCAAGACCCTTGCCGTGGCAGCTCGCCCCACACCTACGGAGCAAATCACTCTTGAGTCCACTGCCCCCATGGGGCAAGGATTCGGGAGACATCCCCGTGGTGGCATGCAGATCTTTGTGAAGACATTCAAGATCAGATACACACTATAGAAGATAACGACCCTTGGCGGGATCCCAGCCAAGGAGGACCACAAGGCCCCCGGCAAGAGCCTTGCCGAGGATGACAGCAGGCGCCACGGCAAGACCCTTGCCGGGGCTACGGCGAGGCCCTCGCCAAGGACACCCGTAGGGCCACCATCAGGCCCTCGCCAATCAAACCTCCACCACCTTCGCATGCAGCTACCGACCCAACCAGTTGGGCAGGCACCTGCGTGGCGGCAAGCGGATCTTCGTGGAGACCCACCACTACGCCACCTCAGCTGCCTGCCTGCCTACATGGCACCACGGGCACCGCTGGCCAGGGCGCGTGTCGACACGAAAGGGAGCGGCGACGGACGAGACAGGGCTCTCCCCCGTCCCCGATAAAGCAAGGACACCTAAGCAAGACGCATTAAAGGCGCCTTGTCATGTAATGCGAGGGATAAAATCGCATCACTGTACCCTTTCCACCTCCTGTGTGCCACTGTGGCAACCCCTTTCTGAAGGAAATATGCCCTAGAGGCAATAATAAAGTTATTATTTATTCCCTTATATCATGATAAATGTTTATTATTCATGCTAGAATTGTATTAACCGGAAACATAATACATGTGTGAATACATAGACAAGCAGATAGTCACTAGTATGCCTCTACTAGACTAGCTCATTAATCAAAGATGGTTATGTTTCCTAACCATAGACATGTGTTGTCATTTGATTAATGGGATCACATCATTAGGAGAATGATGTGATTGACATGACCCATTCCGTTAGCTTAGCACTTGATCGTTTAGTATATTGCTATTGCTTTCTTCATGACCTATACATGTTCCTGTAACTATGAGATTATGCAACTCCCGTTTACCGAGGAACACTTTGGGTACTACCAAACGTCACAACGTAACTGGGTGATTATAAAGGAGTACTACAGGTGTCTCCAAAGGTACATGTTGGGTTGGCGTATTTCGAGATTAGGTTTTGTCACTCCAATTGTCGGAGAGGTATCTCTGGGCCCTCTCGGTAATACACATCACATAAGCCTTGCAAGGATTGCAACTAATAAGTTAGTTGTGAGATGATGTATTACGGAACGAGTAAAGAGACTTGCCGGTAATGAGATTGAACTAGGTATTGGATACCGACGATCGAATCTCGGGTAAGTAACATACCGATGAAAAAGGGAACAACGTATGTCATTATGCGGTTTGACCGATAAAGATCTTCGTAGAATATGTAGGAACCAATATGGGCATCCAGGTTCCGCTATTGGTTATTGACCGAGAATGGTTCTAGGTCATGTCTACATAGTTCTCGAACCCGTAGGGTCCGCACGCTTAACGCTTCGATGACAGTTTATTATGAGTTTATAAGTTTTGATGTACGAAGGTTGTTCGAGTCCCGGATGTGATCACGGACATGACGAGGAGTCTCGAAATGGTCGAGACATAAAGATTGATATATTGGAAGCCTATGTTTGGACTTGGAAAGGTTCGGATGAAAACCGGATTTACGGAACACCGGGGTTACTGGAACCCCCGGGGTCAATGGGCCTTGATGGGCCATAAGGGAGAAGAGGAAGGGCCGGCCAAGGCAGGCCGCTGCGCCTCCCCCTCTAGTCCGAATAGGACAAGGAGAGGGGCGGCCCTTCCTCTTCCCCTCCCCAAACCTAATCCAACTAGGAAGCGGGGAGTCCTACTCGGTGGGAGTAGGACTCCTCCAGCGCCTCCCTAGGGCCGGCCGCACCCCTTGCTCCTTTATATCTGAGGCGGGGGCACCCATGACACACAAGTTGATCTACGTGATCGTTCTTAGCCGTGTGCGGTGCCCCCTTCCACCATATTCCACCTCGGTCATATCGTCGTGGAGCTTAGGCGAAGCCCTGCGCCGGTGAAGCATCATCATAGTCACCACGCCGTCGTGCTGACGGAACTCTACCCCGACGCTTTGCTGGTTCGGAGCCCGGGGATCGTCATCGAGCTGAACGTGTGCTGAACACGGAGGTGCCGTACGTTCGGTACTTGGATCGGTCGGATCGTGAAGACGTACGACTACATCAACCGCGTTGTTATAACGCTTCCGCCACGGTCTCACGAGGGTATGTGGACAGACACTCTCCTCTCGTTGCTATGCCATCACCATGGTCTTGCGTGTGCGTAGGAAATTTTTGAAATTACTACGTTCCCCAACAGTGGTATCGAGCCTGGTTTTATGCGTTGATGTCATATGCACGAGTAGAACACAAGTGAGTTGTGGGCGATATAAGTCATACTGCTTACCAGCATGTCATACTTTGGTTCGGCGGTATTGTGAGATGAAGCGGCCCGGACCGACATTACGCGTACGCTTACGCGAGACTGGTTTCACCACTTCGAGCACTCGTTGCTTAAAGGTGACCGGCGGGTGTCTGTCTCTCTCACTTTAGTTGAACCGAGTGTGGCTACGCCCGGTCCTTGCGAAGGTTAAAACAGCACCAACTTGACAAACTATCGTTGTGGTTTTGATGCGTAGGTAAGAACGGTTCTTGCTCAGCCCGTAGCAGCCACGTAAAACTTGCAACAACAAAGTAGAGGACGTCTAACTTGTTTTTGCAGGGCATGTTGGGATGTGATGTGGTCAAGACGTGATGCTATATTTTATTGTATGAGATGATCATGTTTTGTAACCGAGTTATCGGCAATGGCAGGAGCCATATGGTTGTCGCTTTATTGTATGAAATGCAAAGCGCCATGTAATTGCTTTACTTTATCACTAAGCGATAGCGATAGTCGTTGAAGCAATAGTTGGCGAGACGACAACGATGCTACGATGGAGATCAAGGTGTCGCGCCCGGTGACGATGGTGATCATGGCGGTGCTTGGCGATGGAGATCACAAGCACAAGATGATGATGACCATATCATATCACTTATATTGATTGCATGTGATGTTTATCCTTTATGCATCTTATCTTGCTTTGATTGACGGTAGCATTATAAGATGATCTCTCACTAAAATTATCAAGAAGTGTTCTCCCCGAGTATGCACCGTTGCGAAAGTTCTTCGTCTTTGAGACACCACATGATGATCGGGTGTGATAGGCTCTACGTTCAAATACAACGGGTGCAAAACAGTTGCACACGCGGAATACTCAGGTTAAACTTGACGAGCCTAGCATATAACAGATATGGCCTCAGAACACGGAGACCGAAAGGTCGAACGTGAATCATATAGTAGATATGATCAACATAGTGATGTTCACCATTGAAACTACTCCATCTCACGTGATGATCGGACATGGTTTAGTTGATTTGGATCACGTAATCACTTAGATGACTAGAGAGATGTCTGTCTAAGTGGGAGTTTTTAATATGATTAATTAAACTTAAATTTATCATGAACTTAGTACCTGATAGTATTTTGCTTGTCTATGTTTACTGTAGATAGATGGCTCGTGTTGTTGTTCCGTTAAATTTTAACGCGTTCCTTGAGAAAGCAAAGTTGAAAGATGATGGTAGCAATTACACGGACTGGGTCCGTAACTTGAGGATTATCCTCATTGCTGCACAGAAGAATTATGTCCTGGAAGCACCGCTGGGTGCCGAACTGCTTTGAGAGCAACGCCGAGAAGTTGTGAACGTCTGGCGAGCAAAGCCGATGACTACTCTATAGTTCGGTGTGCCATGCTTTACGGCTTAGAACCGGGTCTTCAACGATGTTTTGAGCGTCATGGAGCATATGAGATGTTCCAGAGTTGAAGTTAATATTTCAAGCAAATGCCCGGATTGAGAGATATGAAGTCTCCAATAAGTTCTATAGCTGCAAGATGGAGGAGAATAGTTCTGTCGGTGAACATATACTCAAAATGTCTGGGTATAATAATCACTTGATTCAACTGGGAGTTACTCTTCCGGATGATAGTGTCATTGACAGAATTCTCCAATCACTGCCACCAAGCTACAAGAGCTTCGTGATGAACTATAATATGCAAGGGATGACCAAAACAATTCCCGAGCTCTTCGCAATGCTAAAAGTCAGCGAGGTAGAAATCAAGAAAGAGCATCAAGTGTTGATGGTCAACAAGACCACTAGTTTCAAGAAAAAGGCAAAGGAAAGAAGAAGGGGAACTTCAAGAACAGCAAGAAAGTTGCTGCTCAAGAGAAGAAACCCAAGTCTGGACCTAAGCCTGAAACTGAGTGTTTCTACTGCAAGCAGACTGGACACTAGAAGCGAAACTGCCCCAAGTATTTGGCGGATAAGAAGGATGGCAAGGTGATCAAAGGTATATGTGATATACATGTTATTGATGTGTACCTTACTAATACTCACAGTAGTACCTGGGTATTTGATACTGGTTCTGTTGCTAATATTTGCAACTCGAAACAGGAACTACGGATTGAGCGAAGATTGGCTAAGGGCGAGGTGACGATCTTGGCGTGGGAAATGGTTCCAGAGTCGATGTGATCGCGGTCGGCACGCTACCTCTACATCTACCATCGGGATTAGTTTTAGACCTAAATAATTGTTATTTGGTGCCAACGTTAAGCATGAACATTATATCTGGATCTTGTTTGATGCGAGACGGTTATTCATTTAAGACAGAGAATAATGGTTATTCTATTTATATGAATAATATCTTTTATGGTCATGCACCCTTGAAGAGTGGTCTATTTTTATTGAATCTCGATAGTAGTAATACACATATTCATAGTGTTGAAACCAAAAGATGCAGAGTTGATAATGATAATGCAACTTATTTGTGGCAATCGCCGTTTGGGTCATATCGATTGTAAACGTATGAAGAAACTCCATCTTGATGGACTTTTGGAATCACTTGATTATGAATCACTTGGTACTTGCGAACCGTGCCTCATGGGCAAGATGACTAAAACGCCGTTCTCCGGAACTATGGAGCGAGCAACTGATTTGTTGGAAATCATACATACCGATGTTTGTGGTCCAATGAATGTTGAGGCACGCGGCGGGTATCGTTATTTTCTCACCTTCACAGATGATTTGAGCAGATATGGGTATATCTACTTAATGAAACACAAATCTGAAACATTTGAAAAGTTCGAAGAATTTCAGAGTGAAGTGGAAAATCATCGTAACAAGAAAATAAAGTTTCTACGATCTGATCGTGGAGGAGAATATTTGAGTTACGAGTTTGGTTTACATTTGAAACAATGCGGAATAGTTTTCGCAACTCACGCCACCGGAACACCACGGAGAAATGGTGTGTCGAACGTCAGAATCGTACTTTACTTGATATGGTGCGATCTATGATGTCTCTTCTTGATTTACCGCTATCGTTTTGGGGATATGCTTTAGAGACGGCCGCATTCACGTTAAATAGGGCACCATCTAAGTCTGTTAAGACGACACCTTATGAACTGTGGTTTGGCAAGAAACCAAAGTTGTCGTTTCTTAAAGTTTGGGGCTGCGATGCTTATGTGAAGAAACTTCAACCAGCTAAGCTCGAACCCAAATCGGAGAAATGTGTCTTCATAGGATACCCAAAGGAGACTGTTGGGTACACCTTCTACCACAGATCTGAAGGCAAGATTTTCGTTGCTAAATTCGGATCCTTTCTAGAGAAGGAGTTTCTCTCGAAAGAAGTGAGTGGGAGGAAAGTAGAACTTGATGAGATAAGCTGTATCTGCTCCCTTATTGGAAGGTAGTTCATCACAAGAAAGCGGTTCTGTGACAACTACACCAATTAGTGAGGAAACTAATGATGTTGATCATGAAACTTGAGATCAAGTTACTCTTGAACTACGAGGTCAACCAGAGTAAAATACGCACTGTGAGTGGTACGGTAATCCTATTATGGAAGTCATGTTACTTGACCATGGCGAACCTACAAACTATGAAGAAGCGATGGTGAGCCCAGATTCCGCAAAATGGCTGGAAGCCATGAAATCTGAGATGGGATCCATGTATGAAAACAAAGTATGGACTTTGGTTGACTTGCCCGATGATCGGCAAGCCATTGAGAATAAATGGATCTTTAAGAAGAAGACCGACGTTGATGGTAATGTAATCGTCTATAAACCTCGACTTGTTGCGAAAGGTTTTCGACAAGTTCAAGGGGTTGACTACGATGAGACTTTCTCACCCGTAGCGATGCTTAAGTCTGTCCGAATCATGTTAGCAATTGCCGCATTTTATGATTATGAAATTTGGCAAATGGATGTGAAAACTGCATTCTTGAATGGATTTCTAGAAGAAGAGTTGTATATGATGCAACCAGAAGGTTTTGTTAATCCAAAGGGTGCTAACAAAGTATGCAAGCTCCAACGATCAATTTATGGTCTGGTGCAAGCCTCTCGGAGTTGGAATAAACGCTTTGATAGTGTGATCAAAGCATATGGTTTTATCTGAGACTTTTGGAGAAGCTTGTATTTACAAGAAAGTGAGTGGGAGCTCTGTAGCATTTCGATATTATATGTGGACGACATATTATTGATTGGAAATGATATAGAATTTCTGGATAGCATAAAAGGATACTTGAATAAAAGTTTTTCAATGAAAGACCTCGGAGAAGCTGCTTACATATTGGGCATCAAGATCTATAGAGATAGATCAAGACGCTTAATTGGACTTTCACAAAGCACATACCTTGATAAAATTTTGAAAAGGTTCAAAATGGATCAGGCAAAGAAAGGTTTTTACCTGTATTACAAGGTGTAAGATTGAGTCGGACTCAATGCCCGACCACAATGAGAAGATAGAGAAAATGAAAGATGTTCCCTATGCTTGACCATAGGCTCTATCATGTATGCAATCTTGTGTACGGACCGACGTATGCTTAGCATAAGCTTGGCAGGAAGGTACCAAAGTAATCAAGGAATGGATCATCGGACAGCGGTCAAGAACATCCTGAAATACACGAAAAGGACTAAGGATATGTTTCTCGTATATGGAGGTGACAAAGAGCTAGTCGTAAATGGTTACGTCGATGCAAGCTTTGACAACGATCCGGACGATTCTAAATCGCAAACCGGATACATGTTTTTATTAAGCGGTGGAGCTGTCGGTTGGTGCAGTTCTAAACAAAGCGTCGTGGCGGGATCTACATGTGAAGCGGAGTACATAGCTGCTTCGGAAGCAGCAAATGAAGGAGTCTGGATGAAAGAGTTCATTTCCGATCTAGGTGTCATACCTAGTGCATCGGGACCAATGAAGATCTTACTGTGACAATCTTGGTGCAATTGCCTTGGCAAAGGAATCCAGATTTCACAAGAGGACCAAGCATATCAAGAGACGCTTCAATTCCATTCGGGACCAAGTCCAAGTGGGAGACATAGAGATTTGCAAGATACATACGGATCTGAATGTTGCGGAACCCGTTGACTAAGCCTCTTCCATGAGCAAAACATAATCAGCACCAAGACTCCATGGGTGTTAGAATCATTACTGTGTAATCTAGATTATTGACTCTAGTGCAAGTGGGAGACTGAAGGAAATATGCCCTCGAGGCAATAATAAAGTTATTATTTATTTCCTTATATCATGATAAATGTTTATTATTCATGCTAGAATTGTATTAACCGGAAACATAATACATGTGTGAATACATAGACAAACAGATAGTCACTAGTATGCCTCTACTAGACTAGCTCATTAATCAAAGATGGTTATGTTTCCTAACCATAGACATGTGTTGTCATTTGATTAATGGGATCACATCATTAGGAGAATGATGTGATTGACATGACCCATTCCATTAGCTTAGCACTTGATCGTTTAGTATATTGCTATTGCTTTCTTCATGACCTATACATGTTCCCTGTAACTATGAGATTATGCAACTCCCGTTTATCGGAGGAACACTTTGGGTACTACCAAAGCGTCACAACGTAATCGGGTGATTATAAAGGAGTACTACAGGTGTCTCCAAAGGTACATGTTGGGTTGGCGTATTTCGAGATTAGGTTTTGTCACTCCGATTGTCGGAGAGGTATCTCTGGGCCCTCTCGGTAATACACATCACATAAGCCTTGCAAGCATTGCAACTAATAAGTTAGTTGTGAGATGATGTATTACGGAACGAGTAAAGAGACTTGCGGTAACGAGATTGAACTAGGTATTGGATACCGACGATCGAATCTCGGGTAAGTAACATACCGATGACAAAGGGAACAACGTATGTCGTTATGCGGTTTGACCGATAAAGATCTTCGTAGAATATGTAGGAACCAATATGGGCATCCAGGTTACGCTATTGGTTATTGACCGAGAATGGTTCTAGGTCATGTCTACATAGTTCTCGAACCCGTAGGGTCCGCACGCTTAACGTTTCGATGACGGTTTATTATGAGTTTATAAGTTTTGATGTACCGAAGGTTGTTCGAGTCCGGATGTGATCACGGACATGACGAGGAGTCTCGAAATGGTCGAGACATAAAGATTGATATATTGGAAGCCTATGTTTGGACTTGGAAAGGTTCGGATGAAAACAGATTTTTCTGGGAACACCGGGGTTACGGAACCCGGGGGTCAATGGGCCTTGATGGGCCATAAGGGAGAAGAGGAAGGGCCGGCCAAGGCAGGCCGCGCCCCTCCCCTCTAGTCCGAATAGGACAAGGAGAGGCGGCCCTTCCCTCTTCCCTCCCAAACCTAATCCAACTAGGAAAGCGGGGGGAGTCCTACTCCCGGTGGGAGTAGGACTCCTCCAGGCGCGCCTCCCTAGGGCCGGCCGCACCCCCCCTTGCTCCTTTATATACGGGGGCAGGGGGGCACCCCATGACACACAAGTTGATCTACGTGATCGTTCTTAGCCGTGTGCGGTGCCCCTTCCACCATATTCCACCTCGGTCATATCGTCATGAGCTTAGGCGAAGTCCTGCGCGGTGAAGCATCATCATCGTCACCATGCCGTCGTCGTCTTGTGGAACTCTACCCCGACGCTTTGCTGGATCGGAGCCGGGGATCGTCATCGAGCTGAGCGTGTGCTGAACACGGAGGTGCCGTGACGTTCGGTACTTGGATCGGTCGGATCGTGAAGGCGTGCGACTACATCAACAGCGTTGTTATAACGCTTCGCTTACGGTCTCACGAGTGCGTGGGCGGACACTCTCCCCTCTCGTTGCTATGCCATCACCATGGTCTTGCGTGTGCGTAGGAAATTTTTTGAAATTACTACGTTCCCCAACACTTTCCCTATAAAAGGAGGCCCAAGGCGACCAGGAGGAGGATTTGGCTTTTTGGAGCTCCTCACGCCCCATAGCTAGTTCAAGAACACAGATAAACAAACCACCAAAGCAGGAGTAGGGTTTTACGCATCCTCGCGGCCCGAACCTGGATAAAGAAACAGTGTGCTATCTGTTTGATCCGCTCTTCTCACGACCCCGCGCCCCGCAACCGTAGTAGGGATTCTTGTGATCCCATAGGTGTCGTTCCACACCGACATCTTTGGCGCCCGGGTAGAAGCGCGATTGTGAGAATCGGCTCTAGCAGTTAGTCCGGCACTCCTTCATCTTCGTGACCCTTGAAGAAGAAAGGAGGCCAGAAGATCGACGCTCGAGCGATCACAAACAGAAGCTAAGTCGCACTGAACCCTTATTTGTGCTACCCTTCTTATTTGAGGTTATTCCCCCTCGGAGATGTCACGCCTTTGTGTGAGAAACCTGCACTCCAGGGGGCTCTCCCACGATCGGCAATGCCCTTGCCCTGTTTCGAGTCCGCTCAACAGCTCAAGCGGCTGCATCAAGAATGGCAGAGTAACCTTCCGCGATCGACAACGCCCTCGATTCTGACTCGAGTCAAGCTCGACAGTTCGAGCGGCTGCGTTCAGAACGGAAAGGTGGCTCGTCCGGCAGCACGCGTACCCGACAGGCCCTGGGGATCCGTCCCCAAAACGCCGCTAGGGGCTTCCGCGCCGGCAAGCCTACCCGATCGACGAGGGGCACGCATACAAAGAGGTATTGAACGGGGAAATAACATGCATGAAAATTAAGAGTACTTCAAAGTTATATTACATCACGTCATAGCTGCGGTTCTAACTAAAGATAAACTTTGTCTTGGTCGGGAACCCGCAGTGGCGAAGAAGAACGGGATGCCTAGTCCCGGCGCTGGCCTTCCACCCTCTTGATTTCGTCGATGCAGTCGGTGATGGGCTTGATGCGCTCCTTGAGCACCGTGAGGTCAACACCATCCGACAAGCTCTTCATCGAGGCCGCGAAGTCAAGGTCGGGATTTCGGTGCGCCATCTTGGTGAGGACCTTGGTCACGACCCTCCGGCAAAGTCGCCGGGCCTCCTCGGCCAGCGTGGCCGCCCTGTTGGAGTGAAGATAGGCCAAGGCTCCGAGGACGCCCTCGAAGAACTGGGTCAGCTTGGCGTTACGGTCCCTGCGCTCGGGGCGTACCTCACGTTGGCATCCCCATGGTGGCCAATTGCGAGGTAACCCTGGGCGACGACCTCGGATGGTTGATCCACTGTTCTCACCCACCACATATTCCTGGTGGGAGGCGGCCTCGTTGCCCGCAGCTGCTTCTCCTCCTCGAGGCTCTGGTCAAGGTCTCCTCGAGCCCCGCTCTCCGACAACATCTTCTCGAGACCCTCCAGCTTCAGCTTGAGGTCTCTGATGGAGTTCTGCGCGTCGGAGAGCTCCCCAGTCCTGCTGATGACTGCTCCTTGCGCCTCTACCAAGGCGCGGTTGAGCGTGCTCTTCTCGCCGGATAGCTTGAGGGCCTGCTCCTTCAGCTCATCCCGCTCTGCTTCCAGCTCCTTCACCTTGCCGGCATGGGCTAGATCTTGGGCATCGAGTGCCTCTTTGTGCCTCTGCTCCAGCTCGCGGGTCCGTCGCGCGACAAGGGCCTCGAGCTCCTCATCCTTGCATGAGCGTTGCGATAAGCTTCGCTTCACGCGCGGAGAGGTCCTCTTCCTGGGAATCCAAGGCGGCTTGATGCTGGTTCCGGGCGGCTGCGGCAGCCAAGTTCGCCGCCTCTTCCTGGGCCTTCTCGATGTCGGCCATTTTCATGGTGAGCTCCACATCGCGCTTGCCAATTCCTCCTGAAAAGCCCTCTGCTCCTCGCGAGTCTGGTGGAACCAGGTCTGCATCTCAGCGACGCGCGCCTTGAAATCCACCTCCGCGTTGTCCACCGCTGCCATCCTGGACTTGACCTTGTCCAGGCGGGCACGGTAGAGCACTTGGAGCTTTCGGAAATCGGCCCCCATGGCGCGGAAAAGCTGCTCTTCTGGAGAACGATATCGTCGATTACCTGTCAAAACGCGCTGCCCTCAAGCTACCTGTGGAACCAGGTACCTTTGTGCTTCAGCTAACTCAGCCATCCGTTGATCCATCAACAGAGCAAAATAAGAGGAGGAAATCAGGGCCCGGCAAGTACTTTCCCACCGAGCTCCCGGAGCCGCCCGGCAAGGATGTTGCCGGGATCTTGAAACCCGCCACGGGACGGCCCCAGGTCTGCGAGCGTCAAGCTCTTGTCATCGAGACAGCCGCTCCTATAGCGGAGGAAAAGCCTTTAGTCCTCGCCGTCGAGCCCCAGGCTCCAGCGTGGGCGCAACATACCGTCCGATTCCTCCAAACAGGGGAACTTCCTGAGGAGCAGGAAGAAGCGGAAAAAGTAGCCCGTCGCTCTACCATGTACCGGTTAAATCGATGGCGTCCCTGACAGGAAGAGGCCGAGCAGTGTGAAATTGAAGTGTATCCCTCGAGAGGAAGGACTGGAGCTGTTGGCGGAAATACACGGAGGCATATGTGGATCCCACATTGGGTCAAGGGCCCTTGCCGCAAGGCATTTCGGCAAGGCTTCTTACGCCCACCGCCCTCCAGATGCGGCGACACTAGTCACCGGTGTGAAGCGTGTCAGTTCCATTCAAAGAAGCTTCATCACCAGCTCAAGCCCTTCAAACCATTCCTCTCTCCTGGCCCTTCTCGGATGGGGGCTCGACATCTTGTGCCCCTTCCCCGCATTGTCGGGGCTTTGAGTACTTGTACGTTGCCATCGACAAGTTCACAAAGTGGCCGGAAGTGGAGGCTATGAGGAAGGTCACAGCTCAGTCAGCCGTCAAGTTCTTCAAGGGACTAGTGTGCCGTTTTGGCGTACCCAACAGGGTTATCACCGACAACGGCACACAGTTCACAAGCCGCACCTTCATGCAATATACCCAAGACCTCGGCAGCAAAGTCTGTTTTGCTTCCGTTGCTCACCCGCGAAGCAATGGTCAAGCTGAGAGGGCAAATGCTAAAGTACTGCAAGGCTTAAGGACCAAGACCTTTGACAGGCTGCACAAGAGTGGAAGGCACTGGATTGATGAGTTACCGGCGGTTCTCCCCACTGAACTCATATACCGGTCACCTTGAGTGCTCGCTTATGACGAGCTTGAGCAAGAGCAACTGCGGCAAGATGACGCAATGCTCCTTGAGGAAGATCGTCTTCGGGCGGCTGTGAGAGCAGCACGCTACCAGCAAGCCTTGCGCCGCTACCATAGCCGCAAGGTTCATGCCCGAAGCCTTGAGGAAGGCGACCTTGTCCTTCGGTGCGTTCAATCGGCCAAGAATTCCAACAAGTTGACGCCAAAGTGGGAAGGCCCTTATCGGGTAATACGAAGTCACCAGGCCCGGCGCAGTCATCGGGAGACCGAAGATGCCGTTCGGTGTGTAACTCCTGGAACATTGTGCATCTTCGCAATTTTTACCCGTGGTAGCGGCTTGCCGGGCCCCCGACAAGCCACCTTTTGTACAAGCATTGCCGATGATGCATGTAATCCTTTGTACAAAGCGGTAGCGGACCACGAGCATAAATAAATGAAGTCTTTGGCACCCTAAGTTATAGCATGCATGCTAGGTCGAGTCTCGTCCTTGGTTAGGGTTGATAGTGCTTAGCGGCGACTAACCCCTAGCTTAGAGGTCGAGTGTGCGTCTCTTTGCCGTTCTTTTATCTTCTTTGGTTCGCAGGACTCGCAGATATCCTTGCCGGATCACTTGAGGACGAAAAAGAAAAGAGGGACAGACCGGCATCTAGACCCCGACAAGCCAGTATTGCTGGGGGCTGCAAGTGCAAAGATTCACCCACGGCAAACCAGAGTTGCCGGGGGCTTCAACTTTCAGATAAGTTCTTCATCCCTTATCATGCATTCCCTTATGAACTGAGGTATGTGAAACCTCGTTTTTTCCCAAAGCTACTGTGCTCCCCTAAAAACTCTAGGCCCTAGGGCTCGTTCCTGGGGCCAGGTTTGGTCGTAGTCGCGGAAGCAAAAGGATGAAACGAGGAGTCTGAACCCACCTCATCCCTGCCTCCGCCAATAGCGTGAGAAAGGTCGAGCGAAGTGGGAAGACGGCAGGGCCTGTTGCCGGGCAAGGAAATGTTTATCTTAGGGATATCAAGGATTTACTCCTTGTCGTGGGTTCTACCCGCAAACAAATGACCCGGCAAGCATCCCTTTTTCATTAAAAACATTCCACTCAGGTACAGCCCATGGGGAATGAAAAACATGAATGATGGGATTACAAGTTTTAAATTCAGCCAAGGCTCAAAGGCTTACAAGCTAAAAAGAGGTAAGGTGCCCGTAACCCCTTTCTTGTCCCTCTCCTCAGGAGGCAGGTCAAGGAGGCGAAAAGGGCAAAAGGGGCGCCTAGGCGAGCTACGAGTGGCAGGAGACACCAAGAGAACATCTTGGTGGCCGTCCGAAGGCTGGATGGTGATGGCAGCGCCGGAAGCAGAGCTCGAAGACGAGGCGGCAGGACGTCAGCACGCGTCGAAGGCATCGGTGCCCGCGTACTCCGACTTGACGGCCTTGCCGCCCGCCCTCTTCCTCTTCCGCAGCCTCCCAACGCCAGCCGCCCAAGGAGGCGACCCGGAGTTCAGAAGCCGGGCGACACGGATGATGGGGTCGCTGGTGCCGCAGACGGAGCGGCGCCGACACCTAGTCGGACCCGTCATCTGCCGCTGCTACCCTCGTCGTCGCTGCCGCTGTCCTCCTCGCCACTCCCACCCGAGGAGGAGTCTTCGCTATCGAAGAGCTCTCCATGCAGCACCTTGCCCGAGTCCCGGCACCGAAGACCTTGACGGAGAGGAGGCCGCCCTCCATCGCCTTGAAATGGAGAGTGAGCCCCTCCGTCAAGCGGTGGATGTGATGACGTCTTCCATCCCCGTCGAAGATACATCACGTGAGGGGCTGGGAAGTCGACGCGAACTTCGCTGCATCGCTGATCCAACAGCCCCTCATGTGCAGCCGCAATGACTCTGGCGGATCCAGCTCCATCTCCCAGCGAATGGAGTCGGGAGACGAAAGGCGGCAATGGCGGCGGCGCACTGACGAAGAACTTCGCAAGGGTCATCCCCATCATGGCCCTCCTTGGGGGGAGGATCTACTGGAGGAGGCAAGACCGGCGCGCCGCCCCGTTCTCCTCTTCCCTGAGCGCCTCGGCCTCGCCCACGGCCTCGCCCCCACCCCCTTCCCCTCATGGCTGGCTGCCACCGCAGGTCTGGAGAAGGAAGAACAGCGTTGTCGGCGGCGACCCTTGCCGCCACCGTTGAAGGGCCAGGATTCCCTCTCCATGGCGGATGGAGGGAAGCAGAAGGTGAAGGAAGGAGAAGATGGAAGAGTGCGGGGCCATCCCCCCGCTCTTTATAAAGGAACAGGGGTGGGGGCTCGGCTACCCGCTCAGCCAATCAAGATGCGGAAGCGCGAGGAATCGGGACCAACCCGCTGCCCCGGCCCGCGACGGCCCGGTTTCCCGCCTCCACCGTTCGCCACCCCAAGCGCATGAGAACCACATGGCAGGCATGCGGGACCAAGGCGACGGGTGAGGTGACCTCTCCCCACCCCGTGATCGTGGGTAGTGGATGCCTTGAAGACCACGCCTCGGCCCCGTTCAGTAAATGGGCCGCGCCTCCACTCCTCCCTCCGTTTATGGGGAAGGCGCGAACCGCCCCCTTTACTACGACGTGACGCATGCATGCAAAGCTCAGCCCCACGCATGCCGCCCACGTCACGCACGCCTCCCCACGCCGAGCCACGCGCGAGAGGCATGGGAAGCACAAGCGAAGAGACTTATCATGGTAAAACCACCCTGCTCGCCTCACAAGACCGCTTTTGGGCCTAGCCCAACGACATGATTGCGCTTACGTGTGGCCGGGCCGGGGCTCTGCCGATTGTACAAAAGGAGGGGTACACTTTTGTACCCCTATAACTGCAGGCCGGGCAGCCCGAGCATGAGCACCACCGCTTGAGCAAGGCGAGGGAGGTGAGCCAAGGTAAGGCCAAGCTTCGAAAGGAGCGAGAATAGCGCCAAGACCAAGACCACAAAGAGCAAAGGGGACGAAGTGGACTCCCCCGGCAAGATCCTTGCCAGGAGGCGGTTTTAGCAAACCCGGCAAGACCCTTGCTGTGGCAGCTCGCCCCACACCTACGGAGCGAATCACCCTTGAGTCCACTGCCCCCATGGGGCAAGGATTCGGGAGACATCCCCGTGGTGGCATGCAGATCTTTGTGAAGACATTCAAGATCAGATACACACTATAGAAGATAACGACCCTTGGCGGGATCCCAGCCAAGGAGGACCACAAGGCCCCCGGCAAGAGCCTTGTCGGGGATGACAGCAGGCGCCACGGCAAGACCCTTGCCGGGGCTACGGCGAGGCCCTCGCCAAGGACACCCGTAGGGCCACCATCAGGCCCTCGCCAATCAAACCTCCACCACCGTTCGCATGCAGCTACCGACCCAACCAGTTGGGCAGGCACCTGCATGGCGGCAAGCGGATCTTTGTGGAGACCCACCACTACGCCACCTCACCGCCTGCCGCCTACATGGCACCACGGGCACCGCTGGCTGTATGCGTGTCGACCTGAAAGGGAGGCGGCGACAGACGAGACAGGCTCTCCCTGTCCCCGATAAAGCAAGGACACCTAAGCAAGACGCATTAAAGGCACCTTGTCATGTAATGCAAGGGATAAACTCGCATCATCATGCCCTTTCCACCTCTGTGTGCCCTTGTGGCAACCCCTTTCCCTATTAAAGGAGGCCCAAAGGCGACCAGGAGGGGGATTCGCTTTTTGGAGCTCCTCACGCCCCATAGCTAGTTCAAGAACACAGATAAACAAACCACCAAAGCAGGAGTAGGGTTTTACGCATCCTCGCGGTCCGAACCTGGATAAAGAAACCGTGTGCTATCTGTTTGATCCGCTCTTCTCACGACCCCGCGCCCCGCAACCGTAGTAGGAATTCTTGTGATCCCATAGGTGTCGTTCCCACCGACATCCGGGCTGTTGGATTATGTGACTTAGATCGTCTGCATCCGGAGGCCGTACATAAGTCCCTTGAAAATTGGCCCTGAAAGCATCCTCGAGTTCCTCCCAACTCCCAACTGAATCTTCGGGGAGGCTTTTCAACCAGTGTCGAGCTGGTCCCTTCAGCTTGAGGGGAAGGTATTTGATGGCGTGGAGATCATCCCCACGAGCCATGTGAATATGCAGGATAATATCCTCGATCCAGACCCCTGGGTCTATCGTTCCATCTATGCCTCTATGTTCACAGGTTTAAAACCTTGTGGAAATTCATGGTCCAGTACTTCTTCAGTGAAGCACAGGGGGTGAGCAGCCCCTCTGTATCTGGACGTGCTGTGGCATGCAGTTGGCTGTTGTTGTGTCCGGTGTTTATTCCGAACTGGTATTTGGCTTGTATGATCGTTTTGGTGACCATAGTCCCTCGCCGGGGTGTGTCCTTTAGATCCATAAATTGATCTGGCTGCGCCGGCTCTTTTATCCAGGTGCTCACGTAGATCGTGCGCGGTGTCGTTAGCCGCTCTGTTGCGGTTATGGAGCGGTACGTCTGGTCTCCTGGTAGTGTTACTTTTTGGTGGAACGGCCTCGTCGTCGAATTCAGGCAGTAGCTTGCGTTTTGGATAGCTCTTCGTATGGTGGTCGCCACCGTATCTTTCTTCAGTGTCTAACACTTTATTCCATCTACGATTGAGCGTTTCCTGTGCGGCTTTTAGCCGTTGCTTCTGCTTCTTTAAACTTCTTGTTGTAGCCATAAGCTTTCTGTGGAGGTTTTCTCGTTCCACGCGTTTTTTCGGAATGGTGCATGTGTCATTGTCCAGACTGTGTTCTTGTCCTGGGGTAGTTTGATTAACTCGTCCCTCTGGATCATTGTGATCAGGAGTCTGCTCCGAACCGGGTTCGGCGTGACCTGGCTCTTCCTGCTCCATCGCTGAGTCCATGTGGTCGTTGTTTCCTTCGGGGTTGATTGGTATGTTGATCTTTCTGGCGCTTTTGTTGCTATTTTTACTGTTGCTGGACTTTGAGCGGCGTCTGCGCCGTCGTTTTGGCTTTTGCCCGGGGGTTTATCTTCCGGATTGTCACCGTCGTCCTCCTTGGGTGTATCCACCATGTATATATCGTGTGACGAGGTAGTAGTCCAGCGCCCTGGAGATTCTGAATCTTCTCCTGCATCGTCGTCCATATCATCGATGCCTTCGGGGTCGAAGTCAAGCACGTTGGTTAAATCATCAATCGTGGCGATGAAGTGGATGGTGGGTGGGCAATGATTTCCTTCGTCGCCTGCTTCCCACTCAGGCCAGACATAGTTCAGCCGAGGGTCTCCTGCTAAAGAGAGATATTTTAACGAGTTCAGCATGTCGCCAAAGGGCATGTGCTGGAAGATATCCGCTGCGGTAAAATCCATTGCCGGAGCCCAACCTGGCTCGACTGGCTCAAGAGTGCGCGGACTGGAACCAACAACCGGATGCGAGTCCGGGGGTCCGGAGTCACTGGCCTCCACAGAGGTGAGGCCTGTGTTCGGCTCTACCGCCGATGAATGTGCGGCCTGTGGGGCCGGGTCCATCCACCCGTCCTTAGGCCATGCAGTCTGCTCCGGATTTAGGTCTGGGGCTATTGCAGGGGTGATATCCCGAGCACTGTCTGACAGCAGGTTTAGGCCGTGCTCGTCGCGACTGTCTGGCGCTCCTGGCCCAGGCTCGATTCCGTCGAAGCTCAAGTCTCCGTGGATATCGGCCGCGTGGTTCAGGCTTCCGAACTTGACCTAGTGGCCAGGGGTGTAGCTATTGATCTGCTCCAAATGGCCAAGTGAATTGGCCCGCAGTGCGAAGCCGCCGGACACGAAGATCTATCCGGGGAGAAAAGTCTCGCCCTGGACCGTGTTGTTGACGATTGAAGGCGCCATCAAGCCTTGCAGTGACGACACAGAGGAACTCTCAATGAAAGCACCAATGTCGGTGTCAAAACCGGCGCATCTCGGGTAGGGGGTCCCGATCTGTGCGTCTTAGGCTGATGGTAACAGGAAGCAAGGGACACAATGTTTACCCAGGTTCGGGCCCTCTCGATGGAGGTAAAACCCTAATTCCTGCTTGATTAATATTGAAGATATGAGTAGTACAAGAGTAGATCTACCACGAGATCGTAGAGGCTAAACCCTAGGAGCTAGCCTATGATGGTATGATTGTAATTGTGATTGGCCTTCTAAGGACCAACCTCTCCGGTTTATATAGACACCGGAGAGGGCTAGGGTTTACATGGAGTCGGTTACAAGGAAGGAAATACAATATCTGGATCGCCAAGCTTGCCTTCCACGCAAAGGAGAGTCCCATCCGGACACGGAACGGAGTCTTGAGTCTTGTATCTTCACGCATCAATAGTCTGGACGATGTATATAGTCCGGCTGTCCGGATACCCCCTAATCCAGGACTCCCTCAGGGGGGGGGGGCTGGAGGGATGGCTGGTGCAGCAACGGACCGGCAGTGGGGAGTGGTTTCGGGGAGGGCGGGCCGGCCGGGCGGCGGGGGCTGGCGGTTCGGCCGGTGGTCGCTGGCGGCTCAGTGGGGTGGAGTTTGATGATAAACTGGAGGCCCTTGATTTCGTATCCAACGGCTGGAAAATCTAATGACCAGAGATGAAAAAGTCAGTCGACTGACGTGTAGCCTCACACCGCACGTACACATGCACGCACGCATGTAGGCGTGCAACACTCACACGTACACATAATGTACACATGCACGCATGCTGGCGTGCAACACTGACACGTACACATGCACTCACGAACACACGCACGTACGCACCCATGCATGCAACATCGAACGCATGCCCTTGCACGCACGCGCAACACTCGTGACGCCGCATGGACACAGCACACGACGCAAGACACACGCTCAACCTATACGTGCATGCACCCTTTGTTAAGGACATGGATTGTTACGAGTATTAATCAATCTTATCTCTGATAAGCAGAACATTGATGTTTGCAGCGGTATTTATGAATCACAATGTATCGAACGGGCTATCAACATAGTAGGCTTATCTACATGAAAAATATGATGTCACACTCAATGAACAATCATCGGTTTATGAAATGCCTGCTTCTGACCGCCCTGGCCCACCAAAGGTTCCTCTGCTGTGCGCTGCCTGCGTTGGGTCACTAACATGCAGGCCATGCACCCAAAGAGCCCACACATCAGTGGAAGAACGGCGTGGTGTCCTAGGTCAGAGTCAAGGGCGCCACTCGTGGCACGCCCGACTGAACATGCCTCCGTGCTGCATTCAAACGACTCCATGAAACCCGCCCGTGTGGAAGCTGTAACATCCCAAAATTCTAAATTTTGGAATGTTATATTAAATAAATAACTATGCTTGTTGTCTGATTGTTGGTTTGATTGAATGAGTGAAACTGAGTGAAATTTGAAAACTTTTGAAAGTTGAATGAGAGGGAATGAAATGACTTTCCCAAAACTTTCTCCTTTGCCTTTTGGATCTCAATGAATTCAAATTCATTCCAACACCAAAGCCTAGAGTGAAGATGACATGACTTCTTCCATTTTGAAATGAATAGGGTTTTGGAAAAGATTTGAATTTCATTAGGAAGATTTCAAATTCAAAGCTTTATGCAACTCAATGATTTTCATGAGGGAAGATAAAATGACTTCTTCAATCATATGAAATATGAGTTGGAAGTTAAAAAGTATCAAGTTGAAAGTCATTTGAAAGTGCTTGAAACCCTCTTTCAAATTTTGAGTTTTGAATTTGAATTCAAAACTTTGGCAAGTTGGAATTGTTTCAAAAAACTATGCCTGATAAATACTTGATCAAAAGTATGAGAGGAGCAAACATGACACCCCAAAAATATCAGAGGAAACAATGCCAAAAGATTTGGATTCAAAACTGAATTTTATTTGAATTTGAAAAATGGATTTTTATAAAGTTTGGATTTTGCCTTTGGTAAAATGTTCAAATGAAAGGGAATATTTCCTGATCATTTTGGTATATATATACCCTATATAAAATATTTATAGATATTGTTTTATTTCTGTTTTTGTTTTATTTAAAAATAAATTTTAAAAGAAAAAACCCCCTCGGGCGCCTTGACCGAACCACCCAGGCCCGGCGCCGCGCCACCCCTTTGGCCCGTGCGCCCACTGGCCAGCCCGAGCCGAGCCGGCCCAGCCCCTCGCCCTTGAAACCCCGGGCTTGATGGCCGCCTCGCCTCTCCCTCTCTCTCTCGACCCGTGGGCCCCGCCCATCTTCTTCTCCTCGCCCACGCATAGCGCCTCATGGGAGATCGGGATCGAAGGATCCGGATCCCGATCCTCAAGCGAGGCCGACCCCGAGGCTATAAAAGCCGGAGCCCCGCACCCATTCCCTCCCGAGGCCTCGCCGCACCCTCCCCTCCCGCTCGACATCGCCGGAGTTCAAGCTCGCTCCGCCGCCATAGTCGCCGCCGACGCCTTGACCCTCCCGAGCACCCCGACCCCACCGAACCACTCCCGTGCTCCCCCGCATCCGCCCGGCGACTCCCCCGAGCTCCCCGACGCCCGGAAGCCCCGACGCACTCTCGCCGCCGCCGCCGCCGTCGCCGGACTCCGGTAAGCAACCGGAATCTTCCCCCTCCGTCCGATCTAGATCAACGGCCACGATTAGAACCCCGAAGGGGTAAGTTTTATTTAGAAAACCGGCCGGTTCTTTCCGGTTTAGTATTAGTTAGGTTTTTATTTTTTAGGCCCGGTTCGTTTTAGTTAACCCTAGGGCCCGTTTAGACTATTTAACGCCTAGTGCACAGTTTAGGCCCATTAGGCTTTTTCTTTTATTTTGATTTTCTGTTTTAGCAGAATAGTTTCTGTTTTCAAAAATTGATATCTTTTATTCTGCTTATTATTTTTGAGTGATTCTTTTTTTGTTGGATTGCAAATTTTATGTAGTTTCTGTAGAATATATATTTAGCTATGTTAAAATTAATTACAATTGCTTTAATTTAGTTTTAGTCAGAATAGTAAATCTGATATAACTTGAGTTAGAAAAATTATTTTTGGATGATTCTTTTTGTCCCAACTTTATTTTGACATTGCCAAACCATAGAAATTAATTTGGGTATTTTAGGATTAATAAATAAATAGTTTTAAGCAGAATCTTGTTAATCTGATTAATTAGCTAGTTCTTGTTTTCCTATTAATTTAATTAGTAAATAAATTTATTTTTAACATGTGATTAATTATTCTAGGATAGTTTCTGTTACTTTATAGGATGAACTTTTATTTATAATAAATAAAAGTTTTATTTTATTTTCTTTATAGAAATTGGATTAGGCCTAAAAGGAGTTTTATAATAGCTTTTCACTTAATTCTTTTTGCTCCTAGTTGATTAATGAAATCCTTTATGTTTAGTTAACCAAAAACCATGATTAGGTTATGTTGTGAAAATTTTGTTATATAAAACTATTTTAGTTGTTGCTTGAAGTAGGAAAAACTTTGAATTGGTTTTCTTTGAGTTTTCCTTTGGATTGGTTTTGATTCGTTTGATTTTGAGGTGTTATGTTGCTATTGCTATGCCATTGTGTTATGTGGTCCTATGCTATGTGCTTATTGTGATTATTTGTTTGTCTCGGTAGAATTTTCCGGAGTGCGGAGTTTGCTACTCTGAATCCCTAGTTTTCAAGATCGTCAACAAGGCAAGTTCACTTTGATCATTGCTTTCATACCTATGTTTTTATTGCATTTAGTGGCATCCTTGCAACCACCCCTCAAAGAGTGTTATTGAATTCTTGTAGTTGAGTAGTATGCATGAGGTAGGAACCCATCACCTGTTACCAAGCCCGGACGATATTTTATTTTGATGCTACGCTATAGTAGACGGGGTTTGGTATGAGTGCACGAGAGTGGTGTGAAGAAGGAGGACTCTACGTCAATGACGACAACTCCATGATGGAATCTGCAAGGATCGCATCTTCAAGACCTCAAGACTTCAAGACTCGAGACAAGAATTCAATACACACTCTTTGGGTGAAGGGCGGTTGGCGGGCACCTGGAGAACCCAGTGGTTGGCGGGATGCATGGAGAAGCGCCATGACATCTTGCGGAAAGCTTCACCCAGACTCAAAGAGACGGAAGAATACTTCATGACCGGAAGCTTACCTGCAACCGCAAGTCAATATGGGCTCTGGCTTGGTTGACCCTAGTTGTGACTCTGGCTGGGACGGTGCTAGCAGATGTAGAACTACGGTAGGATTGGATGGGCACGGACGGTGGTCGAGGAACTCTTGAAGACCATGTTTCGGTCATCTTGTTCTCAAACACCACGAAGTGCGAGAACGTAAAGAGAGGGATCGAATCTTGCGGGTAAAGTGTACAAACCTCTGCAGAGGGTTTAAACCTAATCGATTAGCCGTGTCCCGATTACGGACAATTTGAGCCTCTGGACTTGGATCTATCTCGAACTCTCAACACCGGATTGATAACTTAATTGTGGGCAACATATGCTGAATTTTTGGGCTATGAGACATCGGTTGGCGGAACCATGTCATGATAGAAAACTCCTAGGTACAGACTTCATTCTATTCCTTTGATGTAGGTAAAATAAAATCAGCTTTTACGCAAACAAAACTCAGATACAGAGCCATAAAGCCATACTGCATATAGTATAGTTTATCATCAGTTTTCTCTTATTGTGATCTTGTCGGTACATTCAATGTACTGACCTACACGGCTGCAACGTATCATGTTGCAGATATTTCCTCGACGAGTAAGAGCAGTGCATGGTTACGGTCTACACTCAACCCGCCGATGGCGTTGATGGGACTCCACACCCGTTTGATTGTTTCATGAGTATTATGAGGTATATATCATTTTACGTTATTTATACATGTGATTGCACTTTGATATATACATTGATGTACTGTGTGTGCCAAAGATACCGATCTGTGGATGGCACAAGAATACGTAGGCTTGACCGTTCGAGGTTGGGTCGCTACATGCATGGAGAAGCGCCATGACATCTTGCGGAAAGCTTCACCCGGACTCAAAGAAAGCGGAAGAATACTTCATGACCGAAGCTTACTGTGCAACCGCAAGTCAATATGGGCTCGGCTTGGTTGACCCTAGTTGTGACTCTGGCTGGGGCGGTGCTAGCAGATGTAGAACTACGGTAGGATTGGATGGGCACCGGACGTGGTCGAGGAACTCTTCGGAAGACCATGTTTCGGTCATCTTGTTCTCAAACACCACGAAGTGCGAGAACGTAAAGAGAGGATCGAATCTTGTGGGTAAAGTGTACAAACCTCTGCAGAGGGTTTAAACCTAATCGATTAGCCGTGTCCCCGGTTACGGACAATTTGAGCCTCTGGACTTGGATCTATCTCGGAACTCTCAACACCGGATTGATAACTTAATTGTGGGCAACATATGCTGAATTTTTGGGCTATGAGACATCGGTTGGCGGAACCATGTCATGATAGAAAACTCCTAGGTACAGACTTCATTCTATTCCATTGATGTAGGTAAAATAAAATCAGCTTTACGCATAAACAAAACTCAGATACAGAGCCATAAAGCCATACTGCATATAGTATAGTTTATCATCAGTTTTCTCTTATTGTGATCTTGTCGGTACATTCAATGTACTGACCTACATGGCTGCAACGTATCATGTTGCAGATATTTCCTCGACGAGTAAGAGTACGGTACAGGGTTACGGTCTACACTCAACCTGCCGATGGCGTTGATGGGACTCCACACCCGTTTGATTGTTTCATTGAGTATTATGAGGTATATATCATTTTACGTTATTTATACATGTGATTGCACTTTGATATATACATTGATGTACTGTGTGTGCCAAAGATAATCGATCCGTGGATGGCATAAAGAATACGCAGGCTTGACTGTCGAGGTCGGGTCGCCATGTAAATGGTATCGAGCACATGTTGATCAGAGGACGTGACCCTAGAAACCGGAAAGCCCTAGGACAGGAAATCTCTAAAACTTTATTTTCAAAAAGACTCTTACTTCTCATCTCTTCCGATTTTATCAAATAGACACTCTCACCTCAAATAGTTAGAATATACCCATTTTCCTTTTGATCACATGAAGAATCAATCAAGCCGCTCCAAGAAGGACAAGATATCGGATAACTGATGGCCTCTTCAGAGTAAAGAGGATTTGACCATGCATTAGAAGAGTTGAAGCTACAACATTTGAAGACTCTGAAGATTTGAAGTTCCTAAAGAAATATTTGACCTTTAGAAGACCAAACCCCTGTTACACACTTACGTTAGATGCGACGATGTGTGAGCTGTCATTTGTTTGATGTTTTTCCGACAGCCACAAAGTAAAACCCGTTTCATCAAAAAAATTATTGTTTGTATTGTGTGTATATCCCTCCCCACCTCTCTCTCATCTCACCTTAAAACCCTTGAACCCCATAGATGATGAATGAAGTTGGACTGATATTCTACGGATCAAGACTTCGGTAGGAGGCAGAGCTATGGATGCGAGAACATGGAGAATCACCGGGAACAATTTGGTTTCAAGGAAGTATGAGGTCCAATACGCTCTTCAAGATTTTACGTAAAAGTGCTGCAACCTGTGGAGAATGCATCAATCCATACAAGGATTTAAAGGAGCAAGAACTTGGGAGGAATTCAAGAAGACCTGATGAGATCACGTCTTATCCGGAAGCACAATGATACACCAAGAAATAAACCTTGTGCTCGCAAGATTTGCGGAGAAATAGGACACACCCGGAAGGTTACGCAAAAACACGAGAGTGGTGAAGTAACGATAGATGTTTTGCTTGGCTTGCGTAAACCATGGAATTACTCGAACCCAGTTCGAGAACAAGAGAAATTCTGCAATGCTTGTGAGTATGCCCAAGTGTTAGAATACGTGATTCGATATTTACGTATGTGGTAATGATTCAAGTACGGGATGGATTGGCCCCATACCGAAGACTTCTATCATGAACTATCATATGTTGATGGAAAATCGTAGAGCCTTGAAAACCTTAGAAGAGTGTCGACACGATAAGCCATAAAACCATAGAATGGTAGTACGATGGAACCCTTTACATGCAACCGTTGCCAATCGTAGGATATACGGTGAGGTTCAACCCAGACCCGTTTTCTGCAGGAGAAAACCATAAATTGTAGACCACCATGAGTGTTTCGATAGTTGTTTAGAATGGACATAGACCCATCAGCTAAGAAGATCCAGTCTCGGACGAACTTCAACTTTGACGAACCGACCCAAGCTTTTGAGGAAAACGCTATGCTTCCGATGTAAGAGCTTTAATGAAGGAGCTATTGTAAGATATGTGAAGAGACATACATTGTCAGCCCTCCAGAGGAAATATCTGAGTTTATTGGAATCATGACCTTGTTTTTAAGTGTGGTAGCACCCACGACCTTTCCGACCAAGACATTTGCTAGAAGACCCCAACCCCTAACCTTTTCTTGTTAGCCTCTTGAATCTCGAGGACGAGATTCATTTTAAGTAATGGTAGGTTTGTAACATCCCAAAATTCTAAATTTTGGAATGTTATATTAAATAAATAACTATGCTTGTTGTCCGATTGTTGGTTTGATTGAATGAGTGAAACCGAGTGAAATTTGAAAACTTTTGAAAGTTGAATGAGAGGGAATGAAATGACTTTCCCAAAACTTTCTCCTTTGCCTTTTGGATCTCAATGAATTCAAATTCATTCCAACACCAAAGCCTAGAGTGAAGATGACATGACTTCTTCCATTTTGAAATGAATAGGGTTTTGGAAAAGATTTGAATTTCATTAGGGAAGATTTCAAATTCAAAGCTTTATGCAACTCAATGATTTTCATGAGGGAAGATAAAATGACTTCTTCAATCATATGAAATATGAGTTGGAAGTTAAAAAGTATCAAGTTGAAAGTCATTTGAAAGTGCTTGAAACCCTCTTTCAAATTTTGAGTTTTGAATTTGAATTCAAAACTTTGGCAAGTAGGAATCATATCAAAAACTATGCCTGATAAATACTTGATCAAAAGTATGAGAGGAGCAAACATGACACCCCAAAAATATCAGAGGAAACAATGCCAAAAGATTTGGATTCAAAACTGAATTTTATTTGAATTTGAAAAATGGATTTTTATAAAGTTTGGATTTTGCCTTTGGTAAAATGTTCAAATGAAAGGGAATATTTCCTGATCATTTTGGTATATATATACCCTATATAAAATATTTATAGATATTGTTTTATTTCTGTTTTGTTTTATTTAAAAAATAAATTTTAAAAGAAAAACCCCCTCGGGCGCCCGGCCAGCCACCCCAGTGCCAGCGCCGCACCCACCCAGCCGGGCCCGGCCCAAGCCCACTGGCCAGCCAGTGAGCCGAGCCGGCCCAGCTCACCCCCCTCGAAACCCCGGGCTTGATTCGGCCGACCGCCTCGCCTCTCCTCTCTCTCTCGACCCGTGGGCCCCGCCCCATCTTCTTCTCCCCATCGCCCACGCATAGCGCCTTCATGGGAGATCGCGGATCGAAGGATCCGGATCCCCGATCCTCAAGCGAGGCCGACCCCAGTGCTATAAAGCCGGAGCCCCGCACCCCATTCCTCCCCGAGGCCTCGCCGCACCCTCCCTCCCGCTCGACATCGCCGAGCTCGCTCCGCCGCCATAGTCGCCGCCGTCGACGCCCCAGCCCTCCCCGAGCACCCCCGACCCCACCGAACCACTCCCCGTGCTCCCCCGCATCCGCCCGGCGACTCCCCCGAGCTCCCCGACGCCCGGAAGCCCCGACGCACTCTCGCCGCCGCCGCCGCCGTCGCCGGACTCCGGTAAGCCACCGGAATCTTCCCCCTCCGTCCGATCTAGATCAACGGCCACGATTAGAACCCGAAGGGTAAGTTTTATTTAGAAAACCGGCCGGTTCTTTCCGGTTTAGTATTAGTTAGGTTTTTATTTTTTAGGCCCGGTTCGTTTTAGTTAACCCTAGGGCCCGTTTAGACTATTTAACGCCTAGTGCACAGTTTAGGCCCATTAGGTTTTTTTTTTCTTTTATTTTGATTTTCTGTTTTAGCAGAATAGTTTCTGTTTTCAAAAATTGATATCTTTTATTCTGCTTATTATTTTTGAGTGATTCTTTTTTTGTTGGATTGCAAATTTTATGTAGTTTCTGTAGAATATATATTTAGCTATGTTAAAATTAATTACAATTGCTTTAATTTAGTTTTAGTCAGAATAGTAAATCTGATATAACTTGAGTTAGAAAAATTATTTTGGATGATTCTTTTTGTCCCAACTTTATTTTGACATTGCCAAACCATAGAAATTAATTTGGGTATTTTAGGATTAATAAATAAATAGTTTTAAGCAGAATCTTGTTAATCCTGATTAATTAGCTAGTTACTGTTTTCCTATTAATTTAATTAGTAAATAAATTTATTTTTCACATGTGATTAATTATTCTAGGATAGTTTCTGTTACTTTATAGGATGAACTTTTATTTATAATAAATAAAAGTTTTATTTTATTTTTCTTTATAGAAATTGGATTAGGCCTAAAAGGAGTTTTATAATAGCTTTTCACTTAATTCTTTTTGCTCCTAGTTGATTAATGAAATCCTTTATGTTTAGTTAACCAAAAACCATGATTAGGTTATGTTGTGAAAATTTTGTTATATAAAACTATTTTAGTTGTTGCTTGAAGTAGGAAAAACTTTGAATTGGTTTTCTTTGAGTTTTCCTTTGGATTGGTTTTGATTCGTTTGATTTTGAGGTGTTATGTTGCTATTGCTATGCCATTGTGTTATGTGGTCCTATGCTATGTGCTTATTGTGATTATTTGTTTGTCTCGGTAGAATTTTCCGGAGTGCGGAGTTTGCTACTCTGAATCCCTAGTTTTCAAGATCGTCAACAAGGCAAGTTCACTTTGATCATTGCTTTCATACCTATGTTTTTATTGCATTTAGTGGCATCCTTGCAACCACCCCTCAGTAGTGTTATTGAATTCTCGTAGTTGAGTAGTATGCATGAGGTAGGAACCCATCACCCTGTTACCAAGCCCGGGACGATATTTTATTTTGATGCTACGCTATAGTAGACGGGGTTTGGTATGAGTGCACGAGAGTGGTGTGAAGAAGGAGGACTCTACGTCAATGACGACAACTCCATGATGGAATCTGCAAGGACTGCATCTTCAAGACCTCAAGACTTCAAGACTCGAGACAAGAATTCAATACACACTCTTTGGGTGAAGGACGGTTGACGGGCACCTGGAGAACCCGGTGGTTGGCCGGGATGCATGGAGAAGCGCCATGACATCTTGCGGAAAGCTTCACCCAGACTCAAAGAGACGGAAGAATACTTCATGACCGGAAGCTTACCTGTGCAACCGCAAGTCAATATGGGCTCTGGCTTGGTTGACCCTAGTTGTGACTCTGGCTGGGACGGTGCTAGCAGATGTAGAACTACGGTAGGATTGGATGGGCACCGGACAGTGGTCAGAGGAACTCTTCGGAAGACCATGTTTCGGTCATCTTATTCTCAAACACCCTGAAGTGCGAGAACGTAAAGAGAGGGATCGAATCTTGCGGGTAAAGTGTACAAACCTCTGCAGAGGGTTTAAACCTAATCGATTAGCCGTGTCCCGATTACGGACAATTTGAGCCTCCGGACTTGGATCTATCTCGGAACTCTCAACACCGGAATGATAACTAAATTGTGGGCAACATATGCTGAATTTTTGGGCTATGAGACATCGGTTGGCGGAACCATGTCATGATAGAAAACTCCTAGGTACAGACTTCATTCTATTCCTTTGATGTAGGTAAAATAAAATCAGCTTTACGCAAACAAAACTTCGAATCTGAGCCATAAAGCCATACCGCATATAGTATAGTTTATCATCAGTTTTCTCTTATTGTGATCTTGTCGGTACATTCAATGTCTTGACCTACACGGCTGCAACGTATCATGTTGCAGATATTTCCTCGACGAGTAAGAGCAGTGCAGGTTACGGTCTACACTCAACCCGCCGATGGCGTTGATGGGACTCCACACCCGTTTGATTGTTTCCGCTGAGTATTATGAGGTATATATCATTTTACGTTATTTATACATGTGATTGCACTTTGATATATACATTGATGTCTTGTGTGTGCCGACATCTTGATCCGAGGATGGCACAAGAATACGAAGGCTTGACCGTCGAGGTCGGGTCGCTACATGCATGGAGAAGCGCCATGACATCTTGCGGAAAGCTTCACCCGGACTCAAAGAGACGGAAGAATACTTCATGACCGGAAGCTTACTGTGCAACCGCAAGTCAATATGGGCTCTGGCTTGGTTGACCCTAGTTGTGACTCTGGCTGGGGCGGTGCTAGCAGATGTAGAACTACGGTAGGATTGGATGGGCACGGACGGTGGTCGGAGGAACTCTTGGAAGACCATGTTTCGGTCATCTTGTTCTCAAACACCACGAAGTGCGAGAACGTAAAGAGAGGGACCGAATCTTGCGGGTAAAGTGTACAAACCTCTGCAGAGGGTTTAAACCTAATCGATTAGCCGTGTCCCCGATTACGGACAATTTGAGCCTCGGACTTGGATCTATCTCGGAACTCTCAACACCGGATTGATAACTTAATTGTGGGCAACATATGCTGAATTTTTGGGCTATGAGACATCGGTTGGCGGAACCATGTCATGATAGAAAACTCCTAGGTACAGACTTCATTCTATTCCTTTGATGTAGGTAAAATAAAATCAGCTTTTACATAAACAAAACTCGAATC
Organism: Aegilops bicornis; assembly: GCA_021605145.1. Classification (NCBI taxonomy): domain Eukaryota; kingdom Viridiplantae; phylum Streptophyta; class Magnoliopsida; order Poales; family Poaceae; genus Aegilops; species Aegilops bicornis. The sequence goes on from CM038672.1 coordinate 39,289,302, forward strand.
TGAGCCATAAAGCCATACTGCATATAGTATAGTTTATCATCAGTTTTCTCTTATTGTGATCTTGTCGGTACATTCAATGTACTGACCTACACGGCTGCAACGTGTCATGTTGCAGATATTTCCTCGACGAGTAAGAGTACGGTACAGGGTTACGGTCTACACTCAACCTGCCGATGGCGTTGATGGGACTCCACACCCGTTTGATTGTTTCCGCTGAGTATTATGAGGTATATATCATTTTACGTTATTTATACATGTGATTGCACTTTGATATATACATTGATGTACTGTGTGTGCCAGCATACTGATCCAGGGATGGCACAGTAACACAGAGGCTTGACCGTCTGAGGTCGGGTCGCTACATGCATGGAGAAGCGCCATGACATCTTGCGGAAAGCTTCACCCAGACTCAAAGAGACGGAAGAATACTTCATGACCGGAAGCTTACCTGTGCAACCGCAAGTCAATATGGGCTCTGGCTTGGTTGACCCTAGTTGTGACTCTGGCTGGGGCCGGTGCTAGCAGATGTAGAACTACGGTAGGATTGGATGGGCACCGGACCGGTGGTCGAGGAACTCTTCGGAAGACCATGTTTCGGTCATCTTGTTCTCAAACACCCTGAAATGCGAGAACGTAAAGAGAGGGATCGAATCTTGCGGGTAAAGTGTACAAACCTCTGCAGAGGGTTTAAACCTAATCGATTAGCCGTGTCCCCGGTTACGGACAATTTGAGCCTCTGGACTTGGATCTATCTCGGAACTCTCAACACCGGATTGATAACTTAATTGTGGGCAACATATGCTGAATTTTTGGGCTATGAGACATCGGTTGGCGGAACCATGTCATGATAGAAAACTCCTAGGTACAGACTTCATTCTATTCCTTTGATGTAGGTAAAATAAAATCAGCTTTTACATAAACAAAACTCGAATCTGAGCCATAAAGCCATACTGCATATAGTATAGTTTATCATCAGTTTTCTCTTATTGTGATCTTGTCGGTACATTCAATGTCTTGACCTACACGGCTGCAACGTGTCATGTTGCGAATATTTCCTCGACGAGTAAGAAATGCAGTGCAGGGTTACGGTCTACACTCAACCTGCCGATGGCGTTGATGGGACTCCACACCCGTTTGATTGTTTCATTGAGTATTATGAGGTATATATCATTTTACGTTATTTATACATGTGATTGCACTTTGATATATACATTGATGTACTGTGTGTGCCAGCATACTGATCCAGGGATGGCACAGTAACACAGAGGCTTGACCGTCTGAGGTCGGGTCGCTACATGCATGGAGAAGCGCCATGACATCTTGCGGAAAGCTTCACCCAGACTCAAAGAAACGGAAGAATACTTCATGACCGGAAGCTTACTGTGCAACGCAAGTCAATATGGGCTCTGGCTTGGTTGACCCTAGTTGTGACTCTGGTGGGGCGGTGCTAGCAGATGTAGAACTACGGTAGGATTGGATGGGCACCGGACGGTGGTCGAGGAACTCTTCGAAGACCATGTTTTGGTCATCTTGTTCTCAAACACCCTAAAGTGCGAGAACGTAAAGAGAGGGATCGAATCTTGCGGGTAAAGTGTACAAACCTCTGCAGAGGGTTTAAACCTAATCGATTAGCCGTGTCCCCGGTTACGGACAATTTGAGCCTCTGGACTTGGATCTATCTCGGAACTCTCAACACCGGATTGATAACTTAATTGTGGGCAACATATGCTGAATTTTTGGGCTATGAGACATCGGTTGGCGGAACCATGTCATGATAGAAAACTCCTAGGTACAGACTTCATTCTATTCCTTTGATGTAGGTAAAATAAAATCAGCTTTTACGCATAAACAAAACTCAGATCTGAGCCATAAAGCCATACTGCATATAGTATAGTTTATCATCAGTTTTCTCTTATTGTGATCTTGTCGGTACATTCAATGTCTTGACCTACATGGCTGCAACGTATCATGTTGCAGATATTTCCTCGACAGTAAGAGTGCAGTGCAGTGGTTACGGTCTACACTCAACCCGCCGATGGCGTTGATGGGACTCCACACCCGTTTGATTGTTTCATTGAGTATTATGAGGTATATATCATTTTACGTTATTTATACATGTGATTGCACTTTGATATATACATTGATGTCTTGTGTGTGCCAAAGATATTGATCGAGGATGGCACAAGAATACGTAGGCTTGACCGTCGAGGTCGGGTCGCTCTGTAAATGGTATCGAGCACATGTTGACTGTAGGACGTGACCCTAGAAACCGGAAAGCCCTAGGACAGGAAATCTCTAAAACTTTATTTTCAAAAAGACTCTTACTTCTCATCTCTTCTGATTTTATCAAATAGACACTCTTACCTCAAATAGTTAGAATATACCCATTTTCCCTTTTGATCACATGAAGAATCAATCAAGCCGCTCCAAGAAGGACAAGATATCGGATAACCGATGGCCTCTTGAGAGTAAAGAGGATTTGACCATGCATTAGAAGAGTTGAAGCTACAACAGTTGAAGACTCAAGATTTGAAGTTCCTAAAGAAATATTTGACCTTTAGAAGACCAAACCCTGTTACACACTTACGTTAGATGCGACGATGTGTGAGCTGTCATTTGTTTGATGTTTTCCGACAGCCACAAAGTAAAACCCGTTTCATCAAAAAATTATTGTTTGTATTGTGTGTATATCCCTCCCCACCTCTCTCTCATCTCACCTTAAAACCCTTGAACCCCATAGATGATGAATGAAGTTGGGTGATATTCTCTAGATCAAGACTTCGGTAGGAGGCAGAGCTATGGATGCGAACATGGAGAATCACTTGGGAACAATTTGGTTTCAAGGAAGTATGAGGTCCAATACGCTCTTCAAGATTACTTTACAGAAAGTGCTGCAACCTGGTGGAGAATGCATCAATCCATACAAGGATTTAAAGGAGCAAGAACTTGGGAGGAATTCAAGAAGACCCTGATGAGATCACGTCTTATCCGGAAGCACAATGATACACCAAGAAATAAACCTTGTGCTTGCAAGATTTGCGGAGAAATAGGACACACCCAGAAGGTTACGCAAAAACCTGAGAGTGGTGAAGTAACGATAGATGTTTTGCTTGGCTTGCAGAAACCATGGAATTACTCGAACCCAGTTCGAGAACAAGAGAAATTCTGCAATGCTTGTGAGTATGCCCAAGTGTTAGAATACGTGATTCGATATTTACGTATGTGGTAATGATTCAAGTACGGGATGGATTGGCCCCCATACCGAAGACTTCTATCATGAACTATCATATGTTGATGGAAAATCAGAGAGCCTTGAAAACCTTAGAAGAGTGTCGACACGATAAGCCATAAAACCATAGAATGGTAGTACGATGGAACCCTTTACATGCAACCGTTGCCAATCGTAGGATATACGGTGAGGTTCAACCCAGACCCGTTTTCTGCAGGAGAAAACCATAAATTGTAGACCACCATGAGTGTTTCGATAGTTGTTTAGAATGGACACAGACCCATCAGCTAAGAAGATCCAGTCTCGGACGAACTTCAACTTTGACGAACCGACCCAAGCTTTTGAGGAAAACGCTATGCTTCTGACAGAAGAGCTTTAATGAAGGAGCTATTGTAAGATATGTGAAGAGACATACATTGTCAGCCCTCCAGAGGAAATATCTGAGTTTATTGGAATCATGACCTTGTTTTTAAGTGTGGTAGCACCCACGACCTTTTCGACCAAGACATTTGCTAGAAGACCCCAACCCCTAACCTTTTCTTGCTAGCCTCTTGAATCTCGAGGACGAGATTCATTTTAAAATGTGGTAGGTTTGTAACATCCCAAAATTCTAAATTTTGGAATGTTATATTAAATAAATAACTATGCTTGTTGTCCGATTGTTGGTTTGATTGAATGAGTGAAACTGAGTGAAATTTGAAAACTTTTGAAAGTTGAATGAGAGGGAATGAAATGACTTTCCCAAAACTTTCTCCTTTGCCTTTTGGATCTCAATGAATTCAAATTCATTCCAACACCAAAGCCTAGAGTGAAGATGACATGACTTCTTCCATTTTGAAATGAATAGGGTTTTGGAAAAGATTTGAATTTCATTAGGGAAGATTTCAAATTCAAAGCTTTATGCAACTCAATGATTTTCATGAGGGAAGATAAAATGACTTCTTCAATCATATGAAATATGAGTTGGAAGTTAAAAAGTATCAAGTTGAAAGTCATTTGAAAGTGCTTGAAACCCTCTTTCAAATTTTGAGTTTTGAATTTGAATTCAAAACTTTGGCAAGTTGGAATCGTTTCAAAAACTATGCCTGATAAATACTTGATCAAAAGTATGAGAGGAGCAAACATGACACCCCAAAAATATCAGAGGAAACAATGCCAAAAGATTTGGATTCAAAACTGAATTTTATTTGAATTTGAAAAAAATGGATTTTTATAAAGTTTGGATTTTGCCTTTGGTAAAATGTTCAAATGAAAGGGAATATTTCCCTGATCATTTTGGTATATATATACAATATATAAAATATTTATAAATATTGTTTTATTTTTGTTTTTGTTTTATTTAAAAAAATAAATTTTAAAAAGAAAAACCCCCCTCGGGCGCCAACCACCCCAGCCCGGCCAGTGCCGCACCCACCCTTTGGCCCGGCCAGGCCCAGCCAGCCAGGCCCGGCCAGCCGAGCTGCCCAGCTCACCCCTCGCCCGAAACCCCGGGCTTGATTGGCCTTCGCCTCGCCTCTCCCTCTCTCTCTCGACCCGTGGGCCCCGCCCATCTTCTTCTCCCCCTCGCCCATAGCAGCTCGCCGGAGATCGCGGATCGAAGGATCCGGGATCCCCGATCGCCCGATCCCCGGCGAGGCCGACCCCAGGCTATAAAGCCGGAGCCCCGCACCCATTCCCTCCCGAGGCCTCGCCGCACCCTCCCCCTCCCGCTCGACATCGCTGAGCTCGCTCCGCCACGCCATAGTCGCCGCCGTCGGCCAGCCCTCCCGAGCACCCCGACCCCACGAACCACTCCCGTGCTCCCGCATCCGCCCGGCGACTCCCGAGCTCCCCGACGCCTGAAGCCCTGACGCACTCTGCCCGCCGCCCGCCGCCGTCGCCGGACTCCGGTAAGCCACGGAATCTTCCTCCGTCCGATCTAGATCAACGGCCACGATTAGAACCCGAAGGGGTAAGTTTTATTTAGAAAACCGGCCGGTTCTTTCCGGTTTAGTATTAGTTAGGTTTTTATTTTTTTGGCCCGGTTCGTTTTAGTTAACCCTAGGGCCCGTTTAGACTATTTAACGCCTAGTGCACAGTTTAGGCCCATTAGGCCTTTTTTTTCTTTTATTTTGATTTTCTGTTTTAGCAGAATAGTTTCTGTTTTCAAAAATTGATATCTTTTATTCTGCTTAATATTTTTAAGTGATTCTTTTTTTTTTGGTTTACAAATTTTCTATAGTTTCTGTAGAATATATATTTAGCTATGTTAAAATTAATTACAATTGCTTTAATTTAGTTTTAGTCAGAATAGTAAATCTGATATAACTTGAGTTAGAAAAATTATTTTGGATGATTCTTTTTGTCCCAACTTTATTTTGACATTGCCAAACCATAGAAATTAATTTGGGTATTTTAGGATTAATAAATAAATAGTTTTAAGCAGAATCTTGTTAATCTGATTAATTAGCTAGTTCTTGTTTTCCTATTAATTTAATTAGTAAATAAATTTATTTTTCACATGTGATTAATTATTCTAGGATAGTTTCTGTTACTTTATAGGATGAACTTTTATTTATAATAAATAAAAGTTTTATTTTATTTTTCTTTATAGAAATTGGATTAGGCCTAAAAGGAGTTTTATAATAGCTTTTCACTTAATTCTTTTTTGCTCCTAGTTGATTAATGAAATCCTTTATGTTTAGTTAACCAAAAACCATGATTAGGTTATGTTGTGAAAATTTTGTTATATAAAACTATTTTAGTTGTTGCTTGAAGTAGGAAAAACTTTGAATTGGTTTTCTTTGAGTTTTCCTTTGGATTGGTTTTGATTCGTTTGATTTTGAGGTGTTATGTTGCTATTGCTATGCCATTGTGTTATGTGGTCCTATGCTATGTGCTTATTGTGATTATTTGTTTGTCTCGGTAGAATTTTCCTGAGTGCGGAGTTTGCTACTCTGAATCCCTAGTTTTCGAAGATCGTCAACAAGGCAAGTTCACTTTGATCATTGCTTTCATACCTATGTTTTTATTGCATTTAGTGGCATCCTTGCAACCACCCCTCAGTAGTGTTATTGAATTCTTGTAGTTGAGTAGTATGCATGAGGTAGGAACCCATCACCCTGTTACCAAGCCCGGGACGATATTTTATTTTGATGCTACGCTATAGTAGACGGGGTTTGGTATGAGTGCACGAGTGGTGTGAAGAAGGAGGACTCTACGTCAATGGCGACAACTCCATGATGGAATCTGCAAGGACTGCATCTTCAAAACCTCAAGACTTCAAGACTCGAGACAAGAATTCAATACACACTCTTTGGGTGAAGGGCGGTTGTGGGCACCTGGAGAAACCAGTGGTTGGTCGGGATGCATGCAGAAGCGCCATGACATCTTGCGGAAAGCTTCACCCAGACTCAAAGAGACGGAAGAATACTTCATGACCGGAAGCTTACCTGTGCAACCGCAAGTCAATATGGGCTCTGGCTTGGTTGACCCTAGTTGTGACTCTGGCTGGGACGGTGCTAGCAGATGTAGAACTACGGTAGGATTGGATGGGCACCGGACAGTGGTCAGAGGAACTCTTGGAAGACCATGTTTGGTCATCTTGTTCTCAAACACCTGAAGTGCGAACGTAAAGAGAGGGATCGAATCTTGCGGGTAAAGTGTACAAACCTCACGAAGAGGGTTTAAACCTAATCGATTAGCCGTGTCCCCGATTCACGGACAATTTGAGCCTCTGGACTTGGATCTATCTCGGAACTCTCAACACCGGATTGATAACTTAATTGTGGGCAACATATGCTGAATTTTTGGGCTATGAGACATCGGTTGGCGGAACCATGTCATGATAGAAAACTCCTAGGTACAGACTTCATTCTATTCCTTTGATGTAGGTAAAATAAAATCAGCTTTTACGCATAAACAAAACTCGAATCTGAGCCATAAAGCCATACTGCATATAGTATAGTTTATCATCGATTTTCTCTTATTGTGATCTTGTCGGTACATTCAATGTCTTGACCTACTGCAACTGCAACGTATCATGTTGCAGATATTTCCTCGACGAGTAAAATGCAGTGCAGGGTTACGGTCTACACTCAACCTGCCGATGGCGTTGATGGGACTCCACCCGTTTGATTGTTTCGGCTGAGTATTATGAGGTATATATCATTTTACGTTATTTATACATGTGATTGCACTTTGATATATACATTGATGTCTTGTGTGTGCGACATCTTGATCCGAGGATGTACGATAACACGTAGGCTTGACCGTCTGAGGTCGGGTCGCTACAGAAGCCGAGAAACCCACTCTGGACACACGTCCGTTCATGACCGGGCCGGCGTTAAACGCAACGCCGGCCGAGCTCCTCCCGTCCGCCGTCTATTTAATCTCCTATTTAAACGAGGCCAAACGCCGGCCAAGAATCGCACACCTCCGCCGCTCCCCTATCTCCTCCACCATTTTGTCCACTCTTACAATGGCTTACGAAGAGTAGTTATTCCGCATCCAAGCCGGCTGGGTAGCCCGCTAGATACGAGCTATGCAGCTCGCTGATCCACCTCCCTCCCCTCGCCCGACGGAACGATTGCCCCAAGCGGCCGCAGCGGTTCAACAACTTCGCCGCTCGAGCCAGCTCGGCGAGGAGCGGCGCCGCGGCGTCGTTGCTGCCGTCCATGCCGCCGCCTGCATCTTGTGTCTCCCGTTTACGTGGTCGAGACTCCCATGCGGCGGCCGCGCCATGCAAGCAGCGGCGAAGCCGGTGCGGAGAAGCGGCGAGTCGGTGGCCAGCGCCTCGCGTCGCCGCCATCATCGAGGAGAAGTAGAACACGGGAGGCCGCCGCCGCTTGGGTCCCATGAAGGCCACCGTGGATGCGACGCCGGCGTACACAGCAGGTGTCTTGTCGGATCCTTTTGTTGCGAGGACCTTCATCGACCCCGCATGGGCTCCATGGAAGAGGGGAATGTTAGGATGAACTTGAGCCGGTGCCGGCCATGGCGAAGTAGTGGCCGGTGATGAACTCAAACCGGTGCCGGCCACCATCATCTTCGGCACCAGCCAAGGATATCAGTTTGGCAGTGGGGAAGCGAGCCGTCGCTGCGGCGGAAGCATATACCTCCGGGGCTCCGGCAGTCCTGTGATCGTCTTTGCGGACATGAGGAACACAAATCGATCGTGAGGCGACCATTTAGGCCAGGTATTATATACCTGTGCTGTCCAGAACTAGCACCGCGTAGTTCATTTGAATGTAACGAAATCTGTCATGTTTGTATGAAAATCCGGTATTTTATATGATTTCCGTCGTTGTTTATATGAAATATCTGTTTGTCTACGTGTTTGCGTGAATTTCGTCCAGTTGGTTGAGTTGTTGTCATAATGTGTGCGGATACGATTGGATGGCGTAATTTGTGGGTCGCCTGTCGGTCTGCGGGCGGCTCGGGCAGCGTTGTGGGACAAAAAAACATAGCTCGTGCGAGCTCGTCTCCAACATGCACGCTGGAGGATGCATGACAGCATGAGCACCCGAGCCATTCCTCGTTCATCGGTGGCAAAGGCACCGGTGGACAAAAGGGTCGCCAATATTTTGGCTACCCCGGGCAAGATCCAAATAGCCCCTCCCAACAGATTCAAATCCCTCGTTTGCTGTGGAATTTTGCCATGTGTTGTTTTCATGGACTAGCAAGATGCCCGTGCATTGCACGGAACATCAAGATGCATTTTTTTACAAACTCCCGCATGCATGCAAGGGATAATTAATGTCCTCCTTTGCTAGTACCACGAGGCAAACACCATTAATATTGCATCGATTAGTGTTAGTGGCCTTGTATATCTCCAAATTGTAATTTTGATAGTGGCCCCTTGTATATAAAAATGGAGGGAGAAACATGAGAGATAAGGTGAGGAGGAGTGGGGCGTGGTGGCGACTGGTGGTCGGACTGGGCGGAGGCATGGAGATGGACGGCGCATTATGTCTAGGTTTGTATCTCTCTCACATACACCCACGTGGGTGAAATGCGTGCCTGAAGAGAAGAGGTGCATGCCTGACGCAGGTACTCCGTCTCTTTCCCAACCACACCCGCGCAGGTACACGGTGGAGCTCATTTATGTACCAAAAAGGCAGCCCACATGGTAATTTGACACGTGTACTGGTTGTCCACTTGGTGGAGGGAGGATCGTCTACCACGGGTGAACAAACAAACTGCAACTTGACGTGTTATGTTAAAAGAAGAGGCAAACCATGTGGGGACTACCTTAGAGGCAAGGCTCTATACACTGGAGTACTTTTGATGTGTCCCGTCAACTCACAGAACGAGGAGAAGCTTGCTTAGTATGCCGTCTCCCGCCCAGGCGCGGTGGCTCACAGGATGAGGTGAAGCTTGCTTACAGTACTACTACTACTACTACTACTACTACTACTACTACTACTACTACTATGCGCCTTCGCCCGCTCCTCGCCCACGCCTTGATGGCTCATGACACGAGGAGAAAATTTTACTACTCCCTCCGTTTACTCCTCGTCCCTACTACGTATAGTACTCCCTCCATTTACTTATACAAGGCCACTATAAAAAATACATTTTGCATCTATACAAGGCCACAAATAGTAATCGAGACAAAAGTTACTACTCCCTCCTTTCCAGTACGCTCGTTTTTCTCAAGAAGTTATGTTTACCGAGGCATTAATTAGAACGAATGCATGACTGACCACTAAATTTCCATGAACTTGTACATGCATTGGTTAGTTTCCTCTTGACACTGCTTGTGTCGGGTGATCTAACGCACCTCGAAATCCAACATGTAATGGTACTACTACTAGTATAGTAGAATTGAGACTTATCAAATGGAAAAACGAATGTTTTTAGATGAGCCCTATAAACCCTAGTGGGTACGCATTACTCGTAAAACAGATTTTTCCAAAACTAAGTCGCTCCCTTTCATGAATTTTGTAGTATACTCCTCCGTCGGCGCTCCCTTTCATGAATTCTGTACTTCACATCGCCAACATGTGGGACACATAACAACCGGTCAACGTGTCAAGCACCAAATAACTTGCAGAACAGCGGGGGACGCACCCCACTCGCATCGCCCAAGAGTAGTAATGAGCAATGAGACGTCAAATCACAATGCCGCACCTTCCCAGACGGATGAAGCAACTATTATTTCACACTTCGGTTCGCCATCATCTCAAACCACGTAGTATTGCTTCTGCCTCAAGAGGGACACGTGCATCGCCTTGGTACATCATGACACGTGGGACCGCATGACACGCCATGCTCCCCCGCCGATCGCTCGGTAAAATCACCTCATTTTTACTATACTTCCTCCGTATCGATTTACTACATGGCATGCACGTTGTTCTAGGTTGAGAATTTAACTGGCTATATATGTGATGAACAGTACTCTAGCCTTTTAAAACATGTATACTTTTGTACAGTAGTACTATCGATGGATTGCACCATGGAGCAAAAATTGAAATTAGAAAAAGGTGGGACATATAGAGGCTAAAGCCAAATTATGCATACTGATACTATTAAAAAAGCTAATGCGTTAGCTTAATTGGGGTGCTAAATTCTATTAAAGAAATACTAGTAGTATGTACATATTGAAAAGTTAAAGTAACGAGAAGAAACATAACATAGTTACGCTCGGGCTCGACACAACACACCCCTCAAATTAAACTAAGCACACCTGAAATTAAACTATGCAACTAATCCGGTGAACCTTTGCATTAGAAGTTTAGAACCACCATGAGCAACAACACTGCCACCTTACTCGGAGTCCTCGTCCACGTCCTCGACTTCGTCCTTGTCCCTCTTCCTCTTGGCCGATACTTCTTTGCTTGAACCGCACACTTGGCTGTTGCTCTTCATCCAACCCTTGTAGATATTGAAACAAAGGTAGCCATCCATTGCAGCTTAGTGGATGTGGTCTATATCTAGTACATTCCGCTGCCATGCATGACGATGAAACGTGTAATGAGGTTTCTCCAGTTTATGGTACGAAGGATGAACCATGGCTCCTGCCAGGGTCAGCACTGAAGGCTGACGAGAGGGCAGCAGCCAATTCTTATGGAGGTCGAAGGGGTTGCCTACCACGAGGCCTATCCGACCTAGGACTTCTTTGTCGTTCTTAAAGTCTACAGTAACGAATTTCACTGTTTTGTCCTTGAGGAAGTTCTTAAAATCCTGGCACTCAACGTAGGCATGGCATATGTGGTAGACCAAGCAAACATTATGTACGCAGACCTGGATCACGGCGGGCTTCTTCCTCTCTTCGTCCTTTAGATCCTTCTGTCGTCCCAGGACTGTGGTGTACTCAATATCTAGCCCAGCGACCCACTCATCATCTGAGTTTCCGAACATGCGTCTCAAGCGAGAAAGGCATCCTTTCACCGTCGCGGAAGAATGGGTGTAGATGACGTCGAACTCATCGCCGGTGATGGTTCTAACCTTGTACTCACCGTCGATCGTGGAGATTTGGGACGCCATGGATTTGGGAGGAGGGTTAGGATTAGTGGAACTGCCGTAATGTGAATGGACGGGACGACTAGGAGCGAACCGTCGTAGTATTGAAGGACGTGCGGGGACGAGTAGGAAGCGAACTGCCCGACATCACGAGCAGCGGGGTAGTGGCTTTCCATTCTCCCATGATACGGGCTTCCGAGAGCCCTTGGATCTGAGATCGAACGGTTGCATGGCATGATTCTAGACCTATGGGTGAATATCCTATCCTAGATGGTTATTCTGCAAATTTTCAGCAACTTAGCATGCCACCGTTTGATCTCAGACCCAAGGGCTGCCAGCAGCCCGTATCATGGTCGCGCCTACCACGACCGTCGCGTCGCTCGCGCGGTCGCGCCCTTGGAGATTTAACACGGTGCGTTAGGCTATCTGATGTTGGCATGTCATACATAGTCATCACTTAGTCACTCATACTACAACAAGGTTGGCTATAAGTGTTTTTTTTACTTCTCTCTATCTCTTTCTTTGTACTCCCTCCGTCCCATAATATAAGAACGTTTTTGACACTAGTGTAGTGCCAAAAGCGTTCTTATATTATGGGACACAGGGAGTACTAGTATTTATTGCATTTGCCAAGGAGTGACCTCTTCCAATGAAATGGTGTTGCTAAGTTTGCTTCATTTAATTAGCTATAGACTCAAAATTGTCTTTTCACCTAGGTACACGCGCTTAGCACCGTTTCTTCCTTGGGTCACCAAACCAGTCTCTCTCTTCTTTATTAACTTGCCACATCAGACTTTATGCCTATGTGGCAAGCTTAAGCACCTGTAGGAGCAAGTAAGTACAATAGTGCGCTTTACATGGCATTTTTGCATATGTGGAGGAAAGAGAGGCAAGGAAAAAGTGGAGAAGTGGGATCTCATGCCAGAGCCAGCCTCTACTACATGGTGGAGCATTGGGAGAGGCACCTGTATGGAGGTGGTCAGAATCGGAGACTCACGCTGGTCGTGGCGCCCTTGATTAAAATGATAATGGCAAGTCAAATCACGGGGCCCCACCTGTCCAGTGATAACTTCATTTGTCAAATCACACATCCCTACGTTTGCAGCAGCCTACTCCCTCGTCTTCTCGCGTCTCTGTCGAACCGACTAGGCGGAACTACCTCGCCTACTGCGCAGGAAAAGCCCCGCCCTCGACTTTTAAATACAACTACATCCGCTTAAGAATCCAATGATATACTTTTTGTGACATAGTAACTCATATTTAGTTAGTCAAATGGATGACCTAGAACTACGTGCAGGCCCTATAAACACAGACGCCTAAAAATAAAAAACCGATACAGAGAGGGTAGTTCAGCATGTATCTTTTTAGATCAATATAGTCGGGATTCACCAAGGAGCAAAACCAAGTGGTAGGCTGCTCCTGTCGTGTTGGCGTAGCAACTCAAGCGGTCGATCCGCACATGAAATGGCGACACACTAAACAGGACCCTTTGGCCGACAAGTGGCACATCCACCGTCTTCTTCCACGTGCGATCGCCAAATTACAGTTCGGAGCAGCGGTTGGGCCGGAGGCACCCCGTCAGTGGCGTCGTGATAGTAGAAAATGAGCGATGAGGGGTCAAATCACAAAGCCCCACCTTTCCCGCATTAAAATTTGGGCCAGATGAAGCAACCATCATTTCACTCTAGGGCGCAAGAGCATAAAGAAAAGAGAAAACAATGATGCGTGCGGCAGCTACCTAGGGCACCCTAGGGTAGGGGTCTCCACTACAGATCCTTTTTTTTTGAAAGCGCCTCCACTAGAAATCGGCTTCTCCCTCGTCCTCTTGAAGGAAACCGATGATGAGTGCGGCGGTAGGGTTTGTAGGAGTACTACGGCGTGCGGGGCCATGTCGTAGTACGGTTTCGAGTCGACGCCTTAAATATGTGTGGGCCGCTTGGTTTTACGGGAACGAGGCAGCATTTTGGGTTCGGGGACCAGTGGAGATATAGTACGTACAAAAAATTGTGGACGTAGGTTCGACCGAAAGGCAATGATGCATGGGCCCTGCATTTTGATATACCCGGGGCCACGTGAAATTTGCTACTCTACTCAAAACTAGTAAGGTACACATGTATTGAACGCATGAGATTTCGAAACCAAATTATGAATAAATACACACTATAGCATGTAAAGCTTTGAGTCATATATGCATGATGTAGATGTTCGTTTAGTTCTTATAGTTCATTTAATTCAAAATCAATTAGTTTTATAAAAATGTTAAGATTCATGGGGTTGTGCATTTTAAATCATAAAGTAAAAAACAAATAATGGCAATTCATTTAGAAAAAAATAATCAATTATGATCTGTAAGATTCTAGAACAAAGGAGAAGTGCTTGTGTTTTGATGTTTGTGCATTATGCTTAAGGTCAACCATGGAGTCTTCTAAATTGTACATGTGGCAGATCTGGTGGAATGTTGATGATATCCAACGACCAGTAGTGCTCGGATTTGCCTATCTCTACACTGTTGGATTAGCTTCATCCAGTGACCATCTTTCAAAGTTATTGGCACACTATATAGTTCTTGTGCCATAGTTGCGTGTTTTGGAAAAGGCTACTAGTGGGTTGTACTATCTATTTAGGAATAGAAGATGTATACATGGAAGTTGTAGGGAAATAGATGACATGGAGCTCTTCTCAATTCCTATGAGTAGGGATTGGAAAAGAGATGTCATTTGGTTCACATCATAGGAACTTTTCTATTGAATCTAGAGATGACATGTATCTCAATTCCTATGAGGAGGGATTAGAAAAGATATGTAATTTGGTTCATATCATAGGAACTTTTCTATTGAATATACGCTAATGTTTATTTTCCTTTGAGAGTATAGGAATCCATTCATATGAACCAAGTGGCTCTAAAGCTATAGAAATGATATCATGTTTATTTCCTTTGAAATGTGGAGTATATGAATCTATTCCTATGAACCAATTGGCTCTAAAGGAAAAAATCATATAAAAATCATATCATATAGAGTTCCTATGATATTCCTCGACACTAAAGGATGGTTGAAATTGCTGCGGGTGATACGATGGCCTTTCTTTGTAGACTCCTCACCCATCTTTATAGTTACCTCTGGAAGATGAATGAAATGATATATACAGGGTATTCTACATGTGCAATTTGGTACACGAAAACTCGGTAAAAGTTTGCGAGGTTCAAATTTTCAATAAATCTATATGCACTGCATTTCGGAATGGAGGGAGCATACGGCAGTTGCTAACACTCTCGTGGAAGATTTGTGTGTAGGAGGATTGGTTGTTCTGTTAAATGACATGGCAAACCGACCTTTGTCGGATGCCGATCTAACGGTTCTTCTGGCGTTAAATCGGGAAAAGGCTTGTGGTGAACGTTTGTTGGATAATGATTTACGGACACATGCATTGCATTGATACGTGCCCCCCTCTCTCTCACGCACACGCACCCTCACGAGTCACGACTCTCCCAAGTCCTCTCGCAGACTCGCACGTCGCACCCACCGTCTATCTACAGGTAGACGTCACGCACATATGTGCTCTTCACACCCTACCCTCAGAACTTCGAAAAAACAAAAGACGGCGCGCACATTTTATTTTGGCTCACACGTCACACACTTATACTATTACTCTTGCGGCGAACGTTCTTCGGGCATAGTATATTGTACTCTCACGAAGAGAAGAGGTGCACGCACGCACTAGTTCTCTCACACCCACTCGTGGGTACACGTAGGAGCGCATTTTTTTTGAAGCTGGTACAACAAAATCACTCCACTATATATAAAAGCAGGAGCCTTAGCGCTTGCTTTACTAGTGTTCCTCTCGTTCACTCTCTCATGCTCTCCAGATCTAAGCATGACATAGGTGGCCACACTCTCTCTCAGCTCATGGCTGGTCACAAATCTGGCCGGACAACCTCGACCAGCGCAGGGGTGTAGGTGCATCGTTCACGCTGTCGTCGACGGTGAGGGAGGAGACCAACGGCTGCCCGCGCGTCCCGATCGGCGGCCGTGCCGTTCTCTCCGAGAGAGCGCCGGCTCGGGAGGGCCTCCGACCCCTTCTTCCTCCCTGCGGTATTGTGGCCAAGATGCGGCCTCCCGACGCTGTCTTTGCCACATGCCGATGACCCTCAGGTATATATTCCTTCGAAACCTGCCTTGCTCTACTGCCCCAGCTCGCTTCGTGTGGATCCTTTCCTACTTCCGTCCGCTGTTCCAAAGCCACCTAGACTTCTACTATTATTATAAGTAAAGCTAGTTCATCTGATCAACTCTAAGCGTTGGTTCAAACAGGGAAGAAAGTGGGAAAGTTGTAGCATGAATCTAGGACTTGGTTCTAAGAGGAAACGGGGGAAAGTAGTAATATCTGTCACTGTTTAAATAACTGTATTTCGTATTTGTGCAAACAAGGATGTCTGTCTCCATATCGTTTCGGGATGTCTGTCTCCATATCATTTCTATCCGCGCAATCAAAAGCACACACCTCAGTTTTAGTACAAATGCGCAAAATGAGATGGCTATCCCTCGTTGCCGTCGTCTAACCTCCCGTCTTCAAGGTATCCCTACATTGGTAGTAACTAAGGTAGAATGACCAACGCAATCTAAAAGAAGCTGATTCATACGTTTTACTTCCTGATTGCGGTGCAGGGAGGAGCGAAAACAACTGCATCCTAGTCCGGAATGCACTTTCTACCAGTTCATCCATGGACCGAGGACTAGTAACGGCTGCACGGCGGTTTTTTGACAAAAGGTCGTGAGACAAGAGGCATTGTGGTGCCTTATTTACGCAAATAACGGTGCTTAAATTTAGTGGAATGCACAAGCATTTCAGCTGGTCGATACCTTTGCATGGTTCGATTCAGCATTCGGTGAGGCGACAATTATAATTGGTTATTCTAGAATGAGAGAACCTAACCCCGGATGGTGGCAACAAGAAAAAACCAGAGTGAACTCCACGAAACTTAAGCCTGCCGGGAGGCCCTTTGCTCAGAGAAGCCTTGCTTGTTTTTTCCTGATTTGTAAACCTTCTCACAACTTTGTCTTTTGTTGTGAACTAGTATATGTTTTTATGTTCTATGAATCATTGAGATGTATAAAATTGCTTAACTTATGTTTTTCAAGTTTTTTATGAAGACAAGTTTAATGAGTGTTCCACATGAGCGCTGGACTAGCGTGTGAACGTTTGGAATTTATTACATTGTGGCCTCAATTAACTGCATGAACCACTATAACAAGATACATAGTTGCTTATATGTCAGACAGCAGATTGTTGATTGTTAGCTGGTCGATAGCCTAGTGTTGAAGCGAGCTGAGCCAATGTGCCGTGTTTTGCTGGCTGCTTACAAGTGGGGTGGCACCAACGGTGTTTACAAGTACTTATGTATACGTCGGCCTTGCAGTTCTCGAACGAGTGCTCTATTTCATCAAAACACACCTTTGCTCGTATGATAAACCTTGACAACTTATGTCTTACCATGCCATATTCATGAAAAAACTAGTGAGGACGCATCTGTTTCGGCAACAATTACGATGATTCTCACATGATTCACGGGCACACAAAAGTAGCAGCAGTTCCCATAGATGGATTCAAACAGAGTACTAGCCCAGAGGGGTCAATAACAGGCAAGGTTCGGATAATTAGACACAATCCAAACTACTATTAAACACTAGCTGGGGAAACTATTTCATTGCTCGATCTAATTTGGGCCGGACACAAGACGAACCTTGCCATGAACATCATCGAGGACGTCCTACAGTAGCTCAATCCTGTGAACCTTCATGAAGACAACCTTGTGGCCTTGCCACTGATAAACTTGTTTGTGGAGGCATGCCACTTCATGTTCCTGCGTAAGCTTGATAAGAACAGTATGCCTCACAAACGAAGGAGTAGCTTTGAACTTCTTGTGCTTCAGTACACCATGGACAACACGCTTGACAACAGTGAGGCTGGAATACAACTGTTCATTGGTATAACCGCAAATGGCTTCCAGGATCCAACAGCCTAAGAACTCTGTTTTCACAGTGCGTATATTCAGGTCATCCGCCTCATAGCGAGTGATATGTACAACCACACAATCCTTGTCTGCATCAGGGCTCTAATTGAAACAGAAACAAATTCTGAATTACTTTTCAAAGATAAGAAACACAAGTTATTTAAACCACTATGTATAGCATGGCATTGAAGCTAATAAAATTTTGCATTATTAATCACCACATACTTAGATGAAAAACCACAATCGAGATCGGCAAAGAAGGAAATCACCTTGGGCATCTCAGCGGAGGGGGGGGGACACATCCTCGATGGGGGAAAACTGCTCTTGCAGTGCCACGGGGGCTGTAACCTCAAACGGGGCGTTGACCATCTCAGTAGTGGACGTGAGCGTATCTGGGGTCGGCTCGGTGGCTGCCTCCATCTTCTTGGAGCTCCCTGTCTCGTGGGGAACAGCCTCCTGTGTCTGCTCCAATATCGGCAGATCTTTGCACAGTTCTCCTTGGTCCATCATGAAACCCGAATACTAGGAGACTTTGAAAGGAAAACACAATCGCAATGACAATGAAACAAAAAGAGAGTGAGGATCGGTTCTTTGCTTTGCAAAAGTTCTTTTTTCTCTGAACGAAAATATACCAACATCACGGATCCAATTACCTTCCCTTCGTTGGGAGAGAAGAACGATGGCGGAATCGTGTGTTGCCTTTCTTGAAGACGGTGAGGAGAAGGGATTCAAATGAAGAGTGAAATGATGGTTGCTTCGTCAAATCCGTCAAACTTAGACTACGAGGAGGTGGGGTTTTGTGATCTGACGGCTCGTTCTTGCGGCGCTTCGACCGGGGTGACTCTCACTTTGCATACTGCCTTCTAATTTGGTGGATGGCATTTGGGCCCGCGTGCTACATGGCCCGCATGTCGGTGAACAAAAGTATAACGACATTCAGTAGAGGGAGACGTTTCAATGACCTAGGAGGAGCCAGAAGCGGTAGAGTGTCTCCACTGTACTAGTAGTAATTGTTTTTCTGGGTAGCTGTAGAGTGTCTCCACTATACTAGTAGTAATTGTTTCTCTGGGCCCAAGTCAAAACAGCCCATCCACACTAGTAAATAGTAAAATCAATTCAAAAGCCCATATATTTGCTGAATGAGAGGCGCTACCCACACCCAAAGACACCGCCCCAAAAAAAACCACAGGTGCTCTTCTTCCTCCTCGCTCCCACCCACCTCACGTCAGCTCGCTCCACTCGTACCCCAAATTCCTCACCTCACTCCTCTGAAAACTCTAGCTCCCTTCTTCCTCACTCCTACTGAAAACCCCCAGCTCCCTTCTTCTTCGCTACTACAACTAGGCTCGTCATTCGTTACTCTGCTCAAATCCGTGGCCTTGACGCGACGCCCTCGAGGAAAATGGAGTCGGCTGACCCCAGCGCCAAGAAGATGAGGCTCCCGCCAGCGGTGACGCCTGTTATAGATCCCGCACCCAGCATCGCGGGGAGAAGCGGCGACCCCGCCCCCACCGGATCCCAGGAACCCGTAGAATCTCGGGTGGACCGCATCAGCGATCTCCCGGACGCCGTCCTTGGGGAGATCATCTTGCTTCTACGCACCAAGGATTGCTACCTTTTAAGTCCTCTCAATTCGGTGGCGCCCTCTATGGCGCGCCGTGCCCTTTTAATCTCATCGTCGTCAGCTATCTCTCTTCAATGATTTTGAAATCCCGAGCCATCATCTCCTCCCACAGGGGCTCCGTTCAAAGCCTCTACATCCCGTCATGCTACACGAGCAAGCATACCATGCCACCTGCGGTGGGCCTTTGGCTGAAATCCCACAATTCACGGAACTACAGTTGCTTGAGTTCTACTATTCCCTAGAAATCACATACCACATCTTGAACGCCATGAACTTGTGCCCTCGCACCGATGTCCATCTCGCGGTTTCCTCCTCTCTCCACACCGCCACCTTTGGGCTTTGCTACCTACCAGACAATCTGGTACTAAACCATCAACTCCCATTTCTCAAGAAACTTTCACTTGTGCGGGTTCGTATATCGGAGGCCTCATTGCACAGCATCATCCACTCCAGTTGCCCCGCGCTGGAGTTCTTGGTTCTTGTTTTCACAGTTAGAATCGGTTGTCTCCAAATAAAGTCGCCTAACCTTGTAAGAATTGGAATTTCTTTTGATAGAAGGCACCTCATCATCCAAGATGCCCCTTCACTTCAAAGGTTGATCCTTGATTCTAGTTATTCACCGTTGCAAATAACCGTCCTCTCTGCACCTAAACTGGAGACCTTGGGGTGTAATACATGATCTCTGTGCTCATTTCAATATGGTGTTTGGCTCCACAGTTCTTCAGGTACTTTATATTATCATCTACACTTGTAACCATAAGCTGCATTTTAAATTTCTGCGCATAAGTTATATATCATCTTGGAGTACACATTTTGTACTAATATTATGTTCTATGCTCAATGAAGAGTTTCTCCATGGATGGCCTATCAATGGTGCTGGATTACATCAAGATCCTATATATCAAAATGAATAGTTTTGATCTGAACAAGATTATTGGCTTGCTGCAATGCTTTCCATGTCTGGAGAAGTTGTATATAAAGGTGATAATTTCACGCACATTGGAAGCCCGCATATAGTGTACTAGAATTAACCGTTCGGCTGTTGCTCTTTCGACACTCTTCTTTTAGACCTTAACTGTTTTCAATCTTCAATCTTCATGTCTATTTAGGCAACAGGATAAGTAATTTATAACCAATCGGCGGATTCGTAAGCATTTGGATTTTCTCACTTCTCATGAGGTTCGATTGAAGACAATAACGCTAGAACGATATGTAGCCAACCATGCAAACACAAGATTTGTCACATTCTTCCTGCTGAATGCGAGGTTACTATTGTCCATCAGGCTTAAGTTTATCAGCAGCATGGTTTTGACGGATGGGTATGTCGAAGAGCAAAAAAGGAGTTTCAGGTGGGCAAAAGAGCTTCTGAACGTGTCGGGCTTCTATTTACAACATATTGTGGTCATAATCGATAAATTTTACGACCGGGATGTTCATTCTATGGACTGACCGATCCATTTGTTGTGACTGCCGAAAACAGTCTTTGAGTTAGATGTTGTTGCCCTTTTCAATCTGGGTTTTTTGTAAACCTGATGAACAATTAACCCTCGTGCTTTTATGCAGTTTGTGGTGGAGTTAGATGTTCCTGCCCTTTTCAACTCGGCGATGGTGTCATATTTTCTTTGAAACAAGGCAAATGGCTTGCCATTCGTTTAATTTAGAGTGAAATATTGTAACAAATCCCAACCAAGGAAACAACATCACTCTACTTGGCTGCTTGAGCTCATTGTGCATTCTGAAGCCAAGTGATTAGCCCCACCAAAGCACCCACAAACTTATTTCGAACTAGCACATCAAATGGGCTGTAAATTTTCATAGGAAAGGCTGCATGACCGTGACAGATTTGGATTCTGACATTTGGGACCCGCGAGGAAATAGCCTATCCAAGGTGGTGTTGACTTACTAGCCAGTCAACAAGCGATTACGCCTACCCGCCGTTGGATTGACATCCAACATCTGTCGTGTATCTTCTATCTCTTGTCTTCTTCTTCCTCCAGCCGCCCAAACCAAACCACCCCGTCGGCTCCGCCTGCTCCCACCTCCCATGGCTGGCTGCGCCTCCGCCGCCCTACCGTAAGTACCCTCCAACATTGGCTAGTCCCTCCCTCAATTCTGGGACTGAGCGCTAAAGTTTCTGTTTTTCAGCAAGATGAAATCAACTATCACCGTAAGTTATCTCAAAGGTCTTACTTGTCACAAACACTAACTAAAACACAAAAACACATCTAACCATAGGCTAGATGAAATATTTATTGCAAAACAAAACCTAAAAAGCAAAAAAAAAAAAAAAATTTGGGTTGCCTCCGAACAAGTGCTATTGTTTAACGCCCTTAGCTAGGCATAAAACACGAATAGATCTAGATATTATCATCTTTGGTATGCAATCCATAAGTGGCTCTCATAATAGATTCATAAGGCAATTTAATTTTGTTTCTTGGAAAGTGCTCCATGCCTTTACTTAACGGAAATTGAAATCTAATGTTTACTTCTTTCATACCAATAATTGCACCAATCGTTCTAAGGAAAGGTCTACCAAGAATAATAGGACATGTAGGATTGCAATCTATATCAAGAATGATGAAATCTACGGGCACATAATTCCTATTTGCAATAATAAGAACATCATTAATTCTTCCCATAGGTTTCTTAATAGTGGAATCCGCAAGATGCAAATTTAGAGAACAATCATCAAATTCACGGAAACCTAACACATCACATAAAGTTTTTGGAATCGTGGAAACACTAGCACCCAAATCACACAAAGCATGGCACTCATAAACTTTAATGTTAATCTTAATAGTAGGTTCCCACTCATCATAAAGTTTTCTAGGGATAGAAACTTCCAATTCAAGCTTTTCTTCAAAAGATTTCATCATAGCATCAATGATATGTTTAGTAAAAGCTTTGTTTTGATTATAAGCATGAGGAGAATTCAACATGGATTGCAACAAGGAAATACAATATATTAAAGAACAATTATCATAATTAAATTCCTTGAAAACCAAAAGAGTGGGTTCCTTGCTATCTAAAGTTTTGACCTCTCCAATCCCACTTTTATCAATTTTTGCATCAAGATCTAAAAGCTCTGAATCATTGGGACGCCTTTTAGCTAAAGTTTACTCATCTCCAGTCCCATATTTATAAAGATTTATATTATAAAACAAAGATTCAATAGGAGTCACATCAATCACTTTAAGATCTTCATCATTATCCTCACGAAAACTAGAAGAACACGCTTTTATAAACCAATCTTTTTTAGCACGCATCTTAGCGGTTCTTTCTTTGCACTCATCAATGGAAATTCTCATGGATTTGAGATATTCATTGATATCATGCTTGGGTGGAATAGATCTAAGTTTCAAAGAATCAACATCAAGAGAAATTCTATCCATGTTCCTAGCCAAATCATCAATCTTAAGCAATTTTTCTTCAATCAAAGCATTGAAATTCTTTTGCGAACTCATAAATTCTTTAACACTATTCTCAAATTCAGAGGGAATCTTATTATAATTTCCATAAGAATTGTTGTAGGAATTACCATAATTATTAGAGGAATTACTAGGAAACGGCCTAGGATTAAAATTACCTCTATACGCGTTATTACAAAATTGTTCCTACCAACAAAATTCACATCCATAGATTCATTATTATTCCATGAATCAATACTATTTTTAGGTAAAGATGAAAACCAAGTTTTAGCACGATCTCGAAGTGAGAACAGAAATAGCTTCAATTTAACAATATCATTATCCACATCTTTTTTCCTTTTCATATCACACAAATCAACGAAATTGTTTGCATGTGATGCGGCATCTTCACTAGGAAGGCCGGAAAATTGATCTTTCATAATAAGATTTAGCAAAGCAGCATTAATTTCACAAGATTCCGCATTAGTAGCAAGAGCAATCGAAGTACTAATAAAATCATTATTATTGGTGTTGGAAAAGTCACACAATTTGGTATTCTCTTGAGTCATCGTGACAAAGCAAGCAATCCAACACACGAGCACACAAAAAGCAAGCGAAGAAGACGAATGCAAGAGGGCCGAAGAAAAGACAAATCTTTTCAAAAATTGTTTTAGAAGTGGGGGAGAGGAATACGAGAGGCGAATGGCGAATAATGTAAGGGTGAGATTTTATGATGGGTACTTGGTATGTCTTGACTTGGCGTAGATCTCCTCAGCAACGGCGCCAGAAATTCTTCCTGCTACTTCTTGAGCTTGCGTTGGTTTTTCCCTTGAAGATGAAAGGGTGATGTAGCAAAGTAGAGTAAGTATTTCCCTTATTTTTTGAGAAACAAGGTATCAATCCAGTAGGAGACAATGCTCAAGTCACCGAATACATGCACAAACAAACACTAACTTGCACCCAACGCGATAAAGGGGTTGTCAATCCCTTCACGGTTATTTGCAAAGTGAGATCTGATAGAGATGGACAAACGGTAAAGTAATATTTTTTGTATTTTTGGTTTATGGAACGAAAAGTTAAATATTGCAAAGGAAGTAAATAGGAAAACTAAAATTGTATATCAGAAACTTATATGATGGAAAATAGACCCGGGGGCCATAGGTTTCACTAGAGGCTTCTCTCAAGATAGAAAATATTACGGTGGGTGAACAAATTACTGCCGAGCAATTGATAGAAAAGCGCAAAGTTATGATGATATCTAAGGCAATGATCATGAATATAGGCATCACGTCTGTATCAAGTAGACCGACTCTTGCCTGCATCTACTACTATTACTCCACACATCAATCGACTCCTGCCTGCATCTAGAGTATTAAGTTCATAGAGCAGAGTAACGCATTAAGTAAGATGACATGATGTAGCGGGATAAACTCAAGCAATATGATGAAAACCCCATCTTGTTATCCTCGGTGGCAACAATACAATACATGTCGGTTCCCCTTCTGTCACTGGGATCGAGCACTGCAAGATTGAACCCAAAGCTAAGCTCTTCTCCCATTGCAAGAAAAACCAATCTAGTTGGCCAAACCAAATCGATAGTTCGAAGAGACTTGCAAAGATATCAAATCATGCATATAAGAATTCAGAGAAGATTCAAATAATATTCATAGATAAGCTGATAACAAATCCACAATCCATCGGATCTCGGCAAACACACCACAATAGAGTATTACATCGAATAGATCTCCAAGAACATTGAGGATAACATGGTATTGAGAATAAAAGAGAGAGAAGAAGCCATCTAGCTACTAGCTATGGACCCGTAGGTCTGTGCTAAACTACTCACGCTTCATTGAAGAGGCAATGTTGTTGATGTACAAGCCCTCCGCGATCGAATCCCCCTCCGGCAGGATGCCGAAAAAAGGCCCCTAGATGGTATCTCACAGGTACAAAAGGTTGCGGCGGTGGAAAAGTGTTTTCGTGGCTCTCCTGGTAGGTTTTGGGATATTTGAGAATATATAGGCAGAAGAAATAGGTCGGTGGAGTCATGAGGGGCCCACAAGGGTGGGGGCACGCCCTACCCCCTGGGAGCACCCTCCGTCCTTATGGATGCCTCGTGGCTTCCCTGACGTGTACTCCAAGTCCTCTGTATGTCTTCTGGTCCAAGAAACATCATCGCGAAAGTTTCATTCCATTTGGACTCCGTTTGATATTCCTTTTCTGCGAAACTCTAAAACAGGGAAAAAACAGGAACTAGCATTGGGCTCTAGGTTAATAGGTTAGTCCCAAAAATAATATAAAATAGCATATTAATGCATATAAAACATCCAAAACAGATAATATAATAGCATGGAACAATAAAAAATTATAGATACGTTGGAGATGTATCAGGCTACTACACACATGACATTTCCACACACCAAAGTAAACTATATATTACATGCATGATTAACTAGAATAAACGATAATCTGATCATCATCTACTTCTTGTGACGCTTGCTCTGCTTGTGGCTCGATCCGGCCTCGTCGATTTGGGTAACGAGGCACTTCCTCATGTCAACAATCCGCCTGTGCATCTCGTAGCATGTGTACACGCTCTTGGCCACGAACCTGAGGTGAGGTTCATCCAGTTGCCGCATCCAGGCCCCATGCCAGGATACGAGATATGTTCTGTTGGCATCCTGCTTCATCTTTTCCTAGTATGGGTCGATGATGGCCGAGGCGAGTTCAACCATGGAGTCCTTCTTCGTGCTGCCCCAGACCCTGTAGTGCTCACAGATGTCGACAAGGTTCTTGTAGGACAAGCCCATAACCCTGAGCGCTTTTACATCGTTGGTGGTTTCCATCATAGCGAACTTGTGGTCGGCGCTGTTGACAAACCTGGCGAAACAGTCGGAAGGCTCTGTGGCCATGCAGTAGTGGTAGATGAGGACATGATGGCGCACACACAACTGGGCGACGACAACCTTATGATCTATGTTGGGACGATCGACTGTGTACTGGAGGTCGATGCCAACCACCTTATACTTGTCTCGAGCAAGCAAATGCTCAATGGTGTTGATGTAGTCGTCCACCATGGCCGGGTTGATGGTATACACCACCGATAGATCTGTCTCCCTCGCGTGGGTCTCCACTTTATGCTCAGCGAACTCCATTGGAGCGCCGCTAGACATCCCCTCTCTATGTATCTTCGTGGGTGTGCTTGTTGTGTTGTGGGGTGCGATCGAAAGGTTGAAGAGACTAAGGTTATAATGGTTGCGGGAATTAAAGGGGAAGCCAGATAGCCTGGAATATCGGCATGCTCTGATGGCAGTTCTAATTTGCAGCGCGTAACTCCATCGCGTCGAACGTAACTGCATCGCGTGGCAACGCGCGCGGTGCAATCGCATGCATATGGGGCCCCGGGCGTGATCGTGCGCAGGCCCAACCGCTAGTAGAGCGCACGCGGAGGGACGCGGGCAGAGCGCTCCGCGGTCGCCTCAATGGCGAGCAACCATATATATGCATATAGCAGTTGAACACGCAAGGAAAAGCTGTCCACAAGCTGAGCGCGCCGACGGATGCGAGCAGAGCGCGTCGTGGCGCCTAACGGCAAGCACAGCGCACTGTGGCGCCTAATGGCGAGGAGAGCTTGCCGAGGGACGTGAGTAGAGGCCGGCATAGTGATACGTGGCAAATAAGACAAACTGTGCGAGGGATGTCGGAGACAACAAGCACGAATTAGATTAGAGTTGCGTGTGCGATACATGGCATGCAGTTGATCCATCCGAGCTGTTTGTGATGGAATAAGTCATGTGTTGTGGGCAAATGCTTGCTGGTATATAACCTTAAATTTAACCAACAAAATATCAATGCATGTTACAAAAATTATATAACTGGAAACTATGTTCAAATACGAATCCAATGATACAATCTTTGGCGACATGCATTTGTATTTTATTAGTTAAATCCTACTTAGAAACTAGGACGGGGGTATAGTACATAATTAAATCGCAAATGTTTTTTTATTAATCGTATGTGTATGTGTCCTTTCGTCCTCCTCTCGCACGTCTTGTCACCCCGCTACCGCAGACGGCTTTCGAGCACAAGCTTGAGCAGCGCGCGGGGGCGTTCTTTTGGCCAAACAGTGGTGAGCCCGTTCCCGCGCAACCGCGCAGGTTCCCACGCAATCTTCCCGCCCGACTCGGTGAAATCCCCCAAAATCTCAATGCTTACCAGCCTACTATATAAACCCTCACGGCCGGCGAGTCATGCGTCGCATTTTCCCCTCCCTCCCTGTAGCTTATCTCGTCTGCTTCTCCCACAATCGCCAATGGCACCGGTCCGTCGTCGTCGCTCAGCCACTCCGCCGTTGTCAGAGGACAGCTCCAGCTGGGAGGCTACACCGCGGCGGCGGCGCATTTCCCGGCATAGTGTAGTGCACGTGACATCCCTGTTGGGTGTGCGCGGAGCACCCACCACACGCTCCGCCGCCGCTGCCCGTCGGCAGCTGTTGCTGGCCGCCATTACCGTCACACCCCCATCGAAAGCCAGGGCCATCGTCTACTCTGCCGCCACGGCCCAAAGGCGGGAGGTGACCATCGTGGCCGCCATCCCACTGCGGACCACCGTGGCCATCACCCGCTCCGCCACCGCGGCCCGAAGGCGGGAGGTGGTGGTCGTGGCCGCCACCCCATCATCGGCCTCCGTGGCCTCCAGCCCACCGTCGACCGCCGAGATCATCACCCGCTCCGCCACCGCCGCCTGAAGGAGGGAGGCGGAGGTGGAGGCCCGCACGTGCGTTAGCGACCTTGCGCGCTACACTGAGTTCCTGCGGGAGGAGGAGCACCTCGTCAAGCATGCAAAGAGCCTTGCCGCATCCGTGGTCGCAGCACACGCCGACGCAGAGGCGAGGAATCAAAAGATCTACGAGCAATCCGACCGCTTTGAGAGGGGTCGTCTGGAGCGACAGAGGACGTTCGAGGTGAGCGTCGCTGAAGGTGGAGCAGTGGCATGCACCGTATTGCAGTTGTCCAGCTCGTCTCTAGGCTCCTCCTCCTCTTCCTCTTACTGAGCATGCTCGGTAGAGGAGAGGCTGCCGGAAGTAGTACAAAGCCCCTCCATAGTAGTAGTAGTATTTAGGGGCCATTTTGTTCAGTTCATCTGACTATAGATATGGTGAAATTGTACAACGTACTTAAAATTAGCTAGTATATATATAGTTGAACTAGCTATTTCAGTACGTGGTTGGCAAAATTTGGGGAAAAGTTTGGTCAGTTCAGCTGTCGAGTTGAACTGTTTGTATAAATTAAGAATGACTACTTAATCTATGAATGAAATCTATGCTTAATTACTGAATTTTAGTTGCAAAAATTAGATAGTGCTAGTGATTTTTAGGTGCGTATTTTGACAAATCACAGTGTTACAAGGATTGACAAATGGCAATGTTACTAGATCAACAAATGTCAATCTTTCCAGTTTGACAAATGGCAATATACCTAATATGACAGATGCAAATCTTACCAAATTGTCTATACGTGGTTGCACACAGGTCATCCAAAAAAACTGTTTGCGTTGAAGGGAGGTACAAATCCTGCTTGCCAAATTTTCTCTTGGCTTAGCGCCGAAGTATCGCTTTGCATACCTTATTCAATCTGAACCGTTTGCGTTGAAGATATGCACAAATCCCGCGCCGCGAATTTTCCCTTGGCTTACTGCGGAAGACCATAGCTCTCACTTTGCATACAGGTGTTCTATCTAAAACGTTTGCGATGAAGAGCTGCACAAATCCTGCTCGGCACATTTTCTCTGGGCTTACTGGGGAAGCTGTCGGTTTACATACGGGTGTTCTATCTAAAACGTTTGCGATGTTAGAGTGGCAGCTATTTGCTTCAAAATGCCTTTGTTGGCTGTTATTCGAGTGCACCTTCTCTCAAAATGGACACGAAAAACACCACAACATGTCGGGTGCCATTCCATGATAGCATGCCAAGTTTCATGAATTTCAAACGATTTTTGGGTTTACTACAATTTAAAAACAAAGTATCTCAACATTTTGCCAGCAATTAACAGTGCCCTGGTGTTTGAAATTCATTCCCATTTCTTGCATGGGACCTAAGCATGCACCCAAGGACACAAATTTGATTTTTCAACCAATTTATATGCACTAGAGCATGTGCATGTAGTTCAAATTTGAATTATGCACATAAAATGCCTAGAAAACCCAGTTAATGTATAAAAATGTCCAAACAAACAAGGAAAATTTCCAAAATTTAACACAACACTCCTATTGTTCTATGTTGACACTAGAAATTTTTGAAATCAATAAGAGGCAACGAATATTGTTTCGTCCCCAAAGGTGGCACGTTCCCTGCCGAAACCATCAGGCTTGTTGTGAGAAGCTCTGGTTTGTGAGAAGCTTATACCCAAACCTGCCCCAAATGGGACAAAAAATTTACCACGGCATGTTGATGCCGCTCCATGATAGCATGCCAAGTTTCATGAATTTCAGACGAGTTTTGGATTTACTAGAATTTAAAAACCAGGTATCTCAATGTTTGCGGCCGAGTGACGGTGGCAGCGTGTTTGACATTCATTCCCATTTATTGCATGGGACCTAAGCATGCAACCAAGGACATAGATTTGAATTTCCAACCAATTTATATGCATTAGAGTATGTCCCTGTAGTTCAAATTTGAATTATGCACATAAATGCATTGAAAACTCAATTAATGTACAAAAATGTCCAAACGAACCCCGAAAAATTCCAAAAATTTAACACAACACTCATGTTGTTCTATGTTGACACTAGAGAAAAAAAATTAAAATCGAGAAGAGGCAACGGATATTGTTTCGTCCAGAAAGGTGAAATGTTCCCTACCGAAACCATCAGGCTTGTTGTGAGAAGCTCTGGATTGTGAGAAGCTTATACCAAAACCTGCCCCAAATGGGACAAAAAATTTACCATGGCATGTTGATACCGCTCCATGATAGCATGCCAAGTTTCATGAATTTCAGACGAGTTCTGGATTTACTAGAATTTATAAACCAGGTACCTCAATGTTTGCAGCTGAGTGACGATGGCAGGGTGTTTGACATTCATTCCCATTTCTTGCATGGGACCTAAGCATGCAACCAAGGACATATATTTGAATTTTCAACCAATTTATATGCATTAGAGTATGTGTGTGTAGTTAAAATTTGAATTATGAACATAAATGCATTGAAAACTCAATTAATGTATGAAAATGTCCAAATGAACCCCAAAAAAATCCAAAATTTAACACAACACTCCTGTTGTTCTATGTTGACACTAGAAAAAAATTGAAATCAAGAAGAGGCAATGGATATCGTTTCGTACAGAAAGGTGAAACGTTCCCTACCGTAACCACGAGGCTTGTTGCGAGAAGCTCTGGTTTGTGAGAAGCTTATACCCCAACCTGCCCCAAAGGGCACAATATTTTTACCACTGCATGTTGATGCCTTCCCATGATAGCATGTCAAGTTTCATGAATTTCAGACGAGTTTTTGATTTACTAGAATTTTAAAACCATATATCTCAATGTTAGCGGCCGAGCGACGGTGGCAAAGGTGTTTGACATTCATTCCCATTTCTTGCATGGGACCTAAGGTTGCAACTAAGGACACACATTTGATTTTTTGACCCGTTTATATGCACTGGAGCATGTGCATGCAGTTCAAATTTGAATTATGCACATGAATGCATAGAAAACTCAGTTAATGTATAAAAATGTCCAAGCGAACCCCAAAAAATCCCGAAAATTGCACAACACTCATGTTGTTCTATGTTGACACGAGAAAAATTTTGAAAGTAAGAAGAGGCAACAGATATCATTTCGTCCCCCAAGGTGGCACGTTCCCTACCGAAACCATCAGGCTTGTTGTGAGAGAAGCTCTAGTTTGCGAGAAGCTTATAGCATAACCTGCCCCAAATGGGACAATATTGTTTTAACCCAGCATGTTGATGCTGTTCCATGATAGCATGCCAAGGTTCATGAATTTCAGACGAGTTTTGTATTTACTAGAATTACAAAAGCAAGCACCTCAAGGTTTGCCGGAGAGCCATGGTGCCGTGGTGCCGGAGAGCCAAGGTTCCCCGGGGATAGCAACTCGCGAGAGCAGCACAACAACTGTCTGTTCCGCAACGGCGTCCTTAGCCCTGCTGGAGGCCGCCCACGACCATGTTGAGGCCACCCACGCCTAGCTCATGGCGTTCACCACACAAATCAAACGAAACTTCTCCGACAAGGTCGGCAACCCACGACCGAAGACTTAGCAATCGCCAAGAGCATTCAAGCAGACATCCATTCTTGTGCGGCATACCTTGCCACGGCGGAATCCGCCCAAGCCAAGATCGCGGCCGCCCACGCCAAGCTCGTGGCGGCCTATTCCAAAGATATGGCGGATGCGGATGGCAAGATGCTTGCCGAGTATGGTGCGATGGATGCCATGGAGCCCCTTCCCGAGGAGATCGTCGGGCGTGAGCTGGACATGGAGGAGGCGATGGAGATCGACGAGCACCAGCCATTTTAGTACTCTTTGTTTTGTTTAATTAAGGGAGTCGGTCTTTAATTTGTTAGAGTAATGTTTACGTCAGCTAGCTCTGTTTAATTGCTGAAATTGCTCGATTAAGAAGTGTGGGTGTGCCGTAGTCTCCTTTATGTACGCAAATTATGCAATGACGTGGATGACCATTGTAACTAGGGAAATTCGAACCAAAATTTTTGACGTTCAAACTCATCACGCATGGGTTAAGCTATCTGAATCATTTGTGATGTTCACATATCGTACACAGTGCTGAAGAAGGGACCGTGTCTGATGACACTTTGCGTGCCAGTTTTTTCACTGAACTGATTCAAAAAATTTGGCTTCTGCGGAAATATCTACCTTCCCGCCCCCTCCCCCTTACCAAAAGCCACATTTCCCCTATTTCCGCCTTCCTTTCCAAGTTGAAATCTTCACTCCTTGCTTGCAGCGCCGCCTCCTCGCCGGCGACCCTCCTTCACACTACTCGGCCTCATCTATCCAGTCAGGTAATCCACACCCGACCCTCACCCTCCTCCTCCTTCCACATCCCACATGCCCCGACCACCGGCGCAACACCCAAATCACCGACCCCTCCACCAAATAAGCACCGCCCTAAGACATGGTGCACGCAGTATAGCCAGGAGCTCAAGGAGCATTTGGCAGCGGAGAAGAAAATCGCGGCCGCACGCGCGGATGAGATCGCGATGGCTGCCATTCATGCCGACCCCCAGATCTTGGACGAGCACCTCGCCGATGAGGCCACCGTCGACGCCTCGCGCGCCGACGCCGTGACGCGGTTGGCTGCTTTAAACGACAGTTCATAGCGTTTTCTCGAGGCCACCCTCTGTGCCTTCGATGAAGACTATGAGGTGTTTTCTCAGCGTGCACGTGCTTACCTCAACTCGAGAGCCAGTAGGTTGGTGCCCGGAGTGGCTCAGGCAACTCACCACTACGACGAGGGCACCCACAATGTGGAGGCCTCGCCCTCTTCCATGTCCAAGGAGCCAATCGTCATCGATATCTCCGACAATGAGGAGTAGCTTGTCTTATTAGCTTACTATAAGGACCCATGTTCAGGTTTGCTAGCTATCGCCTTTCCTTAACAAATTCTAGTGAATTGTGCTATCTACTTTTACCATGCAATATGTTGCTCTAGTGTATATGTTCTATATGTCGTGCAATGTGGTGCTCACTTATTAACTGTTTGGTTAATTAGTTGTCGTGTTCAGTTAATCGTTTAGTTCAATTCTGCAAATGTGATGTTCAATTCTTCAGGGTGCAATTTTGTATTGTCTCCCATGTATGAAATAAATTGAATTTTTCTTTACAAAATACATGAGAAACAAATACAATTTCTATATTTCCAAGTTGTTAAGCATGCTTGGTTTGGTTAACTGTCTGATCTTCTAGTATGTTATACAATGTGCAATATGGCGCTCAGTTACGTTTGGTTCATTTGTTGTGGTGTTTAGTTAACTATTTGGTTCAATTCTGCAATGCGATGTTCAATTGTTGTGGGTGCATTCTGTTATTGTATATCATGTGAGAAATAAATTGAATTTGGTTGTACTAAATACATGAGAAACAAATACAATTGCTATATCTCCAAGTTGTTAAGCATGCTTGGTTTGGTTAACTGTCTGGTCTTCTATTAGGAGTATGTTATATTGTGCAATGTGGTGCTCAGTTAATGTATGATTCATTTGTTGTGGTGTTTAGTTAACTGCTTCATTCAATTCTGCAATGCGATGTCCAATTGTCGTGGGTAGATTTTTGTATTGTTGTGCATGTGAGGAATAATCGAATTTGGATGCACTTAATACATGGGAAACATATACAATTGCTATATTTCCTAGTTCTTAATCATGCTTGGTTTGGATAAATGGGTTTTCCATGTGGCTTGAATTAATCTGATGAATCTGCAATGTGCTTATTTTTCATCAACATATTTTACTAATAGCATGCGAACCCTCACTTAACCTGATCACTAACTACCTTATATGTGTTGCAGGAAAACAATTGGAAGCACTAAGGTTTACAATCGAGGTTTGCACATGCATGGTCCTTTGTCTAATAGCACATTATTGTGCAATTGCAGGAACCATTCTAATATTTAGGTTTTTAACAATTTGGTCTTGCACATGTAGGTCCTGCTGTCAGAGGTTTTGACCCACTGTTACCCTTTTTGCATATGGGGAAATGAGTTGTCCATGAATATCAGTCAAGTCAAGAAACTCAGGAAGATTGCTAGGATAAAGAAATTAGTGACAAAAAACAACAAGATCTTTGTCTGCACAATGAAGAAGACATCAGTTCACTACAGGATGGTACTAACTATTATACCTTACCTTTTTTATTCCTTTGCCCCATCTCCAATATAGAGAAGATATTTATGCACATCCTTGTTTTCAGGCCTTTCCAAAGCAGTTCACTGATGATTACCTCTCAAACACATGTATGGTCAGGAGGCGAGGAAGGTATTCATACAACACCCACGGTTCAATATTGAAGTGTTCCTGAACAGGACGAAGGATGGACGGTCAATCATCCACAGGCACTGGCCTAAAGTTGCAAATACCTTCAACATCAATGAAGGCTCAATATTCGCCTTCCGCTTTAGCAGTTTTCCAGATGAGATATGTCACAGCCTGATTTTTGGCCCTTTCTTTTTCTTTTGTTTTTCCGAGGTTTTTGCGTGAGTTTTCTTTTTCCGTGGCTTTGTGGTCTGGAAACTGAAGAAGATGCCCTCTTATTTGCTTCCGGAGTGGCTTGTCATACCCAAATCCAACCCTAGATCCTGTCATTTTCATCCTAGCCCAAATCCCAATATTCTTTTTATTGGGAATATTCCTTTTCTATTAAAGGAATTATCCTTTTAGCCCTAGGTTGTGAAGCAACCTATATTTCCATCACTCCTAAAATTCCAAAATAATTCTCATAAATTTTTTGAGTCATATCTTCCTCAAATATGGCAAAACATTTCATTTGCCATGTTTTCCATCATGCTCAAATAATTCATTTCTTATTCTTCCCTAAATGGCACATTGTGAAGCAACTGCTATTTTCCTTTGCCCAATTGACTTCAAACTCCTTGGACGCCTTTTCCTGTCCATATCATTTCCACATGCCAAAATGAAACCTCATTTGCCTAGTAGTCATTTAATTATGATTTTCCAAAGTTTCTGTCCAGAAAGAAGCTTTGTGAAGGAGGTACAAGCTAGGCATATTCAAATGAGTTGCAATTTTGCATGGTACTTCATATCATCAAATCATAGCCCTCCACCAAAGTTGAGATCATGTAATGCCTCCATGTGAGCACAGCTTCAAATCTTTGTTTTTGTCCAAACTTTCAGTTTGTGAAGCAAGTATATTTTATGTTGCTCCATTGTGGCTGTAAATTTTCCTAGGCTTTCTCATATCCATATAACCCATCTCCACCCAATTTGGGCATATTTTATCTAGCCAGTTTGCCTCTAGAATTTCTGCAAGTTTCTGGTCAGTGGAAATGCTTGTGAAGGAAGTACCATTTTGGTTTATCCAAATGGTGTGAAACCTTTTCAACATCTTCATATGATCAAATAACTCTGCCTTGCCCAAGTTGAGCCCAGGTTGACACTCCTAGTGGGTGCTTCTTCCTCATTTCCAAATCTGGTCAGTATGACAATTTCTACAGCAAGTGCTATGTAAACTCCTCCTCTTGAGCTGAAACCTTGCCATCCTGATCACCTTAGTGAGTGATCAGCCCCAGTCAAATCTTAGTCTTAATCTCCACACGTGTGAGCCACAACAAACTCCAAACACCTTGCTGTTGCCTGGTGTTCTTGCTTCCTGTGGTCACCTCAGTGAGCACTATGCTTGTTTATCTCTTCCTCTGCATCACCCTCTGCACACCTTGTATCCCAGACATGATTTGGCCGATCAGAGCACGGGTTAGCGTCGTGTCCATGCAGTGACCAATGCCCTGGCAAGCATTAAACGCGCTCTGGCTCCATCTCAGCGCTGTGCCCGTCCGTTCTCTCCTTGTCTCGACCCGCAGCCATGTCCAGTAGCCTCCCTGTGATCCACTGCGTCGCCCTAAGCGCTTGCCCCCTCCATCTTCTTCTCCGGTGAGTCTACCCTCTCGCCGCACTGTGCGCGCGCTGTAGCCGACCGTCGTCTTCTCCTCTGTTGGCTTCTTCCTCCCTTGTCCTCAAGCTCCGCTCATATCCGTGACCCCTGGCGCTCGTCCGTTCCCTCCCCGCCGTCTTTCCCGAGCTCATGCGTGAGCACACGCGTCCGCGGCGACGCCAGCTCGGCCATGACCTCGCACAGCTATATAAGCCAGCCCCGACCCCTCCCAAGCACACCACTCGGCCTCACGCACTCCTTGCTACCTCCCCGACCACCCAAACAAGCTCTAGGAGCTCCTCTGCCCCGCCATCGCTGCCATGGCCGCCGCCGGTGCCCGGCTAAATTAGCCCGAGCCGAGCCCTGCCCCTCCTTTCTGTTGCCACCAGAGACCTCCACCACACCCCTAGAGCCTCCCCGCCGTTTACCTCCTCCTCTGGTAGCCCCTGGCCGCGATGCCCAACCCTACTCGAGGCCATCTCCGCCGGAGTCCATGCCCTTGTCGCTCCGGTCCTCCTCGACATCCGTGTCCAGCCGGGACGGAGGCGGTGTCCTCTCCCGAGCTCGTTGGTAGCCGCGGCGTCCCAAATGATGCCCGGAGTCGGCCGGAGTCCTCGCGGGCGCGCGCGGCCTCCACTGTTCTGGAGCCGGCGTCGAGAGGAAGAAGGGAAGGAGAGAGGAGAGAGAGAGAGATCCGGTGGGCCCGCTGGCAGTGACCCAGGCGTTGACACCGTTGCCAGCGTGGATAAGTGGCGGGTCCCACCACCCTGTGGACCCCGCCAGTCAGCCTCTCAAGAGCCGGCCCCGCGTTGACCCCACCCACCCTGACTTGGGTAAGTGGAAACGTATTTTGGGCGTGTGTGTTTTCAGTTTCTGAAAGCGTATTTCTAATTTACGCCTCTGCCTTATCCACTCAGGGACCCGTCTATGAATATTCTCTTTGCAGAAAAGTCCATGATCTTCTACACCTCATATCTTCGCGACCGCAACTCCGATTGAGGTGAATCCAACGCCCACTTCTTCGTCTCTTCGAGCCCGAACTTTTGGTACCATTTTCAATATGTTCCAACATTCTGAAAGTGACCATTTTGACCTTTCCCTAATCAGCCCCCTCCGATAGAGTGCCCTTTCCGACGATTCTTTTCTGTGGCTTCATCGCACATCTCCCCGGAGTATCCTTCATCCCCAGGCAAGCCACAACCACCATTTGCATGATAGCCATGCAGAAGCCTTGGTTTTCAACTTGAACCTTTAATAACTGTCTATTTGTTTTGCTACTGCTGTCGGTATTTCGGTTATGCTTCTGGATCGGTGTCTACCGCATGATATGTTTTCTTGCACTCTGTTATCATGTTTTACCTGCTAGCATTACTTTCTTATGCCATGCTTGATAGTAGTACATGTTGGTGCTGGTCTTCGGTGCATGACTATAAATGCATTAGAAATCTGGTTATTATGCATGTTCCTTTGCATCCAGTAGATTAAATGCTTGCATGGTAGTTTATCATTATGTTCTTGCATGGTATTTATTGTTGATTCTAGTGATCATGTTATGCTATGAGTAGTGTTATACTTGTGATATTCATGCTCGTCACCATGCCATGCTCATCCAGATATATGGGTAAATGTTGTTGTTATGCTCGTTGATTGTGTTGCACCCCCATGCTTATGTTGATATCATGTTCATGCATTATAGTTGCATCATGTTATTTTTGTCATGGCTCAGCATTTTGCATTCAAGTTTAATCGGATTAAATTGAACTTGAACAACTATTGGCTGAGTCATGGTGCCACCATATCAAAACTGACCCGTGAAACCACGCTTGCCCTATGGGAGGGCCCTAACTGGGTCTATTGTCATGCCTCTCGCCGGTGCCTCCCGCGAGGGAAGGTTATGCGCAGGCGCTACCTTGGCCAGGTAGGACGGCATAACCTTGTGTGCCCGTTGTTGAGTATGGATCCTTGTCCCCGTTTGGGACCGTTTTGCCACGACGGTGGCCGTTGGTGCCTTTGGTAGGCACGGGGCCACCCAGGACTTAGCCCAAAGGGGAGTTGGTCGGAGAGGCCGGGAGAGCGTCATGGCGGTAGGACGGTTTCATCGGAATGCTTTGGTCCACCCGAATGGGAGTGCGAGACCAGGGTTCCGTGGTGTGGTACAGTGTGCTAACCTCTGCAGAGTGTGTGTTTTAAATCTATCGATAGCCGCGCCCACGGATATGGGCCCAGTTCGTAGTTGGTCATACTATGGGTCAACAGTAATAATAATAACTTGCTTAATAACAACCCCGGTTCGATGACGAAAGAAGTTGGTTGATATTTATGTGATCAAGAGAGGATCACTGTGGTATCAGGAATACCAACTCGTTGGATATTTGGGATGTTATGCGAAGGTCAAGGGTAACGGTCAAGCTCCTTGTGGTCATGAATGATTACTACGGTATTGTTAATACCAAGCTTGATTGGATCCTGAGATGATCGTGTGATGTTCGTGATGGTAAGTATGTGCAGGTGATGGTTACGATGTAACCCGAGCAGAGTAAGTTGGTGTATGATAGTGTCATCTTGTTGCATGCTAGTTTCATCATGTTTATATGTTCATGCCAAGATTATATTGTGCTAGCTGTATCATGTTATTCATGCCATGATTGATCTGATAGTATCATGTTAATCCTTGTTAACCTGTAATTGCCATGCTGTTGTTTGTCTTGATTGCTTTGGTTGCTGTGAGCTTGCAAGTACATTCAATGTACTGACCTGGCGTGTCATGCCAGTTTGCAGGTCATGCCAGATTTGATTGCTTGTTTGCTGTGGATTCCTTGTTTGCGAGCTAGGATAAGCGTTCCAGCCAGAGTCCATGCGGAGTGGAGTTCATCACCGTCATTGATGTTCCGCTGCTAGTAGTCATTCCGCTGCTTCGTGATGTTCTGCTGCTTGCAAGGAGCAACCATGGCACGCGTAGTTTTGCCGTGCCGATGTAACCCCATGTACCCATATAGATTGAAATAAAGAGTTGATTTGTTCTATGCTAAGCAGTGTCGTATTCCAGAAGACTTCCCCTCGATCTCTGGGCTGGAATACGGGGCGTTCCGGTTTCTCTGAGCCGGGGTGCCACAAGATACATCTGTCTATGTATCGTCTATGATGCTAATTTCGAAAGGTTATAGACGTTGCATGTGAAACTTGGTGCTGGTGTAATTGTGTAGTGGGGTAGCTGAGTGCTGAAGCTATATGATGTTGTACTCTGATGTATTTCAATTGTGAAAATGAAATATATTGTGTGCTAATTATGAAATGTCAATTAGATTAATAAATGGATTATTAATAATAGGGTAATTAGCCTGCTAATTGGATTTTCTATTGCAAACGGTTATTGAGAAAACAGCGTGGGCGATGACCTCGGGCAACACACACAGTTTCTAGGACTAAATCGTGTTGGCTTAATGAACAATCACACACGACATCCTCTTGAAAACTGTTTGCGTTAGGCCACCTGGCGCAAACATGTACCACATAAAAACTGTGTGTGATGGACAACCTTTGCCACACAGTTTTTTCGACGCACCGTGTGTGATGCATTCAATAATGTAAACGATAAAATTATTAATACCGTGTGCAATGGAAACACTATCACAAATGATTTAACGGGGAAAATTGTGTGTGATGTACCTGCGAACAAAAACGTTTTCCTTGGAGCGACTATGTGGGATGTATATACGAATGGAAACGTTTAGCGGGGACTGACTGTGTCGGATGAACTTATGACCGGAAATGATTTCACCTATATAATTGAAGTTTTTAGCACTAATGTGTGTATAACCGTATTTGATCGCTCGCAGGTCGCACACGACCTCATTTTGCCAAGCGTGTGTGCTAGGAGGGCATATCCCCGACGTTTTCTGGGTCGTGTGTATCGCAGTCACTCACTAGGCGATGATTGCAAATGCCATGACAGAAAGGGGTTAAAAATCGTTTCTATAGCACCTCGCTCTACTAGTGTTACTACCAAACCCCGTAGGTCGACCAGAGCACGATCCGCACCAGAGTGGTACGGTAATCCTGTCCTGGAAGTCATGTTACTAGACCAAGGCGAACCTACAAACTATGAAGAAGCTATGATGACCCCAGATTCTGACAGATGGCTTGTGGCCATGAAATCTGAGATAGGATCCATGTATGAGAACAAAGTGTGGACTTTGGTGGACTTGCCGATGATCGGCATGCCATAGAAAATAAATGGATCTTCAAGAAGAAGACTGACGCTGATGGTAATGTTACTGTCTACAAAGCTTGACTTGTCGCAAAAGGTTTTCGACAAGTTCAAGGAGTTGACTATGATGAGGCTTTCTCACCCATAGCGATGCTTAAGTCTGTCCAAATCATGTTAGCAATTGCCGCATTTTATGACTATGAAATCTGGCAAATGGACGTCAAAACTGCATTCCTTAATGGATTTCTTAAAGAAGAGTTGTATATGATGCAACCAGAAGGTTTTGACGATCCTAAATGTGATGACAAAGTGTGCAAGCTCCAGCGATCCATCTATGGACTGGTGCAAGCATCTCGGAGTTGGAATATACGCTTTGATGAGGTGATCAAAGCGTATGGTGTTATACAGACTTATGGTGAAGCCTGTATTTACAAGAAAGTGAGTGGGAGCTCTGTAGCATTTCTGATATTATATGTGGATGACATATTGTTGATTGGAAATGATATAGAATTCCTGAATAGCATAAAAGGATACTTGGATAAGAATATTTCAATGAAAGACCTCGGTGAAGCTCTTATATATTGGGCATCAAGATCTATAGGGATAGATCGAGATGCTTAATAGGACTTTCACAAAGCACATACCTTGACAAAGTTTTCAAAATGGATCAGTCAAAGAAAGGGTTCTTGCATGTGTTACAAGGTGTGAAGTTGAGTCAGACTCAAAGCCCGACCACTGCAGAAGATATAGAGAAAATAAAAGTCATTCCCTATACCTCAGCCATAGGTTCTATTGAAGGAAATATGCCCTAGAGGCAATAATAAAGTTGTTATTTATATTTCCTTATATCATGATAAATGTTTATTATTCATGCTAGAATTGTATTAACCGGAAACTTGATACATGTGTGAATACATAGACAAAACAAAGTGTCCCTAGAATGCCTTTACTAGACTAGCTCGTTAATCAAAGATGGTTAAGTTTCCTGACCATAGACATGTGTTGTCACTTGACGAACGGGATCACATCATTAAAGAATGATGTGATGGACAAGACCCATCCATTAGCTTAGCATTATGATCGTTGATTTTTATTGCTATTGCTTTCTTCATGACTTATACATGTTCCTCTGACTATGAGATTATGCAACTCTCGAATACCGGAGGAACACCTTGTGTGCTATCAAATGTTACGACGTAACTGGGTGATTATAAAGATGCTCTACAGGTGTCTCCGAAGGTGTTTGTTGGGTTGGCATAGATCGAGATTAGGATTTGTCACTCAGAGTATCGGAGAGGTATCTCTGGGCTCTCTCGGTAATGCACATCACTATAAGCCTTGCAAGCAATGTGACTAATAAGTTAGTGGCGGGATGATGCATTACGGAATGAGTAAAGAGACTTGCCGGCAACGAGATTGAACTAGGTATGCTGATACCGACGATCGAATCTCGGGCAAGTAACATATCGATGACAATGGGAACAATGTATGTTGTCATGCGGTTTGACCGATAAAGATCTTCGTAGAATATGTAGGAGCCAATATGAGCATCCAGGTTCCGCTATTGGTTATTGACCGGAGAGGTGTCTCTTTCATGTCTACATAGTTCTCAAACCTATAGGGTCCGCACGCTTAACGTTCGATGACGATTTGTATTATGAGTTTATGTGTTTTCATGACCGAAGTTTGTTTGGAGTCCCGGATGAGATCACGAACATGACGAGGAGTCTCGAAATGGTCGAGACATAAATATTGATATATTGGACCATGTTATTGGGACACCGAAAGTGTTCCGGATGATTTCGGGTAAAAACGGAGTGCCGGAGGGGTTACCGGAGCCCCCCGGGGAGTTGATGGGCCTTAGTGGGAAGGAGAGGCAGCGGCTAGGAGGTGGCGCTCCCCCCAAGCCCAGTCCGAATTGGACAAGGGGTTGGGGGCGAGGCCCCCTCTTCCTTCCTTGCCCGTTCTCCTTTAGGTGGAAACCTACTAGGACTTGGAGTCCTAGTAGGATTCCCCTTCTCCCGGTGCGCCTAGCAAGGGCCGGCCGGCCTCCCCCTCCCTCCTTTATATACATGGGGAGGGTGGCATCCTAGGACACACAAGTTGATCTTTTAGCCGTGTGCGGTGCCCCCCTCCATAGTTACACACCTCTGTCATATCGTCGTAGTGCTTAGGCGAAGCCCTGCACCGGTAACTTCATCATCACCGTCACCACGTCGTCGTGCTGACGGAACTCTCCCTCGGCCTCAACTGGATCAAGAGTTCGAGGGACATCACCAAGCTGAACGCGTGCTGATCGCGGAGGTGCCGTGCGTTCGGTACTTGGATCGGTTGGATCACGAAGACGTTCGACTACATCAACCGCGTTACTAAACGCTTCCGCTTTCGGTCTATGAGGGTACGTGGACACACTCTCCCCACTCGTTGCTATGCTTCTCCTAGATAGATCTTGTATCAGAGCCAGGTTTATGCGTAGATGTTATATGCACGAGTAGAACACAAAGAGTTATGGGCGATAATAGTCATATTGCTTACCAGCATGTCATACTTTGATTCG
This sequence comes from Aegilops bicornis, assembly GCA_021605145.1. Classification (NCBI taxonomy): domain Eukaryota; kingdom Viridiplantae; phylum Streptophyta; class Magnoliopsida; order Poales; family Poaceae; genus Aegilops; species Aegilops bicornis. The sequence continues at coordinate 39,331,414 of CM038672.1, forward strand.
GCGGTATTGTTGGATGAAGCGGTCCAGACTGACATTACATGACCGCGTTCATGAGACGGGTTCTACCACCGTGCTTCGCACACAGGTGGCTAGTGGGTGTCTGTTTCTCCAACTTTAGTTGAATTGAGTTTGACTACGCCCGGTCCTTGTTGAAGGTTAAAACAGCACACTTGACGAAAAATCATTATGGTTTTGATGCGTAGGTAAGAACGGTTCTTGCTTGAAGCCCGTAATGGCCACGTAAAACTTGCAACAACAAAGTAGAGGATGTCTAACTTGTTTTTGTAGGGCTTGTTGTGATGTGATATGGTCAAGACGTGATGATATATAAATTGTTGTATGAGATGATCATGTTTTGTAGAAGTTATCGGCAACTGGCAGGAGCCTTATAGTTGTCGCTTTATTGTATGAATGCAACCGCCATGTAATTGCTTTACTTTATCACTAAGCGGTAGCAATAGTCGTAGAAGCAATAGTTGGCGAGACAATAACGATGCTTCGATGGAGATCAAGGTGTCAAGCCGGTGACGATGGTGATCATGACGGTGCTTTGGAGATGGAGATCAAAGGCACAAGATGATGATGGCCATATCATATCACTTATTTTGATTGCATGTGATGTTTATCTTTTATGCATCTTATTTTGCTTAGTATGGCGGTAGCATTACACTGGTGCACGTCGGTCCTAAACAAATGGTTTTTAACCCCTTTCCGCGGCGGCATTTGGAACTGTCACTAGGTGAGTGTGCGCGATAGGGGGGTCCTTCCCACACGACCCAAAAACCGTCGGGGATAGGGAGCCTTAATGCATATAGTTGTCCCTATATAACCGTTTCCGATATCTCGAATATCCCAAACGCTTCATCATTGCTACTCGTTTGTGCTCGCATTGCCATCGCATTCGGAGTTTTGTGGTTTTGCCTAAAACCAGGCAAATTCTAGGCACGGGAGCTTTCCAGGCAGATTCTAGGCAGATTCCAGGCAGATTCCAGGCATGGCAGATTTACGATGCCTGGCACATCACAAACAGTTCATGATTATAAACTATGTACGATAGGTAGACAATCACACACATTTAGTTTTCCCGCATCGTATGTGATAGTGTCTGACATCACACACGCTTATGAACGGCAATCGTGGTGCATGCTTGCACACGTTTCCTCTCTGTGAACCGTCTCGGATTATGGTGTATGTCGCAAACGTTTTTGTTTTACCAACTGTGTGTGCCGTAATGACCTACACAACGTAATTTCGCCCTAATTTAATTGCTGCTATTTAAAATCATACCTAATTTAAACTTGAAAGTAGGCTATAGCTTTATTCATATCCATCAGGTTCAAACAACCAATGCATTATTCGATTCACAGGTACATATGTTTAAGAATTACAGAAGCACCAAATAATGAATCATGTACCAGAGTTCTATACTTGTACTATTACAGATGGTAAAGAAAGATGCGACAGACATTCCAGTTGATGAACAAGATGAAGCGGAATGGCCCTATTGTGCTCTCCTGGATGCATAAGGCATGCAGGACTCTAGTCCATCCCCTTGTGATGGTCGGCCACCAATCATGTAGTTTGAGAGGTAATCTGGAGTAAACTGCTTCAGGATCCACTGCAAAATAAAAATGATTCAGATATTGTCATCTAACACAACTCATTACAGGCAGTAAAAAGAAGGCTACATTGTTCTTACTTACCATCCTGCAGTTCACTATTGTCTTGCATAAAGTGTAAACAAATAGTTCGATTGACATATTTTGACCCATTTTAGTAACAATCTTTATCAGTTTCCTCACTTGATCTTTGGTTCATGAATATCTCATTGCCCCATACGTAGAAAGGGTCGAAGTGTGGATCTTTGGCAATGATATATGTACCTAAAAGAACCAAGTTAATATTAGAAACTAAACAACAATTGAAAAATGATGTAGTACAACACTCCATCCATCCCATTATATAAGATTTTGTTACATGTATATCTAGACATCATGAGAACATTAAGGTAACACTCTTCCTTGTTGCTATGTAGCCTGGGATTGCATATTTAGTCATTCAGTACAATTCATGTTGCTAAACAACAATTGAAAAACAAAAAGGGCATGTTAACTGCAATATCCTTAATAGCAACCAAATATCGTAATTCATAGTGGTATTGTTGAAACTGTTATTGATGAAATTGAACTACACAGCAAATAGTTGCACATATAGAGCATCACATTGTCAAGAACTGAAATAAACAAGTCATAAGGACATCTCTAGGCGATCCTTAAAAAGTTAAAGGACTAAAACCCTTAGTGGATATATATATATACTCTAGCAATTTTTGGCCTTTTCTAGTCGATCCCCTAAACTTAAGGTTGTAAACTTCAATTTGATCAAGTTCAAAGCAGGTTCAACCGAAAGTAGCATGCATTCAAACATAAACATAGATAGTTTTGCATAACCGAACATAAAACATAAATTTAAACTAAGCTAAACTACTTTCGGTCGAAGTAGAGGTCGAGCCAATCCTTCCTCGTCATGTATGGTTTGCTGTGAGCCGGGTCCGAGCCAGTACCGTCGTCAGGGTCATTGGGGAAGGCACTTCTCCACTCATCGACGTCGATCTCCTCGTCCTCGGGGCCCACCTCGACGCCCTCCCCTTGCCGCCGCCTTCGACCTCATCATCAAAGGAGAGCGCGATAACCTCGCCGTCCTCCGCGCCACCATCCTCGCCGCCTTCGACCTCGTCATTAGAGGAGAGCGCGATAACCTTGCCGCCCTCCGCGCTGGCAAAGATCACCTGCTCCGCCTCCACGAGCTCTGAGTGCTGCCGGCGGAGCTCTTGCGTGTAGGCCTCGTCGGTGGCCTCGGCCTCGAGACGCTCCCATGCCTCGCGGTCCTCCCGCGCCATAGCCGAGCTCACCATCCTGGCTCCGGCGGAATGAGGTGGACCGGATGTGTGCCGAAGGGGAAATTGAGCCTAGTCGGTGCGTCGTGGTAGCGGACCTGCCAGCGGTCGTACTCCATCGCCGCGAGCTCGGACGTGTGGAAGCTACCGAGCCACCGGCAGGTGTGGGTCTCTCGATCTGTAATCTCGGCGACCCACGTCCCCCACCGCCGTTGCTGGACCCCGAGGTAGGACTTCGTCGGCTGCCGGGTCTCGGGGAAGACGGGGAAGTCCTCGAACCGGTCTAGGGGCACGGCAGTGGGCGGATCGGGGGACCGGCGACGGCGGATCGGGCCCGCGGAGAACAATAGGGACACCTTGGCGGCCACCTCACCAGCGTCGGGTGAAAAGGCCGCGATAAACCTCTTTTTGGCCATTGGCTACTCGAGCTCCCCGGCACACAGGCAGAGGTTGAGGATGGAGGCGCCGGTGATGGCGGTGACCTACCAATGGTTTCGAGGGTTGTGTGTGTCTGTGTGAGCGGAGGTTGTGTTTGAGGAAATACTGCGGCAACTGAAAATTTTACTAGGCGGGAGTAACAAGGCGGGGCTACTGAAAATTTGGATCAAGGGCGAGCAGATATTTTTGAGATTGCGAGGGATGCAGAGGCGGGAGTAAAATGCCCGGGCTACTAAAAATTTGAATCAAGGCACTGAAGCAGAGCGGGAGTAACAGACATCGCACACGGTCCACACATAATAATCGTGTGCTATCAAACATTAAAACCTTCCAAGCGGTAGATATTTTCGAGATTGCGAGGGATGCAGAGGCGGGAGTTTTGGGGGAGCGAGCTAGTGTGCTTGACACGCCGGCTGTGGACTGTAGCCGACGCACCTTATTGCGTAAGCCATAGGCATACTGTACACCGACGGTGCTCCAAGATATTTTGTACTACATCTCACACGGTTGGTGAGAATAAACTGTGTGGGATCTACTTGATTTGAATTACAAAATGGGGTCACAACGGCAATGGACAGTGTTTGAATTGCCAGACCTTTTATCTGCAGTGAACATGCAACTGTATGTGTGTCGTAAAAGAATTGGAATTATCCAGGGTTCGTTTGGACATTTCATACATTAAACTGGTTTTCTAGCCATTTCAGGTGCACAATTCAAAATTAAACTACATGCACATGCTCCGGTGCATACAAATTGGTTGAAAAATCAAATATGTGTCCTTCAGTGCATGCTTAGGTCCCATGGAAGAAATGGGAATGAATTTTTCGGTACGTTTGGCCTTTTTATACATTAACTGGGTTTTCTAGGCATTTTATGTGCATAATTCAAATTTGAACTACAAGCACATGCTCCAATGCACTAAAGTTGGTTGAAAAATCACATGTGTGTCCTTGGGTGAATTTCTAGGTCCCGTGCAAGAGATGGGAATGAATTTCAAACACCAGGCCACTGTTGATTGCCGGCAAAACATTGAGATACTTGGTTTTTAAATTCTAGTAAATCCAAAACTCGTCTGAAATTCATGAAACTTGGCATGCTATCATGGAGCGGCATCAACATGCCGTGGTGAAAATTTTGTCCCATTTGGTGCAGGTTTGGGTATAAGCTTCTCACAAAACAGAGCTTCAAACAACAAGCATGATGGTTTCGATAGGGAATGTACCACCTTTGGGGACGAGACGATATCCATTGCCTCTTATTGCTTTCAAAAATTTTCCAGTGTCAACATAGAACAACAGGAGTGTTGTGTTCAATCTTGGAATTTTTCGGGGTTCGTTTAGCCTTTTTTATACATTAATTGGGTTTTCTAGGCATTTTATGTGCATAATTCAAATTTGAACTACAAGTACATGCTCCAATGCACTAAAGTCGGTTGAAAAATCACATGTGTGTCCTTGGTTGCATGCTTAGGTCCCATGCAAGAGATGAGAATGAAATTCAAACACCAGGGCACTGTTGATTGCCGGCAAAATGTTGTGATGCCTGGTTTTTAAATTCTAGTAAATCCAAAACTCGTATGAAATTCATGAAACTTGGCATGCTATCATGGAGCGGCATCAACATGCGATGGTAAATTTTTTGTCCCATTTGGGGCAGGTTCGGGTATAAGCTTCTCACAAACCAGAGCTTCTCGCAACAAGCATGATGGTTTCAATAGGGAACGTCCCACCTTTGGGGACGACTCTTATTGCTTTCAAAAAAATTCTAGTTGCAACATAGAACAATAGGAGTGTTGTGTCAATTTTTGTGATTTTTCGGGGTTAGTTTGGACATTTTTATGCATTAACTAGGTTTTCTAGGCATTTTATGTGCATAATTCGAATTTGAACTACAAGCACATGCTCCAATGCACTAAGGTTAGTTGAAAAATCTAATACGTGTCCTTGGGTGAATTTCTAAGTCCCATGCAAGACATGGGAATGAAATTCAAACACCAGGGCACTATTGATTGCTGGCAAAATGTTGAGATGCCTGGTTTTTAAATTCTATGAAATCCAAAACTCGTCTGAAATTCATGAAACTTGACATGCTATCATGGAGCGGCATCAACATGCCATCTTAAAAATTTTGTCCCATTTGGGGCAGGTTCGGGTATATGCTTCTCACAAACCAGAGCTTCTCACAACAAGCATGATGGTTTCGGCAGGGAACGTCCCACCTTTGGCGAAGAAATGATATTCATTGCCTCTTATTGCTTTCAAAAAATTTCTCGTGTCAACATAGAACAACAGGAGTGTTGTGTCAATTTTTGTGATTTTTCGGGGTTCTTTTGGACATTTTTATGCATCAACTGAGTTTTCAATGCATTTATGTGCATAATTCAAATTTGAACTACATGCACATGCTCCAGTGCATATAAATTGATTGAAAAATCAAATATGTGTCCTTGGGTGCATGCTTAGGTCCCATGCAAGAAATGGGAATGAATTTCAAACACCGGGGCACCGTTGATTGCTGACAAAACATTGAGATGCCTGGTTTTTAAATTCTAGTAAATCCAAAACTCGTCTGAAATTCATGAAACTTGGCATGCTATCATGGAATGGCACCCGACATGATGTGGTATTTTTCGTGTTATGATAGCCAACAAAGGCATTTTGAAAAAATAGCTGCCACTTTAATATCTCAAACTTGTATAATTCAAAACATGTGCGTTCTGTTAACCATTCTCGTGACGCCATGTGTCTTGGTTTTAATGGCTGTAGGAGGTGTCGTGCGGACATCTGCTTGACCTTGACTGAACGGGAGGCGGCGAAGCGCAGTCCGTGCGCAGCCGACCGAGAGGCGTGCAAGCTATCCTCCAATGCGCAGAGCTCACCGGGAAGCGTCTGTTGTGAGTCTGTGAGCTCACTGGGAAGCAAGCCCTTTGACTTCCATGGCCGCCCGCCTTCCTCTCCATTAATGGCGCCCGCGCTCCTGTTTAATATGGGCTGCCTTTTTGTTCACCTCCCAGTCCCCTCCCCCCCCCCCCCCCCGCAGACCTCCACCGCCATGGCGCAATGATCATCTGCCACTAGTATTCAAGTTTGGTGAAGTCGACTCCGAGCCGGAGGAGATAGAAAACAAGGAGGAATGGGGCCTCATGGACATGGCCCAGAACGAGCTGGCCGTGGCGGTTGCTGCCCCCGCTCCCATCCCAGCTCCCATCACCGTGCCCGCGCCAACGACCATCCCCGTAGCATTGACGGGCTGGTCACCGAGCACTATCGCAGAGCTGGAAGCTGCAAGCGCCGGCCGAGGTCTCCGCGACCCGCACGAGCTCGTGTACATGCGGGCCGCCAGGCGCTGCAGGCGCGCCTCCACCCACCGTGGCGCCGCCCCCGTGCGTTTGGCTGCACCCGCGCGCCTGCGCGCGCCCCACCCACCGCGGGCGCCGGGTCCCGTGAGTTTGGCTGCACCCACCGCGCCCGTGCCCGTGCCCGTGCCCCCCCCCCTCAGTGCCATGGGACGCTGCCGTCGACCGCTACCTCTCAGCGGTGCTAGTTGCCGTCCATCGATCGCGCGACGACATGATGTTTGATTTACAAGTGAAGAACATTTTGTGCTGCCTTGAAGACTTCAACAACGGTGTCCCGAAGGACGACAACGACACGCCGCCTCCGTCACCGCCGGAAATAGTTTTTTTGGGGTTTAATACTGTATCTCGAATTCTCGATCATATGAATATAAATTCGCAGTGTGACTGAATGAAAGATATGGTTTGAACGAACTTGCGTTTTTATCTCTTAATGTATAGACTTATCAAATGATTTTCTTTAAAAAAAATGTTAACGGTTTTTAAATATAAAACACTCATCGCAAACATTTTAGTTAGAACACCCGTATGCAAACCGACAGCTTCTCCAGGAAGCCAAGGGAAAATGTGCCGAGCAGGATTTCTGCATCCCTTCAACGCAAACAGTTGTTCTGCATGACCCGCGTGCAACCACGTACAAACAATTGGGTAAGATTTGCATATCTGTCATTTTGGGTATGTTGCCATTTCTCAAACTGGAAAGATTAACATTTGTTTATCTAGTAACATTGCCATTTGTCAACCTTATAACATTGCGATTTGTCAAAATATGCAGCTACAAATCACTAGCACTATCTAGTTTTTGCAACTAAAATCACTATTACTGTTCATATGGACACCACTAGCAGGCGTGAGTTCATGGACACATATGCAAATGTACCATTGATTACATACAACAAGTCATCAACCCACAACGACAACGAGGATACACGTTGGATTATAGATCATTTCCAACAAAACATTCTAGTAAAGTTTTTCTCACACAACAAATAACAAAGCGATGAAATGAACTTCAGCTCAACCACTCGTCAGCATTGGAAACGCTTGCTTTGAACCAGAAGTGATTCTCTGGGAAGGGCCAGCTACTGTCAATCTCGAGACCAACACAGGACTGATTATCGAGGCTGAAGTGGCCTATGTCAGGACCCATATTGGGACGGTAGGGAAGCATAGTAATGTATGAGGTATATATACAGTTGTTTCTCATAAATGGTAGTAACGTTGTGTCAACAGCAGCTGGATCGCCTTCCACCATCATTGGATAGTTTTGTCCAAGGAAGAGCGAGTTTCCTCCAAGACTTTCAATCTTGAACCAGGAGAAGGTGTTGGCGCTTAGTACACTAGTATCCATCCCGAATACCACCTCGCGATGTATGTTAGAATAGGTCCGGAGAGTGCGACCATACGATACAACACCGCTTCCTTAGTAACATCAAGAAGTGCCCGTGATCTGAGACAAGAAGAGGTGATCCATCAGAATAAGTTGCCAGGCGCCACTGAGTATATGGGTCCTGCTCGTCCTCATGCTCATGAATATAATTTTCAAGTATAGGTGGTGAAATGTTCGCTGGACCTTGGAAACATAAGAAGGTTAATTAGTAAAGGGAAACTAGCTAACCCGCATGCATGTGGATGAAACAATTATAATTAGGGTGGAAGACAAACGTACCGAAATCATAAGGATTCCATGCAAAAAACAGTGCCACGAGTGGTGGAAGCAAACACAAGACCCTCGTATTGAATTGCATCACAGTACTCATCCGTGTATAGAAACTGGTTTTTGAGCAATATCCATCGAGCCGAACCATGAAGGACGGCAACAAGCTTGTCGAAGATAGCGACAACATAAGCATTCCTATAACCCCAAGAGCGGTTGGGAACTCGACAAATTGCTATCTTCCATAGACGACAGTCAGCATGATCGTATTTGAACTCACGCAGAATACCGGTGTACTCAACCTCTAGGCAGTCCTCTGAGATTGTTCAAAGTGGAAACTGGTGACGAGTGTACACATTCACAAGTTCCCACTCGCAGTTGAACCCAATATAAACAACCCAATCTCCATTTGCGCCTGCCCAAGCCTTGCCCTCAAGCGATGGCATCTTAACATCACACGTATCATTATCAAGCGGCATCAACTTACACAAGGTGAGGCTTACCTCGTCCCCGCTCCAGTCAGTAGGGTCACGGCGAAGAAGATAGGGGAGATAAAACCGCTCCTGGACCCTTGGGTTCCTTGTAATGATGTTATTAGTTGAGTCGAGAATGGTCTTGAACGAACCTGCCATGCTAGCTGAGATGATGACGTCGCACCGATCAATGAGTTCCTCCACCACGTCATCATACAGATCGGGGCAAGAATAACGGGGTCGTTTCCGGCTTGTTCCCTCCATGGAGAAGACGATCAAACAATGGCAGAAGGAAGGGTGAAGGCAAATGGAGGAGGGAGGAAGAGTGAAAGGATCGATATAGTTGACTAGAGGGGGGTGAATAGGCAACTAACAATTTTTAGCTTTTCTTTACCAAATTAAACTTTGCATCAAAGTAGGTTGTCTAGATATGCAACTAGGTGAGCAACCTATATGATGCAACAATAACAAGCACACAAGCAAGCAAAGGATACAACACAAATAAGCTTGCACAAGTAAAGGCACGAGATAACCAAGAGTGGAGCCGGTGAAGACGAGGGTGTGTTACCGAAGTTCCTTCCTTTTAAGGGGAAGTACGTCTCCGTTGGAGTGGTGTGGAGGCACAATGCTCCCCAAGAAGCCACTAGGGCCACCGTATTCTCCTCACGCCCTCACACAATGCGGGATGCCATGATTCCACTATTGGTGCCCTTGAAGGCGGCAACCGAACCTTTACAAACAAGGTTGGGGCTATCTCCACAACTTAATTGGAGGCTCCCAATGACACCACGAAGCTTCACCACAATGGACTATGGCTCCGCGGTGACCTCAACCGTCTAGGGTGCTCAAACACCCAAGAGTAACAAGATCCGCTAGGGATTAGTGGGGGAATCAAATTTCTCTTGGTGGAAGTGTAGATCGGGGCCTTCTCAACCAATCCCGAGCAAATCAACAAGTTTGATTGGCTAGGGAGAGAGATCGGGCGAAAATGGAGCTTGGAGCAACAATGGACCTTTTGGAGGAAGAGGTAGGTCAACTTTGGAGAAGAATACCCCCTTATATAGCGGGGGGAACAATCCAACCGTTACCCCCCAAAGCAGCCCAGAGAGGCGGTACTTATCATGAGGGGCGGTACTACCGGCACCAGTGATACCGCTCCCCTCATGATCTTGCACAGCCTGGGGCGAGGAGCGAAGGGAGGACCCGGACCCAGAGCGGTACTACCGCGGTGGTAAGGGCGGTACTACCGCTTAAGAGCAGTACTACCGCCTCTACTGCCACAACCTGTACCGCAAAACCCGACACGAGAAAAGAGCCCTCGAGTCGAGACGGTAGTAGGATGGAGCCGCAACAGTACTACGGTGGAGGCCTCGAAGCGGTACTACCGCTGTGGAGCGATACTGCCGCTTGTGGCCCTCGTGCGGTACTACCACTGTGGCCCACGGTACTACCGCTGGGACCAAGTGATGCACAAAGAATGGGGAGTGAGCTCTCCATTGAAGCGGAAAGGCTCAGAGGGTGTGCAAAGGATGTGTACGTGTTGATTCCACCCTAGCCTTACCAAAGCGGACCCCCTCTTGATAGTACGGTGACTCCTACGAAACTAGTCCACCAAAACTGAATCGAAAGGGCTACACCGTGTTCGCTTCAAACTCCGAGGGGAGGGAATCGTCTCATGCCAAAGGATGAATCTCTGAAGAACTCAACGCACACGATTAGTCCGCAAAAGCATTGTCAGCAATCACCAAAACACCTTAGGGATAAATATGCCCTTACAATCTCCCCCTTTTTGGTGGATTGATGACAATACGGGATTTACACAAACGAGAAAGGACATAGGACATAAGCAAACCCCACATCTCTAAAATAGACGGGCTCCCCCTAGATGTGTGCTATCTAGATAAGTGCTTTGGACTGCACGGCACACATACTAGGATCAACACTCCCCCTATATTTTAGAGACCAACAACCTAAGCAGGATACATGAGCGCAGGGTATATAACAGGATAAGCATGCAACTCATAAGATACCAAAGGACTAGATACACATAGATAATGATAAGGTAGCATATGTCTCACACCATGTGTCTGGAACTTAGGTCTCACTGGCACGAAACCAAACAAAGCAAATGGCGAGAAAACACAACGAAACCAACAAAGAAACACTCGCAACTCAACAACGACCCAAATCCCTAAACTCTCTCCCCCTTTGGCATCGAGACACCAAAAGGGCAACGAGTGATGCTACGGCTCCAGGTGATAGCAAGCTGATGATATCGAACATCATATCCCAGCGGGATCGTCTGCACCGCTGTCATCGGTTAGAAACTGCTCGGCGTCGGAATCGGTCCACGGGCAGTGCTGCTGAATCCACTTCTCCTCCTCAGTGATCTGGCCCTCTGACCCGCTGGCAACGGTCGCACTCAACTGACGTATGAGCTCCTTGTGACGTCCCCTGCCCTTCTTCTCAACCACATGAGTCATGTACTGACCATGAGACTCCATGCAGAAAAGTTTCTTCATCTTGTGCTTGAGCTTCTTTGCCCAAGAGGGCTCTGCTCCAGAAGGCTCATAGTCATCATCAACATCAGCATCAGCCTCACCCTCGGTCTCCATGGCAGTAGCAGTAGATGGACCCCTAGCTTTAGGGACTGGGGTGCCCCAATTGTCCTTCTTCCTCAGACGCTTGATCTCATGGGAAATCAGTTCTCCAGTTTCCAGCATCACCTGGGGATAGACACGCCTCCAGGCCTTCTCAATGAGCAACATGATGAACGGACCATAGATCGGGCACTTGCGCTCAGAAATGGCAGATAGAAGTTCAGACCACATAACATGAGAAATGTCCAGGGACTCGCCAGTGTTTGCTTCCTTCTCATGCTGGCAGAAGAGAAGCATGTCCACGAGATAGGAGTGAACCATATCCAAATGGGACATTTCCAGATACGAGGGAAGAGAGTCTCTCGGAATACACGGTGAAGGATGTCCAGAAAGGCAGGCAGCTCATAGGTTTCCTTCTTAGTCTCGGGGTGAACCTTCACAGAACAGTAGGGCTAGAGGGCTTGCTTGTGAGTGGAAGTTGCATTGCGATGAGGACGAAAGCCAACTGGGTTCTCAAGACCTTGATCCTCAACTTCAAGAAGCTCCATGAAGGCCTTCCACTTGACAGAAAGCAGCCTACCATTCTTCATCTAAGTCAGAGTCCTGTCCTCATTTGTCCCAAGATGGATGGTGGCATAAAACTGAGCCACTAAATCAGCATCAAAGTCCTTGTTGAACTGCATGATCTAGGATGTTCAGCTGTGAGCACATCTGAAGAGAATCCCCAAAGTAGTCAGGATGCTTCTCCAGAAAGTCAACGTCGATGGAGCGCACATCAACATAGAGATTCTTCTTAGCCTTGATCACATCATGGAAGATGGCATACTGAAAACGGTTCCAGAACGGGCGGTTGACCAAATTGGGTTCTTGGTCTTCCGTATAGGGGTTGCGGCGACGCCTTTGTCGCAGTTCCTTGGCGGACATCTCGATCCACAGTCTTGCCCTCGGCTTCCGCTTTGTTGGCTGGCTTCTTCTTGAGTTGAGCACTTGAGGAAGCACCCGCTGGCAGCGGTGGAGCACTAGAGGAAACACCTGCTGACTCAGATGTGCGGTAGCGCTTTGACGTTGAACGCCCGGGGTTGACACGGCGGACTTGCTGCTCAGGATGTTCATCACCTGGAACCAAACACACGAGCAGAAGAAACAACACGAAAGAAAGAGCATAAGCCACCAAACAAAACAACATGGATCAAAATGTGGTAGGAAATGATGGAACTGGGCATCCAGCAGCAGTACTGCGACCCTAGCGCGGCAGTACCGCTCGCGCGGTAGTACCGCTCAATATGGGCAGTAGTAACGCTTGGTACCGCTCGTGCGGTAGTACCGCTCAAGATGGGCGGTAGCACCGCTCGAGACGTGGAACGGCGGTTCCCTAATTCCGTGGATCCGGCACTATCGGGGATGCCAAATTCAAAAATAAGCCTACCAAACATCAATCCAAAAAGTCTAGTTGCCTTCTCCAACCTACTCAAGCCTAGATTTAGCCAAAAATTGAGAGATGCAACCACTATTGCCCCTAAAACACTAGATCTGAAATCTAGACAAGAAGAGAGGAGGAACGGGGGCAATATTGGCATCCATGGCAAGAGGACGAGGTGGGGATCGACTCCACCGAAGGAAATGGAGAGGGACGGCTCGGAGACGGAGGCCCGCCGAAGCCCTCCCGCGGCGAGACGATGCTGGAGAGATGAAGAGGAACGAGGGGGCGAAGTGAATGGGTATGGGGGAGACAAAACCTCCCCCTGCCTTGACATAACCCCCTGGTCCCGCCCCTCAGCGGTAGTACCGCGCTGATGGGCGGTAGTACCGCTTATCAACATAAGTGGTAGTACTGCGCACCACCAGCGGTAGTACCGCCCAGCAAGACTCACAACTAGACACAAACCGGCTCAGTTCAAAACGAAGGGAAAACAAACGGCAAGAGGAGGAAATAAGACTCAGCAACGAGAACACTACCAAGAGGACAGGAAACACACCTCTTCAAGAGAGGGCGGTGGCCGACGCCACCTATGTTTGAGTCAAGAGGTATGTCACCACAAAGATTTTAACCTTGGGCTCATGACCAAAACTCGTCTTTGAAGCACAAGTACCATAAAAAATGGTTAATGTGAAAGAAATGATCAATTTATGCATAATGGGGGAGGAAGAGTTCATTGAGAGAACAACACTCCCCCTATGTCTATGCCTACATCTACACAAGACAACAAGTCGAGTATGGTGGGTGTGCAAGGGTTCAAGTCACATTGCTTGAATCAATGATATTTAGCTCATGCCTTAACTCGCAAAATCTTGCTTCATCCAATGGCTTCGTCAAAATATCTGCAAGGTTATCATGAGTGTTGACATAGTTGAGCTCGATCTCCCCTCGCCTAATGTGATCCCGGATGAAGTGATACCGAATCTCAATATGCTTCGTCTTGAAGTGTTGAACCGGGTTGAGAGAAATCTTGATGGCACTTTCGTTGTCACACCAAAGAGGCACTTTGCCACAAGTGACACCGTAATCCTTTAAAGTTTGCCTCATCCATAAGAGTTGTGCACAACAACTACCAGCCGCCACATACTCCGCTTCGGTGGACGAGAGAGACACACAAATTTGCTTCTTGGAAGTGTTGGGGAACATTGCAGAAAATAAAAAAATTCCTACGGTTTCACCAAGATCAATCTATGAGTTCATCTAGCAACGAGAGAGAGGAGTGCATCTACATACCCTTGTAGATCGAGCAGAAGCGTTCAAGGGAACGGCGTTGAGGGAGTCGTACTCGTCGTGATCCAAATAACCGGAGATCCTAGCGCCAAACGGACGGCACCTCCGCGTTCAACACACGTACGAAGCGAAGACATCTCTCGCGCCTTGATCCAGCAAGGTGGAGGGAGAGGTTGAGGAAGAGAGCTCCAGCAGCAACACGACGGCATGGTGGTGGTGGAGAGGCAGTACTCCGGCAGGGCTTCGCCAAGCTCTTAACGGAGGAGGAGAGGTGTTGGGGAGGGAGGGCTGCGCCTTGGATGTTGTGTGCAGCCCTCCCTCGCCCCTCTATTTATAGGGAAGGGGAAGGGGCGGCCCCTCTAGATGAGATCTAGAGGGGGCGGTTAACGGAGGGGGCTTGCCCCCAAGCAAGGGAGGCGCCCCCACTAGGGTTTCCCCCAACCCTAGGCGCATGGGCCCAAGGGGATGCGCCCAACCCTCCAGGGCTGGTTCCTGCCCACCACGGCCCATGAGGCCCTCCGAGAGGTGGCCCCTCCCGGTGGACCCCGGAACCCCTCCGGTGGCCCCGGTACAATACCGATATGCCCCCGAACCTTTCCGGTGACCGTATGACAACTTCCCATATATAAATCTTCACCTCCGGACCATTCCGTAACTCCTCGTGACGTCTGGGATCTTCTCCGGGACTCCAAACAACATTCGATAATCACATACAAGTCTTCCTAATAACCCTAGCGTCACCGAACCTTAAGTGTGTAGACCCTACGGGTTCGGGAATCATGCAGACATGACCGAGACAGCTCTCCGACCAATAACCAATAGCGGGATCTGGATACCCATGTTGGCTCCCACATGTTCCACCATGATCTCATCGGATGAACCATGATGTCGAGGATTCAAGCAACCCGGTATACAATTCCCTTTGTCAATCGGTACGTTACTTGCCCGAGATTCGATCGTCGGTATCCCAATACCTCGTTCAATCTCGTTACCGGCAAGTCACTTTACTGCATCCGCAATGCATGATCCCGTGACCAAACACTTGGTCACTTTGAGCTCATTATGATGATGCATTACCGAGTGGGCCCAGAGATACCTCTCCGTCATACGGAGTGACAAATCGAGTCTCGATCCATGTCAACCCAATGAGACACTTTCGGAGATACCCGTAGTATACCTTTATAGTCACCCAGTTACGTTGCGACATTTGGTACACCCAAAGCACTCCTACGGTATCCGGGAGTTACACAATCTCATGGTCTAAGGAAAAGATACTTGACATTGGAAAAGCTCTAGCAAACGAACTATACGATCTTGTGCTATGCTTAGGATTGGGTCTTGTCCATCACATCATTCTCCTAATGATGTGATCCCGTTATCAACGACATCTAATGTCCATAGTCAGGAAACCATGACTATCAGTTGATCAATGAGCTAGTCAACTAGAGGCTTACTAGGGACATATTGTGGTCTATGTATTCACACATGTATTACGATTTCCGGATAACACAATTATAGCATGAACAACAGACGATTATCATGAACAAGGAAATATAATAATAATCTTTTATTATTGCCTCTAGGGCATATTTCCAACAGTCTCCCACTTGCACTAGAGTCAATAATCTAGTTACATTGTGATGAATCGAACACCCATAGAGTTCTGGTGTTGATCATGTTTTTCTCGCGGAAGAGGTTTAGTCAACGGATCTGCGACATTCAGATCCGTATGTACTTTGCAAATATCTATGTCTCCATGTTGAACATTTTCACGGATGGAGTTGAAACGACGCTTGATGTGCCTGGTCTTCTTGTGAAACCTAGGCTCCTTGGCAAGGGCAATAGCTCCCGTGTTGTCACAGAAGAGAGTGATCGGCCCCGATGCATTGGGTATGACTCCTAGGTCGGTGATGAACTCCTTCATCCATATTGCTTCATGCGCTGCCTCTGAGGCTGCCATGTACTCCGCTTCACATGTAGATCCCGCCACGACGCTTCGCTTGCAGCACCGACTCTTTGCTCCACCATTCAACATATACACGTATCTGGTTTGTGACTTAGAGTCATCCAGATCTGTGTCGAAGCTAAGCGTCGACGTAACCCTTTACGATGAGCTCTTCGTCACCTCCATAGACGAGAAACATGTCCTTTGTCCTTTTCGTGTACTTCAGGATATTCTTGACCGCTGTCCCGTGTTCCTTGCGGGATTACTTTGGTACCTTCCTACCAAACTTACGGCAAGGTTTACATCAGGTCCAGTACACAAAGATGGCATACATAATAGATCCTATGGCTGAGGCATAGGGGATGACACTCACCTCTTCTTTATCTTACGTCGTGGTCGGGCATTGAGCCGAGCTCAATCTCACACCTTGCAATCTGAGGCAAGAACCCTTTCTTGGACTGATCCATATTGAACTTCTTCAATATCTTATCAAGGTATGTGCTTTGTGAAAGACCTATGTGGCGTCTCGATCTATCCCTATAGATCTTGATGCCTAATATGTAAGCAGCTTCTCCAAGGTCCTTCATTGAAAAACACTTATTCAAGTAGGCCTTAATGTTGTCCAAGAGTTCTATATCATTTCCCATCAAGAGTATGTCATCTACATATAATCTGAGAAATGCTACTGACGCTCCACTCACTTTCTTGTAAACGCAGGCTTCTCCATAAGTGCATAAACCCAAACGCTTTGATCATCTCATCAAAGCGAATGTTCCAACTCCGAGATGCTTGCACCAGTCCATAAATGGATCGCTGGAGCTTGCATACCTTGTTAGCATTCTTAGGGTCGACAAAACCTTCGGCTGCATCATATACAGTTCTTCCTTAAGATAGCCGTTAAGGAATGTCGTTTTGACGTCCATTTGGCAAGTCTCATAATCATAGTATGCGGCAATTGCTAACATGATTCGGACGGACTTCAGTTCGCTACGGGAGAGAAAGTCTCATCGTAGTCAACCCCTTGAACTTGTCGATAACCCTTAGCGACAAGTCGAGCTTTATAGATGGTAACATTACCATCCGCGTCATCTTCATCTTAAAGATCCATTTGTTTTCTATCGTCGCCGATCATCGAAAAGTCTGTCAAAGTCCATACTTTGTTTTCATACATGGATTCTATCTCGGATTGCATGGCTTCAAGCCATTTGTTGGAATCTGGGCGCGCCATCGCTTCTTCATAGTTCGAAGGTTCACCGTTGTCTAACAACATGATTTCCAGGACAGGGTTGCCATACCACTCTGGCGTGGAACGTGTCCTTGTAGACCTACGAAGTTCAATAGCAACTTGATCTGAAGTACCTTGATCATCATCATTAATTTCGTCTCCAGTCGGTGTAGGCACCACAGGAACATTTTCCTGAGCTGCACTACTTTCCGGTTCAAGAGGTAGTACTTCATCGAGTTCTACTTTCCTCCCACTTACTCCTTTTGAGAGAAACTCTTTCTTCAGAAAGGATCCGTTCTTGGCAACAAAGATCTTGCCTTCGGATCTAAGGTAGAAGGTATACCCAATGGTTTCCTTAGGGTATCCTATGAAGACGCATTTTTCCGACTTGGGTTCGAGCTTTTCAGGTTGAAGTTTCTTGACATAAGCATCGCATCCCCAAACTTTTAGAAACGATAGCTTAGGTTTCTTCCCAAATAATAATTCATACGGTGTCATCTCAACGGATTTAGACGGAGCCCTATTTAAAGTGAATGTAGTTGTCTCTAGTGCGTATCCCCAAAATGATAGCGGTAAATCGGTAAGAGACATCATAGACCGCACCATATCCAATAGAGTGCGATTACGACGTTCGGACACACCGTTACGCTGAGGTGTTCCAGGCGGCGTGATTTGTGAAACGATTCCACATTTCCTTAAGTGCGTACCAAATTCGTGACTTAAATATCTTTCGGTCACGTTGATTCTCTACCTCATTCTGAAATTCCTTGAACTTTTCAAAGGTCTCAGACTTGTGTTTCATCAAGTAGACATACCCATATCTACTCAAGTCGTCAGTTAGAGTGAGAACATAACGATATCCTCCGCGAGCCTCAATGCTCATTGGACCGCACACATCAGTATGTATGATTTCCAATAAGTTGGTTGCTCGCTCCATTGTTCCGGAGAACGGAGTCTTGGTCATTTGCCCATGAGGCATGGTTCGCATGTGTTAAATGATTCATAATCGAGAGACTCTAAAAGTCCATCGGCATGGAGCTTCTTCATGCGCTTGACACCAATGTGACCAAGGCGGCGATGCCACAAGTATGTGGGACTATCGTTATCAACTTTACATCTTTTGGTATTCACACTATGAATTTGTGTAACATCACGCTCGAGATTCATTAAGAATAAACCATTGACCATCGGGCATGACCATAAAACATATCTCTCATATAAATAGAACAACCATTATTCTCGGATTTAAATGAGTAGCCATCTCGTATTAAACGAGATCCAGATACAATGTTCATGCTCAAACTTGGCACTAAATAACAATTATTGAGGTTTAAAACTAATCCTGTAGGTAAATGTAGAGGTAGCGTGCCGAAGGCGATCACATCGACCTTGGAACCATTCCCGACACGCATCGTCACCTCGTCCTTCGCCAGTCTCCGCTTATTCCGCAGCTCCTGCTTTGAGTTACAAATATGAGCAACGACACGGTATCAAATACCGGTGAGCTACTACGAGCTAATCGGTAAGGTACACATCAATTACATGTATATCACATATACCTTTAGTGTTGCGGCCTTCTTGTCCGCTAAGTATTTGGGGCAGTTCCGCTTCGATGGCCCTTCCTTTGCAATAAAAGCACTGGTCCTCAGGCTTGGGTCCATTCTTTGACTTCTTCCCGGCAACTGGCTTACCGGGCGCAGCAACATCCTTGCCGTCCTTCTTGAAGTTCTTCTTACCCTTGCCTTTCTTGAACTTGGTGGTTTTATTGACCATCAACACTTGATGTTCCTTGTTGATTTCTACCTCTGCTGACTTTAGCATTGAAAATACTTCAGGAATAGTTTTCACCATCCCCTGCATATTGTAGTTCATCACAAAGCTCTTGTAGCTCGGTGGGAGCGACTGAAGGATTCTGTCAATGACCGCCTCGTCCAGGAGGTTAATATTCATTTGGGACGGCGGTTGTGCAACCAGACATTTTGAGTATGTGCTCACTGACAGAACTATTTTCCTCCATCTTACAACTATAGAACTTGTCGGAGACTTCATATCTCTCGACACGGGCGTGAGCTTGGAAAACCATTTTCAGCTCCTCGAACATCTCATATGCTCCGTGTTGCTCAAACGCTTTTGGAGCCCCGGTTCTAAGTGTAAAGCATGCCGCCTTGAACGAGGGAGTAATCATCAAGACGTGACTGCCAAGCGTTCATAACGTCTTGGTTCTCTAGGATGGGTGCTTCACCTAGCGGTCCTTACATATGCTTTCTTGGCAGCTATGAGGATGATCCTCGAGTTAGGACCCGATCCGTATAGTTGCTGCCATCATCTTTCGACTTGGTTTTCTCTAGGAACGCGTTGTAGTTCATGTTGACATGAGCGTTGGCCATTTGATCTACAAGACATTTTTGCAAAGATTTTATACTAAGTTCATGATAATTAAGTTCATCTAATCAAATTATTTAATGAACTCCCACTCAGATTAGACATCCCTCTAGTCATCTAATTGTTACATGATCCGAGTCAAAGAATAATTGTTATTCTGTTTACATGAATAAAACCTTCTGTGGTCATGCACCCAAGGTGAATGGTTTATTGAATCTCGATCATAGTGATACACATATTCATAATATTGATGCCAAAAGATGCAAAGTTGATAATGATAGTGCAACATATTTGTGGCACTGCCGTTTAGGTCATATTGGTGTAAAGCGCATGAAGAAACTCCATGCCGATGGGCTTTTGGAATCACTTGATTATGAACCACTTGATGCTTGCGAACCATGCCTCATGGGCAAGATGACTAAGGCTCCGTTCTCCGGAACAATGGAGCGAGCAACTGACTTATTGGAAATAATACATACTGATGTATGTGATCCGATGAGTGTTGAGGCTCGCAGCGAGTATTGTTATTTTTTGACCTTCACAGATGATTTGAGCAGATATGGGTATATCTACTTGATGAAACATAAGTCTGAAACATTTTGAAAAGTTCAAAGAATTTCAGAGTGAAGTGGAAAATCATCGTAACAAGAAAATAAAGTTTCCACGATCTGATCACGGAGGCGAATATTTGAGTTACGAGTTTAGTCTTCATTTGAAACAATGTGGAGTAGTTTCGCAACTCACGCCACCTGGAACACCACAGCGTAATGGTGTGTCCGGACGTCATAACCGTACTTTATTAGATGTCTCTTACCGGTTTACCACTATTGTTTTGGGGTTATGCATTAGAGACAACTACATTCACGTTAAATAGGGCACCATCTAAATCCGTCGAGATGACACCATATGAACTGTGGTTTGGCAAGAAAACTAAGCTGTCGTTTCTTAAAAGTTTGGGGCAGCGATGCTTATGTGAAAAGTTTCAACCTGATAAGCTCGAACCCAAATCGGAGAAATGTATCTTCATAGGGTACCCAAAGGAAACTGTTGGGTACACCTTCTATCACATATCCGAAGGCAAGATATTCATTGCTAAAATGGATACTTTCTAAGAAGGAGTTTCTCTTGAAAGAAGTGAGTGGGAGGAAAGTAGAACTTGATGAGGTAATTGTACCTTCTCCCGAATTGGAAAGTAGTTCATCGCAGAAATTAGTTCCAGTGATGCCTACACCAATTAGCGAGGAAGTTTAATGATGATGATCATGAAACTTCAGATCAAGTTACTACCGAACCTCGTAGGTCAACCAGAGTATGGTCCGCACCAGAGTGGTACAGTAATCCTGTTCTAGAAGTCATGTTACTAGACCATGATGAACCTACAAACTATGAGGAAGCGATGATGAGCCCAGATTCCGCGAAATGGCTTGAGGCCATGAAATCTGAGATAGGAACCATGTATGAGAACAAAGTATGGACTTTCATTGACTTGCCTGATGATCGGCAAGCAATAGAAAATAAATGGATCTTCAAGAGGAAGACGAACGCTGATAGTAATATTACTATGTACAAAGCTTGAATTGTCGCAAAAGGTTTTTGACAAGTTCAAGGTGTTGACTACAATGAGATTTCCTCACTCATAGCGATGCTTAAAGCCTGTCCGAATCATGTTAGCAATTGCCATACTTTATGAAATCTAGCAAATGGATGTCAAAACTACATTCCTTAATGGATTTCTTAAAGAAGAGTTGTATATGATGCAACAAGAAGGTTTTGTCAATCCTAAAGGTGCTAACAAAGTGTGCAAGCTCCAGCGATCCATCTATGAACTGGTGCAAGCATCTCAGAGTTGGCATATACGCTTTGATGAGTTGATCAAAGCATATAGTTTTATACAGACTTGCGGTGAAGCCTGTATTTACAAGAAAGTGAGTGGGAGCACTACAGCCTTTCTGATAAGTATATGTGAATGACATATTGTTGGTCAGAAATGATGTAGAATTTTTTTGGAAAGCATAAAGGAGTGTTTGAAAGGAGTTTTTCAAAGAAAGACCTCGGTGAAGCTGCTTACATATTGAGCATCAAGATCTATAGAGATAGATCAAGACGCTTGTCAAGATTTTTTCAATGAGTACATACCTTGACAAGATTTTGAAGTAGTTCAAAATGGAACAGTCAAAGAAGGAGTTCTTGCCTGTGTTGCAAGGTGTGAATTTGAGTAAGACTCAAAACCCGACCACTGCAGAAAATAGAAAGAGAATGAAAGTCATTCCCTATGCCTCGGTCGTAGGTTCTATAAAGTATGCTATGCTGTGTACCAGACCTATTGTGTACCTCATCACGAGTTTGGCAAGAGGGTACAATAGTGATCCAGGAGTGGATCACTGGACAGTGGTCAAAATTATCCTTAGTGGTATAAGGATATGTTTCTCGGTTATGGAGGTGATAAAGAGTTCGCTGTAAAGGGTTACGTCGATGCAAGCTTTGACACTGATCCAGATGACTCCGAGTCTCAATCTGGATACATATTGAAAGTGGGAGCAATTAGCTAGAGTAGCTCCATGCAAAGCATTGTAGACATAGAAATTTGCAAAATACATACAGATCTGAATGTGGCAGACCCGTTGACTAAACCTCTCTCATAAGAAAAACATGATCACACCTTAGTACTCTTTGGGTGTTAAATCACATGGCGATGTGAACTAGATTATTGACTCTAGTAAACCTTTTGAGTGTTGGTCACATGGCGATGTGAACTATGGGTATTAATCACATAAAGATGTGAACTATTGGTGTTAAATCACATGGCGATGTGAACTAGATTATTGACTCTAGTGCAAGTGGGAGACTGAAGGAAATATGCCCTAGAGGCAATCATAAAGTTGTTATTTATATTTCCTTATATCATGGTAAATGTTTATTATTCATGCTAGAATTGTATTAACTGGAAACTTGATACACGTGTGAATACATAGACAAAACAAAGTGTCCCTAGTATACCTCTACTAGACTAGCTCGTTAATCAAAGATGGTTAAGTTTCCCGACCATAGACATGTGTTGTCATTTGATGAACGGGATCACATCATTAGAGAATGATGTGATGGACAAGACCCATCCGTTAGCTTAGCATTATGATCGTTGAGTTTTATTGCTATTTCTTTCTTCATGACTTATACATGTTCCTCTGACTATGAGATTATGCAACTCCCGAATACCGGAGGAACACCTTGTGTGCTATCAAACGTCACAACGTAACTGGGTGATATTATGAAACGAGTAAAGAGACTTGTTGGTAATGAGATTGAACTAGATATGAAGATACCAACGATCGAATCTCGGGAAAGTAACATACCGATGGACAAAGGGAATTATGTAAGTTGTCATAACGGTTCGACCGATAAAGATCTTCATAGAATATGTAGGAACCAATATGGGCATCCAGGTTCCGCTATTGGTTATTAACCGGAGAGGTGTCTCGGTCATGTCTACATAGTTCTCGAACCCGTAGGGTCCGCACGCTTAACGTTCATTGACGATATAGTGTTATATGAGTTATATGATTTGGTGACTGAATGTTGTTCGGAGTCCCGGATGAGATCACGGACATGACGATGAGCTCCGAAATGGTCCGGAGGTAAAGATTTATATATAGGGCGATGGTATTCGGACACCGGAAGAGTTTCGGAGTGCGTCGGGTAGTCATCGGGGCATTGGAAGGTGTTCCGGACACCCCGGGAAGTGTATGGGCCTAATGGGCCAAAGGGGGGATAGACCAGCCCACTAGGGGGCTGGCGCGCCCCTCTCCTTGGCTGGCCGGCCCTAGGGGAAGGAAAGGGGAGGGGTGGCCCCTCCTACCTTTCCCTCCCCGTGAGAGAAAGGAAAGGGGGCGCCACCTCCCCCAGCTTTAATGTCGTCTAGGAGGCATGGTCGACGGCGTTAAGGATCTACTGGATTAGTGTTGGCAATGGGCATGGGGAACATCCCATATCCCATTGTATGTGGTTTGGCTACTATGGCGACATCAACAAGAAATTTCCCTTTACTAGTGTGTATGGATGAGAAAGTTGCCGATCTTCTCTTTTTTTCTCTCCTATGGAGATTTAGGGAATCTCCAACACGGACCCTCAAATCGCCTGGAAACATTCGGGTCGAGTTGTCTGGATGCACTTTGGCATCCAACACGGTACTGTAACACCCCAGACACACCCGCCGATTACCGACCGTTACTCCTAGCGAGATCTAGACTAGCCCTGTAGATTAACACTAGTCTTTCATGCACACTTTGTCCTCACTCGTGCGCACCTAGGACCAACTTCCTAGTTGGTCACCCATCCTGAAATTGCTCCAAGCTGAGCATGCTTAACTTTGGAGTTCTTTCCGAATGGGCTCCCGGGAAAGAAGGAATTCCTTATCGATATGAGTAGTTTATCATCCCCATTAAGCTAGGCTCTCACATCCACCCTCACTCAAAGAAACTGACGTCCTCATCGGGTCGCAGGAACGTTCCCTCTTGGCACATACGTCTGTGCATCCAGTCCGGTGCGTGTGCCATGTCGTGTGCCACGACGGGTCACAAACGTCATGCACAACATGACCGCACACCTGACCCGCAAACATCTATGTAACTATGAGGGTTGGTTCTGATACCAACTTGCAACGCCCCGGACACACCCGTCGATTACTGGCCATTACTCCTAGCGGGATCTAGGCTAGCCCCACAGATCAACACTAGTCTTTCATGTGCACTTTGTCCTCACTCGTGTGCACCTGGGACCAACTTCCCAATCGGTCACCCATCCTAAAGTTGCTCCAAGCCGAGCACGCTTAAGTTTGGAGTTCTTTCCGAATGAGCTCCCAGAAAAGAAGGAATTCCTTATTGATATTAGTAGTCTTTCATCCCTATTAAGTCAGGCTCTCACAGGTACCCCATCTGTCCGCGGACATGTCCAGTTGTCCACAATCCCACAAACTGAATGCAAACCAAGGGAGCTTTGCGGGCGTATGTATGCATCCGGCATCTCATTCCCACACAGAAACATCTCTCGTGAACGCACCTCCGCTCTTCGCACCACATTCATGCCAGTCCAAAGCGTCGCATTCATGCCGGTCAAGAGTGTCGCATTCATGCCGGTCTAGAGCGGACGAGACGAGTCAATGGAGCCGGCACTAAAGCGGAGCGCCGGCCGAGAGCGCCGCCCACGTCGTTTCCCAGTCTCCGTGCCTGTCAAATGCAGAAGAGATGTGACTAGGAAGGACAGGATGACTATCTACCACATTCAAACTGGTTGCCCGCCCGTCCACCTACCGACATTTAACAGGCGTGGCGACCAAGAAACCAACTCCGACACCCGCAATGAAACAACCTACCACTTGGCCTAGCTAGCCCGCTATTTATACGTGGCCACGCCCGACATGATTCGCACAACACCATGCCCGCTTCATGTCCTCCTCCGTGCACCATATCCGCCATGACCACGAGCTCTAGAGCGATGTCGGAGAGACTCTCGACAGAGCAGAAGCACAAGTTGGCCGGTGATAGCCAACAAGAGTAGGAAATCTATCATAGCCTTTTCGATAAGTAATAGTGTCAAAACCAACGAGGACTAGAAGGAATTGGTTGATGGAAACTAGCAAGAGTTCACTGAAAAGCTGCAAATATTGTTTGATTGTTTATTTGGAAGCAAGATCAATTGCGAGAAAGTAAATATTGACAAAAATTGCAATGGTGCAGCAAGTGGCCCAATCCTTAATTATGCTAAGGACAAGCCGGTTGTACTTATAGGGATCAAGTCATTCTCAAGGACACACGGGAATTTCACCAAGTTACTTTCATCAACATTCATTGAGGTACCGTTCATTACTTTGATAGGTTGTTGTGCGGTGGAACCTATGATAAAGTGTTGTTCTTACTTGAACAAACAACCTACTTACGATTACACTCCCTATGCAATCATTTGTAAATACACGAGAGTAATTAAGATTATATCTAACATAGCAATAAATTCTTGGGACCCATCACCCCTCGTGCTACAATTCATAAACTTAGGGTACAATAATATTTGTCACTTCGGCCACCCAACCATGAACAAACAAATCACACAATGCTATTCTCTATGCCCTTAAACATTTAGTGATGTGCAGTTAACATTCGCACAACACCACAACACAATATCAAAAAATATTGAATTAGAATCAACTTCACATGATTACTAGCAACAAGATTTATCTCATGTCCTCAAGAACGTAACGAACTACTCATATCACATCACATTTATCATGATTAGTGGAGATCAAAAGTGCTTTGTCTCGGTTCCGCCTCGCAAACGGTGACAAAAAATCCCCAAAAAAATCCATGGAGTTTTTAAGTTAGATGGGATTTTATAGCAAAAGGGCACCGGAAGGGGGTGCACAGGGCCTCCATGCGGCCCCACCATGACAACTAGTGGGGCACATGGGCCTACCGCGTGGAGCCCCTAGGGGTCCCCTCTGGTCCATCTTCTGGCATTTGGCTCCATATCTTTAGGAAAAATCACTATTTTTTCCCTTTTGGAGCTCCGGGAAAATACTTTTTATTATGTTGTTTGTTTTGACCTTGTTTTCCAATTGTCCAGTATTTTCCTCAGAATTTCCTTCTTCATGTATTACATGCAAATTGAAGGGGAAAGGTATTAGTATTGATCATTAATGTGCAAAATATCATTGACAAAGAGTAAATTATAATAAAATAGTGATGCAAAATGGACGTATCAGCCGGCCTTGCGGGTGACAGGCAAGGCCGTCATGCACGACAGATAGAGGCCAGTGAGCTCGCCGGAAGTAAGCGACGACAACCCCAATATGGAGGAAGTGTACGATGATGTGTCGACGCCCCCGCCCACACCTGCCCATGCAAGCTTCACCATGGAGTAAGCGCAAGCGCACTTCAATGATGTCAAGTGGAGGAGCAGCCAGCGTTGCAGCCGATGTCAGTGTTTTGACAGGAGCAGGAGGAGTAATACTACAACATCGCCCTCCTCACGCATCACGACTGGCGAAGGGACAATCGACAGCGAGTTCGTGAGGGAGGAGGCCATTGCGGCCATGGCTGCGGAGAACCCAAACTTCTTCAACGAGCAGTGGGAGATCTACAAGGCCATGTGCAATGCTTGTGACGGTTGCAACATGATCGCGGCGCAGACGGTGTAGGATTGAAAGTATGTCTAGAGGGGGTGAATATACTTTTTCTAGCAAGGCCAATGAGAAATTTTACCAAGTTTAACATTTAGGAAAATTTTGGCAAGAGCTAGAGTAGTACAAACAAATCCTACACATGCATATCTAGAGTATAGGCAATGGAAAGTAAAGGACATGCAAGTGCAAGAATGTAGGAATTAGAGTTTAGGAGATTTGCAAATGCAATTTCACATGGTGAAGCTTTCGACCCGTGGTTCTAGTAGTGGTGCTACCATACGTCCATGTTGATGGAGGCTTCAATCCTCAAGGGATCTAAGATCACAAAGATCTCGGTTGCGAGATTTCTCAAAGGAGTCGAGTCCATGGTGGGCTCACACCCATGAAGGGTCCACGAAGAAGCAACCTTACTTATCCCACCATGGCTTACGCCTACGAAGGACTAGCCTCACTCGAGTAGATCTTCATGAAGTAAGCGATCTCCAAGCGTCACAAACTTATTGGCTTCTACACAAAAAATGTAGACTCCCAAGCACACCTACCCAATCTAGGAGGCACCACTCTCCAAAGTTAATAGATGGTGTTGTTGATGATGAACTCCTTGCTCTTGTGCTTTAAAAGACAATCTCCTTAACAGTTAAAACTCTCTCACGGCTTTTGGCTTTTGGTAGGAAAGGTTCGGGTGGAAAGCAATGAGGTGACTTGAAATCAAAGGATCAATGGTTGGAGTGGAATCCCTTTAAACTCAGCACAAAGGGTGGGATCTCTCTCTCCCTCTCCTTCTCTCTCTCTCTCTCTCTCTCTCTCTCTCTCTCTCTCTCTCTCTCTCTCTCGGGAAAATGGATATGAGTGGTGTTTGCTTCAAGAGACAATGGTGGAGTGTGTGGGGGTATATATAGGCAGGACCAAAAATCTGACCTTTTACACACTTTTTCACACACTAGTGAGACGGACTAGAATGACTCGATTAGACCAATATGTAAAAAAGGTGTGAACTTTGGATTGTTTGGTCACACCGGGTGAAAATAATCGGTGGTCTGAGAAGTGATGACCTAAGAACTTTACACACTTCGGTGACACCGGCTGAAATCATTCGGAAAATTCAGAACGAATTATAGAAAGTTACAGAAGGTTCGCACATGCTCTTCGGTGAGATCGAGTGGTCTTCTTAGTGAGACCGATGCAGCTAGAGTTTAGGACAATGACTATATATCTTTTTGGCTCTATGACTTTGATTGGAAATGATTCGATGAATTTGAGTTGAATTTAGGGTTTGATATAGTGGATTTGTGTGAAAGTGTTTGAGGCTTTTGGAGTTTGATATTTAAGCACTTCAGCAATGAACTCATCTTCTCAACCTCACCCCCTTTTGATAGTATTGGCATACCTATGGACTCAATGTGATATTTGATCACTTAAATATAAAATGATAAGGCTTGAGGCTTGATCTAGCACTTGTCCTTAGCTCTAGAGGGGTCAACCTTCACTTCCCAAGTTGTAAGTAAAAAAGAACTTTCCTGAAATATACTCAAGGAGATCATTAGTAGGATATGTATGTTGGCATGAATTACAAAAAAACACCAAAGGGATTGGATTTGCTTTCAGTCGGATGAAGAGGCGGTACTGGTGGCGCACGCGATCGTGGATGGGAACGCCGGCAGCTGCGCATCGTTCGCGCTACCAGCGCGATTAGCGCCGGGTCGCTACGACCACGAGGCTGGCTCATCCACATCCATCGTTGGCCTCACCTCCATTGGTGACGTCCAGGTCGCTGACTCCGACAAGGAAGAGTAGGACATGGGAGACGGAGACGTCTGTGTCACATGTCTTACTCTTCCTCGTCGCGGCCCGCGGGTTCACTTCCTGGGGCTCACGGCTGTCGAGGATGCTGGACATGGGGAACAACAAGGACTTGGAGCATGGTTGCCGGCGAAGGTTTAGACTACGTTAACTTCCGAACGCTTTTGTTTTATGAAATATGTCAAAATGTAATGAAAAGCATCTGATTTGCATGAAAATCATTCGGTTTGTATTCCGTTTGAAATGTTTGCAGACATTTGAGGTGCGCAGTTGGATGGTCGGCTCCCGTATCACTCTCTGTGGGCGAATATCGTGTCCGTCTTAGGATCCGCATTGCAGATGCACTTAGATGTATCTTTAAGTTTCTAGTATTTTCTTTAGTTGTGAGACAAGCGTCCAACGTTAGGATATTTTCTTTGTACTCGTCTCCCTTAATTAACATAATTCAAATATTAGTGTAAGAAAATTCTTGGTCCTTAGCGGGTTTGCTTGCCAGAATAAAACTTTTTTTCAATTCATCAAATGTTTCAATATTAGGAAAATTCATGATTAATTCCAATAAATAATTCATGACTAGAATAGAAATAGCATGCAGCAGTTTAGCATACTAAATGTACAAGAAAACATGCACAACAGCATGGCGCATGAAACAACGATGGACATATTGTTTGTTAGTTACTGCAGGAGCGACGTTGTTGATCACGATGTCGGCGATGATCTGTTGTTGACAGCGATGGAGACGACAATGAGTAGTACCACCCGACTTGGACGGAAGATGACCCGTGACGACGAACTTAATGACAACGATGTTAGAGTAATGTCTCAAGGTGGTAGAATGACTCTAGAACCTTTGTATCCTGAGAGTCGTCCTAAAAGAATTGAACAATATTCTCAAAGAATTAATGATAGTGCACCTAGTTCACCTAAGAAGAAAAAGGAAAGGAGTAAGAATAAAACTTTGCATGCTTCTAGTGAACCTGTTATCGAGAAATCTTCTAAGAATCCTAATAATGTTTCTATTTTCGATGTTGAGACACAATCTGGTGATGAGCATTTACCTAGTGATAATGAAAATGATAATGATGCTGATGATGATCATATCGATGCTCCACCTCATGATAATAAATAATTTGATAATGAAATAGAAATAGAACCTGAAGTTGAGCTTGATGACCCACCTCCTAAGAATAATGTTATGATAAATGAGACTTTGTTGTTAGGAAACATGATAGAGGAAGAGAACCATGGGTTCAAAACCTATGCCTTTTCCTAGTAAAGCTTTAAAAGCTAAAGATGAAGATGCCTTCAATCACTTTGTTGAATTGCTTAGACCTTTATTCTTGCAAGTACCTTTGACTGGTGCTATGAAAATGCCTTCTTATGCAAAATATATGAAAGATATTATCACTAATAAAAGAAAAATAGCTGTGGTTGGAATTGCTACCATGCTTGCAAATTATTATTTCAAAGGAAAAATACCTTGAAAGTTAGGAGATCCAGGGATACCTACTATGCCATGCTCTATTAAGAACAATTATGTTAAAACTACATTATGTGATTTAGGAGTTGGTGTTAGTATTATGCCCTTCTCTCTATATAAAAGACTTGACTTGAGTAAGTTGACTCCTACTGAAATTTATTTGCAAATGGTTGACAAATCCACTGTTATACCTAACAGTATTTGTGAGGACGTTCCCGTTGTGGTTGTTGATGTTACTATTTTAACAGACTTTGTTATTCTTGATATGCCCGAGGACAGCAACACGTCGATTATTCTTGAAATATGTTTCCTGAATACTGCAGAGGCTGTTATTGATTGTACTAAAACAAGATCACTTTTCATATTAATGATAATGAGTGGACGGTTTATTTCTCGAGGAAGCGAAAGAAAGTAAACAATTTCAATTATATCAAAAAGTTACAACTATCACTATTGGAGACTTTGAATTTCCTTTTCCGGTTCCCGAAAAGAAATATCAAACTCTTATAATTGGAACCATGCATATCCCAGTTAAGGTAAGTTAGTGCCATACAAAGTTCTTCGGTTTTATGCCACTCGAAAATAGTTCGTAATAAGACTTGATCAACCTTGTTAACGGATTCTTTTTTAAGAGCATATGATCGATGAATTTCGTAAGCTGTAACTTTAGTTTATTCTCTATTATTTTTAGTTTTGAATAAAGTTTAATGCAATAGACATTTATCCTATTTTCTAAAATTTCTATGCAATAAAAAATGTCTTAAAAATAAAAGTTCCTAGAATGCCCTGAAAATTCAGTATGATTTTTCTATGGAATATTTAGGAATTTATGGCACTGAAAACAACCCAGGGGGTGCACCAGTGAGCCATAAGCTCAGGTGGCGCGCCTGCCCCCTAGGCATGCCATGTGAGCTTGTGGGCCCCACAGGGCCCCACTCACTTAGTGTCGATGCCCACTGCCTTCTTCCACCTCCATAAAAATTCATGTCCAACTCCTAGCCCGTGTTCTTGCTCATTTCGTGATATTTTTGATCCCTTCGCTCGAAACTCCGTTTCGAAACTGTTTGGAGGAATTGCTCCTTGCTATGTGACTCCTCCGTTGGTCTAAGTAGTTTTTGTTCTAGTGCTGAAAATATTTGATGAAGTGATCATGGTGAAGAAAAGCTGGTATGAACTAACTAACTAAACCAAAAATGTTCATGCATTTCAATAAAACGTTTCTCAAACAATAAAGTTCATGAATTTTCAAATTCAAAGAAATGTCGAAAATTTCTAAAACTGAAAATATTTGGAATTTTGATGAACATTTTTGGTATTTCATTGAACTTTTTATTAATTTCTATCATTTTTTATTTCATGAAATTAAAATTCAATGAATAATTTTTGAATTTTATGAATAATTTTTGAATTCAACGAACATTTCTAATACATAGTGAATATTTTGGAAAATTATGAACATTTTTTCAGTTTGATGAACAATTATTTGAGTTGGATGAAGAAAATTTGAATTTCCGAAAATGTTCAGTGATTTAAAAAAAATCACCGATTTGAAAAGAGTGATCCAATATTTCAGATTTTTGTATTTAATTTAGAAAGAAAAAACAAAAGAAGAAAAAAAGGAAAAGAAAAAGGAAAGGGAAACTAAAATTATAGAGAAAGGAAAAAAGAAAAAGAAAAAGAGGAAAAAAGTAAGAAAAAATAGGGAACCTTCTGAAAACCGTAAACGGCACATAGGCAATGCGAAGAGGGGGTGTGCGCATCTAAAACAGAGCAACTATTGAAAGAGCGCTCCTTCGGGAGCCTCCTCAAGGGTCACTTGAGGTGGGTTGAGAGTGTCGCTGAAAAAAAGGAAAACTCCTAGATTGTGACAAGTTGCGTACGTGCAGTGCGACACTTGTCGCAACCTAGAAAGGTGCTCTTTAATTAGTGATTTTGACATTTATACGAAAAACATTGATGCATGCGCCAAATAGGATCTGGCCTCTGGGTTGTAGGACGCGGCTATGTGTCGCCTGGTGTGAGCCTTGTAAGCTAGCCTGCAGGGCAGCCCGTATTCGGCGGGAGCTCCTATACAGCGCTCCAGGAGACCTCCCTATGTGCCGCTTACTGCGGCAAAATGCTGCAGGTTCGCACAGGAGACGGGTCACCTGGGCCGGCCCATTCACTGCCCTTGGCGGAATGAAAAATCGCAAAATAGGGACACGCTACGTAGGAATCGAACACGCCACCTTTATGGTTACCCGCGATAAGCAAGCCGCTGCGACACGCGCGCTAATTTGTAAGAAATGCAGCGCCACCCTTAAAGAACTATAGGTAGCCGGGAAAAATAAAACAAGTTCGCTAAATTCCATAAAAATGAAATTTGTGGGCAACAGATCCGAACTCTTCTCCTCACGCCAGGGAAGCCAGTCCATAGCTAATGTGGTAATTCCCATACTTTTTTAATTTTATGACAAAATTTAAACATGTGAACATTATTCAAAATTTTCGATTTTTTAAGAACAAATGTGAACTTTTTCCGAAACAAATAGCTTTTGGTGTGTGAACATAATTTAAAAAGGTGCACATTTTTTGAATTTCCTAACATTTTCTGAAACGAGCGAACAAATTTTGAAATTTATGAACAAAATTTGAAAATAGGATCATTTTTAGTAAAAATGAACAAAATTTTTAAAAATGAGAACAAAAATTAACATTCCAAACAAATGTTGAACACCAAACTTTTGAAAACACGAACAGCATGAACAAAAGTTGAAAAAATGAGAACAAAAATTAACGTTCTGAACAAATTTTCAGAAAAAAAATAAGATTCCGAACAATATTTAAAACAAGAACAACAACGAGAACAAAAATTAACATTCCGAACAATTTTTCAACTCCAAACTTTTGAAAACACGAACAACATAAACAAAATTTGAAAAAAATGAGAAGAAAAATTAATATTCCGAACAAATTTTCAGAACAAAAGTAAGATTCTGAACAATTTTTGAAAAAACTAACAAAATTTGTGTATTAGAACATTTTTAAAAATTTCTGAACAAATTTTGAAAATGCGAACAATTATTGAGATTCTCATCTTTTTCGAATTTTCTACATTTGAAACAAAATTTGAAAACAGGAAACATTTTCATATATTTTTAACAAAATTTTAAAAATGCAATCATTTTTGAAAATTCTGGACACTTTTTGAAAAAGGAAACTAAACTTGAAAAAAAGAAAGAGAAAAAGAAAAAGAAACAGAAACAGGAAAAACGAAAAAGAAAAATGAGGAAAGAAAAAAATAATAGAAAGCCGGAAAAACCAGAGAAGAATCAAAACAAGAAAAAAACCCGGTTTAGGGACCTTCAAGTAGGTTCCCAAAACCGTTTGGACGGACTGTATATATCTGGTAGTGGGCCGGCCCTTGTTTCGTCCCTGGCTCGGCTGCTCTGTGCGATCGCCGGACACTTTGCCGCAGCGACCGTCCAATAGGATTTTCCGCGCTGCAGGCGCCCGTTAACAATTCGGCGCCTGCAGCGCTGCTAGCATGGGCCGGCCCACTAGCATGCTGCCCCCTTTAACGAAAATAAGAATATGAAATCCAAAAAGGTTTACAGATTTAAAGAAAAAAGGTTCATCCATTTGAAAAAAATGTTCATATATTTAAAAAAGGTTCATCAATTTTTAAAAAAGTTCATCAATTTTATAAAAAGTTCATTAAAATTGAAAAAAAGGTTCATCCAATTTAGCAACAGTGAATTAATTTTTTAAAAGTTCATTAAATCTGAAAAAAGTTCATAAAAGTCCAAAAAAGTTCATGTATTTTTAGAAAAAGCTCATTGAACTGAAAAAAAGTTCATACATTTTCAAAAAGATGTTCATCTATATTAAAAAAAGTTCATCAATCTGAAACAAAACTTTTGAAATTTTTAGAAAGATCATAGTTATTGAAAAATGTTCATTGAATTTTCGAAAAAGAAAATGTCAACCCGCGCCTATATGGGCCGGTCCATTTACGGACGCCACAGGCTCCAGTTAACGGAAGTACACGCTAACTGGCGCCTGTAGCGCCAAATAGGGAATGCCGTATTGGGCAGGCTCAGTAGCCGCGGCTCGCCTACTGAAGTCATGTTAGTTGTCGGTTTTGTATTTTCTTCTGTTTTTATTCACTATTTTTCTTTCGTTTTTATTAAATTTTTACTTTTTATATCAGAAATATTATATAGACATATTGAAAATACATAAAATTTTAAAATATGTTTATTTGCAACAAAAATTTATACATGTATAAAAACGTTTTTATGTATATGAAAAGCGTATAATGTTAATAAAAAAGAATTTTTTATCATGTGTAGAAAAAATGTTAATCATTTGTATAATTTGTTTCTAATAGTACATTGAAAAAATGATCGTGTAATTCAGAAAAAATATATGATACATTCAATTTCTTTTTCATAAGTTTAAAAAATATGTTCGGGACGTTTTAGAAAAACATGTATGTACAATGTATAA
Source organism: Aegilops bicornis (assembly GCA_021605145.1). Taxonomy (NCBI): domain Eukaryota; kingdom Viridiplantae; phylum Streptophyta; class Magnoliopsida; order Poales; family Poaceae; genus Aegilops; species Aegilops bicornis. The sequence continues at coordinate 39,366,031 of CM038672.1, forward strand.
AAAACGCTCCATAGTTTAGAAAACATTGTTTTTAACATTAAAAAAATGTTCCAATGTGTATTTAAAAAATATTTAACATGTATTTGAAAAAAATCAGAGCATGTTTTTGTAAAAATATATTTGAAAATTTTGAAACATTTAGAAAAGATGTTTATATCTATACAAAAAATGTATAACGTGTATGAAAGATAGGAGAAATCAAAAACCAAAATATTGAAGAAAATGTTAATCATGTATTTGAAAAATGTTAACGGGTCTAAACAAATGTTTGCTGGTGTATACGGAAAAAATTATAACATGTATGAAAAATGTAGACATGTGTTGAAAATAAGAAAAAGGAAAACCAACTAGAAACCCAATAAAATCGACAAAGAAACAAAAGAAAAGCAAAAAAACTAAGAAAGCTAAGAAAAACAATAAAATAAACAAAAGAAAAACAAAGTGTAGCTAAGAAAGAGAAAAAGAAGATACCAATGAGAAAATAAAGAAAACCAAAGCAAAATAAAAAAAGGAAAAACAAAGAAAACCGGTTAAAAAAATAAAACCACACCCACAAAAAAAATCCCGAAGGAAAACGAAAAAGAAAAAGAAAGTTATATACAGTTGTCCTGTGTGCACCATTCCCAAACCACTTGCCAGGTAACTTCCTGACAAAGCCAAAAAAATAAACATGTAGAAGCGATTGTAAATTATGGGTATATACTGTTACAGGTACAAGATTATGCTCCATGCCATAGATGTGAAGCACGGCAATATTGAGGCACCAAAGTTTGCAGAATTTGCATTCTTTGGAGAGCAGGCGAAGCCATTGTGGGAAAAGATCCGCAATTTCTATCTGAAATTGCTACTTTCGTGGGCAAGAAATGCACTGTCATAGTTACTCCAAGTAGCAAATCGCTTGACGGCGATTACGTGAAAAAGGTTCAGCCTCTACGGGAGATGACGACATCAACCCTTCTGTCAGTTGGTACTTTTTCGATGTCACAGGGAGATGCCGAGTGTTCTTTCTCTGAAACTACATCAATAAACAAAGAACAGAGTGATACACCCCCACCTACTAACTCAAGCTCAAAGAAAAACCAGTCGCTGTCGGATTTTGGGTTCCGACAAACCCTTGAGGTTCGAACACTGGGGTGCACGCGGAGATTTCGCCCTCTACCTACCTGCACCCCGCCGCCTTGATTGGATCTAAACTACGAAAGGAACAACACAAGAGGCGCAAGGTTTATACTAGTTCGGGCCACCATTGTGGTGTAATACCCTACTCTAGTTTGTGGTGTGATGGATTGCCTCTTGGGCTGATGATAATGAACAATACAAGGAAGAACAGCCTCGCGAGTACATTCTTGGCAGGCGATGAACTGCTTGGAGGAGTTCAGTCGCTCTCTCTCTCTCTCTCTCTCTCTCTAGATTGCTTGACCCCTAGCTCTGTTCTGGATTCCCGATCTCTCTACCCTGTGGGGAGGCTAGTCCTATTTATAGACAGAGGCCCTGGGCCTCTTCCCAAATATTAAGCGGGAAGAGCGTCAACAATTGGCCATTTTGAAGGGGAACATCTGGTACACTTATCCTGACTAAAGTTGGTCCTCGCCTGTCAAAGGCTCTGGTGGTGACGCCTGCTTGGGCTCCACAATGACTTCCTTCTGCCCGTTGGGCTGGTCTTGGTCTTCTTGCACAGAAATGGATGCCTTTGCTTGATGCTCTCGCTGCGCTTGCTCCCTTTGCACCAAAGAGGAAAGGAGGACACTGCTTGTGGTGGCGCCCGCTGGCGGCGCTTGGTCGTCATGGCTGCGTCATGGGCACCTCGTGAGGTACCCGCCTTGATTTCTCCGCCTCCTCATGAGCCCGGCTGATGAGGCCGTGCACGAGAAGCTCACTGTCGTCCGCCTCATGAGGCTTGGCCCCTCGCGAGGGTCTTGAGCTTGTGTTGATGAAGATGGGCCATCTTTGGGGCCCCTTTGAGCCACGTGCAGCGAGCAAGTTTGGGGACCCCGTTCCCGAACGCCGACAGTAGCCCCGGCGCAAAGCGCGCCCGGGCTTGGCAGCAGAGGCGAAGGCAGCAAGCGCCCGTGGGCCCCTAACAGCTGCGGCCTTGGGCGCCCAGCGTGGCGGTTGATTGGGCGTGGCGTCTCCACTTCCCCACGCCTCGACAACCGCACGAATTGACAAGTCCTCGCACGCAAAGCGGGCCATGATTACCTGCGATTGTGGAGGCGGCGGTTGGCCTCCTCGGCTTTAAAATGCAGGCAGCGCGTGCCCTTCAGTCATCCTCTCTTGCTTCTCCTCCTTCTTCATGGCTCCGCCGAGGAAGTTCTCGGCACAGAGAAGGGGAAGGCCCGCCAGGTTGAGCCTGCCTCTCCCCGTCCAAGCGCGGTCGAGGCCGCCCTCGCAAACATCCTGCGGCTCCCATGGCGACTCCCCGTGGCCGTGGAGGTGATCTCCCGCGCGGTGATGGACGGCTGGCCGCGGCCAGAAGCCTTCTGACGCGCGCGACCCCCTAGGCCGCGCTTGGGCGGAGGTGTTGCCGGAGATTCGTTGTGTGGTCGTGGAGCCGACTGCGCCCGGCTTTAGCTTCCTCGCTTCCTCCTAGGTGAGCTCCGGTGGCGCCCAGGCGGCCTCTGGCTCAGTGGCAGGCTGCTGCGGTCGGGCCTCCTGGCTTCGTTGGAGGTCTCCGCAGCGGAGCAGCCACGACTTCATGGTGGCAGACGTTTGCCAGCAGCGTGCTTTGGCCGTCGGTGCACCCTGCACTTCAAGTTCGACGGCGATGCCACCCTTTACGTGAGGGTGTTCGGGGAGGATGGTCGCCACTGGTGCTGCCACGGGGCGACGACCGCGGCGGGCCCAGCCCGGCGATGACGGAGAGGACAGCGCCGCAGCGTGGTCGGCGGCGCTGTGGCTCCTCGAGCTTCATCGATTCTTCTTGGGCAGCGGCTCTTTCAAGAGCGGCCATGATCAGCCACGCCGTCGCGCACCGCTTGGAGGGTGGTAGCGGGTCCGCCGTCGTCGCGCCTCGGTGAAGCGCGAGAGAGTCCGCCTGAACCCCGAGGCGGCTCGAGTCTTCCTTGCGGCCTGGTGTCGGGCGAGCAGCGCTGATTTGTTCTTCCTTTTTCTTTTCCTGCGTAGAAAGGCGGTAGTGTGGGGCCCGTGGGGCGTGTTTGAACTTTCGCCGTTAATCATCGTCTTGTTTACGCTATGTCGGTATCGTGCCTTCGGGCCGCACGCCTGCGTGTAGGTAGTTCCCAGCCTCAGCCGTGGGAGGCGACCGACCCAGGTCCTGTGTTCGTGTTGCGGTGCCCGTGAGGCACGGACTGGAGGGGTGCTCCTGTGGTGGACCCAGGTTGGGAAACCTTGAGCGATAAGGGCAGAAAACACTCACGAGGGTGCTCAGGCTGCCCCCTCGCGAGACCTTGCGCGAGAGAAATCGAGGTAGGAGGGAGAAAAGTCGAAGGGCCACAAATCAAAAACGGCAACAGCTTCGATAAAACTTCAAATGAGAATGAACAAGCCAACTGCAGAAAGCAAATGAAAAAGCCGGGTCCAGCACCTAATCTAGTCTTCGACGTCTTCTCACCAGCGCGGAGCTAAGTGCTCCCACTGGGCGTGGGAGGGAGCCCCAGGGCCTGAGGTCGGCGCTCCTGAGACTCCAGGGCATGTACAGCCCCAACTCATTATTATGTGAGAGTGTCACGGGCGGCGAGCTTCACAGGCGTTGGCCTTCTTCACAGGCTCCGGGCCTTTCTTGGGGGAAGCAAGCTTCACGGGCATTGGCCCTCTTCATAGGCTCTGGGCCTTTTCCAAAACGCGACAACTTCACAGGCATTCGCCTTCTTCACAGGCTCTGGGCCTTTTCCAAAAAGATAAGCTTCACAGGCATTCGCCTTCTTCACAGGCTCTGCGCCTTTTCCAAAACGCAGCAGCTTCATAGGCATTCGCCTTCTTCACAGGCTTTGGGCCTTTTCCAAAAAGATAAGCTTCACAGGCATTCACCTTCTTCACAGGCTCTGGGCCTTTTCCAAAAAGATAAGCTTCACAGGCATTCGCTTTCTTCACAGGCTCTGGGCCTTTTTAGGGGTAAAACCTCCGAAGGTGCTGGATGTTCCACGCGTTCTGGACTGGCACCCCCTCCTGAGTCTCCAAGCACGCGGAGCCGGGCCTGGAAACATGAACAACCTTGAATGGGCCCTCCCACATGGGAGAGAGCTTATGTAGTCCCTGTTGGGAAACGCAGTAATTTCAAAAAATTTCCTACGCACACACAGGACCATGGTGATGGCATAGCAACGAGAGGGGAGAGTGTTGTCTACGTACCCTCGTAGACCGTAAGCGGAAGCGATCACAACGTAGAGGAAGTAGTCGTACTTTCTCCTCGCGATCCTGCCGATCCCAGCGCCGTTACTCCGGCACCTCCGAGTCGATGATGGCGTAGAGGAAGTAGTCGTGACGTTCTCCTCACGATCCAGCCGATCACGGCACCGTTACTCCGGCGCCTCCGAGTTCTTGGCACACGTTCAGCTCGATGGCGCTCCACGGGCTTCGATCCGGCAAAGCTCCGGGGAGGAGTTCCATCGACCTGACGGCGTGGTGGCGATCTTGATGTTTCACCGTCGCGGGGCTTCGCCTAAGCACCGCTACAATATGACCGAGGTGGAATATGGTGGAGGGGCACCGCACTGCAGCTAAGGAGCGATCTCAAGGATCAACTTGTGTGTCCTAGGGTGCCCCCTGCGTATATAAAGGAGCAAGGGGAGGGCCGGCCAGCCTTGGGGCCGCACCAAGGGAGGAGTCCTCCTCCTAGTAGGAGTAGGACTCCCTTTCCTAGTCCTACTAGGAAGAGGGAAGGGAAAGGAAAGAGAGGGAGAGGGAGAGGAAAGGGGCTGCGCCCCTCCTAGTCCAATTCGGACTCCCCATGGAGGCGCACCACCTCCTGGTGCAGCCCTCTCTCTCCCTCTTGGCCCAATAAGGCCCATAACTTCCCAGGGGTTCTGGTAACCCTTCCGGCACTCCGGTTTTCTCCGGAAACTTCGGAACCTTTCGGTGTCCGAATATAACCATCCAATATATCAATCTTTATGTCTCGACCATTTCGAGACTCCTCGTCATGTCCGTGATCATATCCGGGACTCCGAACTCCTTGGTACATCAAAATACATAAACTCATAATAACCGTCATTGAAACCTTAAGCGTGCGGACCCTACGGTTCGAGAACTATGTAGACATGACCTAGAACTATTCTCGGTCAATAACCAATAGCGGGACCTGGATGCCCATATTGGTTCCTACATATTCTCTGAAGATCTTTATCGGTCGAGACCGCATAACAACATACGTTGTTCCTTTTTGTCATCGGTATGTTACTTGCCCGAGATTCGATCGTCGGTATCCAATACCTAGTTCAATCTCGTTACGGCAAGTCTCTTTACTCGTTCCGTAATACATCATCTCACAACTAACTCATTAGTTGTGATGCTTGCAAGGCTTATGTGATGTGTATTACCGAGAAGGCCCAGAGATACCTCTCCAGAGCAATCGGAGTGACAAAACCTAATCTCGAAATACGCCAACCCAACAAGTACCTTTGGAGACACTTGTAGTACTCCTTTATAATCACCCGATTACGTTGTGACGTTTGGTAGTACCCAAAGTGTTCCTCCGTAAACGGGAGTTGCATAATCTCATAGTTATAGGAACATGTATAAGTCATGAAGAAAGCAATAGCAACATACTAAGCGATCAAGTGCTAGGCTAACGGAATGGGTCATGTCAATCAGATCATTCTCCTAATGATGTGATCCCGTTAATCAAATGACAACTCATGTCTATGGTTAGGAAACATAACCATCTTTGATTAACGAGCTAGTCAAGTAGAGGCATACTAGTGACACTCTGCTTGTCTATGTATTCACACATGTATTATGTTTCCGGTTAATACAATTCTAGCATGAATAATAAACATTTATCATGATATAAGGAAATAAATAATAACTTTATTATTGCCTCTAGGGCATATTTCCTTGAGTCTCCCACTTGCACTAGAGTCAATAATCTAGTTTACTCAAGAATGATTCTAACACCCATGGAGTCTTGGTGCTGATCATGTTTTGCTCGTGGAAGAGGCTTAGTCAGCGGGTCTGCAATGTTCAGATCCGTATGTACTTTGCAAATCTCTATGTCTCCCACTTGGACTTGGTCCCGAATGGAATTGAAGCGTCTCTTGATATGCTTGGTCCTCTTGTGAAATCTGGATTCCTTTGCCAAGGCAATTGCACCGTATTGTCACGAGAAGATTTTCATTGGTCCCGATGCACTAGGTATAACACCTAGATCGGAAATGAACTCTTTCATCCAGACTCCTTCATTTTTGCTTCGGAAGCAGCTATGTACTCGCTTCACATGTAGATCCCGCCACTGACGCTTTGTTTAGAACTGCACCAACCGGCGGCTCCACCGTTTAACAAAACACGTATCCGGTTTGCGATTTAGAATCGTCCGGATCGGTGTCAAAGCTTGCATCGACGTAACCATTTACGACTAGCTCTTTGTCACCTCCATATACGAGAAACATATCCTTAGTCCTTTTCGTATTTCAGGATGTTCTTGACCGCTGTCGATGATCCACTCTGGATTACTTTGGTACCTTCCTGCCAAGCTTCTTGCTAAGCATACGTCGTGTCCGGTACCTGACATTGCATACATGATAGAGCCTATGGCTGAAGCATAGGGAACATCTTTCATTTTCTCTCTATCTTCTGCGTGGTCGGGCATTGAGTCGACTCAATTTCACACCTTGTAATAGGTAAAAACCTTTCTTTGCACGATCCATTTTGAACTTCTTCAAAACTTTATCAAGGTATGTGCTTTGTGAAAGTCCAATTAAGCGTCTTGATCTATCTCTATAGATCTTGATGCCCAATATGTAAGTAGCTTCACCAAGGTCTTTCATCGAAAAACTTTTGTTCAAGTATCCCTTTATGCTATCCAGAAATTCTATATCATTTCCGATCAATAATATGTCATCTACATATAAGATCGAAATGCTATAGAGCTCCCACTCACTTTCTTGTAAATACAGGCTTCTCCATAAGTCTCAGATAAACCCAAATGCTTTGATCACACTATCAAAGCGTTTATTCCAACTCCGAGATGCTTGCACCAGTCCATAAATGGATCGCTGGAGTTTGCACACTTTGTTAGCTCCCTTTGGATCGATAAAACCTTACGGTTGCATCATATACAACTCTTCTTCCGAAACCCATTCAGGAATGCGGTCTTTACATCCATTTGCCATATTTCATAATCATAAAATGCGGCAATTGCTAACATGATTCGGACAGACTTAAGCATCGCCACGGGTGAGAAGGTCTCATCGTAGTCAATCCCTTGAACTTGTCGAAAACCCTTTGCGACAAGTCGAGCTTTGTAGCGACAATATTACCGTCGGCGTCGGTCTTCTTCTTGAAGATCCACTTGTTTTCTATTGCTTGCCGACCTTCGGCAAGTCAACCAAAGTCCATACTTTGTTTTCATACATGGATCCTATCTCGGATTTCATGGCTTCAAGCCATTTTGTGGAATCTGGGCTCACCATCGCTTCTTCATAGTTCGTAGGTTCATCATGATCTAGTAGCATGACTTCGAGCAGGATTGCCGTACCACTGCAGGTGCGGATTTTATTCTGGTTGATCTACGAGGTTCTGTAGTAACTTGATCTGAAGTTTCATGATCAACATCATCAACTTCCTCACTATTTGGTGTAGATGTCGCAGTAAACTGGTTTCGTGATAAACTACTTTCCAATAAGGGAGAAGGTACGATTACCTCATCAAATTCTACTTTCCTCCCACTCACTTCTTTCGAGAGAAACTCCTTCTCTAGAAAGGATCCATTTTAGCAACAAATGTTTTGCCTTGGATCTGTGATAGAAGGTGTACCCAACTGTCTCCTTTGGGTATCCTATGAAGACACATTTCTCCGATTTAGGTTCGAGCTTATCAGGTTGAAGCTTTTCACATAAGCATCGCATCCCCAAACTTTAAGAAACGACAACTTTGGTTTCTTGCTAAACCACGATTCATAAGGTGTCGTCTCAACGGATTTTGACGGTGTTCTATTTAGCGTGAATGCGGCCGTCTCAAGAGCATAACCCCAAAACGATAGCGGTAAATCTGTAAGAGACATCATAGATCGCACCATATCTAGTAAAGTGCGATTACGACATTAGGACACACCATTGCGCTGTGGTGTTCCGGTGGCGTGAGTTGAAACTATTCCGCATTGTTTCAAATGTAGACCAAACTCGTAACTCAAATATTCGCCTCCACGATCGGATCGAAGAAACTTTATTTTCTTATTACGATGATTTTCAACTTCATTCTGAAATTCTTTGAACTTTTCAAATGTCTCGGACTTATGTTTCATTAAGAAGATATACCCATATCTGCTTAAATCATCTGTGAAGGTGAGAAAATAACGATATCCGCCACGAGCCTCAATATTCATTGGACCACATACATACGTATGTATGATTTCCAACAAATCTGATGCTCTCTCCATAGTACGGAGAACGGTGTTTTAGTCATCTTGCCCATGAGGCACGGTTCGCAAGTGCCAAGTGATTCATAATCAAGTGACTCCAAAAGTCCATCAAGATGGAGTTTCTTCATGCGCTTTACACCGATATGACCTAAACGGCAATGCCACAAATAAGTCGCACTATCATTATCAACTCTGCATCTTTTGGTTTCAACATTATGAATATGTGTATCACTACTATCGAGATCCATTAAAATAGACCACTCTTTAAGGGTGCATGACCATAAAAGATATTATTCATATAAATAGAACAACCTTTATTCTCTCGATTTAAATGAATAACCGTCTCGCATCAAACAAGATCCAGATATAATGTTCATGCTTAACGCTGGCACCAAATAACAATTATTTAGGTCTAAAACTAATCCCGAAGGTAGATGTAGAGGTAGCGTGCCGACCAGCGATCACATCGACTTTGGAACCATTTCCTACGCGCATCGTCACCTCGTCCTTTGCCGGTGTTCGCTAATACGTAGTCCCTGCTTCGAGTTGCAAATATTAGCAATGAACCAGTATCAAATACCTGTGTACTACTGCGAGCTCTAGTAAGGTACACATCAATAACATGTATATCACATATACCTTTGTTCACCTTGCCATCCTTCTTATCCGCCAAATACTTGGGGCAGTTCCGCTTCCGATGACGATGCGCTTGCAGAGAAGCACTTCGATTTCAGGTTTAGGTCCAGACTTGGGTTTCTTCACTTGAGCAGCAACTTGTTTGCTGTTCTTCTTGAAGTTCCCCTTCTTCTTCCCTTTGCCTTTCTTCTTGAAACTAGTGGTCTTATTGACCATCAACACTTGATGCTCCTTCTTGATTTCTACCTCCGCAGCTTTCGGCATTGCGAAGAGCTTCGGTATAGTCTTTACTAACCCTTGCATATTATAGTTCATCACGAAGCCTTTGTAGCTTGGTGGCGTTGATTGAAGAATTCTGTCAATGACACAATCATCAGGAAGATCAACTCCCGGTTGAGTCAAGTGATTGTAATACCCGGACATTACGAGTATGTGTTCACCGATGCACCCATTCTCCTCCATCTTGCAGCTATAGAACTTATTGGAGACTTCATATCTCTCAATCCGGGCATTCTGTTGAAATATCAACTTCAACTCTTGGAACATCTCATATGCTCCACGACTTTCAAAACGTCGTTGAAGACCCGGTTCTAAGCCGTAAAGCATGGCACACCGAACTATAGAGTAGTCATCGACTTTGCTGCGCCAGACGTTCTTAACGTCGTCGGTTACATCGGCGAAGACTGGCACCTAGCGGTGCATCCGGACGTAACTCTTACGTGCAGCAATGAGGATAATCCTCGAGTTACGGACCCGATCCGTGTAATTGCTACCATCATCTTTCAACTTTGCTTTCTCAAGGAACGCATTAAAATTCAACGGAACAATAGCACGAGCCATCTATCTACAAACAGACATAGACAAGCAAGATACTATCAGGTACTAAGTTCATGATAAATTTAAGTTCAATTAATCATATTACTTAAGAACTCCCACTTAGATAGACATCTCTCTAGTTATCTAAGTGATCACGTAATCCAAATCAACTAAACCATAACCGATCATCACGTGAGATGGAGTAGTTTTCAATGGTGAACATCTTATGTTGATCATATCTACTATATGATTCACGCCGACCTTTCGGTCTCCGTGTTCCGAGGCCATATCCGCATATGCTAGGCTCGTCAAGTATAACCTGAGTATTCTGCGTGTGCAAAACTGGCTTGCACCCGTTGTAGATGGACGAGAGCTTATCACACCCGATCATCACGTGGTGTCTCGCACGACATTTAACTTTGGCAACGGTGCATACTCGTGGAGAACACTACTTGATAATTTTAGTGAGAGATCATCTTAAAATGCTACCGTCAATCAAGCAAAATAAGATGCATAAAGGATAAACATCACATGCAATCAATATAAGTGATATGATATGGCCATCATCATCTTGCGCTTGTGATCTCCATCTCCGAAGCACCGTCATGATCACCATCGTCACCGCGCGACACCTTGATCTCCATCGTAGCATCGTTGTCGTTTACGCCATCTATTGCTTCTACGACTATCGCTACCGCTTAGTGATAAAGTAAAGCAATTATGTATGCGTTGCATTTCATACAATAAGCGACAACCATATGGCTCCTGCCGATTGCCGATAACTTCGGTTACAAAACATGATCATCTCATACAATAAAATATAGCATCACGTCTTGACCATATCACATCACAACATGCCCTGCAAAAACAAGTTGGACGTCCTCTACTTTGTAGTTGCAAGTTTTACGATGCTGCTACGGGCTGAGCAAGAACCGTTCTTACCTACGCATCAAAACCACAACGATACTTCGTCAAATAGACTCCGTTTTAACCTCCTCAAGGACCGGCGTAGCCACACTCGGTTCAACTAAAGTGAGAGAGACAGACACCCGCCAGCCACCTTTAAGCACGAATGCTCAGAACGGTGAAACCAGTCTCGGCGTAAGCGTCTGGCGTAATGTCGGTCCGGGCCGCTTCATCTCACAATACCGCTGAACCAAAGTATGACATGCTTTGGTAGGTAGTATGACTTGTATCGCCCACAACTCACTTGTGTTCTACTCGTGCATATGACATCAACGCATAAAACCAGGCTCGGATGCCCTTTGTTGTGAAGCGGTAATTTCAAAAATTTCCTACGCACACACGGGACCATGGTGATGGCATAGCAACGAGAGGGGAGAGTGTTGTCTACGTACCCTCGTGAGACCGTGGCGGAAGCGATCACAACGTAGAGGAAGTAGTCGTACTTTCTCCTCGCGATCCTGCCGATCCCAGCGCCGTTACTCCGGCACCTCCGAGTCGATGATGACGTAGAGGAAGTAGTCGACGTTCTCCTCACGATCCAGCCGATCACAGCACCGTTACTCCGGCGCCTCGAGTTCTTGGCACACGCTCAGCTCGATGACGCTCCACGGGCTTCGATCCAAAAGCTCCGGGAGGGGAGTTCCACAAGACGACGGCGTGGTGACGATCTTGATGTTTCACCGTCGCAGGCTTCGCCTAAGCACCGCTACAATATGACCGAGGTGGAATATGGTGGAGGGGCACCGCACACGGCTAAGGAACGATCTCAAGGATCAACTTGTGTGTCCTAGGGTGCCCCTGCCCCGTATATAAAGGAGCAAGGGGAGGGCCGCCAGCCTTGGGGCGCACCAAGGAGGGGGAGTCCTCCTCCTAGTAGGAGTAGGACTCCCTTTCCTAGTCCTACTAGGAAGAGGGAAGGGAAAGGAAAGAGAGGGAGAGGGAGAGGGAAAGGGGGCTGCGCCCCCTCCTAGTCCAATTCGGACTCCCCATGGAGGGGGCGCACCACCTCCTGGTGCAGCCCTCTCTCTCCCTCTTGGCCCAATAAGGCCCATAACTTCCCGGGGTTCCGGTAACCCTTCCCAAGCACTCCGGTTTTCTCCGGAAACTTCCGGAACCTTTCCGGTGTCCGAATATAACCATCCAATATATCAATCTTTATGTCTCGACCATTTCGAGACTCCTCGTCATGTCCGTGATCATATCCGGGACTCCGAACTCCTTCGGTACATCAAAATACATAAACTCATAATAACCGTCATTGAAACCTTAAGCGTGCGGACCCTACGGTTCGAGAACTATGTAGACATGACCTAGAACTATTCTCGGTCAATAACCAATAAGCGGGACCTGGATGCCCATATTGGTTCCTACATATTCTACGAAGATCTTTATCGGTCGCACCGCATAACAACATACGTTGTTCCTTTTTGTCATCGGTATGTTACTTGCCCGAGATTCGATCGTCGGTATCCAATACCTAGTTCAATCTCGCTATCGCAAGTCTCTTTACTCGTTCCGTAATACATCATCTCACAACTAACTCATTAGTTGTGATGCTTGCAAGGCTTATGTGATGTGTATTACCGAGAAGGCCCAGAGATACCTCTCCGAGCAATCGGAGTGACAAAACCTAATCTCGAAATACGCCAACCCAACAAGTACCTTTGGAGACACTTGTAGTACTCCTTTATAATCACCCGATTACGTTGTGACGTTTGGTAGTACCCAAAGTGTTCCTCCGGTAAACGGAGTTGCATAATCTCATAGTTATAGGAACATGTATAAGTCATGAAGAAAGCAATAGCAACATACTAAGCGATCAAGTGCTAGGCTAACGGAATGGGTCATGTCAATCAGATCATTCTCCTAATGATGTGATCCCGTTAATCAAATGACAACTCATGTCTATGGTTAGGAAACATAACCATCTTTGATTAACGAGCTAGTCAAGTAGAGGCATACTAGTGACACTCTGTTTGTCTATGTATTCACACATGTATTATGTTTCCGGTTAATACAATTCTCGCATGAATAATAAACATTTATCATGATATAAGGAAATAAATAATAACTTTATTATTGCCTCTAGGGCATATTTCCTTCAGTCCCTCCCTGGAGAGAACCCGTCTGAGCACGAGGTCCCCTACCTCAAGAGTTCTGGGGCAGATGTTGCGGCAGTGGTATCGTCGCAGTGCTTGTTGGTACCTTGCCGCTCGCAACGCAGCTTCTCGACGACGCTCCTCCCCCAGCACGAGGTCCGTCCCCCGCATGGCGTCCTGCTGCGCCTCGTCGAACGCCAGGACCCGTGCGGAACGACGTCTGACCTCGTGAGGGAGGACCGCTTCGGCTCCATAGACCAGGAAGAACGGGGTCTCTCCAGTTGGCTTAGTCGTGGTCGTGCGGATGGACCACGGACGCGATCAAGCTCGTCATACCAACCTTCGCCGCAGGCCTCCAGCTTTCTTCTTGAATGTTACGGTTTTGAGGCCCCTCGGGACCTCTGCGTTGGCCCGCTTCGGCCTGGCCGTTGCCGGGTGCGCAACCGAAGCGTAGCATATCTGCGTTCCCAGGTTAGCACAGTATGTTTTGAAGAGGTTACTGATGAACTGCGAACCGTTGTCGGTGATGATGCGGTTCGGCACCCCGAACCAGCTCACGATGCCCTTGACAAACTTGACCGCAGAACCTGCGGGGATGGTGCGGACGGCTTCCACTTCAGCCCACTTGGTGAACTTGTCCACGGTGACGTAGAGGTAGCGATAGCCCCCTGGCGCCCGAGGAAACGGGAGGGGTATAGTTTACAGACCTCCTGCCGGCTGATGGATCTGCTTGGCATGGAATTGGCGGGCTTCGCAAGCCTTCACTAGTTCGACGGCGTTGTTGAGCGCAGTAGGCCAATAGAAACCGCTCCGGAATGCCTTGCCCACGAGGGTTCGTGATGACGAGTGATGCCCACAGTCTCCACCGTGTATATCCGCCAGCAGTTCTTTCCCTTGCTCCCTGGAGATGCAGCATAGGGACACATCATTTGGTCACTTCCGATAGAGCTCTCCATCCCTGATGCAGTACGTTGTGGCTTGCCGTGCCACACGCTCCGCTTCCTCCTCCTTCTCCGGCAGGGTCCCTTGCGTTAAGTAGCTCCGGAGCTCTGTGATCTAGCACCCCTCCTGAGGCTCCATCGCCGGAGCAAAGGCCTCGAGGCCGGGCCACGCACTGGGCCCTCTGAGGCGGTGGTCGGGGAGCTCCTCCCGAGGCTGCGTCGTGTTTGATAGTGATGGCATGGCCGAGGGCTTGAAAAGCCACTCCTCGAAGACGCCAGGCTCCTGAGGTAACCGCCTGGATGCTCGTTTGGCGATGTCGTCGGCCTCCTGATTGGTGCCGCGGGGCACATGCTGCAACTCCAACCCCTGTAACTGCTTCTCCATCCTGCAGACCTCCGCAAGGTAGGCTTCCATGTGCTCATCTTTTGGCTCGTACACCTTGTTGGAGAAATTGACGAGGAGCTGCGAATCGCCCTTGATGGTAAGGCGCTTCACCCCTAGGGCAGCCGCGGCCTTCAAGCCCGTATTAGACCTTCATACTCCGCTATGTTGTTGGAGACCTTTTCACCTTGCTGGAAACAGAGCTGCACAGCGTAGTAGAGCTTGTCCTGAGTGGGAGATATGAGCACCGCCCAGCCAGGGCCATGCCTAGAGAACGCCCCATCAAGTACATGACCCAGCCTTACGGGCGCCGCTTCCGGGGAGAGGGACCGATCCTCGTCGGCCTTGAGGCCGGTGCCTCCGTCCATTCTGCCATGAAATCCGCTGTCGCCCCCTTGATGACTCTGGTCATGCTGAATTCGAGCTGCAACGCTTGCAGTTCAATGTTCCACTCAGCGACCCTTCCGGCTGAGTTAGGACTCCTGAGCACCCTTTCCAAGGGGTATGCTGAGACGACCTTGATGGGGTGACCCTGAAAATAGTGCCGCAGCTTGCGCGAGGCCACCAAAGAGCGCGAGGAGGAGTTTACGAGGCATGGGGTACCGTGCCCTCGCGTCCCGCAACACCGTCTTGACGAAGTACCTTTGGGTGCTCAACGAGGTTTGGAGCGCCAGCGCCGATGGCGCCCTCTGGGGACCGTGGCGCCTCCTGAGGCGATGGATCCTCTAGAGGGTGGTAGTCTGGGGGAGGGACCTCTTCCATTCCCAGTGCGCTCCCCTGCGTGGTGATCCTTCTCACCGTGGTAGTGGTTTCGTGGGTCTTCCTTGTTCTGCTTTGCCTTGACTGGGCTGTCTTTGTGGTTTTGGTTTGACGCTCTTCCCTAACCGCCACCTGTAGCTGGCGCGGAGTAGGGAGTGGCGGCGAGGTAGAGCACCGGGGGTTCCGGCAAGTGGGGCCACCATGACTGGAGGGCTGGTCAGGTACCTCTTGAGATCTGGGAACGCCTTGTCGGCCTCTTCCGTCCATTCAAAGGGCCCCTTTTTCTTCATTAGCTGGAAGAAAGGCAGCGCTCGTTCCACCAACTTGGAGATGAAGTGCCCTAAGCGCGATCACGCGCCCAGTGAGCTTCCGCATTTCCCTGAGGGTCTTTGGCGGGCTCATGTCCTCGACCGCCTTGACCTTTTCTGGGTTAGCCTCGATGCCTCGGTGGGATACGAGGAAGCCCAAGAGCTTGCCCGATTGGACTCCAAACACACACTTCTCCGGGTTGAGCCGTAGGTTCACTGTGTTGAGGCTCGCGAAGGTTTCCTCCAGGTCTTGTATCAGGGTTCTGGCCTCCTGAGACTTCACCACAATGTCATCGACGTAAGCCTCAACATTCTTCCCGAGCTGCGGACCCAAGGTGATGTGCATCAGCCGCTGGAAGGTCGCTTCGCATTGCGCAGCCAGATGGCATGCACGTAGCAAGACACCCCACAAGGGGTCAGGAAGGCCGTATTTTCCATGCCTTCTACCGCCATCTTGATCTGGTGATACCGGAGAAGGCATCCAAGAAGCATAACAGTCGCTTTCAGCGGTGGAATTGATGATCCGGTCGATCACGAGGGAGCGGGAACGGATCTTGCGGGCATGCCTTGTTGAGGTTGGTGAAGTCGGCACACATGCGCTCCTTCCCTCCCTTCTTTGGCACAACGACAGGGTTGGCCAACCAATCCGGATATCGGACCTCGCGAATGACCCCAACGACTTCTAGTTTGCGGGTCTCCTGGACGATGAAGGCTTGCTTTTCAGTGGACTGCCGCCTCGCTTTACGCTTCACGCAGGCGTCACGTTGGGGCACTGCGTGGAGGTGATGCTCGACACGCCCCTAGGGATCCCCGCCAACCGATCAAGCTCCCGAGCGAATACCTTCTTGTTTGCGCAGGAACTTGACCAGGGGCCTCCTCCCTTTCGGGCTCGAGGTTGGCGCTTATGGTGAAAGTGGTGTCGATGGACCCGTCCTCGTCGATGGGTATTTGCTTGGTCTCTGCCTTGTTTTGGGTGAACAAGCTGTTTCTTCTTGGTTGGTGCAGCCCCTTGGGCTCGAGGGTCTCCGCGTCGTGAGCTGTCGGCGCGCCGCCGTCTTGAAGGCGAGCTTGAGCACTCGCAGCGCATCTTCGGTGACCCCGGGCACGGTGAGGACACCGTTGCTCCCGGGCATCTTCATGAGGTTGTACGCCGGGTGAGTCGCAGCCATGAATTGGGCCAGTGCCGGGTAGCCGAGGATGGCGTTGTAGGGGAGGCCGATGGGGGCGATGTCGAAATTGACCAGCTCCGTGCGGAAGTTGTCGTAGGCGCCGAAAGTTACCGGGAGCCGGATCTGTCCCAAGGAGCTGGATGACCCGCCCCCGACGTCCAAGAAGGGCCGGCTGGGCTGCAGTCGCTCCCGGGGTATGCAGAGGAGGTTGAAGGCCTCAACTGAGAGCACGTTGAGGCCCGCGCCGCCGTCGATGAGAGTCCTGGTGACGGCCACCTGGCAGATGGTGGGGGTGCACAGCATGGGGAGCGCACCCGAGCAGGCTGAGTTGGAGGGGTGGTCCTCCGAGCTGAAGGTCGGACTGGCCTTGGGCGCCGACGATCCGGGGGGGCTCCCTGCCGCGCGGGGGCGGCGCCGACCCGGCGGACGAATGGCTTGACGTGGTGACTTGAAGGCGGCGCCTGTGAGCCGCCCAGGAGGGCCGCGACGACCGGGCGCCAAGCGTGGGTGGTGAGGAAGAGGCCGCGCAGCTCTACCCAAGAGGCCACGGAGGCTGCCGGCAGGTGGAGCAGCCATGCGCGCGGAGCGCCGGTGAGGGCCATGGGAAGCCAGTTGGCCATGACCCTGTTGTCACCTCCAGCTTCGAGGACGGCCTCCTCGTACGCCAGCAGGAAGGCCAACGGATTGGTCGCGCCGTTGTAGCGCGGCGGCGTCGTCGGCTTGAACTTGTCCGACCACCGCACCCGTTGAAAGGCCGGGCCAGGCTCGAGCCTCGCCCTCGGCGCCGGGCGGCCGGAGCGGGCGGGCGCGCTGCTCATCGCGAGGCGGGTCAGCGGTGGCGGAAGAAACTCCGCGCACCTACCGGGCGCCAAATGTCGATTCGGGTTCCGCAGACCCTTGAGGTTCGAACACCGGGTGCGCGGAGATCTCGCCCTCTACCTACTGCACCCCGCCTCGCTTGGATCTAAACTACGGAAGGAACAACACAAGAGGCGCAAGGTTTATACTAGTTCGGGCCATCATTGTGGTGTAATACCCTACTCTAGTTTGTGATGTGGTGGATTGCCTCTTGGGCTGATGATAATGAACAATACAAGGAAGAACAGCCTCGCGAGGGTCTGTTCTTGGCCGGGGCGATGAACTGCTTGGAGGAGTTCAGTCGCTCTCTCTCTCTCTCTCTCTCTAGATTGCTTGACCCCTAGCTCTGTTCTGGATTCCCGATCTCTCTACCATGTGGGAGGCTAGTCCTATTTATAGACAGAGGCCCTGGGCCTCTTCCCAAATATTGAGCGGGAAGGGCGCCAACAATTGGCCATTTTGAAGGGGAACATCTGGTACACTTATCCTGACTAAAGTTGGTCCTCGCCTGTCAAAGGCTCTGGTGGTGACGCCTGCTTGGGCTCCACAATGACTTCCATCCTGCCGTTGGGCTGGTCTTGGTCTTGTTGCATCGAAATGGATGCCTTTGCTTGATCCTCTCGCCTGCGCTTGCTCCCTTTGCACCAAAGAGGAAAGGAGGACACTGCGCGGGCTGGCGCCCGCCTGGCGCCCTTGGTCGTCATGGCTTGCGCCATGGGCACCTCGTGAGGTACCCCGCCTTGATTTCTCCGCCTCCTCGCGAGCCAGCCTAATGAGGCCATGCCTAAGGAAGCTCCCTGTCGTCCGCCCCGCGAGGCTTGGCCCCTCGCGAGGGTCTTGAGCTTGTGTTGATGAAGATGGGCCGTGCTGGGCCCCCCTTTGAGCCACGCCGCAGGCCGCAGGCAGGCAAGTCTGGGGACCGCCGTTCCCAGAACGCCGACAGTCGCCTCCTTCGACCACTCATGAGGTAAGCTTTGTTGTATCACACATGTTGTTTTAGCTTTGAATACTACAAACTTATGCAATCGATTTTCAGGAAACCCATGGTACAAGTACATCACTGGAAAACAAGGAGAAGGCTGCAATTGATCTACCCGGCAAGCCAAAATAAAACAAATTGTGAGCTCGGAATACATAATATTCCAAATGTACCAATTATATATTCACTAATGGCACTTCTATAGATTCTGGCAAGCAGCAAGAGAGCTCTTTTCACCAGCACAAAGAAGAAGCAAGAGAGCTCTTTCCTCTAAAGGGTCAGAAAGGACAGAAAAGGAGTGAAGAAGAGCAACTAAGGGCTTCTCATATGAATGAATAAGGATGTAGTTTGCTAAAAATGACAATTCCTGTATTTCTAGTTTAGATTGTAGATGCTGCAGTCAAAGACCAATGTAGTTTGGATTGTGTGGTCCATGTCATGGTTATGTATTTTGTGTTAAGACTTAGCCGTTGTTACTTCGTAGTACATGTGAGTGTTATTTTGTGTATGCTCGACCCCCTTCCGTTCCAATTTGTTTTTCTTAAAGCAAAGCACAACACTTCCATAACCGTGCAATCAATCAACAACCGTAGTCAATAGTCAATAAACTTCCTAGCTAAATTTAACGAAACTTATTACACAATTTAGACTACGGTTCAGCCAACACCGGGTTCGCCATGACACCCGCGTCTGCTAGTACTACATTTTTGTGCTGGGGTAGTGCTTCCTTGGCCGGGACGACTGACAACAAACTCCTGCTGTATCCATTGCAAAATGAAAATGGACTAACGTCTGATGTTGCTGCGCCGAGAAGCTCATTCGGCCGCCACGGATCGCTGAATCAAAGATTCTTAGAAAAAGCCATTTGTGCATCTCTGAGCTCTGATGGAAATTACACCTGTAGCGGACAGAACTGCGAGTTTTTGCAGCAGGTTGCCGACCAAAGCTGGAAGCTCCGCCAAGCAAGCAAACGCTGCACTTTTGAGCAGTGGCACATGACGAATCAAGAGGGCGAGCATGCAACGGAAATCGACAACGCATCGATCCGCGGCAGTGATTTCAAATGCTCTTGCAAGTAAACAAATACAGTTCAGGTGAATCCATACTACTACTACTTGTTTACATGGTTCAACTCCATCAAACAATCTCCGGACGCATGCTTCTGGAGCAACACGGCAGGCATCACTTGTTCTCAACTTCCATGAGCAGCCAGTCCTTCCTCATGTCAATTGGGAGCGCAACAAGTGATCTAAACTGGCGATCATCACGGATCAGGCTGCTATAGGCTTTCAGAAGGTCAGCACGGGCCAGGTCGGGTATCTCTCTGAGGGCCTCCAAGATTTCTACAGGGGAAGTTGCCTTTGGCACCTGCACATGGTCAGCTGGCCTCAAAGAAGCTTGGACTGTGCCATTGGTTTCTCCAAGCAGGGAGAGAAGTGCATCATCTGTTCGTGGCCTCTTAGCTTTGTTACCTTCCAGCCCCAGTCGAGTGGATGGCGTGTTAGGAGTGCCTTCACCGCCATTTTCAGAAGCAACCTCTGCTGCTGCCCCTTGAGAATTCCGGTCACCAGACCTCGCACCATCTCTTATCATGTGGTCTTTCGAGAGGTGGATTGCATCCCAGTTCTTAACAGCTTTGGCCTTGTAGCACATAGAACCTTCCACTTGTAGAAGGAATGGATCTAACGTGGTGTGAAGCTTTGAAACAAGGGCCCTTCTGTTGACTATAGTTTGTTCTTGTCCCTCACCTCTTTTCCCAATAAGATCAAACCTTTAAAGAGGAATTGTTGTCAGACAAGCGGATGCACAGAAAAAAAGAAGCAAATATAATACATGGAGTATTCAAGAAGTAACTTCCAACATCTTCAAAAAAAATACATGTAAGGTACCAAAATTCGCCATGATAGACATTTTATTAAACATGACATGTATAACAAGATAAATATGCAAAAATCGATAAGTTGATAATGTGCAGGTTTGCTTCATTGCTTGTCCAGACAGTTCATTCAACTACTGTGCTTTTTAAGGGCTAGACATCCTAATTTACATTAACAAAGCGAAGATATTTATAAGAAAAAACAAACAAACCGAATGATATATAATTATACTTATAGGACAACGGAGTTTCTTAAAAACATGATATATAGTTACATACAGCTACACGAGAATATCTGTTTTAAACGTGGAATTCCTACAATTACAACAGATAAATTATAGTAAAATAATGTTATATCTCCCTAAGTAATTTGACAGATCTGACAGCATGTGAAAATTAGCCGAGCCAACACAAGCTCTGGCATATGGCAGAGCAAGCTTCCTGAAAGCTAGGCCTCAAGGCAGCGATCAGTCACTGATGAACACACGAAGTTCAGAAGTGATTCCAGTATATGGAGGCTATGGGTATGTTGGCATGTACAAAATGGGTGGGCAAAGGTGGGAGTGTGAGCTGAAAGATTGTACCATGATTCCAATTCCTGATGAGATGAGAATATATCAGGCATAGCAAAGTTCAGTAGTGACCACAACTCTGCCAGGTTATTTTGAATTGGTGCCCCAGTCAAAAGGAGTCCATTATCCATCGGCAGCCGCCTTAACTTCCTCAATAATTTGCATTCCAAGTTATTCAGCTGATGGCCCTGGGAAAAGAAGTAACAGACATATAAATACAAAAGAGTGAAAACCACAAAGGACAATGATTTAGCCTTTGCTTTTCCGTCACCTCATCAAAAACAATGTACTTCCACCTGTACTGAGCAAGAACTTTTGCATCGGACATGGCCATCTCATATGAAGTCACTATTATCGGAAAATCAGGACCCCCAGTTTTGGGCATCAACTTTCTCCTAATCTCTGCCCGAGCCAATTTATCTCCATAGTAAACTAGACACGCCATAGACGGAACAAGCCTGAAACCAAGCTTCTCTATGTAAGACATCAACTAACAACAACAAAAGGAAACTTTGGAAACTTTACCTTGAGATCTCATCCACCCAGTTCGATAGAGTGAGAACAGGGGCAATGATCATGTATGGACCATGCAGACCATTCCCTTTGAGATGAGCAAGAAATCCAATTGTCTGGATTGTTTTCCCAAGACTCATTTGATCTGCTAGTATCCCATTTAGCCCGTGAAACCAAAGCGATATTAGCCACTTCACACCCTCTATCTGGTAAGGCTTTAACTTCCCACCAGTCACTAATGGAACAAGCTCGGACTGCTCTTTTGCCCACATTTCTTCTTCTGTGAGAGTAGCGTTATAAGCAGAGCCATAATTGCTATATCTTTGAAGCACCTTCTCAAGTATAAATTCCGAATAGAGCTGGGTCTGGGTCAGAATCTGAACAAACTTGTTAACCTTTGTCATTGGATCAGAAACAAGTCTCACGGCTTCTTCTCTCCCTTCGGCCTCGTCCTCCTCTACATTAAGCCGGGCCTCATATAGCTGCTCTTCCTCCACTTCCATTGTTGCATCGCTATCCTTGGCCTCAAGGTCAACAGATGGATATGAACTTGCATCAACATTCTCCTCCTTGACAGAGTGCAACAACTGATCCTCCTCCTTCACCCCCTTGACGATGCTTAGCTGCCTCGGTGATGAGGGAAGCATCCCCATTCTTGGCTTCCGAGATTCGAACACTCTGCGTCAAATAATCAGTTAAATCAGATCGAAGAATCAAAATCATTGGAGAACTTGCAGAATTTGCTCCAAGAAAAAGTGAAGGGCCTTCAGCTAGAGATCTGACCACGCATTTTAGAATAAATCATTAGTACCAAATTAAATCATGAAGAAATAGCACTAGGAATAAGCGACCATCTAAATCCTGGCCGTCATTTCACGACGCCACTTCCTCAAATTTTGACTACTCCTACAGCACAGCAGCACAGAAATGCTGAAACCCTAACTAAATCTAAATGCGAACACACACAGTAGCCAGTCGCACGAGACATACCAATCAGATTAGCATGAACTCTAAAATATCGATTTAAATCTTATAGTCGAAGGGAATACATATTTTCATCTCGAGAAAGCTAATTCCCCAACTTTTTCTGAAAACCGAAATCTAGAAATCACCCCCCCCCCCCCTCCCCCCTACAAAAGAACCAGATCCCTTTTCCGGCCCCATGAATGATGAATCCGTTGGGGAAAATAATACCTTCGAAGGAACAGCCGGGTAAATGGATCGGGGAACGGAAAAGATTTGGAAGCAAAGAACTGGAAAGGGGAGAAGAACCGCAGGGAGGAAGTGGCGCGGGACGGCGAGGGCTTCGGAAGGGAGGGAAGAGCTTCAGGCGGGAAAGCGTGACCAGAGACGACAGAAATGCCCTGAAGCTCGACGGGAACATTTCTCTTTCTCCTCGTCAGGGCCCGATTCTTAGTGGTCCTGGCCTCCTGGGCTCCTGGTTACGTAGCCCATTATACGTGTGTTCTTTTTAGTTATTTGTCTAAAAAAAAAGTTGAGAAAGTTATTACCCCTAAAAAAAGCTGAGAAAGTTTTTTTTGTCTAAAAAAATCTGAGATTTTTTTTATTCGACGAAGGGTGGATTTTGTTGGCTGAGAAAGTTTGAAACTGTAAAACAGCTGTTCTTTGTTGTGTTCATTTACTAGAGCTGATAGCTAGCTTTCCAGTGAAAACATCTGTTCTTTGTTGCCCATTTACTTTGGTTCCGCTCCACTATGACAAGCTTAGAAAATGAGGATATCCAATGGAAATGCCTGTTGGAGCTCTAGAAGCTCGAAAATCATTTTTTTTTTCAAGTAACAAAACATTCTGAAAAGAAATACGCGTGAACCAAGGGATGTATACAACATCTCTTTAAATTTTCGTGATGAAATACATTTTGATGAAAGCTACAAAAATATCATGTATTTCTAGCACATGTAATATTCACTATAAAGTCCATAATTTCTTTATACACCTCACACCAAAGCATATTTCATCATGAAATTTTACAGGAATGTTGTATACATCTCTATCTTGATTTGTATTTTTTTTCTCAAGAATCTTTTAGGACTTCAAACTATGATTTTTTTTCTTTTTTTAAGACGACTTGCATGGAGCTCGAGCTCCAAAAAATCCATTCTCGATATCCAACCATTAATAGATAAAATTTTCAGAAGGATACGAGGGTGGAGAGAGAAACTGCTCTCTTCCTCTGCTACTAGACATGCCTTGGTCAAAGCCTGTCTAGCTAGTGTTTCAGTTACCAATTTAAGTTTCATAAAGGGGTCTTGACGTGATCAACACTCAATTAGCTCGTGAGCAGGCGACGGAACCCTAACCACCCACCCCTCCGCCGCTTCCTCCCCGCCGCCACCTGAGACATCGTCGGTCGTCACACGACCTCCATTGAAGGTGGTGGCGAGGCTCTGTTGCCTTCTCCATCGCAGGGAGCTTTGGGCATCGGGGCAGCGACCCTGGATCTAGCTGGCGGCGTCGACTTTTCCGGTGGGTGGCACCGCAGGTATCGCTCGCCCCTCCGGTCATGTGGGTGCCGGTTGGACGGTGGAGGGGCTATGCTATTCAGATGACTACGACAACGCTACGACTCCAGAGGGTGTGCTGGAGGAAGCCTAGAACGGGGGAATCCCCTGAACGACTCTGCGTCGACCTCGGCGACTATGGCAGCGCTTCGGCTCCGCTTTTCCCTCCTAAGGGTGTGTTGAGCTTCCCCCATCCTCCCCTCAATTAGTGGGTGAAAACCTAGGCCGTTAATTTGGTCGGCCGGTGGCGGCGCACTGATAACCCACAAGTATAGGGGATCGCAACAGCTTTCGAGGGTAGAGTATTCAATCCAAATTTATTGATTCGACACAAGGGGAGTCAAAGAATATTCTTGAGTATTAGCAGTTGAGTTGTCAATTCAACCACACCTGGATAACTTAGTATCTGCAGCAAAGTGTTTAGTAGCAAAAGTGGTATGATAATAAAGGTAACGGTAGCAAAAGTAAAGATAAATGTTTTTGGGTTTTGTAGTAGTTGTAACAAAGAGTAAATGTAAAAGTAAATAAGCGAAGAACAATATATGAAAAGCTCAGAGGCACCGGATCGTTGATGGATAATTATGCCGGATGCGATTCCTCATGCAATAGTTATAACATAGGGTGATATAGAACTAGCTCCAATTCATCAATGTAATGTAGGCATGTATTCCATAAATAGTCATACGTGCTTATGGAAAAGAACTTGCATGACATCTTTTGTCCTACCCTCCCGTGGCAGCGGGTCCTTACGGAAACTAAGGGATATTAAGGCCTCCTTTTAATAGAGAACCGGACCAAAGCATTAACACATAGTGAATACATGAACTCCTCAAACTACGGTCATCACCGAGAAGTATCTCGATTATTGTCACTTCGGGGTTGTCGGATCATAACACATAATAGGTGACTATAGACTTGCAAGATAGGATCAAGAACACACATATATTCATGGGAACATAATAGGTTCAGATCTGAAATCATGGCACTCGGGCCCTAATGACAAGCATTAAGCATAGCAAAGTCATAGCAACATCAATCTCAGAACATAGTGGATACTAGGGATCAAACCCTAACAAAACTAACTTGATTACATGGTGAATCTCATCCAACCCATCACCGTCCAGCAAGCCTACGATGGAATTACTCACGCACGGCGGTGAGCATCATGAAATTGGTGATGGAGGATGGTTGATGATGACGACGGCGACGAATCCCCCTCTCCGGAGCCCCGAACGGACTCCAGATCAGCCCTCCCGAGAAAGATTAGGGCTTGGCGGCGGCTCCGTGTCGTGAAACGCGATGAAACTTTCTCTCTGATTTTTTCTCCCCGAGACGAAATATATGGAGTTGGAGTTGAGGTCGGAGGAGGTCCAGGGGGCCCACGAGATAGGGGGTGTGCGCCCTGGGGGGGGGGCGCCGCCCTGTCTCGTGGATGTGCTCTGGGCCCCTGGTGTATTTCTTCGCCCAATAATTCTTATAAATTCCAAAAAGTGCCTCCGTTGATTTCCGTGTCATTCCGAGAACTTTTCTTTTCTACACATAAAACAACATCATGGTAGTTCTGCTGAAGACAGCGTCAGTCCGGGTTAGTTTCATTCAAATCATGCAAGTTAGAGTCCAAAACAAGGGCAAAAGTGTTTGGAAAAGTAGATACGTTGGAGACGTATCAACTCCCCCAAGCTTAAACCTTTTCTTGTCCTCAAGCAATTTAGTTGATAAACTGAAAGTGAAAAATAAAAACTTTTACAAACTCTGTTGCTCTTGTTGTTGTAAACATGAAAAGCCAGCATTCAAGTTTTAGCAAATATTATGAACTAACCATACTCACAATAACACATAGGTCTCACAATTACTCATATCAATATCATAATCAGCTAGCGAGCCATAATAATAAAACTCGGATGACAACACTTTCTCAAAATAATCACAACATGACATAACAAAATGGTATCTCGCTAGCCCTTTATGAGACCGCAAAACATAAATGCAGAGCACCTTTAAAGATCAAGGACTGACTAAACATTGTAATTCATGGTAAAAGAGATCCACTCCAGTCATACCCAATATAAACCAATAGTAATGAATGCAAACGACAGTGTGCTCTCCAGCGGGTGCTTTTTAATAAGGAGGGATGATGACTCAACATAAAAGTAAATAGATAGGCCCTTCGCAGAGGGAAGCAGGGATTTGTAGAGGTGCCCGAGCTCGATTTTAAAATAGAGATTGAATAACATTTTGAGCGGCATACTTTCGCTGTCAACGTAACAACTATGAGATGGCTGTATCTTCCATACTACATGCATTACAGGCAGTTCCCAAACAGAATGGTAAAGGTTTATACTCCCCCTCCCCACAGGCATCAATCCATGGCTTGCTCGAAACAACGAGTGCCTCCAACATTCAACGGGTCCCAGGGGGAGTTTTGTTTGCAATTATTTTGATTTAGTTTTGATCTTTTTGGATCATGGGACTGGGCATCCCGGTTACCGACCCTTTCTCGTGAATGAGGAGCGGAGTCCACTCCTCTTGAGAATAACCCACCTAGCATGGAAGATATAGGCAGCCCTAGTTGTACATGAGCTGCTCGAGCATACAAAACAGAATTTCATTTGAAGGTTTGGAGTTTGGCACATACAAATTTACTTGGAACGGCAGGTAGATACCGCATATAGGAAGGTATAGTGGACTCATATGGAACAACTTTGGGGTTTAAGGAGTTTGGATGCACAAGCAGTATTCCAGCTTAGTACAAATGAAGGCTAGCAAAAGACTGGGAAGCGACCAACTGAGAGAGCGACAACAGTCGTAAACATGCATTAAAATTAATTCACACAGAGTACAAGCATGAGTAGGATATAATCTACCATGAACATAAATATCATGAAGGCTATGTTGATTTGATTCAACTACATGTGTGAACATGTGCCAAGTCTAGTCACTCAATTCATTCAAAGGAGGATACCATCCCATCATACCATATCATAATCATTCTAATAGCATGTTGGCACGCAAGGTAAATCATTATAACTCATAGCTAATCAAGCATGACACAAGTAACTATAATCTCTAAATGTCATTGCAAATATGTTTACTTCATAATAACTGACCCAGGAACGATGAATTCATCATATTTACAAAAACAAAAGAGGTCGAGTTCATACCAGCTTTTCTCATCCCAATAAGTTCATCATATATCGTCATTATTGTCTTTCACTCGCACGACCGAACAATGTGTAATAATAATAAGAGTGTACGTGCATTGGACTAAGCTGGAATCTACAAGCATTCAACTCAAGAGAGAAGACAGGGTAATATGGGCTCTAAGTTAAATAAACATTCATGCATATAAGAGCCACTAAGCATTTTCAATATGGTCTTCTCGACCCCCAAAAGAAAGAAAAGAAAATAAAACTATTTACACGGGAAAGCTCCCAACAAGTAAGAAGAAGAACTAGAAATCTTTTTGAGTTTTCATTTTAATTTTACTACCAGCATGGAAATTAAACTAACTATTTTTTTTGGTTTTTCTTAGGGTTTATCAAACACACAAGAAGAAAACTGGAAAAAGAAATTTAAACTAACATGGATAATACAATGAAAGAGTATGAGCACCGACGACTAATGTGTGAGCATGAATGTAAAGTCGGTGAGAAATACGTACTCCCCCAAGCTTAGGCTTTTGGCCTAAGTTGGTCTAGTACCAAGGACCGCTGCTACCCTCCCCGGTGTAGTGGGAGGTGTAATCAGGATACCACTGGTTGGTCATCTCCGGATCCCACTGGACAGATGATGCACGATAAGGGTCCAGCTCAGGTTACGTTCAGTTCAGGTTACGGAGTAAAAGCTTGAGCTCGATGATTGTTCACCGCTTCGGTGTGACAAGAAAATTATCTGCAAGCAAATCAAACAACAAAGGCGCAGCAAAGTAATAATCTCAATGTGCTTCTTATTAAATCTAAGTTTATACAAGAGCATCTTATCTTCATTATCAACAATAAACTTGTGTGCTACCATGCTCTTGTAATCTAAGATGTGAGGGTGCAATTTTATCTCATCCTCCTCATAGTGCCTAATGGGTATCTGAAAATGTTCAGCAAGACATGCAACATAGATACCTCCAAATATGGGGCCTTTTGTATGATTCAGGGCTAGCCGTTTAGCAAGGACGACACCCATACTAAAAGTGTTGTCTCCCAGCAAAGCATGTTGAAGAATAATAATATCTGGAACGCTCAAATTTCCACTATTTCCACGACCAATCAAGCATCTACTAGCAAATATGGCAAAGTAGCGTAAAACAGGAAAGTGTATGCTAGAGACTTTTGCCTCAGAGCCTTCTTTGGCTCTTCCACAGCAATAGTTTTAACAAAGCCATCCACATCTTCACGATGGGGTTCCTCTAATTCTCCCTCATAAGGTATCCTACATACTACACAAAAGTGACGTAAAGACATTTCTTTGAATTCATCATATAAATGAAATGATACTGAAGGCGGTGACTTCTTAGGATAATAATAAAAGTTTTGCACGAAAGTATTGGTGAGCAAGAGATACTGATCGATTCGGTCGTTGATGAACCCTGTGAGGCCTGCAGTCTCGATTAAAACATAAAAATCTTCATGAATTCCGGCTTCTTTCAAGAAATCTTCGCATGGCCATTCACACGACTGCATTTACGCTAAGCGAGGAAGACTATACTTGGGTTTTTCCTTCTCTTTGTCTTGTTTTTCCTTAGAGCTTTGGCTAGAAGAGCCTTTAAAGAGCCTCCTTAACATTTTCTGAAAATTCTGAAATTTTAGTAACTTCAAAATAAAAGTGCATAAAACTAAACAAGATTGATAGCAACTACTCCTACAAGTGCCTAGAGCCTATATCATGCATTAGAATTGCTTGGGACCTCAAAGATTTAACATGCAAGCTCAAGAACATGGTCACCTATGCAGCAAAAATTTGCAATGAATAAAGCACTAGAACAAAAACTATTTGGACAAATGGAGGAGTCACATACCAAGCAACAATCTCCCAAAGCAGTTTTGTGAATGGAGCTTTGAGCAAGGAGATCGAAAATCGCAGCAAGAAGAGCTAGAACTCGTGCTTGAGCTGGATGGGGATTTTTTTTGGGTAGAAGATGAAGTGTGTGGGTGCTGGCATAAGTGGAGGGGAGCCACCAGGGGCCCACGAGACAGGGGGGGGGGCGCCCTATAGGGGGGGCGCCCTCCTCTCTCGTGGCCTGGTGCTTGGCCCTCCTGCAATGTTTTCAGTGCCTAAAATCCTCAAATATTCCAGAAAAAATCATACTAGATTTGCAGGGCATTTGGAGCACTTTTATTTCCGGGCTATTTTTTAATGCACGGATAATTCAGAAAACAGACGGATAATACTATTTTTGCTTTATTTCATCTAAATAACAGAAAGTAAAAGGAGGGTACAGAAGGTTGTGCCTTCTAGTTTCATCCATCTCGTGATCATCGAAATGAATCCACTAACAAGGTTGATCAAGTCTTGTTAACAAACTCATTCTGAATAACACGGAACCGGAGAAATTTCGAATAACACTAAGTTACCTCAACGGGGATATGAAAATCCCCAATAATAAGAATATCATACTTTTTCTTGACAGTAGGGAGAGGAAATTCAAAACCTCCAAAAATCATAGTTGGAACTTTTTCAATATAGTTGATGCTATGAACTTGAGATTGTTTCCTCGGAAAGTGTACCGTATGCTCATTACCATTAACATGAAAAGTGACATTGCCTTTGTTGCAATCGATAACAGCCCCTGCAGTATTAAGAAAAGGTCTACCAAGGATAATAGACATACTATCATCCTCAGGAATATCAAGAATAACAAAGTCCGTTAAGATAGTGACATTTGCCACCACAACAGGCACATCCTCACAAATACCGGCTGTGTATAGCAGTTGATTTATCAGCCATTTGCAAAGATATTTCGGTAGGTGTCAACTTATTCAATTCAAGTCTACGATATAAAGAGAGAGGCATAACACTAACACCGGCTCCTATATCACATAAAGCAGTTCTAACATAATTTCTTTTAATAGAGCAAGGTATAGTTGGGACACCCGGATCTCCAAGTTTCTTTGGTATTCCACCCTTAAAAGTGTAATTAGCAAGCATGGTGGAAATTTCAGCTTCCGGTATCTTTCTTTTATTTGTGATGATATCCTTCATATACTTAGCATACAGATTTACTTTAAGCATATCAGTTAAGCGCATACGTAAGAAAATAGGTCTAATCATTTCAACAAAGCGCTCAAAATCCTCATCATCCTTTCACTTGGATGGTTTAGGAGGAAAGGGCATGGGTTTCTGAACCCATGGTTCTCTTTCTTTACCGTGCTTCCTAGCAACAAAATCTCTCTTATCATAACGTTGATTCTTTGATTGTGGGTTATCAAGATCAACAGCAGGTTCAATCTCTACATCATTATCATTGCTAGGTTGAGCATCAACATGAACATTATCATTAACATTATCACTAGGTTCATGTTCATCACCTGATTGTGTTTCAGCATCAGAGATAGAAATATTATTGGGATTCTCAGGTGTGTCTACTGAGGTTCACTAGAAGCATGCAAAGTTCTATCTTTTTCTTCTTCTTCTTTTAGAAGAACTAGGTGCCTCTAAATTATTTCTCTGAGAATCTTGCTTGATTCTCTTAGGGTGGCCTTCAGGATACAAAGGTTCTGATTCATTCTACCAGTTCTAGTAGCCACTCTAACAAAGCAAAGTCATTTTATTATTTAATTCATCAAGCAAATCATTTTGAGCTTTAAGTACTTGCTCAGCTTGAGTAGCAACCATAGAAGCATATTTGCTAACGCGGTGAAGTTCATCTTTAACTCTAGCCAGATTATCACCTCTGGCGTCCTATTTGAAAGCATTATTCTTTAACTCTCTACCAACATAAGCATTAAAACTTTCTTGCCTAGCCATAAAGTCATCAAATTCATCTAAGCATGGGCTATGAAATTTAGTAGAGGGTATTTCAACTTTATCATATCTATAGAGAGAATTTACCTTTACTACCTGTGTCGGGTTATCAAGACAATGTGGTTCTTGATGGTAAATTAAGACCATGTATTTCTTCAATAGGAGGTAAATTCTTAACATCTTCACTTTAATACCTTTTTCTTTCATTGATTTCTTTGCCTCTTGCATATCTTCAGATCGAGAAATGAAACACCTCTTCTTCTTGAGTGGGTTTAGGAATAGGCTCAGGAGTTGGCTCAATTGGTTCAGGAATTGCTTCAGGAACTGGCTCGGGAAGAGTCCAATTATTTTCATTAGTCAACATATTATTCAATAATATTTCAGCTTCGTCGACTATTCTTTCCCTGAAAACACAACCAGCACAACTATCCAAGTGGTCCTTGGAAGCATTGGTTAGTCCATTCTAAAAGATATCAAGTATTTCATTTTTCTTAAGAGGATGATCAGGCAAAGCATTAAGTAACCGGAGAAGCCTCCCACAAGCTTGTGGGAGACTCTCTTCTTTGATTTGCACAAAATTATATATTTCCATAAGGCAGCTTGTTTCTTATGAGCAGGGAAATATTTAGCAGAAGTAATAAATCATATCCTGGGGACTACGCACAACCAGGAGCAAGAGAATTGTACCAAGTCTTAGCATCACCCTTTAATGAGAACGGAAATATCTTAATGATATATAAATAGCGAGACTTCTCATCATGAGTAAATAAGGTAGCTATATCATTCAACTTGGTAAGATGTGCCACAACAGTTTCAGATTCAAGGCCATAAAAAGGATCAGATTCAACTAAAGTAATAATATCAGGATCAACAGAGAATTCATAATCCTTATCAGTAACATAGGTGAAGTAGCAAAAGCAGGATCGGGTTTCATTCTAGCATTAAGAGACTGTTGCTTCCATTTAGCTAATAATTTCTTAAAATCATTCCTATCATTGCAAGCAAGGATTTCCAGAGCAGCTTTTTCATTCATAACATAACCCTTAGGAACAACAGGTAAAACATAATCATTGGGGGAACCTTCATCATCACTATCATCAGTAATAGGATCTTCAGTAATTTCATCCCCTCTAACTCTAGCAAGTTGTTCGTCTAGAAATTCACCCAATGACAAAGTAGTATCACGCACAGAAGTAGTTTCATCATGCATAGCAGAAGTGGCATCATCGATAACATGCGACATATCAGAATTCATAGCAGTAGCAGGTTTAGGTGTAGCAAGCCTATTAATAACGGAAGGAGAATCTAGTGCAGAGCTAGATGGCGGTTCCTTACCTCCCCTCGCAGTTGAGGGATAAATCTTGGTCTTAGCGTCTTTCAAGTTCTTCATAGTGATCAACAGGTATAAATCCCAAGTGACTCAGAGAATAGAGCTATGCTCCCCGGCAACGGCGCCAGAAATTGGTCTTGATAACCCACAAGTATAGGGGATCGCAACAGCTTTCGAGGTTAGAGTATTCAATCCAAATTTATTGATTCGACACAAGGGGAGCCAAAGAATATTCTTGATTATTAGCAGTTGAGTTGTCAATTCAACCATATCTGGATAACTTAGTATCTGCAGCAAAGTGTTTAGTAGCAAAAGTGGTATGATAATAAAGGTAACGGTAGCAAAAGTAAAGATAAATGTTTTCGGGTTTTTGTAGTAGTTGTAACAGTAGCAACGGAAAAGTAAATAAGCGAAGAACAATATATGAAAAGCTCATAGGCACCGGATCAGTGATGGATAATTATGCCGGATGCGATTCCTCATGCAATAGTTATAACATAGGGTGATATAGAACTAGCTCCAATTCATCAATGTAATGTAGGCATGTATTCCGTAAATAGTCATACGTGCTTATGGAAAAGAACTTGCATGACATCTTTTGTCCTACCCTCCCGGGGCAGCGGGTTCCTTACGGAAACTAAGGGATATTAAGGCCTCCTTTTAATAGAGAACCGGACCAAAGCATTAACACATAGTGAATACATGAACTCCTCAAACTACGGTCATCACCGAGAAGTATCCCAATTATTGTCACTTCGGGGTTGTCGGATCATAACACATAATAGGTGACTATAGACTTGCAAGATAGGATCAAGAACACACATATATTCATGGAAACATAATAGGTTCAGATCTGAAATCATGGCACTCGGGCCCTAGTGACAAGCATTAAGCATAGCAAAGTCATAGCAACATTAATCTCAGAACATAGTGGATACTAGGGATCAAACCCTATCAAAACTAACTTGATTACATGGTGAATCTCATCCAACCCATCACCGTCCAGCAAGCCTATGATGGAATTACTCACGCACAGCAGTGAGCATCATGAAATTGGTGATGGAGGATGGTTGATGATGACGACGACGACGAATCCCCCTCTCCGGAGCCCCGAACGGACTCCAGATCAGCCCTCCCGAGAGAGATCAGGGCTTGGCGGCGGCTCCGTATCGTGAAACGCGATGAAACTTTCTCTCTGATTTTTTTCTCCCCGAGACGGAATATATGGAGTTGGAGTTGAGGTCGGAGAAGGTCCAGGGGGCCCACGAGATAGGGGGGCGCGCCCTGGGGGGGCACCCCCCTGTCTCGTGGACAGGCTCTGGGCCCCTGGTGTATTTCTTTCGCACAATAATTCTTATTAATTCCAAAAAGTGCCTCTGTTGATTTCCAGGTTATTCCGAGAACTTTTCTTTTCTACACATAAAACAACATCATGGTAGTTCTGTTGAAAACAGCGTCAATCCGGGTTAGTTTCATTCAAATCATGCAAGTTAGAGTCCAAAACAAGGGCAAAAGTGTTTGGAAAAGTAGATACGTTGAAGACGTATCACGCATCGGCGTCATGGTCCTCCTTGGAGGCACCTGTTTGGGTTGGGGTGCTTCAGTTTGTGGGTTCGCAAGCACGGGAGGCGCGGTACGACGCGACATCGTCCATTGTAGCGACGATGCCCGTGTCGCCGTGGTCCCCCTCATGCCGTCCTGGAGCAACTCGCCTTTCCTCCGCGAGTTGGCTTGGGGTGGCGAGTTGCTGAACCAGGCGCCGGCTTGGAGCGGTAACTTTCTCCGTCGGGCTAGGCGAGGGAGGTGGAGCAGCGAGCTGCCTCGCTCGTGTCCGGCGGGCTCGGCGGGCCACCCAACCTGCTTTTATATATAACGGAGACTGCTCTTCTTGCTCGCCGGATGCCATCGAAAGGGTGGAGAAAAGGTGGAAGAAGGAGATGGGGAGCGGCGGAGGTGTGGTGCAATTCTTGCCCGGCGTATGGCCCCTTCAAATAGCGGGCGGACAGGAGGAGCTTGCCCGGTGTTGTGTTTAATGTCACCCGCCCGTGAACTTACGTGTGGCCGGAGTAGATTTCTCGGCTTCCACGCGGGTTTAATGGAGGCGTTTGAATGCGGCGAGGAGACATGTTCTACCGAGCATGCAGCGGGCAACTCCCTCGGCCGACGCGCCGCTTCAATGGCGGAGGCAGTGAGAGGACGTGTCCGCTCTGAGCCATCTTCAATATGGAGCGGCCGCTGGCGCCGGGCGGGAACATGCGCGGGCTCGGTAGGAGAGGGTTAGGCATGGGTGCTGTTCGGACGCCCGCAAAGCCCCCATGTCTGTCTTGGGTTTGCAGAAGAAAGTACATATTTGGACCGTCTTGCAGACCGATGCAACCCCGCGTTGGATGACACAATACGTCCGGACCGCATGATTTAAATGGTTGCGGATGTTTTAAGGATCGGTGTCGAAGATGCCCTAACGCGGTCCGGTTGCGGACGTTTTGAGGGTCTCAGTTGGAGACGCCTAACCGCAGTGCATGTCCGAGGCCTGCATGCATGACCGATTTACTAGCACATGCGTTGCTGTCCAAGAAAATAGTGCAACGCAGTTATTGATTGGAGGTCTTTCTCTCTCGTTTTACTACTGTCACATGAACATGCCCCCTGCCCTCCATGATGTCCGAAGTAGGACACTCAGCTACATACGCACATACCGTTGTAATAAAATACCAATAGTGGTTGAAATAAATACCGCATGACACAATCAGATCGACCATGCATGTATATATAGTACTGCCCAGCATACAATCAGATCAGAATAGCACCAGCTTCCCTGCAAAAGAAAAATCGGAAAAGCGCCAGTTTGATCATCAGTGCGGTGTCTCATTGTTTTGCATTCAATTGAAAACAGTCCAACAGTGCAAATATATGCACGCAACTCTTTCGATGTACTTTGTGAAATGGGAGTGCACACATGCATGTTTTTTGTTTAACTTTCAAGAAGAAGATGTTTTACGTTGCCCTTTGAGGTGTGCTGATGGAGCCGGTATATTCCTCTATACACAACGGCAGTAGCTCAACCAGTCAGATAGCCCCAAAAAGAAAGACATGGAAATTCACAGGGGCACATACCTACGCAGCCGTCTCCAACCGTCGATGTGCGCCTTGATCCAGAAACTTGTTTCCGCTGATATTAGATCATGAATAAGACACAATATCCTTGTACGACTACTTCGTTCTGTATGCCCCCCCCCCCCCCTTGTGACCTGCTGCAGTGTCATGTTGCACTACTCTTGTCTTCCATGTCATATACTTTCTTCCTTTTGCTTATTTCGTTGTCTTCTTTCTTAATTTATTTTACATCCGTCCAACTATCATCGTCTTCCTCTTATGTCCCATTGCGAATTCATCTGATGGTTCTTCGGACTGCAAATTCACTTACTCTTTATGCCATGTCATTATTGTGGTACAACAAATAATGCCATCTTCTACACTGAAAGAGTGTTTAATCGATCAGCGGGGGGAGGGGGTGAATGGGAGATTTTTTTTTATCAAATTCTTTGAAGTAAGGTATTTTTTGAAGAAACAAGAACTAAACATTGTGAAGAAATACTTGCAAAATTAAAACTAGGCTAGGCATGCAGTCAAGGAAAAAAGTCATCAAAATAGTGGAAAGAATGCAAACTAAGTAGCAGTACATGTAAACAAGACACAAGAACATACATGTATACTTAAGTACAACTAAATTGAAGACGAAACAAAACATAACAGAAACAATAAAATGGTCAGTCAAATTCTTCAGAGATGGGAGGGGACAAACTCTTCACAACATACAAGTACAGAATGTAAGAGGTGAAGATATTGAAAGCAGTTGCTCTGGAAAACACATAATTTGTTGGACCAGTTTCAAGTTGTTGTGAATACTTTGCGCATAGTTAGAGATTCTGAGATTTAACTCAAAAGACCAAGTCTTAACCTTATTCTCCTTGAGCTAACATCACTTAGACTTCGCCCAATCACTCTGGTAAATCTTCAACGTAGACCTCCGAAACCTTCATACTTGTTGTTCAGCTATCCACAATGACTCTTGGATACTTTGAATTGACGCCTAACCGTCTGGAAGATCACAATCTTCAAAAGTAACAAGTCTTAGGTTCACTTAGAAGAAATTCTTTAGTGATGCTCAATCACTTTGGATTTGGGTATTGGATTTTTGTCCTCGCTAGAATTCTTTCAAATGCCCCAAGAGGATTGGTTGCTCTAGCGATACTTGTTGAAATTTAACTCGCAGCAGCCAACCAACTTATGGTGGAGGGGTGGCTATTTATAGCCGAGGTCACGACCCATGGTCCTGATATGCGTGTTGGAGAGGACGGGAACCAGCTATTGCCAGCTTGCCAACGGACATAATTTGAACTCTCAAATGATTCGTGGTAGGAGAACCAAACTATCGGATTTCTAACTCTTCAGTGAGAACATTAACTATAGCATCCCAAAGAATGTCATCTCCAACGTTGAAGAAAATGAGTTGCACTGCAAGAGACTTCTAAAGTCTTCACTCGAAAAAATAGGTCATGGGTTGAGCATTACTTCAAAAGTACCGTCTTTGCATCACCTAAACCCCTCTTACCAGTATGGTTTGCCCTATGACTCAAAATGAAGAAAAAGAACTACAAAAGACTAACTCTTCGCAATCCAATTCTTCGACTAATTCTTCATACAAGGCACACCGAAATCTTGAATGTATCCTTACATTTTTTAGGGGATGTCTGCAACGGTTAAACCGAATCTTCAAGGACTTTCACCTGTGTATACTCACAAGCACATTAGTCTCTTAACCATGTCGTCAATACTCCAAGAAACCATAAAGGGGCCACTAGATGCACATTCACACATTATCCTTGTTATGTTCTAACTTGTTAAGTTACATGTACCACTGATTGCATTCTTTGAACCGCAATGATCATTTGTCCATTTGATTTTATCTTACTCATAACCTATTAGATTACATTATACGAAACTTGCCTTCAATTTTTCCCTATCTTATTTCGCTTTAATTTTTGTCCCCCGAAACTTGTGGAAAAGAAATAACCGTGCCAAGTTTCACAATTACAAACTTACCGTACAACAACGTCTTCGCTAGTTTTCTCATTTGTACATTGTAATTTTTTAGTTGTTTTAGCGGGCCACCCGACACACGGGTGCAGCTGGCGTACGTGTAAGAAATGCAACATGGCACCCTACCCATTTCCCGGATGCACAGAGTGCCCAAACAAATGGGCATATGCGGGGTGTGCCCGACCCGTAGACGCACCCCTCTGGTGACCCGCCACACGAGCTTAGAGGACGCACGCGAACGAAAGGGCGATGGGGCATCCAGACAGCTTACCCGATAGCAACGAGCCCCATGAAGCCCGACCAGAACAACCGAACAGTCGGGTGGCGCGGGGAGTCACACATGGGGTGAGGGCAATGACCCACCAATGAGGCGGCCCCATGCGCGCCCGTAGCCCATGCCCTCATGGACCCCTGAGGGAAAACCGTGCCACTGTCACACCCCTCACAATTGGACACTGGGAGGCGCGAGGCATCACTTGCGGGGCGAGGGCGAGCAAGATAAATGAGGTGGCCCTACGCGTGCCCCCAGCCCACACGTCATGGACCCCTGAGGGAATAAGGTGCGGTGCGAGCCGCTCGTCACGATCGGACGCCCAGGAGCATGCCACACAGGCATCGACAACGTGTGTGCATGAAACGGACAACCCAAAGGGCGCCGAATCGCTCGGATGCCCCCAAGAGGCAGGTACTACATCATCCTTTATAGGAGTAATAACTTCTATAGATTGATTGCTGATGGAAATTTTGATTATAGCACCTATGCATACATATCACTTTTAAAACCAACATATTAAACCATTCCAAAAACCAATTACAATTCAACTCTCCAAAAAATATAAATGAAGCAAGAGAGTTCTAATCGTCTCTACAAAACTACAACCATGCCCTAACAAGTATAAGTGAAGGAAAAGAGCATTCTACAAATATCACTCAGCATAGAACAACAAGTATCCAAATCTCAGTAGATATAAGTCAAGCACACAACATTCTATAAAGCCAAATTCAAAAGATATAAGTCAAGTGCATAGAGCATTCTATAAATTTAACAACCAAGGACCATAAAGAATTATCCCCAATCAGCATGGTGTTTGTTTATTCAAAAGAAAAAGAAAAATGACACCCTAATAATTTACGCAGATCATGTGAACAAATAAAAACTTAGGACCAAACGAGACAAACCGATATTTGTTGAGGAAGTTGGTTACATGCCCATGAGGGGCTTTATATAGTCT
Organism: Aegilops bicornis; assembly: GCA_021605145.1. Classification (NCBI taxonomy): domain Eukaryota; kingdom Viridiplantae; phylum Streptophyta; class Magnoliopsida; order Poales; family Poaceae; genus Aegilops; species Aegilops bicornis. Next base: position 39,404,576 of record CM038672.1, read on the forward strand.
AAGGGTCCTTCACAAATGATCAATTCTACCCTTGAAGTAAAGAGGTGAGGTGGGAGGGTAGAACTAGATAACTTTTCATCCTTTGACCCATGCACTTCTTATTGGACTAGGAGGTTGGTTGTGGCCCATTAGGGAAGAATCCCTACACCATGAGGAGGTTTCCTTGTTTGGACTTGGCCCTCTTTGCTTTCTTGCCTTCTCCTTTGACTTTTTCTTTTATGCGGTCTTCCACTTTTGACTTGTTGACCATGAAGCCTTACTTGGATATTCGTTGACTCAGATGACTTTCTTGGATCCACGGGGTGGCTTGGATTATTGTTGACTGCCTTGACTTGTGTTGACCGCTTGGGTGGCACTTCATGTAGGATAGGGGATCGGATTTGAAGTAGGGTCAAAATCTACTACTACTACAATTAGTTTCTCATGCATGATAATTTATTTACACACAATTGCCATGCTGTCTCCTTTATAAATCACCATGGCTAGTACTTGTGTACGCGCCATGGCAAGTCTTTATGTATGCACCATGTCAAATTTCACACGCCGCGTGTCAAATTTTTACACGAAATAACAAGATGTTTTTTTAAAGCACATCATGGCAAAGCATTTTGTTTGCATCATTGCAATTTTCTACACACATTTCCCATGATATGCATTTTAACATCATGGCAACTTTCCAAACTTGTTGTAGTAACTTTCATAATAGTACTCCTACTGACTTCGGCTTTAGTAATAAATAAATTCGCACTGCCTTTCGGCGTTTTAGTTAGGCGCATCCTCTTGCGGGATGAAAATCTTTTTTTTGCATTTCTAGAATAGCGTTGGAGCCGGGACACACGAAAGGTGTCAGCAGGTGCGCGGAGCCGGAGCCGGCATGTTCGCCCGCTGGGCCGAGTGTTCGCCCACCATTTTGGGCTTTGCTCTCACCGAAGCTATTGCATTGTTTGCCCCAATGATGGCCTTTCTGATCTCATTCGTTTTCCGATCGCATAAAAAGTCATGAGGTCGGCACGAAGTGATTCATCATGTTCAAACATGAACCTTTCGCTCGTTGGGTCTGTAGAAGCATTGCATTTGTGTGTGTGTTAGGTACATTATTATTGAATTTTGAGAAATATGTGGTAGTTTTATTCACTAAAGCATGGGAATTCTTTTTGTGTAGCCATACATACATGAGTTTTCGAGATTTTTATGTTTTTTTCATTTGCCAAATGCCTTTTGGCCTTTTTTTGTTTTTTCTCTGTTATTTTTATTGAGACCGTGTTTTTCACTAATGAGAGAGGCATAAGTAGTTTTTGGCTTTTATTGTCTCGTTCATGTGTGTGATTCACTCGCCAGGGTCCAAAAGAGTTCACGATGAGAGAGTTAGAGTATCCCTAACAGTCTCCCTGTTCCTAAAAAAGTGCATACATAGAGAGCGTTGAGCCAAAAAAAACATACTCCAACAGTCTTCCTGTTTTTTTTGCGACATAACAGTCTACCTATTCACCAATAGTTTTTGGGAAATTTCGCCACCGACTGGTCGGCCGAGTCTTCGACCGGACACACGCAAACCATCAGATGAGAGGACATCGCACGGCCATGCACGCGCACAGGGCTCCTCCAACGTTATCTTCTTCACCATCGTTCTCCTTTCACCCAAACCTTTCTCTGGTTCTCTCTCTGTATCTCTTTCATCTGCCCTTTCATGCATGGCTGCACCATCGAGCTTGCCATCGTCGACAGCTCCGCCGCCCCTGCGGCGAGCCGCTTCCCAGTGCACCCAAAAAATCGCGACACCTGTTGTTGACACGGGCCACACGGGTGCGGATCCAGCGGGCTGTCGTTTGCAAGCTCAGACCACTATGTTAGAACATGGACACGCCCACGCTGGCTTCGAGGGGACGACACGCCGTGCTGGGACCTGGAGGCGGAAGGTTTTTGCTAGAAGCTCCTCACCGGCGATGAGCTGCAATAGGGAGCACACATGGATGCTGCAACCGGCGACCATGGGTGCTGGAACCGGCGACCTCGGTTGTTGGAAACGACCACCACGTTTGTTGCCACCGGTGTCGCAAGCGCCACGAGATGCTGCAACCAGCCGCTACAGTTGTTGGGACTGATGTCTTCTTTTGCTGGAACCAGCTTTCTTTGTCGACGGTGACCATGGCGACCGCAGGATGACATTGTTGCCTCTACTTTTTTGCTGGAATCAACGGTGATGCCGGAACCGTTGCAAGAAAAAGCTTCAACCTTCCCATCGGCAATGCTGGAACTGATGTTAGGTGAAGCCACGACCAACACCGACGGCAAACTGTCAAGGGCGTGCCGAAAAATACCAGCGGTAGACAAGCTGCAACTGACCATATGTTGCAACCGGCTGAGCATAGAGCTGTTACCGAAGAAGTTGAAAGCTGAAACCGGATAAATCGAAAAGCTAGAACCTATATGGATGCTGGAACCAGAGACCAAAAATGCTTCTACCATCATATATGTTTTTGCTGGAACCAATGGTTGCGACCATACACATAGTTGCCGGCGATGCTGCAACCGAGGTTGGGGAAGTGGTTTTCGTGGCCGACGACCCCGCGGCGCTACCATGGATGCAACATGGAAGCGGGACAAAAAACTATTGCGTTGACTCTTTTTTTTTTTTTTGCTTTGATTTGGCGATGGCGAGCGCCACAGCAAGCGTCGACGGCGAGGCAAAATGGGCAGGGCAAGAACGCGCTCAGCGACGGGGAGACGGACGGCCGCCATGTATTTCTGTTTTATTGTTTTGGGAAAGACGACTGAGAGGAAGGAAAATGACGCACCAACCCAGGGATCAAACGGTTGGATGCTACCATATCGAACGCACGCCCAGTGACCGGCCCAAATTTGGGCCGGCTGATCGACGCCTATCACTGGTCCTATTTTTTGGGCAATAGATAGGAAAAACAAATATTAGGAGGGGTGGGTATTTTGGTAAATTGACACTTTTCTTTCTTCCGTGGGCAGCCAGCAGTGGACAGTGGTTTCCTGCCATGCATATAGACACAATTCGGTGCGAGAAATAGAAGTCGACTCGGGGACCTCCTCCACCATCTTCTCTCCTCTGTCCTGCTCTGCCATCTCTGCGCATCGCAGCTCCTCGTCGGGCAGTTACCACACCAAACATAGCCACGCAGCGCCGCCATTTCCGCGGCTATGCTGCCGCAGTTCAATAGTTCTCTCTGGGTGCAGGAAGGCGACGTCCATGAACACCAGGGCCTCGGTCACGACCAGGCGGCGGTGATGGGGCTGGAGGCCGGCAACCAGCACCTCCTGCCTATGCCCTCGGGCGGAGGCGGGGGGTTCGGCGGGACGCCGATGCTTGATGAGGACAGCTGGTACTTCAACCCGGGCGCGGTCGGCGACGCCGCCGGGAACGGGTCCATGATCCCGGCGCCGGCAACTATGGAAGCGTCGGGATCTAGCTCCGGATTCGGAGATGCCTCCCAGATGTTCCCGCTCCTCAACCCGGCAGTGGGAGGTACGGGACCGCTCGACGTCCCTGGGTTCGACCTCGACATCTCCGGCGACCTCTCGGCGTTCCTTGGCACCGGGAACGCGCCGAACGCATCCCTGCTGCCGCATGGGAACACAGACTTCCTCGGCTCGTTCGGTGGCTTCGGCACCGCACCGGCACAGACGACGGACTTCGGTGGCCTCGCTGGTTTCGACTTGTTCGATACCGGCGCCCAGGGCTGGAGCGGCCCATCCTCAGAGGGGCCAGCTGCTCCGGCGCCCCAGACCGCTCCCTTCTCTGGGCAGGGCAACGCGAAGGCGCTGAGGCCGCTGGAGACCTTCCCGGCGTCGGGCGCGCAGCCAACGCTCTTCCAGAAGCGCGCACTCCGGCGTAACGCCGGGGAAGAGGACGGCGGGAGGAAGCGTAAGGCAGCGGAGCCTGACATAATACTCGTCGACGCCGACGATGACATCATCAGCATCGACGCGTCCGGGCTGAATTACGACTCGGAGGACGGGAGGGGCGTCGAGGAGAGCGGCAGGAAGGACGGCAACGAGTCCAACGCCAACAGCGCGGTCACCGGCGGCGCTGCGGCTGAAGGTAACGGGAAGAAGAAGGGGATGCCGGCCAAGAACCTCATGGCGGAGCGCCGTCGCCGGAAGAAGCTCAACGACCGGCTGTACGCGCTTCGGTCTGTCGTGCCCAGGATCAGCAAGGTGAGAAATTCTCTGTGTTTTTTAGCAAGAATTATCGTTCTCATTGTACTGTTTGTTACAGTTCATCCGCGCATCTCAGGTGCAGTTCTACCTGTAGATTATGGATCAACACAGGCTTTGAAACGTCTGTGTGTCATCTACAGAATAACAGATCTACCTTAGCTCATAAGTTTGTTGCTGGGTATACACACCCCTTAGTCTGACAAGTTCTGTGGTTTAGCATCTACTGACGAGTTCTGTGGTTTAGCATACACACCCCTTAGAACATGTTATCTTTGCATTATTTTGCGTTGATGGTTCTCTCTATTTGGCATGACCGTAATTCTAGTGTTTTAGGATGACTGCCTATCATATTTCTATTTGCCTTTGTTAGATTAGAGTAATTTCAACCCGCAAAAAAAAAATTACAGTAATTTTAGGTATTAGTCATTACTTGGTATACTGTATATGTATTCTTTGCATGTATAAATTAAATTGTCGTAATTTTTTCATTAGTACTCGCTTGATATACGGATTTCCATTTATCGTATGAATTAAATCGGCACATTTATTTTATTAAAGGTAAATTGCTGCCCAGCGTATCGCCATTCACTGTCGCTGCTGGCACTTGTTCCGTTTCCACTCGATTATCGTAGAGTTGTAGCGAGCGAAATTACTCCTCCACGGCTGACCACCCGTTGGGGGGTCGTCTGCTGGTCGCGACACAGTTAGGCATAGGGGCCCACTCACGTGACCTATGTTCTCTTTCTCGGTATGGCGCCCATGCATATGTGGCCTTTTTCTCGGCTTAATTTTGTGTGAAAGTTTCAAAATTCCAAAAATTCAAATAATTAAATTTGGCGTTTCCATCACATTGTCATTAGTAGTCGCTAGATGTACAAATTTCTATTTCTTAGACGAATTAAATCAGCATATCTATTTTACTAGAATAAATCGATTTCCACCTTACCATACAGCTGTATGTGTTGTCTCTTCTTCCGTTTCTACTCAATTATCATAGAGCTGTAGAGTGCGAAATTACTCCCTCCACGGCACCCTCACCGCTCGTTAGGGGAGCGTCTTCTTGTCGGGACGCTGCCAGCGGAGTGGCTCACGCGCGTGGCTTCTCCCCTTCACTCTCATATGCTCCCTTTCCTGATGTGGGGCACATGCACATGTGGCTTTTTTTTAGTTTTTTCCCGTGAAAGTTCCAAAAATTGAAATATATATTGAAAGTTCAAATATTCTGAAGTTTAAGTTCCGAAAGTTGAAACTTTCAAATTTTTTTTTAAGTTCAAAAATTCAGAAGTTTCAAAAAGTCCCACAAGTTTCAGATTCCAAAAGCTAGGCCAAGACTTTTCGAAAGCCACTTGTGTGATTTCTAAAAGTTGCCAAAAATGAACATGCAAGTTTCCAAAAAAGGAAAAGTTGTCCTACTCTAGATTGATCGCATAGGGCCACAAGCATGGCAATTAGCCACGCCCTGTAGAGAGATAAATCATAAAAATAGTTACATGATAAGATTCATGCCCTAGCTCATCATCTGAAATAGTAAATTATGCTTTTTTTGGTGCAAATTGTCGTGTAGAGCTGTGGATGCACACCAATTTGAAGAACGTCTCATATCATAAAGTGAGGTTTTAGCCTTGTTAGTCACACACACCTTGTTCTGGCTAGCTTTAAGATCTACTCCAGTATTTGTCGTCCAGCTTTTCTGTTTAGTTTCTACTGATGATTATGTATTTGCATGGCCATAAGTTTTGTTTACAAAGGCTACTGAATTTATACATCTCGAATTAAATAACTACACGATTTTATTTCCTATGTGTTGCTTCTTATACAAGTTAAATGTGATTGATGTCCATGAGTTATACTACAAATAGATTTCTCTCAAATATACTATTGTTATATGCTTTTGGTGCATTTTATTCAGGTTCTAGTCAATTATCAGAGGTATAGCAGATTGCAAAAAAATAATATAAAGTTTTAAATCATGGTTTTTGCATTACCAGTGAGCCCCCAGAAAAGTGCAACTTCAAATACCGGAGACTACTGTACATCATGGAACTGCTCAAAAGACGTCAACAACATTTATTTACAATGATTATATTTTATAAAAGGGGGTTCTTTATTAACTCAAAATGCAACATCTGGTGGATACAAAACATGATGAGCACACACCTGACATCGATTTATATAATTATACAAGGAGAATTTTTTAGTTTCATGCACAAGAAAATCCACAAGTTTTTTTTAGCTGAGAAGAGCATGAATCATGGTGTAGTTTGCACCATCTACTATGGTTAATTGTTTATTACTTGAGATTTCATCTTTAATTTTTTTTCTGAAAAAAGAATCACCTTGAGTATGAATTGCACTTCTCTCAGTGTGTGCGTACATAGAATTCATCAATTATCCTTTCTCTCTATGGCTGATTGGCTAACTGATTTATGTGGTTGCAATGGCTAGATGGACAGGGCTTCTATTCTTGGTGATGCAATCGAGTACCTCAAGGAGCTCAAGCAGAAGATCAATGTTCTTCAGAATGAGCTGGAGGCATCTCCATCCGCGTCCTCGCTGCCTCCGACGCCTACAAGCTTCCACCCTCTGACTCCTACAACTCCTACAATGCCCAAGGCTTCCATCTCGCGTGAAGGAGGAACTGACAAGCTCTCCTGCTCAGGAACCATGTGTAAGTATCTCTGGATCTCTCTGAATTTTCACTCAAGCAGAGCTAAACCTGCATATCAAAGAAATTTGCCCGCCTTGACATGATATGGTATTCTTTTTCTTTTTGCTAATGTTAGCTAGCAATAGATGGGAAGAAAACTAAAGTTGTAAAAGATTGATGTATACATTAGTTTGTGTGATCATCTACATACCTGAGGTTTATTTTGTTTCTTTGGTTGCAACAGGTTGAGGTTAAGCTTCGGGAAGGTCGGGTCGTCAACATCCGCATGATGTGCTCTCGCAGGCCAGGTGTTGTGCATTCTTCCTTGAAGGCCCTCGAAGGCCTTGGTCTTGACGTGCAACAAGCTGTTATCAGCTATTTCAATGATTTTACACTGGATGTCTTCAAGGCCGAGGTACTGTAATACAAGTCTGTCACCACGTTTTCTGAAACAGTGGAATGTAAATACTTTGCGCCGTTGAAAAATCCCTCAACTTACTCTGTCTGTTCTTCATGTTGGCAGTGCAAGGATGGCCCTGGTCCTCAGGCTGAGGAAATCAAGGCGGTGCTCCTGCAATCTGCGGGGTTCCATCCAGCGGCCTAGGAGGGCAGGAGAGCCGAACCAAGAGCAGAGGACAGCATACCAAAGGAATTTACAACGAGTTTTCTTCTTTCCAAAAGACGAGTTTGCAATAAGTATCCATGGTTTTGGACATAATAATGTCAGTTATCTGTTTTACTCGAGTACTTCTCGGTACATGATTGTTTTCGTCATGGTTAAGCCTGAACGTGAATTGTGTTTGTTGATTAATAAGGCGTGAAACTTTCTTGGATGATCTATCTTTTCGCTTCCTTGCACGACTTTTTCCACTTTTTTTGAGTGAATTGCAGAAAACCACCACATTGAAGCGAAGGATTGCAGAAAACACTCTTTTACGAATTTGTGGCAGAAAACACTGATTCTGGGCTTAATCATTTGCAGAAAGCACTGATCCATTTTTTGGGGCATTTTAACCATGATTATGACATGTGGGGCCCGCATTTGATGATGTGGCATAACGGTTCACAGTAAACGACGTTAGCCTGGTCTTTACGCACAAAAAACCTTCCAAAGAAAAATCACCTCGGCCTCCCCTACCCCGATCCAGATCGGGATCGGCCATTCCTCCTCCTGCCCAGCTATTGTCATTCCCTCCGGCGTGCACGTGCTCTGCATGTTGGACATGGCGAAGCGGTGGCGTGCACCGAAGGCCGTCGCCTCCTTCTGCCGGCGCCAAGATGGGCTCGCTGCCCAACAACACCACCACCGCGCATACGGCCGGCGGCTAAGGTGGTCGCCGCCAATCGCACCACCGCCGCAGCTGGGCCAAGGTGCTCGCCGCTTCCTTCGGCTGGCTGCAGCAGGCCGCATAGCAGCGGCGGCGTCTGGGCCGCAAGAAGCGATGTGGCGGCCCGCAAAGACAGTATCGAATAGGAGCGGCGGGGCACAAGCATCAGCGGCGGGGAACAAGCAAGCTGCGGCCAGAGAGCACAAGACTGGAGCAAGCAGAGTCTCTGGACGTTGACCTTCGAAGCCACTAGAGCACGAGCGCTCGGTGGCCGGTGGCAGATTACAGCCGAGCTGGGGCAAGGGCTTGATTGCGTTTTCTTTGTCTGATTGAAGGGTGCCTATGCAAAACTACCAGGGAAGTCACTGTAGCACTGACTGACGTCGTTACCTCCTGTCCGTTACGCCATGTCATAAAAACGGGACCCACATGTCATAAAGGAGATTAAAATCCCCAAACAGATGGATCAGTGCTTTCTGCAAATGATTAAGCCCAGAATCAGTGTTTTCTGCCACAAATTCGTAGAAGAGTGTTTTCTGCAACTCTACTCTTTAATGTGGCGGTTTTCTGCAATTCACTCACTTTTTTGGTTGCTGTGGCTTCAGCTCGGTTTGCAAAAACCAAACTATGATTCTGTTCTGGTGAGTTACTGGGATCACGCAGCAGGCGGAGTGGTGGCTGTACTGGACCCAACGCCGTCTTCACTGCAGCCTGCCGCTGGCAGGGCTGGATTTGGCTGCTTTCCAATGAAAGCTTGGTAAGAAAAACTGGTCCAGTGTTTTAGGGTAAAAATAATCGTCACTTGCAGCCTATTTAATGCTCCTTCGTTTCATCAAAATACATATCGTATTAGGGTTTTCTTCTTGACGAAAAATTGCTGCTTTATTCGTCAACTAGCTATGGCATAGTCCCAGCTCAACACGTCCACGGTACAGCTCGGAGCAACATACAATAAAGTCTCAGAGCATCTCCAACAGCCGTCCAATACGCAGCGCACTAAAAAAACGTTTGCAGCGTGCCAATCGACTGTTTTTGTGCGACGCGGAGCGCTAGCTCCAGCAGCCACTGCAAAGTTTAGCGCGCGCGAGTAGCTCTAGCAGGCGCTGTAAAAATATTGTGCGCGCGCTCTCGCTGAAACAATATGTGCACTTCAAACACAACCAGAAAGATCAAACACAAACAAAATAAATCAACAATAAATAGTTCAATTTCGTTATTACAACTCAAACAAATATTTTATCTTTCAATACAACAAATAATTCAACAATACAATATCAAACACACAAATCATGATGCTCTTTCTCGGCCATTCCATGCCCACCACTCCATGATAAGATCCTTCTGAAGATCATCATGCGTTTCAGCACGTTGAATGGCATTATAGGAGGCAACAAAACGGTCCACCCTAACAGCCCTCCGCCGCACTCGCACGGGATGTCCCAAGAGCTCATAGTGAGAGTAGTCTAAATCTTGGCTACGCTCATTCTCGATGATCATGTTGTGCATGATCACACAAGCGTGCATGATGTACCAAATCATCTTTTGATCCCAAAATCTATCCAGTCCTCTCACAATAGCAAATTGGGCTTGCAAAATCCCAAAAGCTCTCTCCACATCTTTTCTAGCCACCGCTTGAGCATTATGGAAATCAAGATTTTTCCTACCTTCCGGTTTTTTCAACGGCTTCACAAATGTTTGCCACTTTGGGTAGATGCCATCTGCAAGATAGTAGCCATAGTTATATGTACAGCCATTTGCTACAAATTGCACCGGTGGTAGTTCATCATTTGCAATCTTATTCATCAGTGGTGACCGATTAACAACGTTGATGTCATTCAAAGATCCAGGCATTAAAAAAAGCATGTCAAATCCAAGTCTCTTGATTGGCCACCGCTTCAAGGATTATAGTGGAACCATTTTTTTATCCATGGAATTGGCCATGCCACGCCTTAGGACAATTCTTCCAACTCCAATGCATGCAATCTATTGAGCCAAGCATACCTGGGAAGCCGCGAGCTTTGTTCATCTCCAATAGCTTTGCAGCGTCTTCAGCATTGGGAGATCTGAAATACTCCTGGCCAAACACTTCCACAATTCCGACCGCGAAGCGCTTGACACACATGATGGCTTGACTCTCATCCATGGCCAAGTGATCATCAACTAGATCATCGGGGATACCGTATGCCAACATACGCAAAGCGGCTCTCACCTTCTGAAAGGTGCGATGCCCGAGCTCTCTGGCGGCATTCCTCCTTTGCTGAAAAAAGGTCATGGCTCGCTAGTTTCTCTGCAATGCGCCTGAACAACTCGGTGCTCATCCTAAACCGGCGCTGGAAGTACGACTAGGGGTACACGGGAGGATCCGCAAAATAGTGCCCGATCAATCTGTTGTGGGCATCGATCCTATCCCTTCAAATTTTCTGCCGACCCATAACCGAACCACCGTGCTTCGGTTTTTTATCGATGTGCATAGCTATGATCATTGCTAGATCCTCTTCCTCTTCAATATCAAATTCGTCTTAGGAAGAATCATATGACGAACTCATCTACAATTTTCAATTTAAACTAGGCTATAAAAACTACAAACAACATGCAACAAATTCATCGGAGGGGCGGCGGCAACTAGAGGGAGACGGAGGAAGTAGCGGCGGCGCGGGGATAGGCCGGGGAAGCGCCGGAACGGTCTTCGGAACAAATGGGGTGGCACGAGCAGCGGCGGCGCCAGCAGCTGGATGGGGGTAGGTGGAAGTTGCGAGCGGGCGCTCGAGTGTCCAACGCGCTGGAGCGGGCGCAACAAATAAACGGTGTGCGATGGTGTTTCGGCCCGCGCGCTGAACTAGTTATGCCGCGTGTGCGGTCTTTGCGCCTCCGCTGGAGCGCCCGGAGCGGTAGCGCGCGCAAAAACCACTAATTTTTTAGTGCGACGCTTATGTAGCGCTTCTGTTGGAGATGCTCTTAGGCATCTCTACCTGATCCTTTAGTGCATCTTCAACGTTGGCCTGCAAAACGGACACAGCATCCGTTCATGGACACGTATGCGGGTGCCGTTCACCCAACACTATCCGCGTACATTTCAAATTGGCTTTAAACAAATCAGATGTATTACATGCAAATCGTATGATTTTCTTTCAAACTGGAGAAAACATTTACATTTTGGACATATTTTTAACTAAACTATAAAACTAGTCTACGACTGGTCGTGACGGATCTTCACTCACACGGCATGTCTTTACCATGTCCGGCAGCCCACTCATCGGACTGCTAGTAGCCTGGAGGGATATGCTAGGGAATAGCCTCCCCTCACTTCCATGAAGCACGGATCATGGTTTGTTTTTGGACGGGGAAGACAGTTGTTGTGTTCTATGTCCCAACTCACCGGGCAAGACATCGGTTGTGTACCTGGCGGCGCGGTGGCGGTGGCCTTCAGGGAACCCAAGTGATGCCTGCAAGTCAAACAGGGTGGTGTAGCACTTTCTTGGAAGTACCCCAATTAGTAATTGTCCCAACGAGGAGCAGAGGAGAGTATTTACAGTGGCGCTTCTTTCATACACAAGGTATCACGGTTCTTGTGTGAAGTAACTGCTTCAGCTTATGCAAATATCGTTATTGTCCTAGTAAATGGATAAACCAGAGTAACAAGACAAAAGGTTTATAGTAACAAAGGTAAAAACTCTTATAAGTAAATAACATAAATGAAAGTGAGGGTGTCGGTGTCAAAACCGGCAGATCTCGGGTAGGGGGTCCCAAACTGTGCGTCTAAGGATCGAAGGTAACAGGAGGCAGGGGACACAATGTTTACCCAGGTTCGGGCCCTCTCGATGGAGGTAATACCCTACTTCCTGCTTGATTGACTTTGATGAGTATAGGGGTTACAAGAGTTGATCTACCTCGAGATCGTTGTGGCTAAACCCTAGTTGTCTAGCCTTATGATTATTCTTGCCTCTACGGACTAAACCCTCCGGTTTATATAGACATCGGAGGGGGCTAGGGTTGTACAGAGTCGGTTTACAGAGAAAGGGAATCTTCATATCCGCACGCCCAGCTTGCCTTCCACGCCAAGGAGAGTCCAATCCAGACACGGGAGAAAGCCTTCTATCTTGCATCTTCACGGCCCATGAGTCCAGCCCATGTCGTATAGCCCGGACGCCCGAGGACCTCGTAATCCAGGACTCCCTCAGTAGCCCCTGAAGCTGGCTTCAGTGATGATGTATCCGGCGCGCAAATTGTCTTCGGTATTGCAAGCTGGGTTCCTCCTCCGGACACTTTAAATCAGCTCTCTGAACAAGAGATCTATATCCAGCTCTGTACAACAGGTTAACCTTCCAACCATAAAAGCATAATACTTAGAATATATCCATCGACGGCCCTTTCCGGTAGAGCGCCACGTTTGGCTTTGCTATCCTCTCGAACCATTTTTTGGGCCTCCCGCCTTACGTTTCAACACGCAACTTCTACTGACACGTCTTGTCAAGGCAGAGATCGTGTCCCCTTATTGCGGGATTCTCATTAATACAGATTTGGGTAATCCAACCGTGTCGTTCACATGACCCCTTGGGAACAGGCGAGTTTCAAGGCTTGAGGGAGGGGACACTTGATATTCACAGTCCATATAAGCTTATAGAGTCCAACTCTTCCACCCTACGCCTCATTCTCTCTCAGCCTTTCCATCCTCGAGCTCCAGCGCCCAAGTACCAAGGTTTTCTCTCATCTGCAACCCCTCCGACTATGGCCGGCTCTCAAGGCAAGTGGATGGCCTCCTCCGTCACGGAGGAGAACATTCAGGAGTTGCAGGAGGCGCGACATCTAACCACGGAAATCAAGCATAGGCTTCCCGATCCAGTGTAGGTCATACCTACCCTGGCGCCTAGCGAGAGGGTGGTGTTCATCCCCCACTTCCTCCGTTGGCTCAGATTCGCCCTTCACTCCTTCGTGAAGGGACTCATGTTTTACTACGGGCTGGATTTTCACGATCTGGCCCCAAATTCGTTCCTTCACATCTCGGCGTTTATCGTCGTGCATGAGGCCTTCCTTCGCGTCCCCCCACATTTCGGCTTATGGCTCAAGATTTTTAATGTGAAGCTGAAGGTGGTCGACGGGCAACACGCGGAGTGCGGTGGTGCCATGGTGAGGAAGCTCCCCAAAGTTAATTGGCCAAAGGGAGTCTTTGTGGACACCGTCAAGATATGGCAACTGCTCCAGCCTTCAGATCCGGAACCCCGCTGAGGCTCACATCCTGGACCGACAAAGGTCCGAACTGGGGGTCGGTCCCGGACGATCGAATCTCGGGCAAGTAACATACCGATGACAAAGGGAACAACGTATGTTGTTATGCGGTTTGACCGATAAAGATCTTCGTAGAATATGTAGGAACCAATATGAGCATCCAGGTACCGCTATTGGTTATCGACTGTAGATGAGTCTCGGCCATGTCTACATAGTTCTCGAACCCGTAGGGTCCGCACGCTTAACGTTCTGTGACGATTTGTATTATGAGTTACGTGATTTGATGACCGAAGTTTGTTCGAAGTCCCGGATGAGATTGGGGACATGATGAGGAGTCTCAAAATGGTCGAGACATAAAGATTGATATATTGGAAGGCTATATTCGGACATCGGAAAGGTTCCGAGTGATTCGGATATTTTTCGGAGTACCGGAGAGTTACGGGAATTTGTATTGGGCCTTAATGGGCCATACGGGAAAGGAGAGAAAGGCCTTAAGGGTGGCCACGCCCCTTCCCCATGGACTGGTCCAAATTGGACTAGGGGAAGGGGCGCCCCCTTCCTTCCTTCTCCTTCTTCCTTCCCTTTTTCCTATTCCATGTGGGAGGTGGAATCCTACTAGGACTAGGGAGTCCTAGTAGGACTCCACACTTTGGGCGCGCCCTATGAGGCCCGGCCTCCTCCTCCCTCCATCCTTTATATACGTGGCCAGGGGGCACCTCATAGACACACAAGTTGATCATTCATCTCTTAGCCGTGTGCGGTGCCCCCTCCATCATAATCCACCTCGGTCATATCGTCGTAGTGCTTCGGCGAAGCCCTGCGCCGGTAGCTTCATCATCACCATCATCACGCCGTTCGTGCTGACGAAGCTCTCCCTCGACACTCTGCTGGATCGTGAGTTCGTGGGACGTCACCGAGCTGAACGTGTGCAGATCACGGACGTGCAGTACCTTCGGTGCTAGGATCGGTCGATCATGAAGACGTACGACTACATCAACCGCGTTGTCATAACGCTTCTGCTTACGGTCTATGAGGGTACGTAGACAACACTCTCCCCTCTTATTGCTATGCATCACCATGATCTTGCGTGTGCGTAGGAATTTTTTTGAAATTACTACCTTGCCCAACAGTGGCATCCGAGCCAGGTCTATGCGTAGATGTTATATGCACAAATAGAACACAAGTGAGTTGTGGGCGATAATAGTCATACTTCTTACCAGCATGTCATACTTTGATTCAGCGGTATTGTTGGATGAAGCGGCCCGGACCGACATTACGCGTACGCTTACGCGAGACTGGTTCTACCGACGTGCTTCGCACACAAGTGGCTGGCGGGTGTCAGTTTCTCCAACTTTAGTTGAATCGAGTGTGGCTACGCCCAGTCCTTGTTGAAGGTTAAAACAACACATACTTTACGAAAAATCATGGTGGTTTTGATGCGTAGGTAAGAACGGCTCTTGCTCAGCCCGTAGCAGCCACGTAAAACTTGCAACAACAAAGTAGAGGACGTCTAACTTGTTTTTACAGGGCTTGCTGTGATGTGATATGCTCAAGACGTGATGATATATAAATTGTTGTATTAGATGATCATGTTTTGTTAAAGTTATCGGCAACTGGCAGGAGCCTTATGGTTGTCTCTTTATTTCATAAGATGCAAGCGCCATATAATTGCTTTACTTTATCGCTATGCGATAGCAATAGTTGCAAAAGCAATAGTTGGCGAGACAACCATGTAACGACATGTTGATAGAGATCAAGATGATGGAGATCATGGTGTCATGCCGGTGACGATGGAGATCATGACGGTAATTTGGAGATGGAGATCAAAGGCACAAGATGATGATAGCCATATCATGTCACATATTTTTGCATGTGATGTTTATCTTTTATACATCTTATTTTGCTTAGTTCGGCGGTAGCTTTATAAGATGATCCCTTACTAAAATTTCAAGGTATAAGTGTTCTCCCTGAGTATGCATCGTTGCGACAGTTCTTCGTGCTGACACACCACGTGATGATCGGATGTGATAAGCTCTACATTCACATACAACGGGTGCAAGCCAGTTTTGCACACGCAGAATACTCGGGTTAAACTTGACGAGCTTAGCATATGCAGATATGGCCTCGGAACACTGGAGACCGAAAGGTCGAGCGTGAATCATATAGTAGATATGATTGATACGTCTCCAACGTATCTATAATTTTTGATTGTTCCATGCTATTATATTATCTGTTTTGGATGTTTAATGGGCTTTATTATACACTTTTATATTATTTTTGGGACTAACCTATTAACCGAAGGCCCAGTGCAAATTGTTGTTTTTGCCTATTTCAGTGTTTCACAGAAAAGGAATATCAAACGGAGTCCAAACGGAATGAAACCTTCGGGAGAGTGATTTTGTGAACAAACGCGATCCAGAGGACTTGGCGTGGACGTCAAGAAAGAAGCGAGGAGGCCACGAGGCAGGGAGGCACGCCTGCCCCCTGGGCGCGCCCCCATCCTCGTGAGCCCCTCGCAGCTCCACCGACCTACTTCTTCCTCCTATATATATATCCATATACACCGAAAACATCCAGGAGCACCACGAAACCCTATTTCCACCGCCGCAACCTTCTGTACCCGTGAGATCCCATCTTGGGGCCCTTTCCGGCGCTCCGCCGGAGGGGAAATCGATCACGGAGGGCTTCTACATCAACACCATAGCCTCTCCGATGTTGTGTGAGTAGTTTACCACAGACCTTCGGGTCCATAGTTATTAGCTAGATGGCTTCTTCTCTCTCTTTGGATCTCAATACAAAGTTATCCTCAATCTTCTTGGAGATCTATTCGATGTAACTCTTTTTGCGGTGTGTTTGTCGAGATCCGATGAATTGTGGGTTTATGATCAAGATTATCTATGAACAATATTTGAATCTCCTCTGAATTCTTCTATGTATGATTTGTTATCTTTGCAAGTCTCTTCGAATTATCAGTTTGGTTTGGCCTACTAGATTGATCTTTCTTGCAATGGGAGAAGTGCTTAGCTTTGGGTTCAATCTTGCGTTGTTCGATCCGATGTAAAGGGAAACGACACGTATTTTATTGTTGCCATCGAGGATAAAAAGATGGGGTTTATATCATATTGCTTGAGTTTATCCCTCTACATCATGTCATCTTGCCTAATGCGTTAGTCTGTTCTTATGAACTTAATACTCTAAATGCATGCTGGATAGCGGTCGATGTGTGGAGTAATAGTAGTAGATGCAGAATCGTTTCGGTCTACTTGTCGCGGGCGTGATGCCTATATACATGATCATGCCTAGATATTCTCATAATTATGCACTTTTCTGTCAATTGCTCAACAGTAATTTGTTCACTCACCGTAATACTTATGCTATCTCGAGAGAAGCCACTAGTGAAACCTATGGCCCCCGGGTCTATTCTTCATCATATAAGTTTCCAATCTATCTTTACTTTGTAATCTTTACTTTCAATTTATATAACAAAAATACCAAAAATATTTATCTTATTATCTCTATCAGATCTCACTTTTGCAAGTGGCCGTGAAGGGATTGACAGCCCCTTTATCGCATTGGTTGCAAGGTTCTTATTTGTTTGTGTAGGTATGAGGTGACTTGTGTGTAGTCTCCTACTGGATTGATACCTTCGTTCTCAAAAACTGAGGGAAATACTTACGCTACTTTGCTGCATCACCCTGTCCTCTTCAAGGGAAAAAACAACGCAAGCTCAAGAGGTAGCAATGATCAACATAGTGATGTCCACCATTGAAAACTACTCCATCTCACGTGATGATCGGACATGGTTTAGTTGATTTGGATCACGTGATCATTTAGATGACTAGAGGGATGTCTATCTAAGTGGGAGTTCTTAAGTAATATGATTAATTGAACTTTAATTTATCATGAACTTAGTCCTGATAGTATTTGCATATCTATGTTGTAGATTAATAGCTCGCGATGTAGTTTCCCGTTTATTTTTTATATGTTCCTAGAGAAAAATTAAGTTGAAAAATGTAGCAGATCTGAGGATTATCCTCATTACTGCACAGAAGTAATATGTCCTTGATGCACCGCTAGGTGACAGACCTATTGCAGGAGCAGATGTAGGTGTTACGAATGTTTGACAATGCTCAGAATGATGACTACTTGATAGTTTAGTGCACCATGCTTTACGGCTTAGAACCGGGACTTCAAAAATGTTTTGAACGACATGGAGCATATGAGATGTTCCAAGAGTTGAAATTGGTATTCCATACTCATTCCCGTGTTGAGAGGTATGAGAACTCTGACAATACTTTGCCTACAAGATGGAGGAGAATAGCTCAACCAGTGAGCAAATGAGCATGTGCTCAGATTGCCTGGGTACTACAATTGCTTGAATCAAGTGGGAGTTAATCTTCCAGATAAGATAGTAATTGACAAAGTTCTCTAGTCACTATCACCAAGTTACTAGAACTTTGCAATGAACTATAATATGCAAGGGATAACGAAAACAATTCCCAAGCTCTTCGCGATGCTAAAATCGGCGAAGGTAGAAATCAAGAAAAGCATCAAGTGTTGATGGTTAACAAGACCACTAGTTTCAAAAAAAGGGCAAAGGCATAGAAAGGGAACTTCAAGAAGAATGAAAAACAAGTTGTCACTCCCGTGAAGGAGCACAAATCTAGACCCAAGCCTGAAACTGAGTGCTTCTACTGCAAAGGAAATGGTCACTAGAAGTGGAACTGCCCTAGATACTTGGCGGATAAGAAGGATGGCATAGTGAACAAAGGTATATTGGATATACATGTTATTGATGTGTACTTTACTAGTGTTTATAGCAACCCCTCGGTATTTGATACTGGTTCATTTGCTAAGAGTAGTAACTCGAAACGGGAGTTGCAAAAATAAACAGAGACTAGTTAAGGGCGAGGTGATGATATGTGTTGGAAGCAATTCCAAGGTTGATAAGATCACCATCGCACACTCCCTTTACCTTCGGGATTAGTGCTGAACCTAAAATAAATGTTATTTGGTGTTTGCGTTGAGCATGAATATGATTGGATCATGTTTATTGCAATACAGTTATTCATTTATGTCAAAGAATAATTGTTGTCCTATTTACATGAATAAAACCTTCTATGGTCATAAACTCAATATAATTGGTTTATTGAATCTCGATTGTAGTGGTACACATATTCATAATATTGAAGCCAAAAGATGCAAAGTTAATAATGATAATGCAAAATATTTGTGGCACTGCCGTTTAGGTCATATTGGTGTAAATCGCATGAAGAAACTCCATGCCGATGGGCTTTTGGAATCACTTGATTATGAATCACTTGATGCTTGCGAACCATGCCTCATGGGCAAGATGACTAAGACTTCGTTCTCCGGAACAATGGAGCGAGCAACTGACTTATTGGAAATAATACATATTGATGTATGCGGCTCGATGAGTGTTGAGGCTCGCGGCGGGTATCGTTATTTTATTACCTTCACGGAGGATTTGAGAAGATATGGGTATATCTACTTGATGAAACATAACTCTGAAACATTTGAAAAGTTCAAAGAATTTCAGAGTGAAGTGGAAAATCATCGTGACAAGAAAATAAAGTTTCTATGATCTGATCGCGGAGACGAATATTTGAGTTATGAGTTTGGTCTTCAATTAAAACAAGATGGAATAGTTTCACAAATTCGTGCCACCTGGAACACCACAGCATAATGGTGTATCCGAACGTCATAACCGTACTTTATTGGATATAGTGCAATCTATGATGTTTCTTACCGATTTACCAATATCGTTTTGGGGTTATGCATTAGAGGCAGATGCATTCACGTTAAAAAGGGCAACATCTAAATCCGTTGAGGCGACACTGTATGAACTATGGTTTAGCAAGAAACCTAAGCTGTCGTTTCTTAAAGTTTGGGGTTACGATGCTTATGTGAAAAAGTTTCAACCTGATATGCTCGAACCCAAATCGGAGAACTGCGTCTTCATAGGATACCCAAAACAAAATGTTGGGTAAACCTTCTATCACAGATCCGAAGGCAAGATCTTTGTTGCTAAGAATGGATTCTTTCTAGAGAAGGATTTTCTCTCAAAAGAAGTGAGTGGGAGGAAAGTAGAACTTGATGAGGTAACTGTACCTGCTCCCTTATTGGAAAGTAGTTCATCACATAAATCTGTTCATGTGACTCCTACACCAATTAGTGGAGAAGCTAATGATGATGATCATGTAACTTCATATTAAGTTACTACCAAACCTCGTAGGTCAACCAGAGTAAGATCCGCACCAGAGTGGTACGGTAATCTTGTTCTGGAGGTCATGTTACTTGACCATGACGAACCTATGAACTATGAGGAAGCGATGATGAGCCCAGATTCCGCGAAATGGCTTGAGGCCATGAAATCTGAGATGGGATCCATGTATGAAAACAAAGTATGGACTTTGGTGGAATTGCCCGATGATCGGCAAGCCATTGAGAATAAATGGATCTTTAAGAGGAAAACGGACGCTGATGGTACTGTTACTATCTACAAAGCTCGACTTGTCGCGAAAGGTTTTTGAAAAGTTCAAGGTGTTGACTACAATGAGTTTTTCTCACTCGTAGCGATGCTTAAGTCTGTCCGAATCATGTTAGCAATTGCCGCATTTTATGAAATCTGGCAAATGGATAAACAAAACTACATTCCTTAATGGATTTATTAAAGAAGAGTTGTATATGATGCGGCCAGAAGGTTTTGTCAATCCTAAAGGTGCTAACAAAATATGCAAGCTCCAAATGATCCATCTATGGACTGGTGCAAGCATCTCGAGTTGGAATATACGCTTTGATAAGTTGATCAAAGCATATAGTTTTATCTGAGACTTGCGGTGAAGCCTGTATTTACAAGAAAGTGAGTGGGAGCACTACAGCCTTTCTGATAAGTATATGTGAATGACATATTGTTGATCGAAAATGATGTAGAATTTTGTGGAAAGAATAAAGGAGTGTTTGAAAGGAGCTTTTCGAAGAAGGACCTCGCTGAAGCTGCTTACATATTGAGCATCAAGATCTATAAAGATAGATGAAGACGCTTGGTAAGTTTTTCAATGATTACATACCTTGAAAAGTTTTTGAAGTAATTTCAAAATGGAACAGTCAAAGAAGGAGTTCTTTCCTGTGTTGCAAGGTGTGAAGTTGAGTAAGACTCAAGGCCCGACCACAACAGAAGATAGAGAGAGAATGAAAGTCATTCCCTATGCCTCAGCCATAGGTTCTATAAAGTATGCCATGCTGTGTACCAGATCTATTGTATACCCTACACTGAGTTTGGCAAGGGAGAACAATAGTGATCTAGGAGTAGATCACTGGACAGCGGTCAAAATTTTCCTTAGAGGACTAAGGAAATATTTCTCGGTTATGGAGATGATAAAGAGTTCGTCGTAAAGAGTTACATCGATGCAAGCTTTGACACCGATCTGGATGACTCTAAGTCACAATCCGGGTACATATTGAAAGTGGGAGCAATTGGCTAAAGTAGCTCCGTGCAGAGCATTGTAGACATAGAAATTTGCAAAATACATACGGATCTGAATTTGGCAGACCCGTTGACTAAACTTCTCTAACAAGCAAAACATGATCACACCTTAGTACTCTTTGGGTGTTAATCACATGGCGATGTGAACTAAGATTACTGACTCTAGTAAACCCTTTGAGTGTTGGTCACATAGCGATGTGAACTATGGGTGTTAATCACATGGTGATGTGAACTATTGGTGTTAAATCACATGGCGATGTGAACTAGATTATTGACTCTAGTGCAAGTGGGAGACTAAAGGAAATATGCCCTAGAGGCAATAATAAAGTTATTATTTATTTCCTTATTTCATGATAAATGTTTATTATTCATGCTAGAATTGTATTAACCGGAAACTTAGTACATGTGTGAATACATAGACAAAACAAAGTGTCCCTAGTATGCCTCTACTTGACTAGTTCGTTTATCAAAGATGGTTATGTTTCCTAACCATAGACATGTGTTGTCATTTGATGAACGGGATCACATCATTAGGAGAATGATGTGATGGACAAGACCCATTCGTTAGCTTAGCATTATGATCATTACAGTTTCATTGCTACTGCTTTCTTCATGACTTATACATGTTCCTCAGACTATGAGATTATGCAACTCCCGAATACCGGAGGAACACCTTGTGTGCTATCGAACTTCACAATGTAACTGGGTGATTATAAAGATGCTCTACAAGTGTCTCTAATGGTGTTTGTTGAGTTGGCATAGATCGAGATTAGGATTTATCACTCCGTGTATCGGAGAGGTATCTCTGGGCCCTCTCGGTAATGCACATCACTATAAGCCTTGCAAGCATTGTGACTTTGGGCGCGCCCTATGAGGGCCGGCCTCCTCCTCCCTCCATCCTTTATATACATGGCTAGGGGGTACCTCATAGACACACAAGTTGATCATTGATCTCTTAGCCATGTGCGGTGCCCCCCTCCACCATAATCCAGCTCGGTCATATCGTCGTAGTGCTTAGGCGAAGCCCTGCATCGGTAGCTTCATCATCACCATCATCACGCCGTCGTGCTGAAGAAGCTCTCCCTCGACACTCTACTGGACCGTGAGTTCGTGGGACGTCACCGAGTTGAACGTGTGCAGATCGCGGAGGTGCAGTACCTTCGGTGCTAAGATCGGTCGATCGCGAAGAAGTACGACTACATCAACCGCATTGTCATAACGCTTCCGCTTACGGTCTATGAGGGTACGTAGACAACAATCTCCCCTCTTGTTGCTATGCATCACCATGATCTTGTGTGTGCGTAGGAATGTTTTTGAAATTACTACGTTCCCCAACAACTTTAGACGCAATATCCGGAGAAGTTGATGCCCAGTCCTCCCACGAGGGCGATGACGACAAGGAGGAGGAGGAGGAAGAAGAAGATCCTCCCTGCAAGGGCAAGAAGAGGGCGGCCTTGGAAGACCTGGAGGCCGACAGCTCCAAGAGGGAAAAATCACCCTCCCCGATGACTCAAGGTCAGATGCCGAGGCCATCCCGAAGCATCGTCGCCGGGCCAAGCCCCAAGCCGACACTACAAAAAAAAGACACATCCGTGACATTTTGGGCCGAACGAATTTTTTCTCTGTCATACATATGACACTTCTATGATGATAATTGTGACAAAACCCGGTATCATCATAGATGTGGTGGCCTCCTACTTCTATGACAAAAAATCATGACAGAAAATGGGCTTTTCGTCCTGGCGGGCGGAGACGCAGCTGCATGACATTCTTTGGGCCGTCCATGACGGAAAAACCGTGGTAGAAGCGAGGGGGAGGAAAATTTCGGGAGTTGCCGGTTACGGTGGGAGGTCGGGGGCCGAGCGATGCGCGTTTCTCTCGTACACGTACGTGCGTGTGTGCGAGGCGTTGGCTCTAACTGAACCCGAGCGAGGCGTTGGGCTCTAACTGAAGCCGAGCGATTACACCGCTGCGAGCTACGCGTTCTTGAACCCGGCGATTGATCGATGGCTGTTAATCAACCCGATGGAGCGATTTGTTCGCTGCTGCTGCTAATGAAGCCGATCGATTGGATGAATAGCGGCGTTGCGGCGGGGGGTTGGATGAGCGATGGCGGTGGCGTTGCCTGCGGATGAACAGGACCCGTGGTGTGGAGGGCTGGATGAGCGATGAGACGGTGGAGGGGTGGCCATGGAGGGGTGGTTGAACAGGACCCGTGGTGTGGAGGGCTGGATGAACAAAGTGGACGGTGGAGGGGTGCACGTGGAGGGGTGGTTGAGCGATGGCGGTGGAGTAAGCGGCGGTGGAGGCTGGATGAACAGGAGCCCGTGGAGGCTGGAGGAGGTCGACGGTAGCCCGTGGAGGCTGGAGGAGGTCGACGATGGAGATGAACAATATCCCGTGGAGTCCCGTTTTGCGGTACGCCACACCCCTCCCGATGAACAGGACCCCCGTTTCGACCGTAGGAGGTCCGCTTCGTCCGTTTTGCGGTACACCGCACCCCTCCCGATCAACAGGACCCCCGGTTCAACCGTAGGAGGTCTGTTTCCTCCATTTTGCGGTACGCCACACCCCGATCAACAGGACCCCGTTTGACCGTAGGGAGGTCCGCTTCCTCCGCTTTTGGCGGCACGCCACACCCTCCCGATCAACAGGACCCTGCTCAACGTAGGAGGTCCGTTTCCTCCGCCAGCGGTACGCCAGGCCTCGTTTCCATCGCATGTTCCGTCCAAGCCCTCCCGATGAACACGACCACGCATTCCGTTCCGACCCAGCCGGTTGGCTCCCCATGAACACGACGACGACGCTGTTTCTCTGTTCCGACCCAGCCATGTACGTATGCGCGAGTAGGCGTTCGAGACCCTGCCCGTATGTACGTACGTGCGGGTCAGATTTTCTTTCTTGCACCCTCGCCAACAGACGACGTACATGCTACATGTGCGCCTCTACTACGACACGTGCTCGCCTCTACATCGACCAGTATGTACGTACACGTCGATCAAAATGACAATGCTACGTACGCTTCGACCAGGTGGGTCCCGACTGTCAGGCACTTCGTTGCCTGCGAAGATGTAGCTGGTGGGTCCCAGCAGTCGTGGGCTTAATCGTTTATTTTTTTTTTGCCCGGACGCACTTCCTTGTGTGCGAAGATGTAGCTGGTGGGTCCCAGCAATCAGGGGGGCGAATCGTTTTTTTTGCCCGGACGCACTTCCTTGCGTGCGAAGATGTAGCTGGTGGGTACCAGCAGTCAGGGGGAAATGTTTTTTTTTGCGAAATACGGTGGTCCGTCCGGTGGGTCCCCGCTGTCAGGTGGAGGAATAACTATTTTGCACGTAATAAGGAGGCACTTCCTTGCTGCGGCCGTGGACCCAGCTGTCAGCCTCTCCACGTACAGTCCACGTCCGATGGAAGCCGTTCCTTGACCACGTTGACCACACCGCGCCGAGAGCACCAGGGCGGTGGACAATGGCGAGGCCTAGGAAGCGGACGACGCGGAGCCTGGGAAGACGCGGCAGTGGATGCCCACGCGTAGAGGAGTACGAGGGTACATTGGTTCGCTACGGTGTGAGGCTGCCATCGCCGCAGAATAACAGGGGGTGTGGGTGAGTAGAGGGATGGCATGGCCAGCGGTGGGAGTAGTAGGGGGCGGTGACGCCTCCGCCGCATCGCAGACGGCCATGGGAGGCAGGAGCACGAGGCACGACCGGCGCTGGTTTGGGCGGCTGGAGCAAGAAGACCAGAGGTTGAAGAAGCACTATGGCCGTTGGATGGACATCGTACGGTCACTGGAGCTAGAATCGTGCATATTGACTAAGTTGACAAAGCCCTCCGTCCCCGTCAACTTAGTAGGCCCACAAATCAGCCTGCCACTATACTGGGTCCCAGCTAACAGGGGGAGTATTCATTTTTTTGTGCGTAATAGGGAGGCACTTCCTTGCCTGCGAAGATATAGCTGGTGGGTCCGAACTGTCAGCGGCGGTAACGTTTTTTTCGCGATACAGAGGCCCTTTCGGTGGGTCCCCGATGTCAGGTGGAGGAATCATTATTTTGCGCATATAAAGGAGGCATTTCCTTGCGTGCGGCCGTGGACCCAGCTGTCAGCCTCTCCACGTACAGTCCACTTCAGATGCATGTCGGTTGTTGACCATGTTGACCA
The DNA here is from genome assembly GCA_021605145.1 of Aegilops bicornis. Classification (NCBI taxonomy): domain Eukaryota; kingdom Viridiplantae; phylum Streptophyta; class Magnoliopsida; order Poales; family Poaceae; genus Aegilops; species Aegilops bicornis. The sequence goes on from CM038672.1 coordinate 39,429,625, forward strand.
GGCCGCGCCGAGAGCACCAGGGCGGTGGACGACGGCGAGGCCTAGGAAGGGGACGACGCGGAGGCAGGGAAGACTCGGCAGTTGTTTCCCACGCGGAGGGGAGTACTGTATCTGAGGGTTTCTTGGTTCGCTTGCCGTCACGGAGAATAACATCGGTGTGGGTGAGTAAAGGGATGGCTAGGCCAGCGATGGGATTACGGTGGGGCGGTGAGGGCTGGCGCTGGCAACCGGCCTGTGAGGAGGAGGGAGCGAGCAGTCCCTTGGCGCTTGTTTGGTAATTTGGAGCAGGAAGAGCAAAGATTGAAGAAGCACGACGGCCGTTGGATGGACATCGTACGGTCACTGGAGCTAGAATCGTTCATATTGACTAAGTTGACAAAGCCCTCCGTCCCCGCCAACTTAGTATGCCCACAAGTTAGCCTCCCACCATGGTGGGTCCCAGCTAGCAGGGGGAGTATTCATTTTTCTGTGCGTAATAAGGAGGCACTTCCGGTGGGTCCGAGCTGACAGCGGGGGGAACGTTTTTTTTGCAAAATACGGTGGTCCGTCCGGTGGGTCCAGCAGTCAGGGGCAAACGTTTTTTTCGCAAAATACGGTGGCCCCTCCGGTGGGTCCCAGCAGTCAGGGGGAAACGTTTTTTCCGTAAAATACTGGTGGCCCATCCGGTGGGTCCCTGCTGTCAGGTGGAGGAATAATTATTTTGCGCATAATAAGGATGCACTTCCTTGCGGCTGCCGTGGACCCAGCTGTCAGCCTCTCCACGTACAGTACTCTTCCGATGGAAGTCGGTCATTGACCACATTGACCATGCCTCGCCAAGAGCACCACGGCGGTGGACGAAGGCGAGGCCTAGGAAGGGGACGACGCGGAGCCGGGGAAGACGCGGCAGTGGATGCCCACGCGGAGAGGAGCACGAGGGTTCACTGGTTCGGCTGTAGTGTGAGGCTGGCGTCGCCGCAGAATAACAGGGGGAGTGGGTGAGTGGAGGGATGGCCTAGCCAGCGGTGGGAGTAGTATGGGGACGGTGAGGCCTCCCCGACAGCACAGTCGACCACGGGAGGCAGGAGCATGCGGCACGACCGGCGGTGCTTTGGGCGGCTGGGGCAAGAAGACCAGAGGTTGAAGAAGCACTACGGCCGTTGGATGGACATCGTTAACCATGCCGCGCCGAGAGCACCAGGGCGGTGGACGACGGCGAGGCCTACGAAGGGAACAACACGGAGCCGGGGAAGACACGGCAGTGGCTGCCCACGCGGTGGAGAGTACGAGTGTTGACTGGTTCGGCTGCCGTCGCCGGAAAAGAACAGGAGGTGTGGGTGAGTAGAGGGATAGACAGGCCAGGGATGCGAGTATGATGGAGCCGTGAGGCCTGCCCGGCAGCACTGCCGGCCACGGAAGGTGGGAGCAGGCGGTTCCGACGGCGCTGGTTTGGGCGGCTGGGGCAGGAAGATCAGAGACTGAAGAAGCACGATTGCCGTTAGATTGACATCTAACAGTCTGACGCTGGTAGAGACGATTGTTGACTAAGTTTCTTTTTTGCGAAACCTTGTGTACGCATGAACTTGGTTGGCCCACAAGTCAGCCTCCAAATCTGTGGCAGACAACATAAAGCCCATTTGCTATTTTTTATAATTTGCAGCCCATTTGCTAATTCTTAAGTAATTTATTACAGCCCATTTTATGCCCAGGACCACGGTCAAAAAGTTCAACCTTATCTATTATATAATTAAAACAGAAGTAAAATAAGCCACCACATTCATCCACATACGTTAAAATTATCTAATCCGTTAGATTGTAATATTAACGGCCTTGATTTAACATAAACGCGTAAACAAGATAAGTTGTGTTGTCACGTGTACGTGCATAGAACGGACCAACACATCCATGTTCCATCACGTGTAGTGCATAGCACAGACCGACCCACACAAGTAGTATAACACGTCACGTATACAAATATAGTGTGTCCATTGTGACATCAACTAGCCTGAATTATCCTCATGGTAAGACACAAAAACAAAAATAGAATATTTCCATCAATGGGTCAAGGATAAGCAAAAATAGTATTCAAACCTAATTAAATAAGAAACCTAAACAAATAAGGACACCCACCAGACCTCACGTGATAAAAGTTCCAAGAGAGGAACGAATACGTACAAGATTCCCACACGGTCTCGGCCACCTCAACCCAGCCACCTCAACCCATATAAACAAGTGCGATCGGCCACGAAGCACGCGCAAACAATTAGAAATCGACGACCACCACGTCTTAAAACACCAGACGAAACACACGCCTCGCCATCCACACAGCTTGAAGTCGACATAGGTAGCACGACGAGAAGTCATCTCCAACTGCTTGACGAGAAGTCATCTCCAACTGCTTTGCTTGACGTCCGGTGAAGTCATACCAAAGCTCGCCGACATCCGACAAAGCCACGCCCATCTGCTCCTATCGACGTCGGAAGAAGTGACGACAAAGCACTTCTGGGTTGAATCATCAGACTTGGTAATTGTTATTTAACAACCTTTTTTTATGGATAGGATCTTCATAAATACTATATCCATTGACTAATTGTTTCCTATTAATTTTGAAGACATAAAACTATGGCATACAAAAAGTTGAGTGACTTAACTACAAGGGGACAGAACTGGAACATTCAAGTGAAAGTAATGAGGATTTGGGATTCAGTTAATCCTACTACCGATGAGCTTATTAGCCTAGATATGATACTCATGGATGAGCAGGTCTGTTTTTCAATATAGTTAATTGGATTTTTTTTTCAGATTAAGCAACAGTTACTAACCATAATTGTTTGTTTTTATAGGGTGAAACAATTCATGCTACTATATGGAAGAATCTAATAGACACTTTTAAATCAAAGATCAATGAGAAGTCTATTTATGGATTCAGTAATTTTAAGGTTGTGGAATCCACAAAATATAGGCCAGTGAGCAATGAAATTAAAATATTTTTTGCATACAATACAAAGGTAAAGGAGATAAAAGGATCTCCAGAAGTTTTTCCGGACTATTGCTTTGAGTTTGCTACCATAGAGACACTTGAAGAAAGGGCAGGAAAAGATACACAATGCTCAGGTATGTTTATAGTTGTAATTATGGCTTCCAAATAATTGATATTTCTAATTGTTATATTACTATAATTTCCAAATAAACAGATGTCATTGGACTTCTAACAAAAATGAAGCCCGTGGAGACAAGAATAACAAAAAAGAGCCCACAACCTTCATATATCCATGAGATTGAAATACTAATGCGGAGTAAGTGCATATGCATATGCATGTCTGAAATTTAACTACGCCTACCCCATGTGATTAACAATAACTTCTCGAATTAAATTCTTTAGGGGTGATAAAATCAGAATCACGTTATGGGGAAAGTTTGCTTATTTTTTGACCGAGGATGTAATTGGCAGCCAAACTGTCATTATTATTACATCAACGATGGTGCAGAGATTCAATGGTAAGTCCATAAATCTTAGATGATACTCTTATCATTTACAAATTCTAATTGGTTAATTAAATAGGTTTGTGCCTAAAGTCAACCAGTGCCACCAGAATATATATAGATCTGGATATACCAGAAGCACAAGAACTTCTTGAAAGGTATGAAACACTACCAATTAAAAATTCCCACTCATGAATAGTGACTCATGTTGATTCACGATTGTACATATTATTATTTGTTTTATATATGTGCAGGGACTCAACACAAGTAACCTTACCAAAAATGATGAGTATAGATAGAAATTATCAGGGAACTCTAGAAGAACAAATGTTTTACAGGCGAAGAACATTGCAAGAACTTACTAAAATGAGGCACGAAAACCGGCAAGACCAGGTAATTCATTGGAGTTTCAATAAAGGCTATCATCAATTTTTGCAAGAACGAGTTAAGACCTGCATTGACAATTTGTTCAATATTAGTAACAATGGAACCATTTTGAATTTATATATGTCACTTAATCCCCCACCCCTACCCCAATGCTAACGTTGATTGTTTTCAGGATTTTGTGTTCACGACAATAGCTACTGATAGATCGGTTGCAAGAAAATATTCAATGGTGGTACATGTCATGTGATAACTGTCCCAAAATGGTTATCAAGGAAACCGATAAGTATTATTGCAAGAGTTGTGGTATATATCCAGAAAATGTCACACCTCGGTAAGCATATTATATTACTTAAATATAAGCGATAAGTGTTATATTATATTTACTCTCCACTAACATGAATGGTATGTTAGGTATCGTATTCGACTCCAAATTAGTGATCATACATCTACTACAAGTTGCACTTTATTTGACGAGGAGGCTGCAAGATTGCTTAATACATACGCATCGACTTGCTGGACTCACTAGATGGGAAAATAGAAGAAGCCCCAAAGATTATTCAACAATTATGTGGAAAAAATTAATATTTCGATTCAAGCTCAGTGATAGTAATCTCACATTTGGCACACAAAACTATGCAGTAAAGAGAACATTTGTGCCTGATGATAGGCTTGAGATGCTCTATTTGAACGATAAAGCCGAGGAGGTAAAAGTTTCATTACCTTTGTTTCAAAAATAAAGTACCATCTTTAGAATTCCTTAACCAATTCATATTACATTTGTTGCACAGGAATTGATGGATGATGATGTAGACACTATGTTAATGAAGAAGCAGAACATGCCAGATAAAAAGGTGATTGACTTTTTGACGATACAAACTTCAAATTTTAGAGATGTGTCTTATTTTGAAAATGTATATGTATGCAGTCACAGAATAATAAAGTTTCACCTTCCCGCAAACTGGTGCTCGTGGAAAGAGGAGCCATATGACAGCAATGAATCCACATTAACCAAAGACAAGCAGCAAGACAAAAGATCATCATCGTCATCACGTCAGCTCCGTAGTGGCAATAAAAGGAGACTGAGATCTGTTGTAATATCCTCAGATGACTCAGAGGATGAATGCACTAAGACGAATTTGCCAGAACAAAAGAAAAAAGCTGTCAGTGAGAACAAGAAACAAGTTAAAGCCAAAGCCAAAAATACAGTGCCTGAAGATGAAGATGACGTACGAAAAGCAAGGCCGAGAAGAACAAGGATCCTGTCTAGATAATATTTGGATTAGTAGCTTATGAAATAAATATTATGGCAATCTATTTGTATCGACCAAGATAAGTAAGAGTACTTGACATCAACCAGGATAGCAAGGATACGTATTAGATTGAGGGAGTGGATGTTAGCGATGTTCTTAGTCTAAAACAGATCGAAAACTGTCTTCATGTAGTTTCCTTTATATACATGCTATTGTATCCAAATCAGTACAAGGACAGCACAATAGATAGGAACATACTACAAGACCAGAGATTGACGCATTAGGATTCACTTTGGCAAATCAATATGGGGCCAACACAATAGACATGAATATACCTTGCTTCAAAGAACTTCATAGCACAACCGGATATGTACATAACGCTAGCTTTGCCCGGCGGCACAATTCGACCAAAAACAAAGTTCCCACATTCAGACTTAGCAGCAAAGCAAATATAATATCAAATCACATTAATTGCTTAGGTCACTAAAAATTGTTGGCAACTGGAAGATTGTTTCTCAGTTACTTGATAGGGTGACCAGAAGTTACTTGAGAAAATTCAATATGTAAGCTTCTGCTCAACAAACCTATACCCAGATTACTATCCAAGGTGACATATTAACACACAAAAGGTAATCTAATTACCAATAGCAGAATAATCCATCAAACTAATTTTCAAAAAAGGTTTTTCAAAAACTAAAATATCACGAAAAACATCGATACAACACTATCAAAAGCAATTCATATTGTAAATTTTAGAAATACATTCAGACATGCACTTTAGGTTCATAAAGCCTTTTTTAAAAGAAAAGGCATCATGAATAGATTATTTCTTGCTAAGAGCAAATTAAAATACTATGTAGTACAACACTGCTACAAATAAAGTACAAGAAATAATCTTCATTACATATGATGCATATCATCGGTTGGCACTTACATGTGGTAGTAGTCCTGACAAAGACCAGAAATGAGAAGGCCAGACATCTCACGGTGGTGTCTGCTATTCGTATTCCACAATCTACTTATACTAAGGTTTCACCATTGCCACTTTAATACCTATGAGGACAATATTAGCAAACCCAAACTCTGGCCCGCACCTCGGATGTCGATCCAACAATTCATCATCGATGGCGACTTGGTGAGTTCCCACCAATTGGTTCCCACACAGCCTCCTAGATGAGGCCAAACTACAGCAAATCTGCCATGGCTTAGCCGCCGGCCATGAGGAGATTGAGCAGTGCAGCCCCGTGTTTTCCCTACTACTCCCCATGGCCACTCCGCCGGACTCGACGAGGTCTTCAAGGATCCACATCCAACAAAACGAACGCGTCTGCGTACTCCGCGCAACCACCAACTGCGCCAGTAATGGAAGAGATTCAAAGAAATGAATGGAGAAGTGGAGATGGATTGGGAATTGGTTCTGTGGTGGCGAGGAACGAAATCTTCAACAGCAGCTAATCGGAAGAGGTGCTGCATGCGGATGGATAAGGATGCTGGTGGGGATCGAATAAGCTGCTAGAGAAGAGTTTTTTACCCAACAAGAAGATTTTACACGTAGATGATACCTGTACGGGTTGTTTATACGGGTGGTCTAAATGGGCCTGCATCAAAACTGTTGGGCCTAAATAGGCTTCATACGTGGTGTATGTTGGCTTTGGAATTTTTCTCTGGGTTTGGAAATTTTCTCTCTATACCGTAATCTTTATGAATTCGATTCCTACTCCTTATCGAATAGGCTGATACGAGCACGTTAGCGTACTGCTCTTAAATTGCAGGAACATACACTTCGTCGATTAACCAAGGGATCGTATCATCTCAGAATCGACCTGCATTGAATCGCTGGAAGAAGTTGCACACAAATCAGCCTTGCCACACTTCAGATTAGAAGGTAAATTCTTTCCGTGGAAAACTAATACTTACCACCGGTTCAAAGCAACCTCCTAATTTTTACATATATAGACACACACACATGTCTTGCCTTGGCTCTTCACATAAACTTTATTTTCTTTGAGAAAATAGTACCAACTTCTGTGATGAACTAAAAGAGACTCACGGACTGATAAAGTCATTGCAGCAATAAAAATATATGCTCTAATAATTTGTACATGGTATAAAATATTTTCCTGGATCGCTACAGGATTTGCTTTGCAGCAAAAGATACAATTACGACAATAATTAGCACATGTGTGTGAAGCTTTACAAAATTAGAAAAAAAAGACAAGAAAACATTATCAGGTATATCATTGAGATTTTACAATCTTCATGTAATGCACACTAATTTTTTGTACATTTCTAACATATACATTTCAAATATTTACCTTTGTTAATATTGCAGAACCTAATAACTTTACGTATATTGCTAATAATTATTTTAGAGAGTACTTTGCCTTAGTAATTCCCATGGAACAATTGTCGTTCACTGAGAAACAAGCACACTGTCACTCCAATAATGCCATACACCACAGCTCAAACCACAAAACACAGTAATCCTGAGAGCATGATCGATAAGTATTATAGGTTGTCGCCATGCAGCCAGCATCTCCTATTTATTGCATATATTGTTAGCCTCTTGACGACATTATGCATAAATTAGAATTCAACTATATTATACTATATTGCTAAAAGAATATCCGTTGCAGAAATGCAGGGACAATGCGCAACAAAATCAGCAGGCCAACTTACAAAAGAAGCTAGAGAAGCTATTATCAGAGGAAACAACAACTCCAACAAAAAGGAGTAAGAGATGCAGGAATACACATGAAACAACCGATAAAACAGAAGAAGATGCTTCACGTAAGAGAAAGGAACAAATCAAAGAAAGAAAAGATGTCAAGCATGCAAGAACAAATGCAAGCGACAATGAGCTTGAAAGCAACATCATAGAAAGAACCAGCAGCACTACGTCCGGAAGTTATTATAGCACGATATGGAACTTCGGAAAGCCAACATATAGATGCGAACATTGCAATGCAATACTATGGTGTGAAGAAAGATTAAATTCTCATAGAGGAACCAAAAAACCTTCTTTCGGAATTTGCTGCAAACAAGGTAAAATTGACCTACCAAAGATAGCATATCCTCCACCTTACCTCGCAGGGCTATTAACAGGTGAAGGAAGTGATGCAACAAACTTCAGAGAAAATATAAGGTCATACAACTCAATGTTCTCATTCACGTCAATGGGAGGAACTGTTGACAAAGAAATAAACAAAGGCAAAGGACCATATGTTTTTAGACTGCATGGCGTAACTACCACCATATTGGAACTCTTCTACCCGAAGAAGGTAACAAACCTCGATTTGCCCAGCTATACATCTATCGAGATGAAAATGAGGTGCAAAACAGGATAGATGCTTCAAGATGCAATGATAAAAAACAACGGTGGACCCTGCCATTGTCAAGGAACTACAAGAAATGCTTGATGAGAACAACATCCTTGCAAAGTCATTCAGAATGGCAAGAGATAGATTCAAAGAAGAAGACTACCACGATTACACGCTTCGAATACTTGGGAAAAGGAACGGAACACACAACCTTCCATCTGCATCAGAAGTTGCGGCATTAGTTGTAAGAGACCCTACTGGAGAGAGCGAAGGACGAGACATTGTTGTCGAGTACAAAGATATGGAACCTCACAGAATATCGGAAATCCATCCGAAATTAATGTCAATGCAATACCCGTTGTTGTTTCCATACGGAGAAGATGGATTCAAGCTTGAAATACCTTACAAGCGAACAAAAGAAGGTGACAAAAGCAGGAAATATGTAACTATGCTAGACTACTATGCATACTACCTACAGCAAAGACCCGACCAAGGAATGTCATTGCTAATGTCTAGACATCTATCGCTTCAATTTTGGGTGGATGTTTACACATGCATTGAGCAAAAGCAGACTAAAGCTGGATCAGGAATAATCAAGGGAAGCTCTGAACTGAACTTTACGTGGACTGCAGGACGCGATTGAGCGAGGGGACACCAGAACAGAGCAAGTCGGAAAGAGGATAATTGTACCTTCATCTTATACAGGAGGTAGAAGAAACAAGGCACAAAACTTGCAAGACGCATTTGCAATATGCCGGTGGGCTGGATATCCAGACCTATTTATAACATTCACATGCAATGCAAAGTGGCCTGAGATCCAATACATGCTAGATGAAGCAGGAGGAGGCCTCAAGCCAGCCGAACTTCCAGATATTGTTGACCGAGTATTCATGATAAAACTGAAGGAGCTAATGAGAGATATCGTTGTGAAGAAACACTTTGGAGAAACTATAGCAAGTAAGATCAGTCGAGTACTAATCGCTAACTAATAGCACCTAATGTTTCAATTTTTAAGCACACAATAGCCTTTATCTATTTATTAAAATGATTCCAAATTTTAACAAAATAAAACTATATATTCAATCAATGCAGTTATCTACACAATAGAGTTCCAAAGAGGGGACTCCCGCATGCGCACATATTGGTATTTCTCAAGGAGAATTACAAGTGCAAAGGACCAACAGAAATCAACCAAATAATCAGTGCAGAGATCCCAGACAAAGATGTCGATCCGGACGGATATGAAGCTGTTGAAAACTTCATGATGCACGGGCCTTGCGGAGAGGCAAATACAAAATCACCATGCATGATAGACAACAGATGTACTAAACACTTCCCAAAACGGTACAATATCGATACGACAATCGATGAGGATGGGTTTCCAGTATATAGAAGGCGAGACAATGGAAGGAATATCAAAAAGGGAGGAGCAATGCTCGATAACAGATTTGTTGTGCCATACAACAGAAACCTTTTGGTCAAATTCCAAGCTCACATAAATGTGGAGTGGTGCAACAGGTCCAGGTCAATCAAGTACCTATTTAAGTACATCCATAAAGATGACGACCAAGTAACAGCCTTACTAAAGGAAAGGGACGCAACAAACGACTATGATGAAATCAAGAAATACCTAGAGATGAGATACATATCAACAATCAAGCATCTTTGGCGGATATTCCAGTTTGATCTACACCAACGTGATCCACCATGAGAGAGACTGCCTTTCCACATTGAAAATGAGCAACAAGTTATTTTTCGGACTCGATCGACATTGAAAAATAGTAAGACTGCCGGGATCCACAAGTACTAAGTTCATCGAGTGGATGGAGGCAAACAAAATACATGAGGTGGGAAAATAATTAACCTATGCAGAATTCCCATCAAAATTTGTATGGAAAAGTGACTCCAAAACTTGGGAGGAGCGGAAAAGGGGCTTTATGATTGGAAGAATTTACTATGCACACCACGCAAGTGGTGACCGGTATTATATGAGAATGCTTCTAAACACCAAGAAAGGATGCACATCATTTGAGGATATTAGAACAGTTAATGGAGTAGTTCACCCAACATACAAAATAGCATGTCAAGCGCTTGGATTTCTTGATGACGATAGTGAGTGGATTGAATGCATCAATGAAGTATCAAGCTGGGGATCAGGGATACGATTACGGCAGCTATTCACCACAATATTATGCCATTGTGAGGTGACCAGCCCAAAAGTGTTGTGGGATTCAACATGGGAAGCACTATCTGAAGATATCCAGTACAAAAGAAGAATAATCCTAAACTTTCCTACGCTGCATCTAACTGATTCACAGAAAAAATCATATGCTCTGATCGAGATAGAGAAACTAATGAGGCAAGCTGGAAAGACACTAAAGGACTATCCAGGCATAGAACTACCAAATGCTACTGAACTTGAACAACTTGGGAACAGAATGATAAATGAAGAACTTAGCTACGACACGGAAGCACTAAAGATTGAGCACCAAACCATAGTTAGCAATCTTAACCATAGCGAAAATGGCCTTTGATGCCATACTGGAATCACCTAACAGAGGGCATGGAAAACCGATATTTGCAGAGGGCTACGGTGGCACAGGCAAAACTTATCTATGGAAAGCAATCACGTCGAAGCTACGATCGGAGGGAAAATAGTGCTTGCGGTAGCATCATTCGGCATTGCAGCATTGCTCCTCCAAGGTGGAAGAACAGCGCACTCAAGATTCCACATTCCAATAAATATCACAGAAGAATCAACATGTGAAATAAAACAAGGCTCACATTTGGCTGAACTGGTAAAGAGGACCTCATTGATACTGTGGGACGAGGCTCCTATGGCACACAAACACTGCTTCGAGGCACTAGACAAAAGCCTTAGGGATATTCTAAGGTTCCAAAACCAAAACAGTGACGAAAGGCCATTTGGTGGCATGACAGTTGTGCTAGGAGGCGACTTGGACAAATACTTCCGGTGGTTACAAAGGGAGCGAGAGAGCAGATAGTAAATGCCTCGATCAAAAGGTCATACCTATGGAAGCACTTGAAATATTTAGACTAATCGAAAATATGCGGCTGAAGTGCACTGTCGAAGATCCAATACAAAAAGCAAAATGTGGCTGAATTAGCAGAATGGATATTACAAATTGGCGATGGAAAACAAACAAACGATGAAGGAGATGATTGGGTAAAAATTCCTAAAGACATAATTCTGCAAAAGGAGAAGACCGAAAAGAAGCGATAGTGAAAAGCACGTACCCAAACTTGCACCAAAACTATCGTGACCGTGAATTTCTTGAAGAAAGAGCAATACTATGTCCAAGGAATGAAACAGTTGAGAAGATAAATGACTACGTAATGAGCCAAATACAAGGTGAAGAGGTGACATACCTAAGCTTGGACACTGTATGCAAGGCAACAACAAAGTACAACACAACGGAGAATATGTGTCCAACAGTTCCTTAACAAATTGACCTTCCCAGGAATTCCAAACCACGAGCTAAAACTGAAGGTAGGCTTGCGGTTATGCTCCTACGCAACATCAATCAAGCGGCAGGTTTATGCAATGGTACAAGAATGACTGTCACACAGCTGGGAAACAGGTACATTGAGGCACAAATAATCACAGGAACACACGTCGGTGACAAGGTATACATACCTAAAATCATTATGTCACCAAGCGACTCAAAGTGGCCCTTCGTGCTTTGAAAAGAAGGCAATATCCTATATCAGTTTGTTTTGCAATGACCATAAATAAAAGCCAAGGTCAATCCCTAAACAAGGTGGGTCTATATTTGCCTAAGCAAGTATTCTGCCATGGCCAACTATATGTGGCATTATCAAGAGTCACAAACAGAGAAGGATTAAAGGTGCTGATTGACGACACGGAGTGCCCAAGCGAAGATAAGCGCATAAAGAATATAGTATACAAAGAGATCTTCTAATTTTTGTCATTCAACTAAGTGCATATGAGGGCCAAAAAATGATTAAACAATACAATGTATGGTTCAAAAGCATGACATCCATGTGTTAGATATGGCCAGAAATACTGTATACAAAAGGATATTATATATTGGGTTTCTAATTATTTTGTCCACAGGAAAAAAAGAACATGACAATGCAGACTATTGTTACCATACACTACTTTCATGAATAGAGATATTAACAAATCTGTACAGCTAACTGACTTTTTTAGCCTAGATATGATACTGATCAATGAGCAGGTCTGTTTATGAACATATTTGATTGGAATTTTTTCAGTCAGATTAAGAAACAGTTACTAACCATATTTGATTGTACAGGGTCAAACAATCCATGATACTATTTGGAAGAATCTTATGGACACTTTTAGATAAAAGGAAAGCCAAAAAACAATGCTTGAACATGAAGATGAATTACATGAACAAAAGCCCAGGAGAACAAGGATGCTGTCTACATAATTAACAAGCCAGCTTCATCTCAACAAACATATACCAAAATTAATAACCAAGGTGAACACACAAAAGGTAAGGCCTTTACAATTTAAGAAAATTAAAAAAAATGATTGATACATATGAACCAATCCTGTTCTTAAGGTGATTTTTCAGACAGAAGGCACCGTGGAAAAATTATTTCTTGCTAAAAAGGAAATTAAAAATACTATGGAGTACCACACTGCTACGGATAAAGTACAAGAACTAATATTCCATATCCTTGAGAATGCAACAAACGCGTCAACGCACTGGCCAAGTGTGACGGTACATACATGAAGAGATTGGAAGAAGAAAACTAGCAGCAGCGTAAATCACTGAACTTGAAAACTTAACCTGCAGCTGGACTCATGTATTTCTCACATTAAGCTGATTCTGTTGCTACATACATCAGTAAACGTGCATCTAAAACTACTTTTTTTACTATCAATCAATAATTAGATACAAGGGCCCCTTGCTAGGTTCAGTTAGACTTAATTCAAGCAGATCCATATGTGTGTTTTACTGTATTCTATTCTATACTGCAGAGAACAAGTATAAGTGCCTATCTCTAGACAGAAAGTTGTGGTATGGTTCCTGATTTCACACGAAAAGTTGTTTACCAATGGAAAGATAAAATCTTATTCTGATTTCTAGATCATTCAACTTCAAAAAAACTTATATGGTTCCAATAACATTTACATTTTGGTACAAGTACAGACAGCAGGAGGGCAACAACTAACAGCCACTCAGAAATACTCACGTCTTGCTGATACTTCTTCCTCCATGACCTCCCTCAATGCCTAAGCAGCCCCAGCATCCAGGGCCTCCGGCTACGACAATTTGGGGCAGCGAGGTCGCCGAGATCCACGCGCATACAGCCACATGCGCCACCACTAAGGAAGAAAAATCAGGAGAAAAGAAGCGACATATGGATCTGGGATAGCATGAGGATTAGTTTCCTGATGGGGCACAGCGACGCCGTCCTTCGCCGGTTGCAAATCGGAAGAAATGGTAGATGTGTACGAGGAGCCTGGTGGGGATCATACGAGAGGAGAGGAGAGTTGTTTATTTTACTAATAGGGAAAGGAGAGATATATTTTTTACTATGTCGATGACTGGGACTATGGGCTGTTTTACTTAGAAAAATAATAATATGGGGTGGTAATCATCTTCACTCTAATGGGATTGCAGAAAAGTACGTTGGGCATGACACACATGATACATCGGCTATGCAAGATTGGGTACAGATATTTTATTTAAATTCTTCAGTATAGAATACACAGATCATAGAAAAAATCAAAACACATGAAAAACGGCTCTCTTTTTTGCCGGTGAAAAATTTCTCTTAAAAAGAGGAATATACTTCCCGTAAAAAAATATGGATGAAACTTATACATCATTCGTCAAAGGATCATATGATCTAAATCTATAGATTTTTCACCTCTACATAATCAGCAAGATTGGTAAGAGTCAACAAACATTTTTGAATCATAGGAATATATATATATATATATATATATATATATATATACATATATATATATATATATAGGGAAAATCCATCCTACCATCCGGTGGTAGTTACCCCACATATCTCATATACTACCATGTGCTACTATATATACTATTTTATTATTTTAAATATATTCATCTACTATATCTAAGATATTTCAAAGCAAGTTACATGAAAAAATTGCATATGAACCCATAGTTTTTATATTTGTGAAATTGTACATATTTGTACGTAAAAAGAGCATACTCAAAATATGATACATACTACCTAAAAATTAGTATATACACTACCTAATCATTGTTATATACTACATACTACACGTACATACTCTCGGTTTCGATATATACTACATACAACATACAAAACACAAGTGGTGGTAACTACCACTGCTTGTAGGAACTATATATATATATATATATATATATATATATATATATATATATATATATATATATTAAATTCCAAAATTCATGCTGGAAATTAAAAACTATAAATATTTCCCAAAATACTAAAACCGATTCAAAACTAAGGTCGTTTAATGCAATAAAAACTAAAACAAAATGTCAGGCAAAATTAAAATAAGAGTAGATAGAGAAATTGGAAAATACATATGAATCTTGAGGCTGTAAAAAATAAATAAGGGAAATAAAAAAATTATGAAATTCCGTATACTATATGTTCAAAACCATAATTTCAAATGGAAGACATCAACTATCCTAAATATAAAAAATAACAAAAACTACTCTAGCATACATTTATCTACATAGGCTAAAAATAAATACTTAAATCGATTTAGAGATTAACGGTTGAGATTACATGATCTAAAAGTTATGTACAACAATAACATGTTCAAATATTAGCACTGTCACGACTCAAAAATATGTGCTATATCACGTATGTCTTGCTAAAAAAGGTATATTTTTGCGAAACAAAAGGTATGTTTGTCAATATCATATACGGGGAAAAAAAATCATCCAGTTCTTCGGCCGGCCAGACGCAACTAATTCATATGGACATTAGTTTAGATGCATGAGCCTTAAAGGACAATAGAAGTACGATGTTCACGTGAATATTTTTATGTAATAAATCATGGTGCATGCTCTATTTACAGTCATTGAGATTATAAAAATCAATGGAAAGAAGTACGACACTCAAATGCTTCAGTTTTAAATTAAGTATTAGTCCTGAGAAGGATCACATGAAAGCATTCAATAATGTTTCGCAAAAGAAATGAAACCATACAATATACAGAACTTGGTGATCGCTGGACAAAACATAATATGTGAGCTGAATCAGGAATTGCACGTATCTTTTTCTACACATGTTTAAGTCTTCTATTTTTTAGGAGATCCTTACTGTTTTTTTTAATGCTTGTGCGTGCATGTCCGTATGGAAATTCCACAAATAAGCTTCTCCTTTTTTTTACCATCAATAAGCTTCTCCTATTGAGTACTCCTTCTGTCCCAAAATAAGTGTCTCAACTTTGTACTAACTTTAGTACAAAGTTGTACTAAGGTTGAGACACTTATTTTGGGACTAATCAAATACTATAGAAGGAGTTAAGAATATGAGAATATCTATATAAGAAAAACATTTATAATTCATAAACTGAATTATATCTAAAAAATAGATGTAGAACTTTTAAAAATTTAACCAATGGAATTGCATTGGATATAAGTAAACCCATCACGACTTATGATTATTATCTATGTGGACTATGTAGATCAAAATTTGTCATCTAAGTTGCACTAAAATTTTATGTTCTATTAAAACAACATGGTCGTACTATTATACATAATAAGCTATGGTAGGGAGAAATTAAGCAAAAAAAGCTATGATAAGAAGGGTGAGCGAAATATGTCAGGATTCAACTGAGTATAAACTGGCAAAATAATGAGTGCATGACAGATGATCCACATAAAACAATCCATCAAAATATGAGTAATATACATTGTTTAAAAATATGTGGTTGTAATTAATTTTACTTAAAATAAAGGAATATAAGAAAATTAAACATAGACATGAAAAACAACAAATAATGACTATATAAGATAGAATGTTTTGGAGATTACGGATAATATACATCGATAAATACTGGGCTTAGGTCTATGGTCAAGCAACATACAATATGCAATTAAAATATAAAAATAACATAAATTTGTTTATTATTAAATCTAGCCGCGCAAACGCGCGGGTCACACCGCTAGTTTTGCATATTTCGGTGGAGTCCGAACTGTTGTAATCCCGAAATGATAAACATTTTTTAAGAACTTATTGATTTGCCAAAAATATCGTTTTGTTTTTGTGAGCAAATAAGACGTGGGACAATTGAGTTGGTTTAAGGAAAACCAGTGGTAAAAAATCAGCGTGGGTGGGAAAAAACAACAAAAATAAGGATGTAAATATGAAAAGGGAATTTCATGTGTTTTCAATATAATGATACGTGTATATGAACTAATAAAACTATAGGTAGAGATTAGAAAACGGATGTAGGACATGCGTTTCAAGAGGAAAATAGAACTGGGCTATGTGTTTGATTCAGTAAAAAAACTGCCTGCGGATGTTGTAAGACAAAATATAACTAACGCTGGCGGGCCAGAGGCCAGTAGATACCTGCTGGATCTTTGTTCCCCGTTGGAGAACTGGAAATTTGAACGGCGGGTGCTTATGCTACCCATCAAATAAAAATCAGGTGCCTGAAAATTC
Organism: Aegilops bicornis; assembly: GCA_021605145.1. Lineage (NCBI taxonomy): Eukaryota > Viridiplantae > Streptophyta > Magnoliopsida > Poales > Poaceae > Aegilops > Aegilops bicornis. The sequence goes on from CM038672.1 coordinate 39,446,714, forward strand.
GTTTCGAAACAAATGATTCAGCTTTATATCCACGCCGACCATCGGCATGATGGTTGGAAGCAAATGCAAGTTCATACCAAAAGATCGTTAACAACAATACCAACTTGCGGACGACAAGGTAGTACAACTACCAATACCTAACTAACTTATAATCTTTTTACTACTGGCCCTAGTGTTAAATGCGGTAGAAAATCTTGCAGAGGACCAGTTCCGCTCCTTCTCTTGCTCCAGGTCCCCGAGGTGGTACTGGTGCATCACCCAGTTGGTCCTCTGCTGGTCGAAGCTCTTGTTGGTGTGCAGCACCAGAACCTTTTTTGCTGCCCGTCTGCCGGCCGTTGACCAACACCGCCAAGGTATTGCCGGTCTTGTGCCACATCGCGTGCATGCCGCACTCCGATTGTATCTCGCGACGCGTCCACGTGCCCCTTTTGAACGCCCTGGAATTGCGCTGGAAGAATTGCTTCCTTAGGCGGTCGATGTGATACCTGCGGTATTGTGGAATACATATTTTAGTGTACGTAGTTGGCATTTTCATAACATCTTTGGCATGTTGCGATCACTTGTTTCACTTTTTATTAACTGTCAAATTTGTAATTGCTTCACCAGGTCTGCGTCTAAAAAGAAAAATAGAGCTATAAACAAAGGAATATGTTTGTGCAAGTAGACGGCCGATCGATGTCTTACCTGGAAGTTTCTCAGGTTGGGTGTAGCATATGTTGTGCTCGCTGTCGATGGTTGGTATGAACAAATCGATGAGAGACTGAAATCTCGCGCTGTCAGCACTCACTTTGGCCTCAAGGTGCTCAATCAGCTCCTGATTTGTGGGATCGAACTTGACGCCAGCCAGCAGCACCGGCCAATCCTTCTTCGACTTGCATCGGTAATTCTAGTTATATGGTACTCAATGTATGATCAATCGACTGTTTTAAGTGAATGATGAAAGATTTCGACAGATAAGTGGTACTCCAAATTTGAAGTCCAGAATACCCAAACACGCCATCGAGATTCTTGTGTCACCTCATGCACAACGTGTTGCCACGTCAATTCAATGTGTGGACATGATGAATAATTTGACCGACGTATACTAGTATTGCAACTGTGCTACTTACTAGTCGTATTTAGTGTCACAATTTATACATAGGTTTAACTAACAAGTACACACTTGAAGCCTAACAGATATATATATATATATATATATATATATATATATATATATATATATATATATATATATATATATATATATATATATGGCTTCGCACAACATCTCCATCATCATTATCGGTACATCCTACGCAGTGAGTTAGGATGCACTTGATCCTGTGAAGGCATCTATCCTTCAAACCATAGGAGTGCTTCAAACTAACAACAATACATAATATCCAACAAAAGAGGGTCGTGCTACAGCAGCAGAATACATGGCTCAGTCTAGATATAAGCACGAATCAAGTTGTGCATATTTGTTGTTGACATGAACGACATCGCCGCATGTCGGGTTTGCAAAAGCCATCCATTGCATGGAAGCTTGATGCCTTTCACACACTGAAGATTACCTGGCAACAAGCTGTGTTGACGAATCTCTGGATATGGTGATTCATGAAATCCATGGTATGATGTGTAAACACAGCCCCCCTCGCGAATGGAAGTTGCGTAGCACAGTAATCATCGCCGGTGATATGATTGATGATTCGTTGGATGATCGGATAATTGAGTCCGAGGAACAAGGAGTGGTTGCCGAGGCTGTAAACCCGCCTCCAGTTGAATACGCCTGGCCCAACGGAGCTGGGATCTTTCTCGAACACGAAGCAGCCATAGCCATCAATGTCACGAACGCCCCACGCATTGTACTGCATGCTGTTTGATGTAATGGTTTGGTCAATTTGCTACGTGCGAATGAGCATCAAATGACCGCCGTTAGCTGAACAAGCGATAAACCACCACCCATCGGCTAGTATGATTCCAGGTCCTGGAATCATGAAGGCCAGCGCATTTGCGTCTGCTGCAACAATTCAAACTGGAGACCAAAAGGACAAAAATAAACAATCATGTTCATAGTATGTGTGGAATTAAGATTATTATAACAGTGACACATATCATAGACAGAGAATTGCAATGCCGTGGTCATAATCATACCCCAAGTTAAAAAATAAGCCAATGGCTTTCATATTCTAGCAACATGTCATGGTTCAAACATCATGTAACAATGAGAGGAAAACAGCTATGACAGCGCCTACTCATATTCTACCATAGCACTTACTACTACTTTTCTCATATCAATTCTAAGCAATAACATGCGTTGTTATAAAAATCTTGTAAACGAGAGTAACATATAGCAATCATGATGTTATGCTCATAATTTGTGTTCTAACAATCATTAGATGCCAATTGTTATCATGTCAACTCTAACAATAACATGTGTGGTCATAAAAATCTAGGAAATGAGAGGAACACATAGCAATGATGTGGTTATAGACATGCTATGCATTCTAAATTTGTAACAAATAAACAGGCAGTCGTATTGATAAGGTAAAGATGAGATGAGATAGAACAATTACACGACGATAGATTCCACCAGTATAGGCAGCCAACTGCGTGCATCGACCGTGTAAACGATGCCGGCGTGCACTATAGCATCGCATGAAATGTTGCCTCAACAGGATTGATGATGAGCCATAACCATGTATGGCGACCGGATTCCAGATAGACTAATCCCATGTTGAACAAGGCAATGAGCTTGTAATCCATGTAGTCTGATGGTGTGAGCACTTCGCAGATTACAACTTTCTGCAAACAGAGGTCGATCCAAAAACTTGACGCGTCTCGTGCGTAGTAGGCAGGAGTGTCCGGCGGGCCGCGAGGCTCGATGTCGGCGGTATCCAACGATGGAAGGGTGATCTCTCGCTGGGTGTAGATATCCACGAGACGCCACGGACTACTGGTGTGGTGGATGAGGGTGATCCAGTTGGCCTTCATGCCCGCCCGGTAGTGGCCGCGCATGAAGGACAGGTGGACGGGTAGTGGTAGCATGTCGAGGGGCACCACGGCAACCTCCGTAGGATCGTCAAGTCGATGTCTGGGCCACCTGCGAGGATCGAGCATCAACAAGCGAGGTGTCTTGAAAAGAGCCGGCCGGTTGCGCACGCAGTAGACGGTACAAAGACACCGAGCATGCGGCGAGACGGACGGTCTTGAGTAGGTCCATACGACTACAGATCTGCTCCAAGAGAACATCGGGAGGAATTCCAATCACGGCTCTGCGTGTCGGTCGGTTCTTCCATTGGGGTTTCGGTGCACCGCAAGCCAGCGGGGAAGTGGATTGGTGAGGCGGCGAAGAATCTTCTCCTCGTGTGGCGGCAGTGAGCGGGGGGATATGGTACGCTCGAGCTACCAAGGAAGATGGCGCGGGCGGGCGAGCAGTGAGCGGGGGTAAATGGTGCGGCCGACGATGGGTAAGAGAGGAGTACGAAGAAGAGAGGAGGAAGAAGTGTGGTAGACGGGGAAGAAAGTTCCTTATATCTCAATTCTACTAGTACTACTACCAGGATATACCGTCCTTCGGAGTGTAAATAGTTACACCGATGACATGTGGGTCTACCACAAGAGGGCCCATATGTCAGTTAATGGAGGACAGAGGTGCGTAGGCGTATTTGCGGAAGCGTGCTCTACTGGCAAACATGATGGCAGTACTGGGTAAGGCTGATTTAGTAACAACAACACGCTGGTTCAGATTATTAATTACGTGTCCCATCTGCTGCAGCGTGTATTGTCACTTCACCACGAAGACTAGTTGAATAGTTCTCTCTGACCGAGATGGGGAATAATGGATCACGAGGACTTCCTTTCTACAGTATCCCTATGCCTCTACGCTCACTTCACTCATTTTGCTCCGTACCTAGTCACTTGTTGAAATCTATAGAAAGACAAATACTCCGTATTTGGGAACAGAGGGAGGCTTTTACTCCGTACTATTTGGGAACAGAGGGAGTATCACCATATGGAGGGAACAGAGGAAGCTTGAAATATGAACATGTCAATGGCAGGGAGTAAGCCCCATGCATGCAACATGCAACACTCACACGTACACATGGACGCACGCAACACTCACGCACCCATGCGGCACACAGCACACGATGCAACACACACAGCTCACGCTCAAGTGCTCAACCTACTCCCTACGTCCGTGAAAGACTGTACATTTAGAGATTTACACATTGACAAGGGCATAATTAACGCCCAAAAGTAGCAGACTTATGTGTGCATGCGACCATTGAGATAAGAAGATTAAATGAAGGCCGTTGCATGCTGTAATTAAGGATAGACATGTAGCCTATACCTACAGCACAAGTTGGTGCATTAGTCAATCAATATCGATTTAGATTAAAGGCTACATGCATTGGAAGTGTAGATGTACATTATGTACCACACTCTTTGTTTTGTAGCCGATGTACACTCTTTGTTGGAAGACCGAGGGAGGCCACGTGCATGCACTCACATACACAGCCAGGGTGGTTCACGCGCAAGGGTTGGACTCGTGTCGCGCCTGCGTAAAGTTTTGTTTAACTGATTTCTTTGCTCTGCCAACTGACAGGTGGGACCCAAAACCAGGTGACAATTTAACCAGTCAGCAAAGTTCCACGCCGCAAAACTATATATAGTGACCATAAAGAGCGTATTGTTACATACGTTGACCGCCAGTGTATTTTCTCGTTTCAAATTAAGCCATATTAATCGGAAAGGACGCAGTATGGACTACTACTAGTACTAGTACTCCTTTGATGTGTCCCGTCAACTCGCCGAACGAGGAGAAGCATGCTTACTACGCCTCTCCCTCGCCCACGCGTGCGGTGGTTCGCAGGACGAGGAGAGGGTTTTGACTACAGCGCCCTCTCCCTCTCCCTCCCTCTCCCTCTCCCTCGCCCTCGCGGTGGACGTGCAGCAGTTCAATCGGTGTCAGAAGCATATTGTACTGTAGTATCATCATTGTTGGACCTTCCAAAGAGGCGAAGAGCCAAGTGCAAGGTTCACACGAGTACGAACTGTTGAACCTCCCGAAGAGGCAAAGAGCCAAGCGCAAGGTTTTATAGGAGTTGTCGTCCTAGTAGGAGTGTACTACAACTATAGAGAACGATGCTACTGTATGATGCCGCCACGTCACGTATATCCAAAGATGTGCCACCTTTTTTTCTCAAATAGCGTGTTGGAGCCCGTGCAACAACCACACAAGTTGCACGTACACATAACACATTTACTAGTAATAAATTCTAAAGGACAAATGCCAGTATGCCACACAAGTTCATCTCCAATTCATGTGATAAATTTGTGCACGACTAGTCTACATATATTCACAGCGCTATCGTTTACAATTACCGTACTCCACTTACACATTATAGCTGGACTACATGCATGTCCTCCTCCAGGTTCCAGTCCTAGGTGTTCTTCATGGATGGCATGATCCATAGCGGTGGGCAACGGGAATCATTGTCGCAGCTTTCTAGTCCGGTTCCACACGATGGAGACTCATCCAAGCCAAGCGGCATAAATCGTGGATAGTGTGTCCCAGCATGTCGTTCATCGGTGATGCGCAATGAAGACACAACCATGCTTCATGAACGGCAGGCCTTCCGTGTCGTGCACGGAAGGTGGCATCGCTTCACAATGGGGTAGCTGTCCCCGATGAAAAGCGAGTACTCTCCAAGAGTGTTCTACCCACGTAGCATCACGGGGGTCGAACTCGGCGACGTTCATCTGGTACACGCGGCATCCCAGATCTGGACACATGGTGACGTACATAGTCAAGGTCCATGCATAATAATGTTGTGCTCAAATATGGCGGTCGATGTCTTGTGCAGCAAATAGTACTACTCCGGGATAGAGGACGTAAAATAACCGGCTTATTCTATATATCCACTGTTGGCTACATGGATGAGATAGTAAGACATGGAACAACAAAAATGGTGGCAGCTAGTGGGTTCTAGTCTTCAAGGGCCTAGCTAGCTATCTGGCGTCCTCCAAGGTAAAAGTACTCCTACTAGTACTACTAAGTATACTACTAGTACAACAATGAAAGAGAAGGCGAGAGGGTTAAAAATGGAATACCCGGTGAGGGAGTCCCGGATTAGGGGTGTCCGGGATAGCGGACTATGACCTTTGGCGGACTCACGGACTATGAAGATACAAGATTGAAGACTTCGTCCCGTGTCCGGATGGGACTTTCCTTGGCGTGGAAGGCAAGCTTGGCGTCTGGATGTGTAGATATCCTACCATTGTAACCGACTACTGTGTAACCCTAACCCTATTCGGTGCCTATACAAACCGGAGGGTTTTAGTCCGTGGGACGAACAACAATCATACCATAGGCTAGCTTCTAGGGTTTAGCCTCTCCGATCTCGTGGTAGATCTACTCTTGTACTACCCATATCATCAATATTAATCAAGCGGGAGTAGGGTTTTACCTCCATCGAGAGGGCCCGAACCTGGGTAAAAACATCGTGTCCCTTGTCTCCTGTTACCATCCGCCTAGACGCACGATTCGGGACCCCTACCTGAGATCCGCCGGTTTTGACACCGACATTGGTGCTTTCATTGAGAGTCCCTCTGTGTCGTCGCCGTCAGGAAGGATGCCTCATCCCGTCTTTAAAGACGGCACTGTTGCTAAAGGAGCTCTGGCTGTTGGCCAAACTCTTCGGCTAGGCGGTTTTCTTATGACCGCATGTTCGGCCGCCGCGCCGACAATGACTTCCCGCGTCATCTAAAGCAATCTTCACGTTAACTCGGAGCTCGCCGAGCAGTTAGATCTGATGGAGCTCTCTTCCTTAAATGAGCTCTTGGATCGCATCGCCGCCCTGGGAGTCGCTACAGACTATGATCAGATTGGGCCTAAACCCGATCTGAGAGAGATCAACTCTCCCCAGGTTACCCACCACGTTGCTGTGGTGGAGAAACAGTATGACGACCCTTCTTCTGCCTTAAGGACTAGCCACGTCCGGATTCCCAATCCCTCCATGCCGGATTCCCACGAAGGAGAGGACTTCGCTCAAGCCCTGAACCTAAATTCAGGCAGCGGGCTAAATTCATTGGACAACATCCAAGAATCCAAGCTTCCAAGTTCGAAAGCCCCTCGGCCCTTAAGTCTCAGATTGGGCGCGGTTCCGGATTTAATTTCACCCGCCCACCCAAACTTAAGTGACCTATCTCAAATTCGGCAAGAGCCCGCAGAAACAGTACACCATTATTGGGCCAGATTCCTCCTGGTTATGGACAGGATAAAGGACTGCCGCGAGGAGGCATAATCTCATTATTACGCAACAATTGCACGGACAACGGGATCCTAAACGCTATAAGTCGCCGTGACATTACACGCTTTGCCGACTTGGCGTCAATAGTACGAAAGTACTGTGCGATGGAAAGCGCCTGGAAAACCGAATCAAGATTTTGGGACAATCCGGCCTTGAATACAACCCGATCCGAAATAAAAGGGTGCATCATCGCTAGGCACCGGGTTAAATACCAAAAGCAAAAACCCTCTATAGGGCATGGAACCGTCTTGGAGGGATGGTTCAATGGACCCTGTAAAATTCATAATCTGAGGGCGCCACTCCAACTCATAGCCTCGAGCATGTTGGATACTACGGCAGGTGGCCAAAAGCGTGAAGAGCTTCTAGCTCTAGAGCACCAACCCAAGGGTACCAGTACGGTATTAACAGTCTTCGAGACTTTCACATCAAATAATATGCGGAAACGAACACTCCGTAGCCTTGCCGATAATATGCGGCAACAATAAACCCATGGAGTGACACGGCTATTAACTTTAATGCCAGTGACGAACCTAAATTCCGAACAGCCCGAGCACTAGCCGCATTGGTCCTCAGTCCGATAGTGGACGCCTTTCGCCTTACCAAGGTACTCATGGACGGTGGCAGCGGACTGAACCTCATTTACAAGGAAACCCTCCGAAAAATGGAGATAGATCGGAGCCGCATTGAGCGAAGCAAAGCACAACCTTTAGAGGAATAATCCCGATCGGGAAGCACGATGTCTGTGAAAAATCACCTTTGGATGTGGTGTTCGCACGCCGGATAATTACAGGTCCGAGGAGGTCACGTTCCAAGTGGCCCCGTTCAGCAGCCGGATACCACGCTCTATTAGGGTGAGAGGCATTCACAATTTTCCAAGCTATACCCCATTATGGGTACATGAAGCTCAAAATGCGGGCCCAACGGAATCATCACTCTTGCTAGTGAACCGGACATAGCACTCCGCTACCGAAAAATAAGACAGCCAAGACCGGCCCTTGAGGCACTATCCGAAGCCCTAGCGGCCGAGGAACTCACTGTGCTGCGCTCCACGGTGAATAGGGACGATGTGATACTCGATAAGAGATCCAAATCCACTTCCTTCAAACCAGCTGAAGAAATAGGCAAATTCCAAGTCCATCCAATGGACCCCACAAAAGCGGCCTCCATCGGGGCACAACTAAATCCTGATGTAGACGCCGCACTAAGAGAATTCCTACGCGAAAATTGGGACATTTTTGCCTGGCACCCTTCAGATATGCCAGGAATCCCACGCCGGCTGGCCGAGCACAGCCTTAACATCCTAAAAGGATTCAAGCCAGTCAAACAGGCTCTTCGGCGTTTCTCCGAACCCAAGAGACATGCCATGGGAGAGGAGCTAGCCAAACTATTGGAGGCCGGATTCATCAGAGATATAAAACATCCAGACTGGCTAGCAAACCTGGTGATGGTACCAAAGAAGGAGAAATCCTGGCGCCTATGCGTCGATTTCAAGGACCTCAACAAGGCTTGCCCAAAGGATCCCTTCCCCCTCCCCCGCATCGATCAAATCATCGATGCTACCGCAGGACACGATTCATTGTGTTTCCTCGACGCATACTCCGGCTACCACCAAATTAAGATGGCAGACCCTGACCAAGCATAGCGGCATTCATCACTCCATACGGCCCATTATGCTTCAACACAATGCCCTTCGGGCTCAAAAATGCCGGCGCAACATATCAGCGCATGATTCAGACATGTCTGGCAAACCAGATCGGCAAAACAGTGGAGACATACGTAGACGATGTGGTCGTCAAAAGCAAGCACGTCGAAACTCTAGTAGACGACTTGAGGCTCACATTCTATAATCTCCGAACATATAACATTAAGCTCAACCCGGAAAAAATGCGTTTTCGGCGTACTGGCCGGAAAGCTCTTGGGCTTCATTGTATCCGGTAGAGGAATTGAAGCAAACCCAACCAAGATCCGAGCTCTGTCACAATTGGATATCCCAAAAGACCTCAAACAAATACAAAAATTGACTGGATGCGTGGCGGCTCTAAGCCGCTTTATCTCCCGTTTGGGAGAAAAGGCATTACCCCTTTATCGCCTCCTCCGACGCACTGAACACTTCGAGTGGACGGATGCCGCCATGGCCGGACTCGAAGAAATAAAAGCCATATTGGCAACAAACCCGGTCCTGGCCTCACCCAACATGGGCGAACCAATGCTATTATACATCGCAGCAACTCATCAAGTTGTAAGCGCGGTGCTCGTTGTCGAACGAGAAATGGACGGACACAAGTTCCCTCTTCAAAAACCAGTTTACTACGTGTCCACTGTCCTAACTCCATGCAAGTCACGGTACCCACATTATCAAAAGATAACGTACGCGGTGTTTATGGCATCCCGGAAGCTGCGACACTACTGTCAAGAGTGTTCAATAACAGTAGCCTCCGAAGTACCCCTTAACGACATTATAAACAATCATGACGCCGACGGGCCGGATTGCCAAATGGGCCATTGAGCTCCTCCCGTTTTACATAACCTATAAGCCACGGAGAGCTATTAAGTCGCAAGTTTTGGCCGACTTCGTCACCGAATGGACCGAAGCCGAACTCCCTAAAGAGTATGACGCATATTCCAACTGGATAATGCACTTCGACGGCTCCAAAATGTTGGCTGGCCTGGGAGCTTGCGTCGTTCTGACGTCCCCAACCGGAGATACAGTTCAATACGTACTCCAGATAATGTATACAGACTCCAACAACGTAGCCGAATACGAGGCCCTTCTACATGGTCTCCGGATGGCAGTCTCCATGGGCATTCAACGCCTAGAGGTGCGCGGGGATTCGAACCTCGCGATTTCAAAAATAAATGGAGACTTAGATGCCAAGGATCCGAAAATGGCAGCCTATCGCAATGTTGTCCTAAAAATGTCAGCTCGGTTTGAGGGGCTCGAATTTCACCATATAGCCCGGGACAACAACCAGGCAGCAGACATGTTGGCACGCATCGGCGCAAAGCGCGATGCTGTCCCCCCCCCCCCCAACATCTTCCTAGAGAGGTTGTTCAAGCCATCCATATTATGGGAGGGAGAGTCCGGAAATAACAATCCAGACCCAACCGCACTGCCCCACACCGAACATTCTGACACAGTTGATGGTTCTACCAACGAAATAACATCCTCGGCCCACGTAATAATGGCAGTCATTGCCCCGTGGACAGAACCATTCCTAGCTTACCTAACCAGGCAGGAACTCCCCGAGGACCAAAACGAGGCCCGCTGGATAGTGCGGTGATCTAAAGCCTACAAAGTCCATGAGGGAGAGCTTTATAAGAAAAGCACAACGGGAGTCCTTCAAAGGTGTATCTCCGAAGAAGAAGGGCGGAATCTTCTGGCTGAAATACATGCTGGACTCGGTGGGCACCACGCCGCAGCCCGGGCCCTTGTAGGCAAGGCCTTCCGTACAGGTTTTTATTGGCCAACGGCCCGGGCAGATGCTCAGGACTTAGTCCAACGATACGTCCGATGCCAGCTCTTTGCTAATCAGAGCCACATGCCACCCACCGCCCTCAAAACTATACCCATCACCTGGCCCTTCATGGTCTGGGGGCTTGACATGGTCGGACCCCTTAAAGGGGGAACCAACAAGCAAAAATACCTACTGGTCATGATGGATAAATTCACCAATTGGATAGAAGCCAAGCCTGTCAAGATGGCCGAATCTGGACCGGTGATAGACTTCATATCAGGGGTCGTACACCGTTACGGTGTCCCCACAAAGATCATCACCGATAACGACCACGAACTTTACGGCCGACGAGGTCAAACTCAGTGCAAAAACATGGGCATTAAGCTTGACTACGCCTCGCCTATCACCCTCAAACTAACGGTCAAGTTGAGCGAGCAAATGGTCTAATTATGAGCGGCATCAAACCCAGATTAGTGCGGTCCCTCAAGGAATCTAACACACACCGGGTAGAGGAGCTCGACCAGACTGGGGATGCGGACCACTCCGAATCTTACGACCGGATTCACACCATTCTTTATGGTATACGGCGCAGAGGCGCTTACGCCTGCGACATAATTCATGACTCACCTCGCGTGCGCATGTACGAAGAAAGAGAAGCCGAGCTCGATCGGCAGGACAGTTTGACGCCTGGAGGAGGAGCGTGGCGTAGCAAAAGCCCGCTCCGCATTATATCAACAGCAGGCTCGAAGATATCAAAGCAGTAGAAGTACGGGCCAAAACTTACAATGTTGGCGAGCTAGTTCTACGCTCACGGACAAGAAAGAGGACAAACTAAAGCCCAAATGGGAAGGTCCCTTTATCATCGACCAAGTCCTGACCGGTGGAGCGTACCGTCTGCGAGATGCATCGAATAACCGACTCGAGCCGAACCCATGGAACACAGCACGTCTCCGAAGATTCTACGCCTAGCGCCGGATTCTTAGTTCGTCTCCTTCCTCTGTCCATATTTTACATTTTAGCTGTCTTCTATTTTTCTCCTTCTCCCTCCCTTTTTCTTTCAAGCCTTGGAAGGCTCATTAGCGCATTGTTCGCACACCCTTGACGCGCTATCCGCTCTCATTGTACCTGGGGGCTTCTTTCACAGAAGCTTAATTATAAGGGCTTCATGCCCAATACATGTGTCACACTTCCGCATGTACCTTTTATTCACCATTATATGCATCGATATGACTTAAGTTTTGGCCAAGCTGGGTTGCTGGCTCATGTGCTTACCCCTACGCTCCCGATTGTTCGGCTAGGTGGTAAAGGGAGCACCTCTGCGATTGTTCTGCTGGGTCACCGGATGTGTACCTCAGACTGGGTGAAGCCGAAAGCTAGCGTTCTTAAGAGAATATTCGGTCGGTGAACTAAAAGAAGATTTCTTACCTATTTATTTATCTGCCCCCAGATGTTTTTCTGCTTTTCTCGCAGTCCGGACATACACTTTAGGGCATGCCTCCCAGGGAAAGGAACCCCCAACGGAACTATTCTCCCGAGAAGATGTTTCTTACTAACCATGTAATATAACATAACTAGTTGGGCACTTGTCTGATAAAGCACTAATGACCCCTACGCCTGGTCTCCACGCATGCCCCGGTTTTTATATAACCGCGAGGGTATTCGGACACACTCGGACTATCGGGTCCCGAGGTTGAAGCGAAAAGGTCCGCTAAGACAAACGATCTACAATACGGCTAGAAGGCATTTTACATGTCACTTTAAATTACATAGTCAATTTGACTGATTGTATTCCTCTTCAATGCCATCTAACAGGCTGTCTAGTTTACAGTCCTGCTGGGAATACTTTGCGGCCAATTCTACCTGGCCGTACACTAAGCTCAAAGGGATCGCCTTCCCATCGGGCCCCACAGGTCCGACCTCGGCCATGTGGTTTAGGTCAGCCTTTGTGTACCGCGTCTTCACCATGGCCCAGGCCTCCCTGGCGCCTTGACGGCAGGCCGATATCTTCCATAACCGGAAGTGCCGCCGCGCTCCCTGGAGCCTCTCTGCAAGCTCTCCAAGGCCTTCGGGTAGGGAGACAGATGGCCACAAGGCCTGGGCGACGCCTTTCATCACCTGCCGAACTCGTTCGTGCAGTTGTAAGAGCTCGGGAAGAAGGTCACCCGTAGAACCAGGCATTTCCTCCAGAGGACGGCTCGTGAGCATACGCATGACATGACTACATTAGTCGACTTCCTCGTGAACTCTTTTTTCAAAGTTCGCTTTAAGCACTTACTAAAAATGTCACGTCGGTTGCCGATTCTCCTTAACGGAGTCAGACAGCTGGGCACGAACATCCTTTAGCTCCTCACCCAGCTGGGTGTTGGCATCTTGGAGATTATTGTTCTCCTGCCTCACCCTCGTAAGCACATTCTCGCCGGCCTTTAACCGGCGCAAGAGCTGTTGCTTCTCCGGATCTACCCCGGTGCCATCTGCAATGTCATTGTCAGATCTATACACACGCCGCACTTCATAACATACTTATCTTTTAAAAGCATATGTTACGGAGGGGTCTCCTTGGCTTCCTGTCAGCGGCTAGTGCGGCCTCAAGTTGGGCTTTGCACTCTTCCAGCTCCTGGGACAGTTGGGTATTCTTTTTTGTAAGATCCTGGATAATAAATGATCCTTAAATCAGTTATTCTAACTATTTTAAGTCTCAGGGGCTACTGGTATATATAACCATCAAATTTTCTCACCCGTACGTCTTTCACATACTGCTCCGTGGCTCTGGCTAGACCATTTTGAGCGGCACGGAGGTGCGCATCTCCTGAACTGAAGGCATCCAATGCCTCTGGGGAGAAACATGCGTCATGAAGAATTGTCCGGCGGCGCCTGTGATTCATGGCACTCTCCACCTCGGAGTTGGTGGCGGACAATCTGTCGGCATCCTCTGTCGGAGGAACGTCCGACGTACGCCTAGTGTTCGCCTCCGCTTTTGGGCCTGGCTTTGAAGCCTCGGGCGGAGGTTCGATTGGCGACCTCTCCGGATATAGTTCACAGCGCTTTTTCCTGAAAAGAGCGCGGCGTTAGTATGCCTTCCGGATAAAACCGGGAATAAGGCGACACGCCATACCGTTGCGCTGGCTCAGTCCGGACCGCACTTCTTTTTAGCTTGGGCCGTCTTTGCCTTGTTGGCTAGCCACCGCAGGTTCGGCCTTCCGCCTCGAGGGCTCCCCCTGCAAAACACCATTGATATACGGTGGTCAAAGATAAGCACGGAGGGATCATTTCTAAAGTATTGGGACTTCGGTCACAATTACCTGTGAGGCTGGAAATATTCCGGGGTAATCGGCCGTAATGGCAACCAAGGCATTGTCGATGCTCAGTTGGTAAAATACCCCATCGATCAGCTCCACTGATATGTCCGGATCGTCTTGAGAGGCCGGATCGAGGGACCGTTTGTATCCTCAGGTTGTGGAGGTGGGCTATTTATATCCTTTACGGCCCGGCGCAATTCCTGCGTCAAAATCACAAGATAAGGTACTTAACTATTGAAATATGGAACGGATGGGCATAAAGAAATGTCCGCTTACCCAGCTTGGAGGATTGTTCATAGAAAACCCGTCCTGAGGATTGACGCGAAGAAATTCTTCCTCCTCTCCCTTGTACAATGCGGACAAGATCTTCATCAGATCGGCGACCGATCCCGGCCCCTTACGGCCATGACGGGTGGCATCATCCTCCCCGTTGAAATCCCACATGGGGTGGCCCCTATATTGGAGCGGCTGCACTCCCCGCATAATGCATGTGGCCATGACCCTGATCATGGTCAATCCGGAATGAGACAACAACCTTATTCGGCTCATCGGTAAAGGACGCCCCTGTCATTCTCCTCTGGGCTCCGAGGACGCCTTGACTTAGGCGTTTCTTCAGAGGAGCATTACTGAACTCCGGGAGGCCGATCCGAACAGGGTCCGGCAGGGGGACGTCTTCTATATAAAACCATTCCGAAGGCCAGTCTTCGGACGCCTTCTTCGGGGTTCCGGATAGATATCCGGTCCCGGCGATGCGCCATAGTTCGGCTCCGCCCACTTGACATATCGACCCCTCCTAAGAACGGGGTACGAGGCAGAACAGCCTCTTCCAGAGCGTGAAATGAGCCTCGATGCCCAAAAACAGCTCCAAAAGGGCCACGAAGCCCGCAATATGCAGAATGGAGGCAGGCGTAAGGTTGTGCAACTTGAGGCCATAGAACTCCAGGAGCCCCCGGAGAAACAGATAAATTGGAAATCCGAGCCCTCTTATCAAATAAGGGACAAGGCATACCTGCTCTCCTCGGGAGGGACTGGGGACGCTCTCCGCTTGTTTTCCGTCCTTATAGGTGGCGAATCCGGCTCGAACCGGAACCATGAAGGCTGGGGGAAGAAACCCCTTGGTTTGGAGCGTCACTAACTCGCTGTGCGGGACGGAGCATCTCTCCCAATCTCCAGGCTGAGGACTAGGAGGCGAGAGGAGGAGCCGCGTCGACCGCCCATGATGGAATGGGTTTACATCGGATGCGCTCCGATGAAAGCTTCATGAAGGGAAGGTGGTGTGATTTGGATCTAGATCCTCGTCTCTTATATAGGCAGCTCATTTGCGCAACTAGGGGGATAAATGTAAAAATACCCTGGCTTTTCGCATTCATTCAACACGTGGAAGATGGCCATTATTGGGCGTGGAAGCCAAGGAGCGCGATATTCACAAGAAGCCGGACACTATTCAAACAGGTACACAGGATTTGGAGAAGAACCCGCCTTGCAATGCCGAAGACAATTTACGCGCCAGACTTGTTGTCATTCAAGCCTGGTTCGGGGGCTACTGAGGGAGTCCCGGATTAGGGGGTGTCCGGATAGCCGGACTATGACCTTTGGCCGGACTCCTGGACTATGAAGATACAAGATTGAAGACTTCGTCCCGTGTCCGGATGGGACTTTCCTTGGCGTGGAAGGCAAGCTTGGCGATACGGATGTGTAGATCTCCTACCATTGTAACCGACTCTGTGTAACCCTAACCCTATTCGGTGCCTATATAAACCGGAGGGTTTTAGTCCATAGGACGAACAACAATCATACCATAGGCTAGCTTCTAGGGTTTAGCCTCTCTGATCTCGTGGTAGATCTACTCTTGTACTACCCATATCATCAATATTAATCAAGCATGAGTAGGGTTTTACCTACATCAAGAGGGCCCGAACCTGGGTAAAAACATCGTGTCCCTTGTCTCCTGTTACCATCCGCCTAGACGCACAGTTCGGGACCCCCTACCCGAGATCCGCCGATTTTGACACCGACACCTGGGTAGATGGTGATGGTCCGATCGTGGTAGATTGTGTGACCATGTTGCACATCAGCGGTACCATGGGTAACGACTGCTAAGATAGTTGATCCCAATATGCCAAAGTCAGCTACAAGGTTCCAGGTTAGACCGAATCGCGGATGCAAATGCACATCCAGGATCGGTGATCTTATTTTGATCGGGGATGACCGGTCCTCGCAAAATAATGGAGTACCGTTAGGGATGCAAATGATGGTTTGTGCATTCCGCTTTGTAATCTCCTGCACCGTAGGATGGCAACCAGATGAAACAAGTCCTCGGCTTATGACCGCGAAGAAGCGGCCTAGATGGCGCACGGCGTCTTGAACGTAGGTACAAATCTGCCGTCGCCAACATGCGCCGCCTCTACTGCTATCGCGTCTTGCATTGATGGCAATCCTTATATCGAACACCGCGATGAGATAGTAATCGCCGTGGCAGCTGCCGCTTTGTCGGCGGGTCCGCAATTGCTATCTTCTTCAATCTCATGTAGGCATCATCATACGTATTCAAGCCCAGCCGGTCCGGAAGGCCGATCCCAATGGTGGAGAAGGGTCTCACCGAACGGCCGCACTGCTGTGGATGTTGTGCAAAATGATGGTGGTATCCGGCCGGAGGTATGCAAGCCAATCTTCGTTGGCACCGACCCAGACGTATATATAAGACGGTGGGCAGTGGAGAAATTACGGGATGGCAATGGAATAACTAAGTACTACGTAATCAAACTCCATTACTGACCTGCTCATCGGACAAAATCCGACTACCTCTCAACATCGGCAACTCTAGCGGAGTCAACGCGCAACCATGGCCAGGGAGCGGTGGACTGTTCGAAGGATTGTCCCATAGAAGAACCTTCTCCTCGAGGACGCATGGAAGACCAACAAGCATGGCCTTTCCCAAGCCTGTTTAAGCAGCGTCTTGAAAAAGTTGGTGCAGGAAGCACCGAGTCTTGTGGCGGTGAGGACGTCGGAGCGGCGTGCGATTTCTCCCAGAGGATCGTCGTCCAAGGTCTCCCAGCCCCGACGAGGAGGAGAACCGCCTGGCGAATCCATGGGAGCAGCGACGAACTGCCTTCTCTTCGGGGGGAGGGGAACTGGCGAGGAGGAGATAAGAGCGTAGTAACCGCGAGGCCTCGTCCCTTCCAAGCGTAGAGATCGCTCCTCAAATAAGGGGTGAGGCTATTATTTACTACTAGTACTAGCATTATGGCACGTTATGGGATTGCATTATACTATAAATAATAGCACTAGTAAGAAGCTTTTGGACCAGGTAGTAGTTTTTGGCGTGGATTACGAAATTTTGGGTATGTTTTTGCCATTGTTTGTACACGCCAACTAGTGTCAAAAAACGTCTTACATTATGTGACGGAGGAGTGCGTACTCGTACTATAGCAGTACCAGTACTACTTTTCTCAACTAGTAGTCCGATGTATTGTACTTCTAGTCTAGTCTAGTATAGTGCACCAGTTTTGAACTCTTGAATCTCAGGGCCAAGGAGCTACGGTTGGAAGTGGAGGGTCCTACTGTTCTCTAGAACCATCGCTGTACTATCAATGCAGGGGAAGTACACCTGCGTAGTGGCCTAGTGGGTACTCTCAGTGCTATATTCAGCCGCTCCTCTCACGTTGCAGTAGCTGGCCTACTCAGACGCTCCTCTCACGCACATACTAGCAGCCTGTTTATCAGCGACGGTTACTGCGGGGGCAGAACATTTGATTTATTTGATACAGCGAGACTACGCTTTTCGCTTCCATTTGTGGAGGTGTAATGGATCTCGTCGAACTTTGTTATAATTAGTTCCTTCTTTATGAATAGATGAAGCAAAGCTTTTGCCTCCGTTAAAAAAAACACGTCAAGAGGAATTTCTTTTATAGTAGAGCCGATAATGGAGTGAAGTCCATGCGTGCAACGCCACAAGCTACACACTAGTAGTAGAGTACTTTACGTACGGAGCCATATTGCACAGTTTCCAATGCCCTGCCAGGCTTTTCCGGCTCCTCGGGCTTAATTGGGAGGCGCTAGTTTAAATATGCTACTAGCTGATGAGGAAGCTGCAAGCGAGGTGAGGCTAGGGCGAGCACGCGAGCCACGGGATGCTAGGAAGGAAAACCCGTTCACGTGGCTAGGCTGTCTAGTGCACCCAGATTGTGGGGCCGCACGTCCTTTCCACTTCAAAACTCAAACTACCCGTGTAAAATATGGCTCGCAGCGAAGTGTAGTAGTACAATTTTTTTTAAAAAGGCCGTCGTGCGTTCGGTCGGGATCGAACCCACAAAACGAGGTATACACTCCCGCGACCACTAGTAGTACTCGTTGGAGTACAACACAACCTAGAATCGCCTTTTGTCGCTAGTAGTACGTACATTTCCTTACAAGAAACCCCTAATAATGCAAGAAACCACTAAAATGCCAAGAAACTACTACCACTTGCATACGTGGCAGACTTAAGATAAGACTACCTTATCAACCATTGTACGTGCTCTTACCAACAAAAATCCTCGAGTGACCTCCTACCTCCGGCCCATCCACCTAGTCATCCTCGGCCATGGGACGCAGCTACCACCGCCGGCAGAAGGCGAGGTCAAAACCGCCGGTGGTGCGGAGCCCACTTTGCGGCAGCCCGGATGGCAGCTCTGTCCGGCGCTCGCGGCCGCTAGCTAGCCAAGATAGCTCCGTCCAGCTGCTTGTCTGCAAGGTTTGCTAGCTAGATTGGCACGGCAGCACGGCGGCTTGCTCGCGCGCGCCGTGCTCAGGCCAGCCATCTGGCTCGAGCGAAAGCCAGCGCAGCGGCTAGCTCGCTCGTGATCCACGCTCGGGCCAGCTTACCAACCCGTGCGGAGGCCAGCGCGGCGTCCGGCCCGTCCGGCGGAGCGGCGACCAAGTCGCTCATCACCGACGCCACCGACGAACACGCATCAGTACTGTTTGAAGTAATGTTCAGGAAAAATAATGATTTGAGGGGGAATAACAGGATAGAAGGTCAGATGTGGGTCCCTCGTGTCAACGGTCAAACAAAATGTGTTGGTTTAAGCTGCCTCGACAACACGGATGTGTGGGCCAACCCTGTCATAAATGGGTTTAAACGAACCTAATCGGTAGGAGTACTAGGTAGTAGTTTTTGGCGTGGATTAAGAAATTTTGGGTATGTTTTTGCTATTTTTTGTACAATAGATTCTTCCTAGGGCTGGTTGAAAGTGGTAGTTTTTTGTTAAATACTCTACATATTGTAAGTAGTAGTGAAACTTAAGCTTTGGAAGCCAATAAGCAAGGCTAGTTACATAGTGCATATGTGTACATGATTGAAAGTAAATATCAACCATGAGTGACTAATATCTTGATGGAAAACTCGAAACTATGGAATACTAGGAAAAAATGCATGGTTGGAAATACTAGCAATGTTCATGTTCGTTGCAACGAATCATAATTAGAATAACACTTATTCACAAACTTGGTACAAAACACTCTAATTTTGATATACATATGTTTCAATTAGAATATATTCCTTGGGCTGCTTTGGTCAGGCCAGGGAGGGATGTGGTTGGTTTTAAGATACTAATTATGGGTTTTTCTGCAAATTGGTAGACAAGTGGGATGTTGGTGAGAAAAGGCAACAACTTACCTCACAATCGTTAGATGTAGATCTAATGGTCAGAAACGACGGATGGCAGATACACCAGCATCACCAACTTAGTCTTGTGTAGGAGTACTAGCAAGATCCGTGCATTGCACGGAACACAAAGATGCATTTTTTTATAAAACACTTGTTGTGATTGACCCTTGCGGGAGTAATCCCATGTGTAAAAACTAATGATATCTCAAGAAATATGAGATAAGGTGAAGAGGTGTGGGGGTGGTGGTGGTTGGTGGTCGGACTGAGCGGAGGCATGGGAATTGACGACGCCAGCAGCGGCCACGAGGCCAGTTTGTTCCAGAGGCTTCCTTTCTTAATTGCTCAACAATGAGGTTTGTTGGAGATAGGGATGGACGAGGGAAGGCCTTGTCTGCAAATGTGGAGAGGGTGCAGATATCTTTTAGTTTAATTTCCATCCATCAGATATAGATCGAACGGTCTATATTGCAAGATGGCACACGCACCATCATCACCACCTCGGTTTTTTATAAGAGAAGAAATATAAGTATGGAGATACAAACGTATTATCAATACTTGCTTCCGTAAACTAGCATCTACATTCTATTCAACGCCTCAGCATGTGGGGCCTTAGCACAATGACTTCTCGAATGTGTAAAACAAAGATTTTCCCGTCACGACAAGGAGGGGGTGACGGCGGCGCGCTTTTTGGCTTGCTCTAGTCCTAGTATAGTCATACTAGGTGGTCTAAGCACGTGTAGATTTATTCTTTTTCATGTCTCGTGTTCGCCGTACTGCCATGATGAATTTGAAACCCTTGATGAGCGTGTTTGCGAGAGAGAGAGAGAGAGAGAGAGAGAGAGAGAGAGAGTGCGTGTGTGATATGTTAGAGACTGAGGCAATGATAACAAATTCTTTGTGTCTATGCGTGTGGAGGATAGAGAGAGACATGTACATGGGGCTTTGTGTTGTGTAACGTGGAGACACATATACATAATTAGAGAGTGAGTGTGTAAGATACACATGCGGACATGGGGAGAGATGAGGATCCAGATAAATGGGTGTTTGTGCGTGTTTGTGTGTGTTTGTGCACGCGTTTGGGTGTGAGAGGGAGAGAGTGTACGTGGAATAGAGAGACCACTGATGATGTAAACCTAGTATAAGGGAAGGGGGGAATGGTGTGACATGTGTAGTAGCGGGATAGCAGGTGCGGGCTGGGGAGCAGACTATTTGGAAGAGACATCGAGTGTGTGTGTGGGAGAGGGGTGTGAGAGCGAGAGAAAGAGAGAGCTAGCGATGGAGAGAGAGAGAGGAAGAGGGGGGGGGGCGAGAGGGGTCGTTTGTGTCCATAAATGGCGTATAGATAGGGAGACAATGTTGATGTTGTCCGAAATTGTCCTATGAACGGAGACGCAAGGGAAACGAGTCATCGTGTGTGTGATAGGGACTTCATGAGAGATCTAGAATAGATGGTGTAGAGAACATTGTGCGAAATCGAGAACGATTAAACATTAGGGAGTTATGCAAAGAGTCACGACATATATGTATGCAGGGAAGGAGCTGGGGCGGGTCCGCATGTGGGAGAGATAGAAAGAGGAGAGTGGTGCACAAGGAGACAAAGTGTGCTTATTTGCAGTGGGGGTGGTGTCTGAGGTGAGTGCGCAAGAACCACATAACTAGGGAGATAGATGTTTGGGGCGATGTTTTGTGTGTATGGGAAATATACACTCTACATAGTGCGTGTGCTTGGGTAAGAGAGATAGCAGGAGACCTAGAGAGTGCGGGAAGAGATGTGTGCATGCTCGAGAGACAAGTGTTAGAGTCCTATGTTGGGGTCCGGACTTTCCAAGAGAGAGGGGTGTTAATGTGCTCATGTGTTGGTGTTTGGGGGAGAGAACGAATTCTCTATGTGTGTGTGTGTGTGTGTGTGTGTGTGTGTGGTGGGGGGGGGGGGGTTGACTTCAGAAAAAGAGTGAGGTGTCTATATTTGAGGGACTTTAGCGTAATTGAGATATTGTGCACTCATGGTTGATCCATTTGTTTCACAGTTTGTACTATGAGATGACGATACTTTTGAACATGCGTGATATACCTTGATGTACCCGAATTACAAACCTAAGATTGGAATTTTGGAATTCGACTCCATCATTAGCTTTAGTAATTCTTTTAAACGGAGGTACATTTTTTAAGCCGGGATTTCGTGATTTCAAATTCATATATCAAACCTACAGATATACACATACGGGCATGTTCAAACTTTATAATCATCCACTTTATTCATACACATGCACATTTTTGCTTTTGTCATGATATTTAGGATAAACACATTTGGAATTTCATTTGAATTGGACCGTATGATGGTATTTGCTTGTAGTAGCTCAATAATCCATATTTGAATTGAATGGACAATCTAAGTTTCGAGTTGGAGACATTGATTTTCAAAACTTGCACATTTTTTTGCGTGCAAAACAAACAAATTAATAAACCATGATATCATAGTCGGCCAGACGAGAGCAGAATACTTATAATTTTAGGCGCCAAAAGCTTTCAAACTTCCCGCTCACATCGAAATATCACGCTACCAAAGTTTAGCCCTGTGATATTCCTGAATTACCCCCGCCACATGACCGGAAAAGGGTTGCTTTGGTAACTCCATTGTTTTCCCCTCTTTGCCCCCAACATTCTTCCCCAGAGCCCCTCCCCTTCCCCTCCCCGACCCCCCAACCACGGCAAGCCGCCGAATGTAGTCCTCCGCCGCAGCGGTGGACCTCACACCCTGCGGGATCTACCTTCCGCACCTTGGAACCCCAACTGCCAACTCACCACTTCACCGGAGCCGCTTCAGCGACTGGCTTGTCCACCTCTCCAGATCTCCTTGACCGCCATCATGGTCCACCGCACCGGATCTTCTTAACCGACACCCTCCACCACAGCGTAGGCCCTTCACTGACTCCCTCGTCCGCCCCTTCGCTAGCCCTTCATACAAGCCCTCATCCGACGCAACAGATCTGCCTCACCGAAAGCACTATACAATGCACCTGCCGAAGCCTTCGCCCACCGCACCGGACCCGCTCCACGGACGCCGTATTCAACTCCACCGGCCCTGCTTTACCGATGCCGCAGCCTCATCAGGTTATTTTGATTTGTACTCCTTCGGTTTTTCTCTTTATCGTGCAACTGTTCACTTACCATAGATGAGCTTTCTTGTATGTCGACAGGTGCCGTAACCGTAGCACCGGAGCAGCTTCAGCGACGGCGACAACCGGTCCAAACTCAACCGCAACACGAGC
The DNA here is from genome assembly GCA_021605145.1 of Aegilops bicornis. Classification (NCBI taxonomy): domain Eukaryota; kingdom Viridiplantae; phylum Streptophyta; class Magnoliopsida; order Poales; family Poaceae; genus Aegilops; species Aegilops bicornis. The sequence continues at coordinate 39,469,676 of CM038672.1, forward strand.
ACCATCGACGATCCTTAGCTATCAAGTATGACAACGATACCCATACGCCGCCGAGAATCAGGTACTATTATCCAACGGCCGGCGCCTACGTTCACTTTCCTAGCATAAACACCACACCTTTGAATTTCTTCAGGGCATCATTCAGTTTTTCATGAGACGCATTATTCTGCTTGCACCTGTAGGGCCATACTTCTGGCAGTGAACATGTTACATGTGTTAAATTACATACCAGTGCACATATAGTTAATATGCTTTAGTTTTGTTACGATGCCACTGTTGGTTCCATCGCATCGCTTAATGTTCTCTATGCTTAATTACACATCAGCAAGCTAGCATGTGGTTCCGCTTTTTTGTTCGTTTTACCCTACATTTTCTGATGCTAGCTATTACATCACTGCTCCGATCCTCTGTTCATTACTTGTTTGTGTGTTCTTGATCTTCCCAAGTTACATGACTAATTTGATGCTTCTATTAATTATGGAGCTGCCAACCCCATCAAGCAAAATATTTGTTCTTTTGGTGCTGGCACCTCGAACAAGCATAAAAATAGAGGGAAGCAGATATATTGTTGTGTATGCACACACCCTTCTTTCATTAGTTTAGATGAACCATTGATGATCATTTCGGACCAGTGCATGCGATTAAAATTAATTTTACCCAAACAGATGGTGCAGAATAAACTACAACCACTAGATTTGCAACCACGGGATGCTGACGATATCTTCAAAGAACATTGCAACAGCAGCTAGGCTTCACATCAACATATGGTAAGCCAGTGTGTTTTAGTACATGCTAAATGTAATGCGAGTGGGCTGCTTTCTTGGCTTGTGCCCTCAACGTGTAATCCTACCAAATTACAAATAGTTCAGTTGTCTGCTTTGCTGTATTGCTTGATTCGAATGCTTGTTTGTCGTTACGTTATACCTGAGTTGGCCAATATGTCAGCAGTGCCTACTGTACTATCATAAAGAAATGCATGCCTATTTCATTTGAGTCCTTAACTTTTCCTCTCAACTTCATCACAAGACTGTCTTCGTAGTTTATATAAGGCCACACTATTAAGTGCTTTCTCAGATTATTTCAACTGCTTAGATACCTTGGCAACTTAAATATAGTGGTTGTACACTCCCTTTCAACTTTCATCTTAACATTTTAATTTCTTTTCGGCTGATGCTGCTTTGAACCATTTAAATATAGTTTGCCATGCTCGGCAATAATTCGTCCATCGTTTACCATGTAAGCTTACTGCTCGGATCATACGATAACTATCTCTTACTTATGTCCAGCGGAAACCTTTCAGGATGTCGTTCACACTAGGACACAATGTACAACCCCAGAATCTATTTGTGGAAGCAGTGCCATCCATGTTACTAGATGGTAGCAGTTCAGAGGCAACACCGCGGAGAGCGATGCGAGCACGTATATTATAGTGCTTGAGGCTCTACTAGAGGCGTAAAGAGATGGTATGGCTGCCATGAATGAGGTAATCTTTATCTTGAGGCTGGAAATTACGGAATTAGCGGCACACATTATGCAAGCAACCCAAGAATTGGAGGAAGTAAGAATGTTGCATTTGAAGACAGAGGAGGTCCTGCTGTTTACGCTTATCTGAAGCCCAAGGTAATCCCGGTTTTCTTTAGATACCAGTTGAAATTGTCATTAGATTATTGTACTTGCATGTTGTGTCATGTCTCTGAATGGATTATGTTGCAAGACCCCCTATGTTGTCCAGAATTCCATGTTGTCCATGTGTTGTAATGAACCGAATTTTTTAGGCGAGGTAATCCTTGGTACTTGTATGATTGACATAAGGTGAACTGTTTTTCGTGTGAGCATATTGTATTGGATGAAATAACTGTTTGAAACAGAGTGTATCCAACCTACTGAATTCGAAGATCACGGCATTTCTAAATCATAATCATATATAAAGGTGGAATAAATCTTTGTTGTGGTTTTAAAGAAATAAATAACAAAACGTATAATTATCTGTGGATATTCATAATCGTATACAAACTGAATTTGAATTTAGTTTGCCAGGTCCCAGGGCAAACGTGAATGCTAATTCTCCCAAGTTTTGAAGGAAGCGGCTAAACACCAACTATAATTGTGGGCTGCCCGAAGCAAGTGTTTGCGAGATGGAAATTACTGTCTACCCCTGACACTTGACATCCTTATCGACCGGATTTACACTGTTGTCGATAGGGGTAGACTAGTAACTTCAATCAGACGTGACACGACGGCCTCTGAGCCCATTCAGACACGGTGGGCGCCAAACGTGGGCGGCAAAACACATTTGATTCAAGCTCGTCCAAAAGACATGTGTCTCTTCCTCCATTTCCCCATTCATACACGGTGGGTGGCAAAACAAACTCTCCTCGTCCGAAATCGATGTAGGCTAATATTTTAAATAGGGGCAGATGTGTAACTTCCATCAGTCGTGACACAACCGCCCTACCTGTCAGCCCCGTTCATACACCATGGGCGCCAACCGTGGGCAGCAAAACACCCTCTCCTCGCCCAAAATAGTTACCAACAAATATTTGGGAGATGCGAGATTACCGTCCTATCCCCAATTGACGCGATGTCTTTTTGAATGGGGGATAAGTTCGTAACTTTCCCCCATTTCAGAGAAGCGCGTCCCAAAGTTTGAGATCGCCCCCCTCCCCTCCATTTCCCCATTCATACACCGTCGGCGGCACGACAACCTCCGCACTGCGGCCAACCTCCTCCATCCGCCACCCCATCCTCCACCTTGCAGGAGCCGCTACCCCTACCTCGTCGTCCACTGCAAGAGATGGACGTCTCTCATCCACGGCGCTGGACCAGGATCCTTTCATCGCCTCCTCTCGCTTCATCGGCGCCGTCGTCCACCTTGCTGTTGCCGCTCCTACGACCGCCTCGTCCACGGCAACAGGATATATCCCCCGACCCGGCTGTCTGCCGTCTAAAGTCTTCTTCCCCGCCGCCGACAGCCATCGAACCCGCAGCACCCTCAACGTATCAACATAGGCCTACACGGCGTCGCAAGAGAGGTGGTACTCTTCCATATGTGCTTAAGTTATTGATCTCGCCCGGAAAATAGATCGTAATTTGTTTACTGTACTTTTCTTTTCCGTACCAAATCGTAGTGGCTAGTTGAAAGCAAACATTGGTTGCGAAGTAGCTTTGTCCGGTTTGCACCTTCAGATCCGCCATGGCACGGGCACTATGCTTATGGTTTCCCCCCTTTATATTCACTAGCATCATCGTAGGTGCTTCATGTCGTGCTAACACTGCTCCTCAAGACCTCAACCCAAAGCTTACGTGTTCAAATACGAATCTGATATGATGCTCATATAACTAAAACAGAGAACGTTTAATTGGTCACCTAATGTTCCTATATTCGTTTCGAAAAGCATGTGCACCACCTTTGGTCCAGCTAGTTCCACTTTCCTGATTTTTCTCTTGATGCTTAGGGTTTTCCCCTTTTATCTACTCTACTATAATCTCCGTAGGTGCTCTCTGTCGTACTAGCATTACTCCACCCTTCAAGCTAAACAACACAACACTCAGAATTCGAAAGCTTATATAGTTGTTCAAATATGATTGTGATATGATACTGATATTAGTTAACCGACACATTTAATTGGTTAGCTAAAGATCCCACTTGAGTTTCCAAATGCATGTCGCGACATATAGATAGACATCATAATTGCATTTCTTTGTCACTTGTTGACCGTACTTTCTTGTCCATACCAAATCTTAGTTGTTATTTCAAAGCAAACATCGGTTGCTAACTACCCTTTGCGCGGTTTGCAGCTTCAGATCTGCCATCCCACTGCCACGGTCAACACTGTACTGATCATGCTTATGTTTTCCCCATGTTATGATGACCACAATCAGCCTACGTGGTTCGTGTCGTAATAGCACTGCTCCACCCATCGAGCTAAACAAGCTTAGTTTTACAAATTCATATATGATATTATTGCTGATATTAGTAAAACTGAGAGATGTTTAAGTGGTTAGCTCAATGTTCCTACTTTAGTTTCGAAATGCATGTGAGCCACATATGGAGAGACCGGAAAGAATAGTATTTCTCTGTGCTCTCTGGTTCATCATGGGTGGCCAACCGACATTGTATTGAAACACATGTAATATCTTCAATCTGCTTGGTCTTCTGCTCTTCTTTAAGATGATACTCTTCTCTTGCGGTCGACTGGTCAGGTCAAGTTGTTCTCCCTTAGTATATTTTGAATTTGTCAGGTCAGGTCGACTTGTTCTTCTTTACTATATGTTGAAGCTATCATCTGCGAAGTGTCATCACTTTTGGAGCTCTCATATTTTGAGTAGTAGGATACATTATATTAATGCACACAACAAATTAAAACATGCATGGCATCTTTTAAAAGAATTGCAGAGATGGCACAAAGGGGTTTACAGGGAGGCAATATTGGATTAGAATCACTTCTGCATTACAAAGAAAATCTCACTTGTTTTTATGTTTTCATGCATGTCAGATATTGAACATTATCAAAATGAATATGAGAATGGGCGCACGAGAGGAATATTGCGGAACGATCCACTGGCTAACAAACTTGGCATGGTGGAGGATGGCCTATCTTATTCACCCATCAAGGTGCTTGCTCTAACTTTGCAAAGTTGTATTGGTCACACATATTTTGCATCTGACCTCTTGCATTTCTTCTACTTTGTTACACCATCTGGTTAGTTTAAGCATCATATATGAGTATATGCCATAACTATCCATTTTCTGTACCTATTCCATGTGTCGTCACACTATGTTTTTCGAGTCAAATGTTGTTCTTTCGTGATAGATGTCCAAAAGGAAGAGGGTGAGTGCAGATCCTCAAGGAGTACAAACTAGGTATTTGGAAAAGGTAGTGGTACCTATTAAATCAGATAGATCAGCAGCCACAGAAAACACAGGCCCAACTGTACCACACTTTACCCCTACTCCGGTGGCCAAACCCCTATTAGAACTGCTTTGGGAGCCCAGGCGTAATCGTCTATGATATCAATTCAAAATTTGAACTCCTAAATTTCTGCTTGTGCCTTACCTTCTCTCTTGTATGAAAACTAATTTTAGATGAATCTCCTTGCTCAAAGGATCATACGATCTCAAAACAATAATGGGCTCTGCGTTGCTCTTGTTAGCACCTCTCTCCCTTTTGCCTTGTAACGCTGTACTTAATTAATTGCTATTTGATTATGTATCATCAGTCTGCACCTGACCTTCATTATCCTCTGTTTCTTCCAATATTATTTGATCTATATTTACTCTTTGCAAAATGTAGAATAATGGCAACGCTTATAAAGAATTTTCTTTGGGGAATTTATTGAATTATCCTTCCATCAACATGGAGAAGGGCTTTGTCCAGCCCGTGTTAACATGTAATGTAAGTTCATCCTTCTCAAGCCTTCAAACTTTGTTCTAGTATAGATTTGGATAGGCATCATTGCCTCCATCGCTGTTTGCTTTGCTGTTTACATCTGATTGGATGTTTGCAACAACTACCAATTTCAAATTGTAGTTGTAAAAACATGTTCCTTATGCAGAACAGATCCATTTAGTTGCTTATATAATTGTGAAACCTGTTACGTGTCTCCTTGTTTCTCTTTCAGAGTCGTATCTCTTACGCCAGGCAGAACTTTAGGGAAGATAGTGAGCCAAACCATCTTGAGGACAGCGAGATGACCCCAAGGTCCTGCCTTGATGAAGACCTTGAGTTGAAGCTACTCACGGCAGTGTGAGAAAACCTCATGCGGTCAGCTGCCTCAATCAGTCCGACTTCTTCAGTCTCAACTTAAAGCGGAAAGGCTTGCTTCAGCTCAGGTCCGACTTGAAGTCAAAGATGCAATGAAGATGTCAGAGGACTACCGTGCGCACCATCATGTCTTAAATCTAGTGTTGATGCATCTATCGTTGACACAACTGAGGTCTACTCAGCTTCTTCAGCTGTTTGGGGGGCTCGACCTGGCCAGGCCTAGTGCCTTCTGAAGTGCTCTCAGTTTTGTCTATTCTTTTATCGGCGCGTTTATTTGCATTGGTGGCGAACTTTGATGCCTAGTGGATGTAATATGTGCGATAGCCGTGATAGCCTAGCGTAAGTTGCTTGCTTATTTATTTCCTTGTTGTCTTGTTTATTTGTTTGCTTGTAGTCATTGCATTTCTTTTTCCGCGGTTTGCTAGTGGCTGCAATAACCTATTCTTTTAAACTAGGCCACAATAACCATGGGCTAATATTTACTGTAGTGACACTGGGCCTCCTATGGGCCATAGAAACAGTGGGCCTTCTACGGGCCGTAGAAACAGTGGGCCTTCTACGGGCCGTAGAAACAATGGGCCTTCTATGGGTCAGAGAAACAATGGGCCTTCTACGGGTCAGATCATCAATGGGCCTTATACGGGCAGTATGATCGATTGGCCAAACATGGGCCAATAACAGGCCGCATTATGGTCGTAAACGGGCTAGAGTTGGAAGCGTCCGTTCATGGGCCGACCATAACGGGCCATCGTCAATAAACCGTATTTCATGACGCTATGAAAATGGCCCAACGTGTTAACGGACCACAAACGGGCCGACTGTATCCATGGGCTGAATTTGGCCCATAAGCAGAAAATTACAGTAACGGGCCGTAAGTAAACGAATGCTAGAAATGAGCCCAAGAATAAATGGGCTCTGAGAAGGCCGAAAGATAACATGGGCTGGAAACGGCCTAATGGAATAACGGGCCGTTAATGGGTATGAAGTGATACACTGTTCATTACGGGCCAGTTTCACCACGGCCGTTAATGGGTGTAAAGTGATACACTGTTCATTACGGGCCAGTTTCACCACGGGCCGTTAATAGGCCAAAAGTTACATAGGGCCTCATATGGGCCGAAGACTTCATGGGCCATACATGGGCCAGAAGTGAAAACGGGCTGGAATCATATTGGGTGGCCCAGATGACGGTACTGGGCCTAATTCGGATAGGGCGTAACGGGCCTTGGGTTAGCGGGCTGTAAATGGGCTATATGCAAACATGCCGTTAACAGGCTTTACATGGGCCGACCCACCACCTTTTGACCAAGTCAAACGGGCCGGCCTTTTCACAGGAATGGGCCTCTGCTAATGCGTGCCACGTGTCGACATATCATAGGCACCTTACATCCAATGAGTGGATGACATACATCCCCAACGGTGAGCCGACACGCAGTTTCTCCGTACCAATGATGATTTTACACATGGAAAATCCCCATTGGTCGGGTTGTTAACGGGTTATCGGATCCAAAACCCGACCCGATAGCTTAACGGTGTTCCGTTACGGTGGATGCCACGTGTCGGTCACCCTTGACGAAAAGCACTTCAGGACGCGATTTATCGTCATGGAAGTGGACACTTCCGTGATGATAATTTTGGTAATGTCATGGAACACTTCTACGACAGCACATGTATGACTATCTTGATTCTGTCATAAATTTGTCATGGATGTACATGCATGACAAAGAACGCGACCTACTGTGACAAACACGTCTCATCACGGAAGTGTATTTTTTTTGTAGTGCGACTCGTAAGTAGTCCGGGATTCTTCACACTCGCCCAATCTTTATGAATTGTGATGCTAACTCCAAGTTTTATCTTTTTAGTCCGGCCCATAGTATCCCCCAGCTATCCTCATCCTCGGGGGATCTGCCACCAGAGCTGATGGAAAGCGAGTCGCCGGCTAAGGCGGATGAGCCCGAGGTGTCATCCCATAGGCCCTCCCCGGGCCTCGAAGAGACGCGGAGGGGGGGGGGGCGACTTAACGGCGCCTGAGGGTAACACCTCGGCTGCCAGAGGGCTGAGGCCTGAGGGATACGGCCCTCACGAAGGCCGACGATGGGGGCTTCAGTCAATCCGACCCCCAGTCGCATCCTATTCTGGAGGCTGATAAGGCTCCAGAGCCTAATCAGCGACCCCCCACAGGAGAGAGGAGTGCGGCGACCTTTGCTAATCCGGAGGCGCCGAATACCCTGGTGGATGTACTGCAAAGTGCATCCATTCCAAAGGAGCACCGTATCCTAATGGGTATGGTGGCTGAGAAAATTCAGTCCGCCAAAAGCGGGCTGAACGAAGCCTTTTCCAGCCTGCTGGCAAGCTTCGAGGTACGCAATGTAATAATTTTGTTTTTTGTTTTTATGAGAAATATGTCTGTATATAGGTAGTAGCCCCTGAGACTCTGTTCGGTTTTTTGAGAAAAAAAATGAGCAGAGGATCAATAACCAATTGTCAGGTGGTAACATACTTTTATCTGAACTGGCACAGGCTTCTCTGCTAGTGGCGACCGCCCAATCAGCGGAAGTTTCCGAACTCCAACGGAAACTGGCATGGGCCGATGAGGACCTGGTCCTTGTTAACACACAGCTCGACCAGGCGCAAGATATGAAATACGTCTTTACTGTATGCATGTTTTATGTCCGTGTTTTGCGGAAGTTTCAAGAGCTGAAATGCACATACTCATACAGATGGCGCCGCTGCGGTAGAGACCCTCAAGGGTGAGCTTGCCCAAGCCAAGGAGCAGGCAAGGGTAAGAAAGGCAACTGCTGATAAAGCGGCTACGAACTTAACGGCCGAACAGGCCACTCGGCATCGTTTTGAGGAACAGGTGACCGAGATGGAGCAAAAGTTGAAGGACACCGTCGCTAAGTGCGAGTCCTTAGAAAAGGAAAATGAGGCGAAGGAGACCGAACACGCCAAGGCCCTGCAAGACGCGTCGGAGGCGCAGTCCGCATCCGGTGCAGCGCGCAAGGAAATCCATCAAGCCGGACAGATAGCGGCTGGTAAGCCCTTTCTTTTACAGGCTAGATTTGGGGATCGAAAGTATGCCTTTCTTAATCGATTGTAGAGTTCTCCAGACGCATATGCCGATCTGCCGAAGAGTGCTATGGGCGCCGCCCAATTCTTCCAAGCCCAGGAGGGGTACATGACGGAGAAACTGTTCTGGTCGCAGTTTGCGGGGCAGGAGTGTCCCGTACTGCTGAATGACCAGATGGCACAGTGGGCGGAGCTGCAAAAGATGTCCAGCGTGGCCATGAAGGACGTCATAGTCCGGTTGTGGCCGACCGAAGCCATTCCGGACAGCTACTTCGGCCTCGTGCGGCGTCTTGTTGATGCGCTACACCGAATTGACACTGTTCAGAGGTGGTCTTGTATAGAAGGGGCGCGAATGGCCTTCGCCCATGTCAAGATGCACTGGGGGAAGATGAAGGCCGAAAAGGTGGCTATCGAGGGTCCGCCCGAAAGCAAGGACCACCACACCCCGGAGCGCTATTTTGAGGAGGTTCTCAAGGGTGCCCGCCTAGTAGAAGGCCAATGCTCTAAGGATGTAGTGTTCGAATGAACGAGTCTGAACTATTCAGGAGTGTGTGTCATGAACTAAGTCTTATGTAATATATTTCTTTGTTTATGAAGAGTGTTATCCTCCTGTGTGGCCGTTTTTATATCTGAGAGTTCCCAGTCGTCGGCTTCAGCCCCCTTGTAGATACTTCTGGGGTGTTCGGAATTGCACGTGACTACACTTAACCCAACGTCTTGGCCCATGAAGGAGGTGTCAGTGCAGTGAACCAGGCAATCAGACTATGCGGTTTTATTGCTCTCACTTAGCCGTAGGGGTTTGATGATGGGACTACAAAGTAGCCCCTGGTATGTATGCGGCTATCCTAATTCGGATATATTGCATACGTGACCGGAAAATAGTCCTTCACGTAATACGGAAGAAATCACTAGGGATTTTGGTAAGTCGCCGTGTGGCTGACCAGCTCTCGCCCCATCATGACAGTCAGTTTTCGGCTTTCTCTACTGAGGTGCTTAACCAGGCGAACCAGAAACAAAATCGCAGTAGTTCTCCCTTTACAACCCTAGCCGATCAAACAGAACGTAAGGTAGCAAACACAGGAGCCGGGCAACCCAACTATTGACCAAAGACATGATTCGGAGTTGATGCATATAATGCCGAACTTGGGACGCCGAACTGTGCTATAAAGTCGTTCGGACTTTTTTTTGGTTGGCAATGCATACGTTGCCATATAGAGCCCCTGGCAATCTTGTGCCGAGGTGCGTGCATAAGAGAACTGAAGACGCAGAATAAAGTCTATAAGTGAGGATGATACTGAGGAAAAATTTGCTTCACTAGAATCTGGTTGATACGTCAAAACGTAGTATTATAGATGGTACCATAATCACCAAGGCTATTTTACATGCCGGGGGTCTTAAGGCTAAGGAGAAAAGCTCTATACAGGTTCTTGGGGTGAGGTGTATGGTCTAAAAAATCCTTTGCACCTTCCTGCCGCACGTCTGCGCCGCTTTCGCCTGAACAAGAAAAATTCCTTAAGGGGAATGGTCTTGAACTGTTTGTACAGAACCGGGCTCGGAAAGGGTCCTTGTAAGTCCGTAGGGTAAGGAGGTTTTAATTCACCTGTAGTAAAAGATAAAAAATAAGTAAAAACAAGGGGGAGACCATATAGGGTCAAACCATACTATAGGCCTGTCCTTATTTTGCCTCCGCGGATGCCCAAGGTACTTTGAGTGCATAATGGTGCACACGCGGCACGAATCTTGCTTATGTACGTGGCACTCGACGGAGGCGAAACTGCTAATCCAACCCTGGGATTGCCGGGCTGCCCGCATGCCGAACTGTCCGGTCTTGCGTAATAAGGTCCGGCGGCTTAAAAGCCAATGAGGTGTGCGGCTTGGCAGGGCCGCTTTGTACTTCGGCTGCGGTGGCCGCGGTGTGCTCCTCGGTAAGGAGGGAGCGCTCCACATTTCCATCGATTGTAATGACGCCGCGTGGACCGGGCATCTTGATCTTTAGATAGGCGTAGTGCGGGACCGCGTTAAAGCGGGTGAAAGCAGTTCGTCCGAGCAGTGCGTGATAGCCACTGCGGAATGGGACGATATCGAAGGTCAAGTCCTCGCTTTGGAAGTTGTCTGGTGACCCGAAGACAACTTCCAGCGTGATTGAGCCCGTGAAGCCGGCTTCTACACCAGGTATTACTCCTTTAAAGGTAGTTTTAGTGGGCTTGATCCTTGATGGATCGATGCCCATTTTGCAGACGGTATCTTGGTAAAGTAGACTGAGATTACTACCTCTGTCCATGATGACTCGCGTGAGGTGGAACCCGTCGATGATTGGGTCGAGGACCAAAGCTACCGAACCTCCATCACGGATACTGGTTGGGTGGTCCTTTCGATTGAAGGTGATTGGACAAGCCGACCATGGGTAGAATTTTGGGGCGACTGGCTCTAGGGCATAGACGTCCCGTAGGGTGCGCTTGCGTTCCCTCTTAGGGATATGTGTGACATATATCATATTCATTGTTTTTACCTCGGGGGGAAATTGCTTCTGTCCCCCTGTGTTTGGTGGACGAGGCTCTAGGTCATCGTCATCGCTGAGCGACCCCTTCCCCTTGTGTTCGGCGTTAAGCTTGGCGGCCTGTTTAAAGACCCAAAAAATTTTGTTGGTGTGATTAGCAGACTTATCGGGGGTGCCATGAATCTGGCAACGGCGATCGAGTATTTTGTCTAAACTGGATGGGCCATCTCTGTTTGCCTTAAATGACTTCTTCCGTTCACCGAGTTTGGAGCCACTGAATTCGGCATTGACCGCTGTGTCCTGGATTTCTTCGTTATTGTTTCAACGCTTGTGCTTGTTGCGTCGTGGCTTGCCGTTGCCGTCCCTGGGTTCGGAGGTGCTAGGGTCGCTAGTGCTATTGCTTCTACGAGCGAGCCAGCTATCCTCTCCCACGCAAAAGCGGGTCATAAGTGCGGTGAGGGCTGCCATGGATTTCGGCTTTTCCTGGCCGAGGTGTCGGGCGAGCCACTCGTCTCGGATGCTATGCTTGAAGGCCGCGAGGGCTTCGACGTCCGGACAATCCACAATCTGGTTCTTTTTGATGAGGAACCTGGTCCAGAGCTGCCGGGCCGATTCCCCGGGTTGCTGAATTATATGACTCAAGTCATCGGCGTCCGGAGGTCGGACGTATGTACCTTGGAAGTTATCACGAAAAGCGTCTTCTAAGTCCTCCCAGCTTCCAATGGAATTTTCTGGCAAGCTATTTAGCCAGTGCCGAGCTGGTCCCTTTAGTTTTAGTGGAAGGTATTTGATGGCATGTAGATCATCACCGCGTACCATGTGAATGTGGAGAAGAAATTCTTCAATCCATACTGCGAGATCTGTTGTGCCATCATATGATTCCATGTTCACCAGTTTAAACCCTTCTGGGAATTGGTGCTCCATTACCACATCGGTGAAGCATAGGGGGTGTGCGACGCCTCTATATCGGGCAACATCATGGTGCAGTTCGGATGAGGTCTGTATGCGGTTTTCGGCCCGAGCGTTGTTGTGCTTTTCGCGCCAGGCTTGATAGCCGTTCTCTCACGCCGGTGCACGCCCCCGTGATCCGTACATTGATCTTGTCTGACATGTTCTATTTTCCAGGTCCTGTCGTAGGTCATATGTGTATCCTGATACGTCTCCAACGTATCTATAATTTTTGATTGTTCCATGCTATTATATTATCTGTTTTGGATGTTTAATGGGCTTTAATATGCTCTTTTATATTATTCCTGGGACTAACCTACTAACCGAAGGCCCAGTGTAAATTGTTGTTTTTTTGCCTATTTCAGTGTTTTGCAGAAAAGGAACATCAAAAGGAATCCAGACGGAATGAAACCTTCACGCGGATCTTTCTTGGAACAAACGCAACCGAGGAGACTTGGAGTGGAAGTCAGAGATGCAACGAGGTGGCCACGAGGCAGGAGGGCACACCCAGGGGGGTAGGCGCGCCCCCACCCTCGTGGGATCCTTGTAGCTCCACCGACCTACTTATTTCGCCTATATATATACTCTTATACCCTGGAAACATCCAGGGGAGCCACGAAACCACTTTTCCACCATCGCAACCTTCTGTACCCATGAGATCCCATCTTGGGGCCTTTTCCGGCGCTCTGCCGGAGGGGGATTCGATCATGGAGGGCTTCTACATCAACACCATAGCCTCTCCGATGATGTGTGAGTAGTTTACCACAGACCTTCGGGTCCATAGTTATTAGCTAGATGGCTTCTTCTCTCTCTTTGGTTCTCAATACAAAGTTCTCCTCGATGTTCTTGGAGATCTATTCGATGTAATACTTTTTGCGTTGTGTTTTTCGAGGTCCGATGAATTGTGGGTTTATGATCAAGATTATCTATGAACAATATTTGATTCTTCTCTGAATTCTTATATGCATGATTTGATATCTTTGCAAGTCTCTTCGAATTATCAGTTTGGTTTGGCCTACTAGATTGATCTTTCTTGCAATGGTAGAAGTGCTTAGCTTTGGGTTCAATCTTGCGGTGCTTGATCCCAGTGACAGAAAGGGAACCGACATGTATTTTATTGTTGCCATCGAGGATAAAAAGATGGGCTTTATATCATATTGCTTGAGTTTATCCCTCTACATCATGTCATCTTGCCTAATGCGTTACTCTATTCTTATGAACTTAATAATCTAGATGCATGCTGGATAGCGGTCGATGTGTGGAGTAATAGTAGTAGATGCAGAACGTTTCGGTCTACTTGACACGGACGTGATGCCTATGTTCATGATCATGCCTAGATATTCTCATAACTATGCACTTTTCTATCAATTGCTCGACATTAATTTGTTCACCCACCGTAATATATGCTATCTTGAGAGAAGCCACAAGTGAAACCTATGGCCCCCGGGTCTATTTTACATCATATTAGTTTATCATCAACTTGCCAATTTCAGTCGCCATTTATTTTGCAAACTTTAATTTCCAATCTATACAACAAAAATACCAAAAATATTTATCTTATTATCTTTACCCACTTTTGCAAGTGGCCGTGAAGGGATTGACAACCCCTTTATTGCGTTGGTTGCAAGGTTCTTGATTGTTTGTGCAGGTACTAGGCGACTTGCGTGTATTCGCCTACTGGATTGATACCTTGGTTCTCAAAACTAAGGGAAATACTTACGCTACTTTGCTGCATCACCCTTTCCTCTTCAAGGGAAAACCAATGCATGCTCAAGAGGTAGCAAGAAGGATTTTTGGCGCCATTGCCGGGGAGATCTACGCTCAAGTCAAGACATACCAAGTACCCATCACAAACTCTTCTCCCTCGCATTACATTATTTTCCATTTGCCTCTCATTTTCCTCTCCCCCACTTCACCCATGCCGTTTTATTCTCCCTTTTTCCGTTCGTCTCTTTTCGCTTGCTTCTTCTGTGCTTGTGTGTTGGATTGATTGTTTGTCATGATGGCTCAAGACAATACTAAATTATGTGACTTTTCCAATACCAACAACAATGATTTTATTAGCACTCCGATTTCTCCTATTACCGACGCTGAATCTTGTGAAATTAATGCTGCTTTGTTGAATCTTGTCATGAAAGATCAATTTTCTGGCCTTCCTAGTGAAGATAGCGCTACCCATCTAAACAACTTTGTTTATTTGTGCGATATGCAAACGAAGAAAGATGTGGATAATGATATTGTTAAATTGAAACTATTACCGTTTTCGCTTAGAGATCGTGCTAAAACTTGGTTCTCTTCTTTGCCTAAAAATAGTATTGATTAATTGAATAAGGGCAAAGATGCTTTTATATCTAAATATTTTCCTCCCACTAAGATCATCTCTCTTAGAAATGATATTATGAATTTTAAGCAACTTGAGCATGAGCATGTTGCACAAGCTTGGGAGAGGATGAAATTAATGATACATAATTGCTCTAAACATGGTTTGAAGTTATGGATGATTATACAAAAAATTTATGCCGGATTGAATATTGCTTCTAGAAATCTTTTAGATTCGGCCGCGGGAGGCACTTTTAAGGAAATCACTTTAGGAGAAGCTACTAAACTCCTAGATAATATTATGGTTAATTATTCTCAATGGCATACCGAAAGATCCACTAGTAAAAAAAGGTTCATGCGATAGAAGAGATTAATGTTTTGAGTGGAAAGATGGATGAACTTATGAAATTGTTTGCTAATAAGAGTGTTTCTTCTGATCCTAATGATATGCCTTTGTCCACTTTAATTGAGAATAATAATGAATCTTTGGATGTGAATTTTGTTGGTAGGAACTTTGGTAACGTGTATAGAGGAAACTTTAATTCTAGGTCGTTCCCTAATAATTCCTCTAATAATTATGGTAATTCCTACAACAACTCTTACAGAAATTTTAGTAATATTCCCTTTGATTTTGAGACTAGTGTTAAAGAATTTATCAATTTGCAAAAGAATTTCAATGCTTTGCTCGAAGAAAAATTGCCTAAGATTGATGAGCTGGCTAGGAACGTGGATAGAATTTCTCTTGATGTTGATTCTTTGAAACTTAGATCTATTCCACCTAAGCATGATATCAATGAGTCTCTCAAAGCCATGAGAATTTCCATTGATGACTGCAAAGAAAGAACCGCTAGGATGCGTGCAAAAAAATATTGCTTTGTGAAAGCGTGTTCCTCTAGTTTTTATGATAATAATGATGAAGATCTAAAAGTGATTGATGTGTCTCCTATTAAATCTTTGTTTTCCAATATGAATCTTGATAAAGATGGGACTGGAGATGAGTCAACTTTAGTTAGAAGGCGTCCCAATGATTCGGAGTTTTTAGATCTTGATGCAAAAATTGGTAAAAGTGGGTTTGAAGAGGTCAAAACTTTACATAGAAATGAACCCACTATTATGGATTTCAAGGAATTTAATGATGATAATTGTTCTTTGACATATTGTATTTCCTTGTTGCAATCTGTGTTAAATTCTCCTCATGCTTATGATCAAAATAAAGCTTTTACTAAACATATCATTGATGCTTTAATGCAATCTTATGAAGAAAAACTTGAATTAGAAGTTTCTATCCCTAGAGTACTTTATGATAAGTGGGAACCTACTATTAAAATTAAGATTAAAGATCATGAATGCTATGCTTTATGTGATTTGGGTGCTAGTGTTTCCACGATTCCAAAAACTTTGTGTGATGTGTTAGGTTTCCATGAATTTGATGATTGTTCTTTAAATTTGCATCTTGTGGATTCCACCATTAAGAAACCTATGCAAGGACAACAATAAGAACACTAGCACCCAAATCAAAAAAACATAGCATTCATGATATTTAATCTTAATTTTAATAGTAGGTTCCCATTCATCATAAAGTTTTCTAGGGATAGAAACTTCTAATTCAAGCTTTTCCTCATAAGATTGCACTGAAGCATCAACGATATGTTCAGTAAAAGCTTTATTTTGACTATAAGCATGAGGAAAATTTAGCACGGATTGCAACAAGGAAATACAATCTATTAAATAACAATTATAATAATTAAATTCCTCGAAATCCAAAATAGTGGGTTCATTGCTATGTAAAGTTTTGACCTCTTCAATCCCACTTTTACCAATTTTTGCATCAAGATCTAAAAACTCCGAATCATTGGGACGCCTTCTAACTAAAGTTGACTCATCTCCAGTCCCATCATTATCAATATTCATATTGCAAAACAAAGATTTAATAGGAAACACGTCAATAACTTTTAGATCTCCATCCTTATTATCATGAAAACTAGAAGAACGCACTTTCATAAAGCAATCTTTTTTAGCACGCATCCTAGCGGTTCTTTCTTTGCACTCATCACTTTGAGAGACTCATTGATATCATGCTTAGGTGGAATAGATCTAAGTTTCAAAGAATCAACATCAATGGAAATTCGATCCACGTTCCTAGCCAACTCATCAATCTTAGGCAATTTTTCTTCAAGCAAAGCATTGAAATTCTTTTGAGAAATCATGAATTCTTTAACACTAGTATCAAAATCAGAGGGCATCTTATTAAAATTTCCATAAGAGTTGTTGTAGGAATTACCATAATTATTAGAGGAATTGCTAGGAAACAACCTAGGATTAAAGTTTCCTCTATAAGCGTTGCTACCAAAATTATTCCTACCAACAAAATTCACATCCATAGATTCATTATTATTCTCAATCAAAGTGGACAAAGGCATATCATTAGGATCAGAAGAAACACTCTTATTAGCAAACAGTTTTATAAGTTCATCCATCTTTCCACTAAAAGCATTAATCTCTTCAATCGCATGAACCTTTTTACTAGTAGATCTTTCGGTGTGCCATTGAGAATAATTAACCATAATATTATCTAGGAGTTTAGTAGCGTCTCCTAAAGTGAATTCCATAAAAGTGCCTCCAGCGGCCGAATCTAAAAGATTTCTAGAAGCAAAATTCAATCCGGCATAAATTTTTTGTATAATCATCCATTAATTCAAACCATGTGTAGGGCAATTACGTATCATTAATTTCATCATCTCCCAAGCTTGTGCAACATGCTCATGATCAAGTTGCTTAAAATTCATAATGTCGTTTCTAAGAGAGATGATCTTAGCGGGAGGAAAATACTTAGAGATAAAAGCATATTTGCACTTAGTCCATGAATCAATGCTATTTTGGGGCAAAGATGACAACCAAGTTTTAGCACGATCTCTAAGCGAAAATGGAAATAGCTTCAATTTAACAATATCATTATCCACATCTTTCTTCTTTTGCATGTCACACAAATCAACAAAGTTGTTTAGATGTGTAGCGGCATCTTCACTAGGAAGGCCAGAGAATTGATCTTTCATGACAAGATTCAGCAAGGCAGCATTAATTTCACAAGAGTCAGCATCGGTAACAGGAGCAATCGGAGTGCTAAGAAAATCATTGTTGTTGGTATTGGAAAAGTCACACATTTTAGTATTATCTTGATCCATCGTGACAAACAATCCAACACACAAGAACACAAGGAGTAAGCGAAAAAGAGGCGAACGGAAAAAGAGGGCGAATAAAACAGAAATGGTGAAGTGGGGGAGAGGAAAACAAGAGGCAAATGGCAAATAATGTAATGCGAGGGATAAGAGTTTGTGATGGGTACTTGGTATGTGTTGACTTGACTTGACTTGGCGTAGATATCCTCGGCAACGGCGCCCGAAATCCTTCTTGCTACCTCTTGAGCACTGTGTTGGTTTTCCCTTGAAGAGGAAAGGGTGATGTAGCAAAGTAGCGTAAGTATTTCCCTCAGTTTTTGAGAACCAAGGTATCAATCCAGTAGGAGACTACACGCAAGTCGCCTCGTACCTACACAAATAAATAAGAACCTTGCAACCAACGCAATAAAGGGGTTTCAATCCCATCACGGCCACTTGCAAAAGTGAGATCTGATAGAGATAATAAGATAAATATTTTTGGTATTTTTATGATAAAGAATGGAAAGTAAAGATTGCAAACTAAAATAGATTGGAAACTTATATGATGGAGAATAGACCCGGGGGCCATAGGTTTCACTAGGGGCTTCTCTCAAGATAGCGTAAGTATTACGGTGGGTGAACAAATTAATGTCGAGCAATTAATAGAAAAGTGCATAGTTATGAGAATATCTAGGCATGATCATGTATATAGGCATCACGCCCGCGACAATTAGACCGAAACGATTCTGCATCTACTACTATCACTCCACAAATCGACCGCTATCCAGCATGCATCTAGAGTATTAAGTTCATAAGAACAGTGTAACGCATTAGGAAAGATGACATGATGTAGAGGGATAAACTCAAGCAATATGATATAAAGCCCATCTTTTTATCCTCGATGGCAACAATACAATACGTGTCATTTCCCTTTCTGTCACTAGGATCGAGCAACGCAAGATTGAACCCAAAGCTAAGCACTTCTCCCATTGCAAGAAAGATCAATCTAGTAGGCCAAACCAAACTAATAATTCGAAGAGACTTGCCAAGATATTAAATCATACATAAAAGAATTCAGTGGAGATTCAAGTATTGTTCATAGATAATCTTGCCCATAAACCCACAATTCATCAGATCTCAACAAACACATCGTAAAAAGAATTACATCAAATAGATCTCCAAGAAGATCGAGGAGAACTTTGTATTGAGATCCAAAGAGAGAGAGAAGAAGCCATCTAGCTAATAACTATGGACCTGAAGGTCTGTGGTAAACTACTCATACATCATCGGAGAGCTGTGGTGTTGATGTAGAAGCCCTCCGTGATCGATTCCCCCTCCTGTGGAGCGCCGGAAAAGGCCCCAAGATGGGATCTCACGGATACAAAAGGTTGCGGAGGTGGAAATAGGGTTTCGTGGTGCTCCTGGATGTTTTCGGGGTATATGGATATATATATAGGAGGAAGAAGTTGGTCGGTGGAGCTGCGAGGGGGGCACGAGGGTGGGGGCGTGCCCAGGGGGGCAGGCGCGTCTCCCTACCTCGTGGCCTCCTCGCTTCTTTCTTGACGTCCACTCCAAGTCCTCTGGATCACGTTTGTTCAAAAAATAACTCTTCCAAAGGTTTCATTCTCTTTGGACTCCGTTTGATATTCCTTTTCTGTGAAACACCGAAATAGGCAAAAAAACAGCAATTTGCACTGGGCCTTCGGTTAATAGGTTAGTCCCAAAACTAATATAAAAGTTCTTAGTAAAGCCCATTAAACATCCAAAACATATAATATAATAGCACGGAACAATCAAAAAATATAGATACGTTAGAGACGTATCAGAGAGACACACATGAATCGGAATTTATTAGAATACTCTATGTGCTTCACTTATATATTTTGAGCTAGATAATTTTTGCTCTAGTGCTTCACTTATATCTTTTAGAGCACGGTGGTGGTTTTATTTTATAGAAATTATTGATCTCTCATGCTTCACTTATATTATTTTGAGAGTCCTTTAGAACAGCATGGTAATTTGCTTTGGCTATAAAATTAGTCCTAATATGATAGGCATCCAAGATGGGTATAATAAAAACTTCCATATAGAGTGCATTGAATACTATGAGAAGTTTGATACTTGATGATTGTTTTGAGATATGAAGATGGTAATATTAGAGTCGTGCTAGTTGAGTAATTGTGATTTTGAGAAATACTTGTGTTGAAGTTTGCAAGTCCCGTAGCATGCACGTATGGTAACTGTCGGTGTCAAAACCGGCGGATCTCGGGTAGGGGGTCCCGAACTGTGCGTCTAGGCGGATGGTAACAGGAGACAAGGGACACAATGTTTTTACCCAGGTTCGGGCCCTCTCGATGGAGGTAAAACCCTACTCCTGCTTGATTAATATTGATGATATGGGTAGTACAAGAGTAGATCTACCACGAGACAGAGAGGCTAAACCCTAGAAGCTAGCCTATGGTATGATTGTTGTTAGATCCTCTGAACTAAAACCCTCCGGTTTATATAGGCACCGAAGAGGGTTAGGGTTACCTGAGTCGGTTACAATGGTAGGAGATCTACATATCCAGATCGCCAAGCTTGCCTTCCACGCCAAGGAAAGTCCTATCCGGGCACGGACGAAGTCTTCAATCTTGTATCTTCATAGTCCAGGAGTCCGGCCAAAGGTCATAGTCCGGCTATCCGGACACCCCCTAATCCAGGACTCCCTCAGTAGCCCCTGAACCAGGCTTCAATGACGACGAGTACGGCGCGCATATTGTCTTCGGCATTGCAAGGCGGGTTCCTCCTCCGAGTTCTTCATAGAAGATTTTGAACACAAGGATAGTGTCCGCTCGCAAAATAAGTTCCACATACCACCGTGAGAGAGAATACTATTTACACAAACTCAATCTACCGACGTATTCCGCATGGCGTGACATCACACCACGGCCAAGCCTTCATTCGAATCGCTTTTTACTATCCCACCTCGGTAGCGTTTAGCGAGGCGGTTTCCTTGGCACGTCTTGTCAAAGCAGAGATCGTGTCTCCTTATTCCGGGATCCTCATCAATACGGGCGTGGGTAACCCAACCGCGCCATTGATTACGACGCTTGGGAGATAAGCGAGTTTTATCAGGCTGGTGGGGATGCATAGCTTTGTCCGTCCATATAAGGGGATAAGGATCCACTTTTTCACACATGCCTTCTTCCTCCTTTGCTCATCCATTTCCGCGCACCCGAGCTCTAGCACCCAAGTCCGCACATCCCACCTCAACCTTCTCCAACTATGTCCGGAGCGGGAGGCAAGTGGATGGCCTCCTCCGTCATGGAGGGGCACATCAAAAAGCTGCGAAAGGCTGGATACTTGTCCGACGACATCGCGCATCGGCTCCCCAACAAGGGGCACCTCATCCCCACCCCTAGGCCCCATGAGAGGGTGGTGTTCCTCCCCCACTTCCTCCGCGGACTAGGTTTTCCACTTCACCCATTTGTCCGGGGGCTCATGTTCTACTATGGCCTAGATTTCCACGATCTGGCCCCGAATTTCATCCTCAACATCTCGGCGTTCATCTTCGTGTGCGAGGCCTTCCTCTGCATCCAGCCCCACTTCGGCTCATGGCTGAAGACCTTCAATGTCAAGCCGAAAGTAGAGGGCAGCCGCCAAGCGGAGTGCGGATGTGCCATGGTGGGCAAGATGGCCAACTTCCTATGGCTCGAGGGCTCCTTCGTGCAGACCATAAAGGGGTGGCAATTGGGGTGGTTCTACATCACCGAGCCGCGCGACCCTAAATGGGCAGCGGCCCCCGAATTCTGATCTGGCTTCCCTACACGGCTCACCTCATGGAAAGAGATGGGCCTGACGTGGGGTAATTTGGAAGAGCTGACCGGACTCCAAACATGTGTCCGAAACCTGGTGGACAAGAAGCTCAAGCTTGTCAACGTAATCCAGGTTATGCTCATCCGCCGGATCCTCCCATGCCAACAACGGGCCTTCAACTTGTGGGAGTTTGATCCGGCACAACACCGAACCTTGAGCCGGCTCTTCGACACTACGTACGAAGATGCCTGGAAGGTGCTGTTCAAGGGCGCCGAGGCTCCCGCATCCGCTACCGAAGATCGCGGATTCAGCTCGCAGCATCAAGCCAGCGAGGTAAGCTATTTTACCCTTTACGGGACTCTTGTTTTTCATAGTTTGACTCTATGCGGGATCTAAAACTCCCCTTCCTTTGGCAGGACTGGCAGAAGACGTCCGGACAGATCGACTGTCCGGCTCCCTTGTCAGAAGACCCAGCGGACGCCCGATTGACGGGGCTGCTGGCTCCGGCACCCCACGTGGTGCCGGAGAAGAAGGCCACGGGAACTCGAAGGAGTTCCCGGCGCCAGGTGTTGTCGGACTCATTGTCCGATGACTCCGAGGCAGACTCCTCACGCGAAGACGAGGAGGAGGACAAAGAGGCCCCTCCCCCAGCGGGGGGAGAGAAGAAAAGGAAGGCCGCCCCAACTGGGGAGGCTGGAGGGTCCAAGAAGGGAAGGACCCTTCCTCCGGACTACACCGCCAACGCCGACGATGGCGAAGAGGGGTGGCTACCAAGGGCCAAGCCCCTGGCGAAATCGTAAGTGTCCGGGCACCAGAATAACTCATGGCGTTCCATTTGTCCCACAGCATCTTCTAACGCCGAATATAACCATGCAGCCCGCCCAAGGACGGGCTCGACGCTTCGTTGAGCGGCTCCCTGGATTCGTCGGATGTGAATAGCGCCTCACTTCCGACCGCCTCATCTCCTCTCGCCGCGGATGACGCCGAGGTGGTGGAGTCCCAAAAGGGGCCCAGCCAGGAGGAGGTGGCGCTGGAGGCGCCGCAAGGCGACCTCCCGGTCTCCGGGCGCAAAGGGGATTAAACCCCGAAGGGCTTTAAGTCCGGCCATGTGCCGGACTCCGTACCGGAACCTTCATTGGTTCCGGAGTCCGGCAGGCGACCCCTTCGTAACAAGGGCAAGACTGCGACGCCGGTGACCTCCGCCCAACCGGAGGCACCGGATAATTTGATGGAGGCGCTTAACGGGGCTTCCATCGACAAGGAGCATCGCACTGTTATGAGTGTGGTGATCCAGAAAGTTCAGTCTGCTAAGAGCGGGCTGACTGAAGCCTGTGCCAGCCTTCTAACAGGCTTTGAGGTATGTATTTAAGATATGTAAAAATATTACCGCATAGACAGTAGCCCCTGATGCTTAGTTTGGTGTTCGGAAAGAAAAGCCGAACTGAGGATCTAAAAGATATACGCAGGAGTCTAACATAAGTATGTCAATATGGGAATGCAGGTTGCGCTGCTGACCTCTGCCGCACTGACTGCGGAGGTTGATGCATTGAAGCAGAGCCTCGAGTGGTCCGAGAACGAGCTTGGCCTTGCCAAAAAGAAGCTCGAGGACAGGGAAGGTAAGTAATACCTTATGGGAGTATTTAAAAGATGTGGTTGCAAAAAATGACAGGAATAACGTGAATATTGCAGGGGCCACGAACGTGGTGGTGACCCTGAAGGAAGCGGTGTCCAAAGCCGAAAGCAATGCGGCCGCCGAGCGCACCGAGCGAGAGAAGCAGGAGGCGCGGGTGGTGGAGGTGCAGCAAGAGCTCCAGGCCCTCATGGAAAAACACGAGAGTTTGGAGCGTGACTCAAAGACTCGAGAGTCCGAGCTCGCCGCGGCCCTTGAGAGTGCCAAAGATGCTAAGGCCGAAGCCCACAAAGCCCTCCAGGAAATTGAGGCAATGAAGAAAATAGCGGCGGGTAAGACATTCTATATGCAAAGCAAGCATGTGAAAGTGAATTATCTCACATTTACTTACGAATCCGGAGCTCTCCAGAGCATTCGCAGATCTGCCTCGCGGTGTCTACGATCTTGCCGCATTCTACCGAGCCAAGGAGGGGAGCTCGACGGAGAAGGTGTTCTGGTCTCAGTATGCTGAGGCCGGACACCCGGTGCCCTTGAGCGACCAGCTGAAGCAGCTGGTCGAGCTCCATAAGGTGGCCGAACAGGCCATGAAGGGCCTCATAGTTCGGCTGTGGCCCAAGGAAGCCATGCCTGGGAGCTACTTCGGGCTGGTGAGGCGGCTGGTGGACGCATGTCCATGGGTTAAAGTCATCAAACGCTCTGTCTGCATCGAAGGTGCCCGTAGCGCCCTTGCCCGTGCTAAGGTGCACTGGGGCAGGATGGACGCTGAGAAGCTTGTGACGGACGGACCACCACCGGGCAAGGTGCATCGCAAGCCTGAGATGTATTATGAGAGTGTCCTGAAGGGTGCCCGCCTTATAGCGGGTGAATGCTCCAAAGACGTAATTTTTTAGTAGACTTGCATTTGTTATCCTGTACGCTGAAAACTTGTTCATATGCTCTAAGCAACACTTTTGAATTTAAAATATTACCTTCTGTGCGGCCGTTTATTAAATTTGAGAGATGGCAAGTCGTCGGCTTCAGCCCCCATGCCACGAGTCTTTGGGGTGTTCGGGATAAACTTGAGCGCTCTTGTTCCCATTCTTGGGTCCTTCGAGGGAGGCGCTCAATGCAACGAACAAGGAAACCGGACTATAATGCTTGAACACTCTCACTTAGCCATAGAATTCTATAATTTTAAATTTCGGCGAAGCCCCTGGTATTCGGAAGACCGATTTCGGGGTGCTATCCACGCCTAGGCCGGACAATGCCGACTCCTCGCTCTAAGCGGCATAAGTCTTTAGGGACTCGAAAACCTCTCGAACAGCGACCGGCTCTCGCCTTATCATGACGGTCAGTTTTAGCTTTCTCCACTGAGGTGCTTAACCCAGCTCAACCGGGGCACAATCGCAGTGGTTCTCCCAGCGCTACCTTAGCCGATATAACGGAACATAAGGTACCAAAACATGGGAGCCGGCAAACCCAACTATTGACCCAAGACAACATTTCGAGACGATGCATATAATGCTATAAGTTCGGGGGTGCCGCACTTGTGAAAGTGATCGGACTTATCACACCATATTGTGGGGTACTTAAGCCCCTGGTGTATTGCCCGTACCAAAGTATACGATTGCACAATGTCATAACTGAACATATATATATAGAAAAAAGGAATTCAATAATAGGCAGAAGCTATGTATTGTTTATTCAAAAAGGGCTGCAGTAAGAGCAGAACGATACAAATAGTGCGATAAGAAAGGAACGGGACTTTTTAACATGTCCCCTCCGTGGGGTAAGCTGCGGGATGGTATGTAAACAGGTATGTTGCTCGTAATAGAGACCACCGGACACTCGACGAAGCTACGCTTCCTGGCTGTTGCATCGTGTGTTCGGCGATTCTATTGCCGGACAGGGCTTCGCAAGAATGGAGTCCTGAAAGTAAAAAAGAAAGAAAAAAAAAGAAAAATAATGACACAATCGGGAGGCCCTGGTGCGGTTAAGCCGCATTCTGGGCGTGCCGTGGTCGTGCCCCTCCCCCTATGTCCATGGTATTTCCAGAGCGTAATTATGTACGCATAGTACTGGTTTCGCAATTTCGCGAGGGCTGGGGTTTGGGCCGCATTGCTATGCGTGCTCGGAACGTGCCAGGCGGTCTTGTTGTAGGTTACCCCGGGCGCGCTTGACGGTGTCCGGATGTTTAATAGCCGGACTCGAGAATTGCCTTAAGAGGCTGCTTTGTACTTCCGCCGCGAGGGCCGTATTATGCTCCTCCGTCCGGAGAGAGTGTTCGGTGTTTCCATTGACCGTAATGACTCCTCGAGGACCTGGCATCTTGAGCTTGAGATATGCGTAGTGCGGAACCGCATTGAACTTTGCAAATGCGGTTCGTCCGAGCAAAGGCGTGATAGCCGCTATGAACGGGACTATGTCGAAGATTAACTCCTCGCCGGAAGTTATCCGGGATCCAAAGACCACTTCAAGTGTATGGCTGAGCCTGCAGTTGGCCTCTACACTGGTATGACGCCTTTAAAGGTCGTCTTTGTAGGTTTAATCCTTGATGGGTCTATGCCCATTTTGCGACCGTATCCCGATAAAGCAGTTCAGGCGCTGCCGCCATCCATTAGGACTCTAGTGAGGTGAAATCCGTCGATGATTGGGTCTAAAACCAATGCGGCGAATCTGCCATGGCGGATCTTTGGTGGGGTGGTCCTTCGATCAAAAGTGATCGGGCAGGGAAGACCACGGGTTGAACTTTGGGGTGACTGGCTCCATCGCATATACGCCACATAGTGCACGCTCGCTCCCTTTTGGGTATGTGGGTTGCATATATCATGTTCACCGTCCGCACTTGTGGGGGAAGCCCTTCATCCTCTATTGTTCGGCGGCCGGGGCTCTTCCTCGTCATCGCTATGCAGCCCCTTGTCATTGTTTTCGGCATTTAACTTGCCTACCTGCTTAAACACCCAACAATCCCTGTTGGTGTGGTTGGTTGGTTTTTCGGGGGTGCCGTGTATCTGGCACGAGCGATCGAGTATTCGGTCCAAATTGGACGGGCCTGGAGTATTTCTTTTAAATGGCTTTTTCCGCTAACCGGGTTTATAGCCTCTGAATCCGGCATTGACTGCCGTATCCTCAGCATTATCGCCGCACGCGGCGCTTTGTGCTTGTTGCGACGCGACCTGCCATTGCTGTCCTTGGTATCCGAATTACCAGGGCTCTTGTTCATGTTGTTACTACGAGCTAGCCAGCTGTCCTCTCCCACGCAAAAGAGGGTCATGAGTGTTGTGAGGGCTGCCATGAATTTCTGCTTTTCCTGCCCTAGGTGTCGGGCAAGCCACTCGTCGCGGATGTTGTGTTTGAAGGCTGCAAGGGCCTCTGCATCCGGACAGTGGATGATTTGATTTTTCTTGGTTAGGAACCGTGTCCAGAATTGTCTGGCCGATTCCTCTGGCTGCTGAATTATGTGGCTTAGGTCATCGGTGTCTGGTGGTCGCACATATGTGCCCTGGAAATTGTCGAGGAATGCGGCTTCCGGGTCTTCCCAACAACCAATTGACTCTGCCGGCAAGCTGTTAAGCCAATGCCGGGCAGGTCCTTTAAGCTTGAGTGGGAGGTATTTGATGGCGTGTAGATCATCACCGCGGGCCATGTGGATGTGAAGGAGATAGTCCTCGATCCAAACTGCAGGATCTATTGTGCCATCGTATGATTCAATGTTTACGGGTTTGAAACCATCAGGGATTTGATGATCCATCACTTCATCTGTGAAGCATATGTTGGGGAACGTACGTAGCAGAAATTCAAAATTTTCCAACGTGTCACCAAGATCTATCTATGGAGAAACCAGCAACGAGGGGAAGGAGAGTGCATCTACATACCCTTGTAGATCGCTAAGCGGAAGCGTTCAAGAGAACGGGGTTGAAGGAGTCGTACTCGTCGTGATCCAAATCACCGGAGATCCTAGTGCCGAACGGACGGCACCTCCGCGTTCAACACACGTGCAGCCCGGTGACGTCTCCCATGCCTTGATCCAGCAAGGAGAGAGGGAGAGGTTGGGGAAGACACCATCTAGCAGCAACACAACGGCGTGGTGGTGGTGGAGGAGCGTGGCAATCCTGCAGGGCTTCGCCAAGCACCGCGGGAGAGCAGGAGGGAGAGAGGCAGGGCTGCGCCATGGAGAGGACAAAACTCATGTGTTGGCAGCCCCAAAGTACTCAAGTATATATAGGGGAGAGGGAGGGGTGCGCCCCCTCTAGGGTTTCCACCCCAAGTGCGGCAGCCCCAAACCCATCTAAGGTGGCGGCCAAGGGGAGAGAGGGGAAACTTGCCCCCAAGTTAGGTGGGGGCGCCTCCCAAACCCTAGGCGCCTTGTGCCCTTAGGAAGCGCACCAGCCCACCCGGGCTGGTCCCTTCCCACACTTGACCCATGCAGCCCTTCGGGGCAGGTGGCCCCACTTGGTGGACCCCCGGGACCCTCCCGGTGGTCCCGGTACGTTACCGATAAAACCCGAAACTTTTCCGGTGACCAAAACAGGACTTCCCATATATAAATCTTTACCTCCGGACCATTCCGAACTCCTTGTGACGTCCGTGATCTCATCCGGGACTTCAACAACATTCGGTAACCACATACAAACTTCCTTTATAACCCTAGCGCCATCGAACCTTAAGTGTGTAGACCCTACGTGTTCGGGAACCATGCGCATACATGACCGAGACGTTCTCCGTCAATAACCAACAACGGGATCTGGATACCCATGTTGGCTCCCGCATGTTCCACGATGATCTCATCGGATGAACCACGATGTCGAGGATTCGATCAATCCCGTATACAATTCCCTTTGTCTAGCGGTATTGTACTTGCCCGAGATTCGATCGTCGGTATCCCGATACCTTGTTCATTCTCGTTACCGACAAGTCTCTTTACTCGTTCCGTAACACATCATCCCGTGATCAACCCCTTGGTCACATTGTGCACATTATGATGATGTCCTACCGAGTGGGCCCAGAGATACCTCTCCGACAAGAGGAGTGACAAATCCCAGTCTCGATTCGTGCCAACTCAACAGACACTTTCGGAGATACCCGTAGTGCACCTTTATAGCCACCCAGTTACATTGTGACGTTTGGTGCACCCAAAGCATTCCTACGGTATCCGGGAGTTGCACAATCTCATGGTCTAAGGAAATGATACTTGACATTAGAAAAGCTTTAGCATACGAACTACGATCTTTGTGCTAGGCTTAGGATTGGGTCTTGTCCATCACATCATTCTCCAAATGATGTGATCCCGTTATCAACGACATCCAATGTCCATGGTCAGGAAACCGTAACCATCTGTTGATCAACGAGCTAGTCAACTAGAGGCTTACTAGGGACATGGTGTTGTTCATGTATCCACACATGTATCTGAGTTTCCTATCAATACAATTATAGCATGGATAATAAACGATTATCATAAACAGGGAAATATAGTGATAACCAATTTATTATTGCCTCTGGGGCATATTTCCAACAGTCTCCCACTTGCACTAGAGTCAATAATCTAGTTCACATCGCCATGTGATTAACACTCACAGGTCACATCGCCATGTGACCAACATCCAAAGAGTTTACTAGAATCAATAATCTAGTTCACATCACTATGTGATTAACACTCAATGAGGTCTGGGTTTGATCATGTTATGCTTGTGAGAGAGGTTGTAGTCAACGGGTCTGCAATATTCAGATCCCTATGTATTTCACAAAACTTTATGTCGTATCATAGATCCTGCTACCACGTTCCACTTGGAGCTATTCCAAATGGTTGCTCCACTTTATGTATCCGATTTGCTACTCAGAGTCATTCGGATAGGTGTTAAAGCTTCCATCGAGTAACCCTTTACGCCGAACTCTTTATCACCTCCATAATCGAGAAACATGTCCTTATTTACTCCAAGGACAATTTTGACCGCTGTCCAATGATCCATTCCTGGATCATTCTTGTACCCTTGACTGACTCATGGCAAGGCACACTTCCGGTGTGGTACACAGCATAGCATACTATAGAGCCTACGTCTGAAGCATAGGGGACGACCTTCGTCCTTTCTCTCCATTCTGCCGTGGTCGAGCTTTAAGTCTTAACTTCATACTTTACAACTCAGGCAAGAACTCCTTCTTTGACTGATCCATCTTGAACACCTTCAAGATCATGTCAAGGTATGTGCTCATTTGAAAGTACCATTAAGTGTTTTTGATCTATCCTTATAGATCTTGATGCTCAACGTTCAAGCAGCTTAATCCAGGTTTTCCATTGAAAAACACTTTTCAAACAACCCTATATGCTTTCTAGAAATTCTACATCATTTCTGATCAACAATATGTCAACAACATATACTCATCAGAAATTCCATAGTGCTCCCACTCACTTCTTTGGAAATACAAGTTTCTCATAAACTTTGTATAGACCCAAAATCTTTGATCATCTCATCAAAGCGTTCATTCCAACTCCGAGATGCTTACTCCAGTCCTTAGAAGGATTGCTGGAGCCTTGCATGCTTGTTAGCATCTTTCAGGTTGACAAAACCTTCAGGTTGTATCACATACAACCTTTCCTCAAGAAAATTGTCGACGAAACAATGTTTTGACATCCTATCTGCAAGATTTCATAAATAATGCAGTAACTGCTAATCCAATTCCAACAGAATCTTAGCATCGCTACGAGTGAGAAAGCCTCACCGCATCAACTCCTTGAACTTGTCGGAAAACATCTTAGCGACAAGTCGAGCTTTCTTAATGGTGACACTTACCATCATTGTCTGTCTTCCTTTTAAAATCCATCTGTACCCAATAGCCTTACGACCATCAAGTAGTTCTTCCAAAGTCTATACTTTGTTTTTACACATGGATCCTCTCGGATTTTATGGCCTCGAGCCATTCGTCGGAATCCGGGCCCACCATCGCTTCTCCATAGCTCGTAGGTTCATTGTTGTCTAGCAACATGACCTCTAAGACATGATTGCGCATCACTCAAGTAGTACGTGTCCTTGTCGACCCACGAGGTCCGGTAGTGACTTGATCCAAACATCATGATCATTATCATCGCCTTCCACTTCAATTGGTGTAGGTGCCACATGAACAACTTCATGTGCCCTGCTACACACCGTTGAAGTGATGGTTCAATAACCTCATTAAGTCTCCACCATCCTCCCACTCAATTCTTTCAAGAGAAACTTTTCCTCGAGAAAGGACCCGTTTCTAGAAACAACTACTTT
The DNA here is from genome assembly GCA_021605145.1 of Aegilops bicornis. NCBI lineage: Eukaryota > Viridiplantae > Streptophyta > Magnoliopsida > Poales > Poaceae > Aegilops > Aegilops bicornis. Next base: position 39,500,089 of record CM038672.1, read on the forward strand.
TGCTTCCGGATCTGAGATAGGAGGTATACCCAACTGTTTTGGGTGTCCTATGAAGATGTATTTATCCGTTTTGGGTTCGAGCTTATCACGATGAAACTTTTTCACATAAGCGTCGCAGCCCCAAACTTTCAAGAAACGACAACTTAGGTTTCTCCAAACCATAGTTCAAACAAAGGTCGCCTCAATGGAATTACGTGGTGCCCTATTAAAGTGAGTGCGGTTGTCTCTAATGCCTAACCCATGAACGATAGTGGTAATTCGATAAGAGACATCATGGTACGCACCATATCTAATAGGGTGCAACTATGATGTTCGGACACACCATCACACTATGGTGTTCCAGCGGTATTAATTGTGAAACAATTTCCACAATGTCTTAATAGCGTACAAAGCTCGTAACTCAGATACTCATCTCTATGATCATATCATAGACATTTTATCCTCTTGTCACCATGATCTTTAACTTCACTCTGAAATTACTTGAACCATTCACTAATTCAGACTTGTGTTTCTTCAAGTAAATACACTCAAGATTCATTTAAATCATCCGTGAAGTAAGAACATAACGATATTCACTGCATGCCTCAACACTCATTGGACTGCACACATCGAAAGGTGTTACTTCCAACAAGTTGCTATCTTGTTCCATCTTACTTAAACCGAGGCTTTTCAGTCATCTTGCCCATGTGGTATGATCTGCACATCTCAAGTGATTCAAAATCAAGTGAGTCCAAACGATCCATCTGCATGGAGTTTCTTCATGCGTATACACCAATAGACATGGTTCGCATGTCTCAAACTTTTCAAAACGAGTGAGTCCAAAGATCCATCAACATGGAGCTTCTTCATGCGTTCTACACCAATATGACTTACATGGCAAAGGCCACAAGTAAGTGGTACTATCATTACTATCTTTTATCTTTTGGCATGAAAATGTGTATCACTACGATCGAGATTCAATAAACCATTCTTTTTAGGCGCAAGACCATTGAAGGTATTATTCAACTAAACAAAGTAACCATTATTCTCCTTAAATGAATAACCGTATTGCAATAGACATAATCCAATCATGTCTATGCTCAACGCAAACACCAAATAACAATTATTTAGGTTTAACACCAATCTCGATGGTAGAGGGAGCGTGCAATGCTTGATCACATCAACCTTGGAAACACTTCCAACACATATTGTTAGCTCACCTTTAGCTAGTCTTCGTTTATTCCATAGCTTTCATTTCGAGTTGCTAACACTTAGCAACCGAACCGGTATCTAATACCCTAGTGCTACTAGGAGTACTAGTAAAGTACACATTAACATAATGTGTATCCAATATACTTGTATCGACCTTGCCTGCCTTCTCATCTACCAAGTATCTAGGGTAATTCTGCTCTTAGTGGTTGTTCCCCTTATTACAGAAGCACTTAGTCTCGGGTTTGGGTTCAACCTTGGGTTTCTTCACTTAGAGCAGCAGCTGATTTGCCGTTTCATGAAGTATCCCTTCTTGCCCTTGCCCTTCTTGAAACTAGTGGTTTCACCAACCATCAACAATTGATGATCCTTCTTGATTTCTACTTTCGTGGTGTCAAACATCGCGAATATCTCAAGGATCATCATATCTATCCCTGATATGTTATAGTTCATCACGAATCTCTAGCAGCTTGGTGGCAATGACTTTGGAGAAACATCACTATCTCATCTGGAAGATCAACTCCCACTCGATTCAAGTGATTGTTGGACTCAGACAATCTGAGCACAAGCTCAACGATTGAGCTTTTCTCCCTTAGTTTGCAGGCTAAGAAAATCGTCGGATGTCTTATACCTCTTGACGTGGGCATGAGCCTGAAATCCCAATTTCAGCCCTCGAAACATCTCATATGTTCCGCGATGTTTCAAAAAACGTCTTTGGTGCCTCAACTCTAAACCGTTTAACTGAACTATCACGTAGTTATCAAAACATGTATGTCCGATGTTCGCAACATCCACAGACGACGTTTGGGGTTCTGCACACTGAGCGGTGCATTAAGGACATAAGCTTCTACTGGTCGCATAATCGCTACTGTCAACTTCCAACTATATTTTCTCTAGGAACATATCTAAAACAGTAGAACTATAGCGCGAGCTATGACATAATTTGCAAAGGGCTTTTGACTATGTTCAGGATAATTAAGTTCATCTAATGAACTCCCACTCAGCTAGACATCCCTCTAGTCATCTAAGTGATTACATGATCCGAGTCAACTAGGCCGTGTCCGATCATCACGTGAGACGGACTAGTCATCATCGGTGAACATCTTCATGTTGATCGTATCCTCCATACGACTCATGCTCGACCTTTTGGTCTCTTGTGTTCCAAGGCCATGTTTGTACATGTGAGGCTCGTCAAGTTAACCAAAGAGTTTCGCGTGTGTAAATCTGGCTTACACCCGTTGTATGTGAACGTAAGAATCTATCACACCCGATCATCACGTGGTGCTTCAAATCCATTTAACTTTACATAACGGTGCACAATTAGGGGGATAACTTTCTTGAAATTTTAATGAGGGATCATCTTATTTACTACCGTCGTTCTAAGCAAATAAGATGCATAAACATGATAAACATCACATGCAATCAAATAGTGACATGAAATGGCCAATATCATTTTGCTCCTTTTGATCTACATCTACGGGCTCCATGATCATCATCGTCACCGGCATGACACCATGATCTCCATCATCATGATCTCCATCATCGTGTCTCCATGAAGTTGTCTCGCCAACTTATTACTTCTACTACTATGGCTACCGGTTAGCAATAAAGTAAAGTAATTACATGGCGTTTGTTCAATGACACGCAGGTCATACAATAAATTAAGACAACTCCTATATTCTCGCCGGCTGTCATACTCATCGACATGCAAGTCGTGATTCATATTACAAGAACATGATCAATCTCATACATCACATATCATTCATCACATTCTTCTTGGCCATATCACATCACATAGCATACCCTGCAAAAACAAGTTAGACGCCCTCTAATTGTTGTTTGCATGTTTTACGTGGCTGCTATGGGTTTCTAGCAAGAACGCTTTCTTACCTACGCAAAACCACAACGTGATATGCCAATTGCTATTTACCCTTCATAAGGACCCTTTTCATCGAATCCGTTCCGACTAAAGTGGGAGAGATCGGTACCCGCTAGCCACCTTATGCACCAAGTGCATGTCACCGGTGGAACCTATCTCACGTAAGTGTACGTGTAAGGTCGGTCCGGGCCGCTTCATCCCACAATACCGTCGAAACAAGATTGGACTAGTAACGGTAAGCATATTGAACAAAATCAACGCCCACAACTACTTTGTGTTCTACTCGTGCAAAGAATCTACGCAATAGACCTAGCTCATGATGCCATTGTTGGGGAACGAGCAGAAATTCAAAATTTTCCTACGTGTCACCAAGATCTATCTATGGAGAAACCAGCAACAAGGGGAAGGAGAGTGCATCTACGTACCCTTGTAGATCGCTAAGCGGAAGCGTTCAATAGAACGGGGTTGAAGGAGTCGTACTCGCCGTGATCCAAATCACCGGAGATCCTAGTGCCGAACGGATGGCACCTCCGCGTTCAACACACGTGCAGCCCGGTGACGTCTCCCATGCCTTGATCCAGCAAGGAGAGAGGGAGAGGTTGGGGAAGACTCCATCCAGCAGCAACACAACGGCGTGGTGGTGGTGGAGGAGCGTGGCAATCCCGCAGGGCTTCGCCAAGCACCGCGGGAGAGGAGGAGGGAGAGAGGCAGGGCTGCGCCATGGAGAGGACAAAACTCATGTGTTGGCAGCCCCAAAGTCCTCAAGTATATATAGGGGAGAGGGAGGGGGGTGCGCCCCCTCTAGGGTTTCCACCCCAAGGGGTGCGGCAGCCCCAAACCCATCTAGGGTGGCGGCCAAGGGTGGGAGAGGGGGAAACTTGACCCCCAAGCTAGGTGGGGACGCCAGTCTTGATTCGTGCCAACCCAACAGACACTTTCGGAGATACCAGTAGTGCACCTTTATAGCCACCCAAGCATTGCTAGGACGCTTTCAGGCACCCAAAGCATTCCTACGGTATCCGGAGTTGCACAATCTCATGGTCTAAGGAAATGATACTTGACATTAGAAAAGCTTTAGCATATTTAACTACGATCTTTGTGCTAGGCTTAGGATTGGATCTTGTCCATCACATCATTCTCCAAATGATGTGATCCCGTTATCAATGACATCCAATGTCCATGGTCAGGAAACCGTAACCATCTGTTGATCAACGAGCTAGTCAACTACAGGCTTACTAGGGACATGGTGTTGTTCATGTATCCACACATGTATCTGAGTTTCCTATCAATACAATTATAGCATGGATAATAAACGATTATCATGAACAAGGAAATATAATAATAACCAATTTATTATTGCCTCTAGGGCATATTTCCAACAGCATAGTGGGTGTGCGGCGCCTCTGTATTGGGCTATATCACGACGTAGCTCAAATGAGCTTTGTCTACTGTGTTTGGCCCGGTCGGAGTTACCATATCCGGCATGACGGTTATCGTCATGTATCGTGGGGCGCCCATGCGATCTGTAGGTCGATCTTGTTTGCCTTGCCTTGTCCTCCAATATATCTCGCAGGTCTGGCGCATTTGTAACGCCCCGGTTCCGATGCGCCAGGTGTCTGCTAGTTATTCGCCGTCGTTGCCATGTCATGTGCTTGCGTGTTGCACTTTTCCATGTCATCGTCTGCTTTTCATATCATGTCGTCATGTGCATCGCATTTGCATACATGTTCGTCTCATGCATCCGAGCATTTTCCCCGTTGTCCGTTTTGTAATCCGGCACTCCTATGTCCCCCGGCGCTCCCTTTTACCTCTTTTCGTGTGCGGGTGTTAAACTTTCTCGGAATGGCCCGAGGTTTGCCAAGCGGCCTTGGTATACCATCGGTAGACCGCCTGTCAAGTTTCGTGCCATTTGGAGGTCGTTTGATACTCCAACGGTTAACCGGGTAACCGTAAAAGCCTCTTTCGTGTGCAGCCCAACACCCCTTCCAAACTGGCCCAAAACCCATCTAACTCCCCTCCATGCTCTCGGTCGTTCGATCACGATCGTGTGGGCGAAAACCGCTCCTCATTTGGACTCTCCTAGCTCCCTCTACCTATTTATTAGTCCCCCTCCCCCGAATTCGCGGATGAACCCTAGTCATCTTCATCCTCGCGCCGCCCGACATGTCCGTCCCGAGCCGGACACATCCGCCCCGTCGCCCGTGTCCAATCCCACCTCGCCACGTCGCCCACCGCCACCAGGGCCATGGCCCAGATCCGCCTGGGCCCACGCCGCTTGCTTCGCCAGGCTGTCACTTTCGCCCGAGGCGCCGAGCCCCGGCGACCTCGCCGCCACGGCCTCCCGCCGCCACGGCGCTGCTGGCCGCCATTGCCGCCTGGCTCTCGGCCGGAGCCTCAGATCGCCTCTCGCCTCGCCTCCGCCAAGGCTGCCGTGGCGCCGCCACTGAGGCGCCTCCACCGCCTGGCCCGGCCCTCGCCGCGCCTCTCCCTCTCCGGCCACCATCCTCGCGGATCCGGCGAGATCGGCGCCGCTTTGAAATCCGTGCCCAGATCCGAGGTTGACCCCGATATTTTCCAAGTCCCAGATTTTGCATATTATTTGCTCATGTTCATCATGCCATAACTCTCTGCATATTGCTCCGTTTCGTGCGTGTAATATGTCAAATTGTTCGCCTCGACGAGTACATCATTTAGTCTCATTGCATCATTTACATTTGAGCTCATCATGATGCCCGAAATGCTGTTAGAAGAGGGCTATATGATGTTAGTTTCAGATTCTTATCAGAACATGCACTTTTGTCATTTTTGCCATGATTGATGTGTGCATCCTATGAACGTGAGTCCTACATGTGTTTTGTAATATGTCATGCCATCTTTACAGGGGTGTATGCCATGTATTTTTGTGATCTCTGTGGTGACTAGCACAAGCATGCAAACTAGGCTTCATGATGTTGCTGATTTCAGCCCCTGTTCTGCTGATATTTTTTATGTCATGTAAACTTGATGCTACCGAGAGATCCATGCTTATTTTGAGATACTTCAGTAACGATGTTTTGAACATATGGTTATTCTATATCCATACATGCCGTTTTTTGCAATTATGGAGTGCCATAGCTTGAGTCAATCGAGCTCTACTTTTGCTATAAAATGTTTCCTGGCAGGTTGTTTACATGTTATTCAATTTTGCCAAGGTTGTTGTAGTTGATCCGTGTATGCTATGATGTTGTTCTTGCCATGTATAGCTTCTATGCCATGTATTCTTACTGTGAGTTGCCTTTCCATGCCATGTATTGCTCTGTGGTGAGTGGTTCAAGCTCACCAACATGCCTACTTATTGTTGTTCCTGCCATGTATGAATCTGTAATATAACTTGCTATGTTTACATGGGTGCCATCATATCTTCTGATCCTTTTTGGCTCCTGGTCAGTAAATGACTTTTGTTCTATGCAATTAGTAGATTCATGAAATGCCTTTGTTTGCCATGATAAGTTCCTGTAACATGTCGTTTGATAGCTCTAAACATTGCAACTTGATGTTATTTCTGCTAAAGTCTGAAACTGTTATTATTTGCAATCTTGTCATGTCATTTTGAGCATGTTATAGTGATTTCTGGAGATAGCTCAGTGTTCATGTTTTGTCATGTTTTACCTGGACATCATGCCCATGCCTTTTATTATTACGTTGAGATGCTGTAGCATAGTGTTTTGGTGCTTGTCATATGCCTAGTTGCTGTTTTGAACAGATTGTTGTCATGACTTGTATAGGGTGTATGTGTTGAACCGTTGCTCCGTTTTGAGTGTGCTCTATATGAAACTTGCTTGATTTTGCATGTAGCTTCATATTATCATGTTGTATCCATGTTTTGAGGTGTTTGCTTGATGTTTGTATGCATTTTGCATCAATGCCTTGTTTAACTTGTTTTGCCCATATCTTCTAGGCCGTAGCTCCGAATCTAATGAACTTTATATGTAACTTGACTAGAATTTCACGTAGATCATCGTGGTGCATCTTAACTTGCTGTTTAACAACTTGAACATAAGGTTTATTCAGATCTGGACCAATTTCGAAATTTGCATATGAGGACTTACCGGAATTGTTATATGTTGTTTCCGGCCTCATTTAAACTTGCTTTGATGTGTTGTTCTTGGTTGCATCATCTCTTGCCATGAGTAGCTTCATGTAGCTTTGTCATGCATCATGCTTGTTGTGCATCATGTCTTTTCTATGTGCGGTGTGTTTACTATGTTGTGTGCTTCTTCTCGATAGTTCCTGCTTGCTATGCGATCGTGAGGATTCGCTCGCTTCACGCTTGGTCGTCTTCGTTGCTTAATCTTCTTCATGGACTCGTTCTTCTTCCTTGCGGGATTTCAGGCAAGATGACCGCTACCCTGGTTCTCACTACTATCATTGCTATGCTAGTTGCTTCGTTCTATCGCTATGCTGCGTTACCTACCACTTACTGCTCAAGCCTCCCAAATTGCCATGAACCGCTAACCTTTGTCACCCTTCCTAGCAAACCATTGTTTGGCTATGTTATCGCTTTGCTCAGCCCTCTTATAGCGTTGCTAGTTGCAGGTGAAGTTGAAGATTGCTCCATGGTGAACAGGATTATGTTGGGATATCACAATATCTCTTATATTATTAATGCATCTATATACTTGGTAAAGGGTGGAAGGCTCGGCCTTATGCCCGGTGTTTTGTTCCACTCTTGCCGCCTCTAGTTTCCGCCATATCGGTATTATGTTCCCGGATTTTGCGTCCCTAACGCGGTCGGGTGATTTATGGGACCCCCTTGACAGTTCGCTTTGAATAAGACTCCTCCAGCAAGGCCCAACCTTGGTTTTACCATTTGCCTCACCTACCCCCCTTTTTCCCTTCGGTTTCCGAAGCCCAAGGGTCATCTTTATTTTAGCCCCCCCCCCCCCCGGCCAGTGCTCCTTCGAGTGTTGGTCCGAACCAAGCAGCCTGCGGGGCCACCACGGGGAACTCGAGGCTTGGTTTTACTCGTAGCTTGACTTATCTGGTGTGCCCTGAGAACGAGGTACGTGTGACTCCTATCGGGATTTGTCGGCACATCCGGGCGGCTTTGCTGGTCTTGTTTTATTGCTGTCGAAATGTCTTGTAGCCGGGATTCCGAGACTGATCGGGTCTTCCCGGGAGAAGGAATATCCTTCGTTGATCGCGAGAGCTTATCATGGGCTGTTGGGACACCCTCAGGGTATAAACTTTCGAGAGCCGTGCCCGCGGTTATGTGGCAGATGGGAATTTGTTAATATCCGGTTGTAGTAAACTTGAAGCAAACTCTTCTAAAATACACCAACCGTGTGAGTAACCGTGAGTGTCTCTTTTCGGGGTTGATCGAGAGGAGAACACGGTTTCTGGGTTATGTTTGACGTAGCAGGAGTTCAGGATCACGTCTTGATCATTCCTAGTTGACGACCGCTTGCTTTGCTTCTCTCCTCGCTCTTATTTGCGTAACTTAGCCACCACACATGCTTAGTCGCTACTGCAACCTTACCACCTCACCCCTTCCTTTCCCATTAAGCTTTGCTAGTCTTGAAACCCATGGTAATGGGATTGCTGAGTCCTCGTGGCTCACAGATTACTACACCATCAGTTGCAGGTACAGGTTATGCGACGTGAGAGCGATGTTTGCTTGTATTGGAGTTCTTCTTCTGCTTCTTCTTTGATTAGGGGATAGGTTCCAGGTCGGCAGCCTGGGCTAGCAGGGTGGATATTGTTTGAGTTTCTGTTTATGATTCATCCATAGTCGGATGTTGATCTTGTATGTTGTATTGTTGTATTCCTGTGACATTGTATGTATTGGATGTATCCCCACTATTATGTAATGTTGATGTAATGATATCCACCTTGCAAAAGCGTTTCAATATGCGGGTCTATCCTTGGTGGGATCGTCAAGTTCCTTTTGGATAGGGTCGCATATTGGGCGTGACAGCATTTCCCCGCGCCTTGGTATTTTTTGAGCGGCACCGGGGTGCGGCTTGAGTTGAGGGCCGAGAGGTCTCTCTGTCGCGGCCACGAGGTGGCCGGTCAGCCATATCATGCGCTGGTGATGTAGGTTTGGGTGCTTCCTCCTCTAATAGGGGTAGCAACCTGCGTTTTGGGTAGCTCTTGGAGGGGCGCTCGAGTTCATACTCTTCGGCCGCAAGGACTTCAGCCCATCTGTCAGCTAGCAAGTCTTGGTCAGCTCTAAGCTGTTGCTGCTTTTTCTTGAGGCTGCTTGCCGTGGACATAAGCCTGCGATTGAAACGCTCTTGTTTGACGGGATCCTCTGGCACGACGAATTCGTCATCGTCGAAGCTTGCCTCATCTTCGGAGGGAGGCATGTAATTATCGTCCTCTACCTCTCTTTCAGTCGTTCTCTCATGGGGGTTGGCTTCTCCATCCTCCTGCGCTGAATCTTGCTGGAGGATGTTGTCTTCGGCACTGTCCGGGGTGTTATTGTCTCCCGTGCCGGAATCACCATTTTTGCTGTGGCGGGATTTATAGCGGCGCCGCTGACGCCGGCGCTTAGGCTGTTTCTTGGAGGGGTCATCCTCCGCTGTTCCATCGCCATTCCCATCTCTTGGGATGTCCACCATGTATATGTCGTATGACAAGGTGGCCTTTTCCAAAGGCCATGGGCACTGGTTCTTGGTCGTCTCCTGCATCGTTGTCCATACCGTCGATGTCTTCAGAGTCGAAGTCGAGCATGTCGGTTAAATCATCGACAGTGGCTACGAAGTGGGTGGGTGGGCTTTGAATTTCTTCGACGTCCGCGTCCCAACCTTCCTGACCATAATCCAGCCAGGGCTCTCCTGATAAAGAGAGAGACTTTAGTGAATTCAGGATGTCGCCAAAGGGCGAAAATGAAAGATGTCCGCGGCAGTGAATTCCATGATCGGCACCCAATCGGATTCGATTGGCGGGGGCGCGGAAGGCTCGGAGTCCGGAGAGGAGTTCGGCACCTTGGAGTCACGGGCTTCGCAAAGGACGGGGTAGGTGTATGGCTCAACCGCCGTAGATATTGCAGCCCCCGAGGCGGTGTCTAGCCACCCGTCCTCGATCGGCGTAGTCGGCTCCGAGCTAAGGGTTGGAGCGGACACTGGTGCGGCCTCCAGGACACTGTTCGGCGGCAGAGCTAGATCATGCCCTCGTGATAAGGCGGGCGCGCTTTGGCTGTGGCTCGAACCCGGCCAAAGATCAAGTCTCCGCAGACGCTACCGTAGTTCAAACTTCCAAATCTGACTCGATGGCCGGGCGTAGCTTTCAATCTGCTCCAGATGGCTGCGAATTGCCCGCAGCAGCAAAGCCGCCGAATACGAAGATCTGTCCGGGGAGAAAAGTCTCACCCTGGAGCGCATCGTTGTTGATGATCGGAGGAGCCATCGGGCCTAAAGATGACGACACAGAGGAACTCTCAATGGAAGCACTAATGTCGGTGTCAAAACCGGCGGATCTCGGGTAGGGGGTCCCGAACTATGCGTCTAGGCGGATGGTAATAGGAGACAAGGGACACGATGTTTTTACCCAGGTTCGGGCCCTCTCGATGGAGGTAAAACCCTACCCCGCTTGATTAATATTGATGATATGGGTAGTACAAGAGTAGATCTACCACGAGATCGTAGAGGCTAAACCCTAGAAGCTAGCCTATGGTATGATTGTTGTTCGTCTCTACGGACTAAAACCCTCCGGTTTATATAGGCAATCAAGACGGTTAGGGTTACATGTAGTCGGTTACAATGGTAGGAGATCTACATATCCATATCGCCAAGCTTGCCTTCCACGCCAAGGAAAGTCCCATCCGAACACGGGACGAAGTCTTCAATCTTGTATCTTCATAGTCCAGAGTCCGCCAAAGGTCATAGTCCGGCTATCCGGACACCCCTAATCCAGGACTCCTCAAGAACTGCTAGTAACAAATTTGAAGCATGAGGTGTTTCTTTGATTGTCCTCCTTATGAGTGGCGGTCGGGGACGAGCGATGGTCTTTTCCTACCAATCTATCCCCCTAGGAGCATGCACGTAGTGCTTGGTTTTGATGACTTGTAGATTTTTGCAATAAGTATGTGAGTTCTTTATGACTAATGTCGATTCCATGGATTGTACGCACTCTCACCCTTCCATCATTGCTAGCCTCTTCGGTACTGTGCATTGCCCTTTCTCACCTCGAGAGTTGGTGCAAACTTCGCCGGTGCATCCAAACCCCGTGATATGATACGCTCTATCACACATAAACCTCCTTATATCTTCCTCAAAACAGCCACCATACCTACCTATTATGGCATTTACATAGCCATTCCGAGATATATTTCCATGCAACTTTCCACCGTTCAGTTTATTATGACACGCTTCATCATTGTAATATTGCCTTGCATGATCATGTAGTTGACATCGTATTTGTGGCAAGGCCACCATGCATAATTTTTCATACATGTCACTCTTGATTCATTGCCTATCCGGGTACACCGTCAGAGGCACTCATATAGAGTCATATTTTGTTCTAGTATCGAGTTGTAATCCTTGAGTTGTAAATAAATAGAAGTGTGATGATCATCATTATTAGAGCATTGTCCTGTGTGAGGAAAAAAGGCCAAATAAAAAAAAGAAAGACCAAAAAAATGAGAGAAAAAGAGAGAAGGGACAATGTTACTATCCTTTTGCCACACTTGTGCTTCAAAGTAGCACCATGATCTTCATGATAGAGAGTCTCTTACTTTGTCACTTTCATATACTAGTGGGAATTTTTTATTATAGAACTTGGCTTATATATTCCAACAATGGCCTTCCTCAAATGCCCTAGGTCTTCGTGAGCAAGCAAGTTGGATGCACATGCACTTAGTTTCTTTTGTTGAGCTTTCATACATTTATAGCTCTAGTGCATCTGTTGCATGGCAATCCCTAATCCTCACATTGACATCAATTGATGGGCATCTCCATAGCCCGTTGATTAGCCGCGTCGATGTGAGGCTTTCTTCCTTTTTGTCTTCTCCACACAACCTCCATCATCATATTTTATTCCACCCATAGTTCTATGTCCATGGCTCGCGCTCATGTATTGCGTGAAAGTTGAAAAGGTTTGAGAATACAAAAGTATGAAACAATTGCTTGGCTTGTCATCGGGGTTGTGCATGATGAGAGAATTTTATGTGACGAAAATGAAGCATGGCCAAACTATATGATTTTGTAGGGATGAGCTTTCTTTGGCTATGTTATTTTGATAAGACATAATTGCTTAGTTAGTATGCTTGAAGTATTATTATTTTTATGGCAATATTAAACTTTTGTCTTGAATATTTTGGATCTGAACATTCATGCCACAATAAATAGAATTACATTGAAAATTATGCTAGGTAGCATTCCACATCAAAAATTCTATTTTTATCATTTACCTACTTGAGGACGAGCAGGTATTAAGCTTGGGGATGCTTGATACGTCTCCAACATATCTATAATTTTTTATTGTTCCATGCTATTATATTATCTGTTTTGGATGTTTAATGGGCTTTAATATGCTCTCTTATATTATTTTTGGGACTAACCTATTAACCGAAGGCCCAGTGCAAATTCATGTTTTTTTCCTATTTCAGTGTTTTGCAGAAAAGGAATATCACACGGAATCCAAACAGAAAGGAACCTTCGCGAGGATCTTTCTTGGAACAAACGCAACCCAGGAGACTTGGAGTGCAAGTCAGAGACGCAACAAGGCGACCACGAGGCAGGAGGGCGCGCCCAGGGGGGTAGGCATGCCCCCACCCTCGTGGGCCCCTCGTAGCTCCACCGACCTACTTCTTTCGCCTATATATACTCTTATACCCTGGAAACATCCAGGGGTGCCACGAAACCACTTTTCCACCGCCGCAACCTTCTGTACCCGTGAGATCCCATCTTGGGGCCTTTTCCGTCGCTCTGCCGGAGGGGGATTCGATCACGAAGGGCTTCTACATCAATACCATAGCCTCTTCGATGATGTGTGAGTAGTTTAACACAGACCTTCTATTGGAAATATGCCCTAGAGGCAATAATAAAAGCATTATTATTATATTTCCTCGTTCATGATAATTGTCTTTTATTCATGCTATAATTGTATTATCCGGAAATCGTAATACACGTGTGAATACATAGACCACAATATGTCCCTAGTGAGCCTCTAGTTGACTAGCTCGTTGATCAATAGATAGTCATGGTTTCCTGTCTATGGACATTGGATGTCATTGATAACGGGATCACATCATTAGGAGAATGATGTGATGGACAAGACCCAATCCTAAGCATAGCACAAGATCGTGTAGTTCGTTTTGCTAGAGCTTTTTCCAATGTCAAGTATCTCTTCCTTAGACCATGAGATCGTGTAACTCCCGGACACCGTAGGAGTGCTTTGGGTGTACCAAACGTCACAACGAATCGGGTGACTATAAAGGTGCACTATGTATCTCCGAAAATGTACATTGGGTTGACACGGATATAGACAGGGATATGTCACTCCTTATGATGGAGAGGTATCACTGGTCCCACTCGGTAGTGCAACATCATAATGAGCTCAAAGTGACCAATTGTTAGGTCACAGGATCATGCATTACTGATGCAGTAAAGTGACTTGCCGCAGAACGAGACTGAACGAGGTATTGGGATACCGACGATCGAAGTCTCGCAAGTAACATACCGATTGACAAAGGGAATAGTATACGGGGTTGCTTGAATCCTTGACATCGTGGTTCATCCGATGACATCATCGAGGAGCATGTGGGAGCCAACATGGGTATCCAGATCCGGCTGTTGGTTATTGACCTGAGAGCCGCCTCGGTCATGTTCAGATGTCTCCCGAACCCGTAGGGCCTACACACTTAAGGTTCGGTGACGCTTAGGGTTATTAGGAAGACTTGTATGTGATTACGGAATGTTGTTCCGAGTCCCGGATGAGATCCCGGACGTCACGAGGAGTTCCGGAATAGTCCGGAGGTAAAGATTTATATATGGGAAGTTGTCAAACGGACACCGGAAAGTTTCGGGGGCATATCGGTATTGTACCGGGGCCACCGGAAGGGTTCCGGGGGTCCACCGGGAGGGGCCACCCCTCCCGGGGGGCCACATGGGCTGCGTGGGGAAGGAGCCAGCCCCTGGTGGGCTGGGCGCACCCCCCCCCTTGGGCCCTTGCGCCTAGGGTGGGGGGGGGACCCTTGTGGGGGCGCCCCCCTTGCTTGGGGGGCAAGTCCCCCTCCCCTTGGCCGCCGCCCCCCCCCCCCCTCTAGATGCCATCTAGAGGGGCCGGGCCCCCTTCTCCTTCCCCCTATAAATAGGGGGGTGAGGGGAGGGCTGAACACACAAGCCAAGGCGCAGCCCCTCCCCACCCCAACACCTCTCCTCCTCCGTACGTGCTTGGCGAAGCCCTGTCGGAGTACTGCTGCACCAACAACACCACGCCGTCGTGCTGCCATTGGAGCAATCTTCCTCAACCTCTCCTTCCTCCTTGCTGGATCAAGACGGAGGAGACGTCGTCCGTACCGTACGTGTGTTGAACGCGGAGGTGTTGTCCGTTCAACACTTGGTCATCGGTGATCTGAATCACGGCGAGTACGACTCCATCATCACCATCCCCTTGAACGCTTCCGCACTCGATCTACAAGTGGTATGTAGATGCAAACTCACTCCCTTGACTCGTTGCTTAGATGAACTCATAGATGGATCTTGGTGAAACCGTAGGAAAAATTTTAATTTTCTGCAACGTTCCCCAACAGTGGCATCATGAGCTAGGTCTATGCGTAGTTCTCTATTGCACGAGTAGAACACAATTTTGTTGTGGGCGTAGATCTTGTCAACTTGCTTTCCGCTACTAGTCTTATCTTGCTTCAGCGGTATTGTGGGATGAAGCGGCCCGGACCAACCTTACACGTACGCTTACGTGAGACCGGTTCCACCGACTGACATGCACTAGTTGCATAAGGTGGCTGGCGGGTGTCTGTCTCTCCCACTTTAGTTGGAGCGGATTCGATGAAAAGGGTCCTTATGAAGGGTAAATAGAAGTTGACAAAATCACGTTGTGGTTATTCGTAGAGGTAAGAAAACGTTCTTGCTAGAACCCAATTGCAGCCACGTAAAAGATGCAACAACAATTAGAGGACGCCTAACTTGTTTTTGCAGCAATTGTCATGTGATGTGATATGGCCAAGTTGTGATGAATGATGAATGACATATTGTGATGTATGAGATCATGTTCTTGTAATAGGAATCACGACTTGCATGTCGATGAGTATGACAACCGGCAGGAGCCATAGGAGTTGTCTTTAGTTTTTGTATGACCTGCGTGTCATTGAAGAACGCCATGTAAATTACTTTACTTTATTGCTAAATCGTTAGCCATAGAAGTAGAAGTAGTCGTTGGCGTGACAACTTCATGAAGACACGATGATGGAGATCATGATGATGGAGATCATGGTGTCATGCCGGTGACAAGATGATCATGGAGCCCTGAAGATGGAGATCAATGGAGCTATATGATATTGGCCATATCATGTCACTACTATATAATTGCATGTGATGTTTATTATGTTTATGCATCTTGTTTACTTAGAACGACGGTAGTAAATAAGATGATCCCTTACAACAATTTCAAGAAGTGTTCCCCCTAACTGTGCACCGTTGCTAAAGTTCGTCGTTTCGAAGCACCACGTGATGATCGGGTGTGATAGATCCTTACGTTCACATACAACGGGTGTAAGACAGTTTTACACATGCAAAACACTTAGGGTTAACTTGACGAGCCTAGCATGTACGGACATGGCCTCGGAACACGGAGACCGAAAGGTCGAACACGAGTCGTATGGAAGATACGATCAACATGAGAATGTTCACCGACGATGACTAGTCCGTCTCACGTGATGATCGGACACGGCCTAGTCGACTCGGATCGTGTAACACTTATTTGACTAGAGGGATGTCTTATCTGAGTGGGAGTTCATTAAATAATTTGATTAGATGAACTTAATTATCATGAACTTAGTCTAAAACTTTTGCATAATATGTCTTGTAGATCAAATGGCCAACGCTCATGTCAACTTGAACTTCAACGCTGCTCCTAGAGAAAACCAAGCTGAAAGATGACGGCAAGAACTATACGGACTAGGTCCGAACCCGAGGATCATCCTCATAGCTGCCAGAAACAATATGTCCTAGAAGGACCGCTAGGTGACGCCCCGTCTCTGAAGAACCAAGACATTATGAATGCTTGGCGGTCTCGTCTTGATGATTACTCCCTCGCTCAGTGCGGCATGCTTTACAAGTTAGAGCCGGGCTCCAAAAGCGTTTTGAGCAACACGGAGCATATGAGATGTTCGAGGAGCTGAAACTAGTTTTCCAAGCTCATGCCCGGTCGAGAGATATGAAGTCTCCGACAAGTTCTATAGTTGTAAGATGGAGGAAAACAGTTACAAGGAGCACATACTCAAAATGTCCGGGTTACACAACCGCTGTCCCAGCTGGACATTAACCTCCCGGATGAGGCGGTCATTGACAGAATCCTTGATCGCTTCCCACCAAGCTACAAGAGCTTTGTGATGAACTACAATATGCGTGGGATGGTGAAGACCATTCCTGAAGTATTTTCAATGTCAAGTCAGCAGAGGTTGAAATCAAGAAAGAACATCAAGTGTTGATGGTAAATAAGACCACTAAGTTCGAGAAGGGCAATTGTAATAAGAACTTCAAGAAGGACGGCAAAGATTTTGCCGCGCCCTGTAAGCCAGCTTGCCGGGAAGAAGTCGAGAATGGACCCAAGCCCGAGACCTGAGTGTTTTTATTGCAAGGGAAGGGTCATCGAAGCGGAACTGCCCCAAATACTTAGCGGATAAGAAGGCCGGCAACACCAAAGGTATATTTGATATACATGTAATTGATGTGTACCTTACCAAGACTCGTAGTAACTCCCGGGTATTTGATACCGTGCCGTTGCTCATATTTGTAACTCACAGCAGGAGCTGCGGAATAAGCGGAGACCGGGCGAAGGACGAGGTGACGATGCGCGCCAGAATGGTTCCAGAGTCGATGTGATCGCCCGTCGCATGCTACCTCTACATGTACCTTCGGGATTAGTTTTGAACCTTAATAATTGTTATTTGGTGCCAAGTTTGAGCATGAACATTGTATCTGGATCTCGTTTAATACGAGATGGCTACTCATTTAAATCCGAGAATAATGGGTGTTCTATTTATATGAGAGACATGTTTTATGGTCATGCTCCAATGGTCAATGGTTTATTCTTAATGAATCTCGAGCGTAATGTTACACATATTCATAGCGTGAATACCAAAAGATGTAAAGTTGATAACGATAGTCCCACATACTTGTGGCACTGCCGCCTTGGTCACATTGGTGTCAAGCGCATGAAGAAGCTCCATCTTGATGGACTTTTGGAGTCTCTAGATTATGAATCATTTGACACATGCGAACCATGCCTCATGGGCAAGATGACCAAGACTCCGTTCTCCGGAATAAAGGAGCGAGCAACCAACTTGTTGGAAATCATACATACCGATGTGTGCGGTCCAATGTGCGTTGAGGCTCATGGAGGATATCGTTATGTTCTCACTCTCACAGATGACTTGAGTAGATATGGGTATGTCTACTTGATGAAACACAAGTCCGAGACCTTTGAAAAGTTCAAGGAATTTCAGAATGAAGTAGAGAATCAACATGACCGAAAGATAAAATTCTTACGATCGGATCGTGGAGGAGAATATTTAAGTCACGAATTTGGTACACACTTAAGAAAATGTGGAATCGTTTCACAACTCACGCCGCCTGGAACACCTCAGCATAACGGTGTGTCCGAACATCGTAATCGCACTCTATTGGATATGGTGTGATCCATGATGTCTCTTACCGATTTACCGCTATCATTTTGGGGATACGCTCTAGAGACAGCTACATTCACTTTAAATAGGGCACCGTCTAAATCCGTTGAGACGACACCGTATGAATTATGGTTTGGGAAGAAACCTAAGCTGTCGTTTCTAAAAGTTTGGGGATGCGATGCTTATGTCAAGAAACTTCAACCTGAAAAGCTCGAACTCAAGTCGGAATAATGCGTCTTCATAGGATACCCTAAAGAAACCATTGGGTATTCCTTCTACTTAAGATCCGAGGGCAAGATCTTTGTTGCCAAGAACGGATCCTTTACGAAAAAGAGTTTCTCTCAAAAGAAGTAAGTGGGAGGAAAGTAGAACTCGATGAAGTACTACCTCTTGAACGGGAAAGTAGTGCAGCTCAGGAAAATGTTCTGTGATGCCTACACCTCTTGAAGAAGAAAATAATGATGATGATCAGGGTACTTCGGATCAAGTTGCTACTGAACTTCAGAGGGTCCACTAGGACACATTACGCACCCAGTGGTAATGGCAACCCTGTCCTGGAAATCATGTTGTTAGACAACGGTGAACCTTCGAACTAAGAAGAAGCGATGGCGGGCCCAGATTCCAACAAATGGCTTGAAGCCATGCAATCCAAGATAGGATCCATGTATGAAAAGAAAGTATGGACTTTGACTGACTTTCCTGATGATCGGCGAGCGATAGAAAACAAATGGATCTTTAAGAAGAAGACGGACGCGGATGGCAATGTCACCATCTATAAAGCTCGACTTGTCGCTAAGGGTTATCGGCAAGTTCAAGGGATTGACTACAATGAGACTTTCTCTCCCGTAGCGAAGCTTAAGTCCGTCCGAATCATGTTAGCAATCGCCGCATACTATGATTATGAGATATGGCAGATGGACGTCAAAACAGCGTTCCTTAACGGTTATCTTAAGGAAGAGTTGTATATGATGCAAAGGAAGGTTTTGTCGATCCTAAGAATGCTAACAAAGTATGCAAGCTCCAATGATCCATTTATGGGCTGGTGCAAGCATCTCGGAGTTGGAACATTCTCTTGGATGAGATGATCAAAGCGTTTGGGTTTATGCAGACTTATGGAGAAGCCTGCATTTACAAGAAAGTGAGTGGGAGCTCTGTAGCATTTCTCATATTATATGTAGATGACATACTTTTCATGGGAAATGATATAGAACTCTTGGACAGCATTAAGGCCTACTTGAATAAAAGTTTTTCAATGAAGGACCTTGGAGAAGCTGCTTATATATTAGGCATCAAGATCTATAGAGATAGATCGAGACGCCTCATAGGTCTTTCACAAAGCACATACCTTGATAAGATTTTGAAGAAGTACAAAATGGATCAGTCCAAGAAAGGGTTCTTGCATCTTTGCAAGGTGTGAGATTGAGCTCAGCTCAATGCCCGACCACGGCAAAAGATAAAGAAGAGATGAGCGTCATCCCCTATGCCTCGGCCATAGGATCTATTATGTATGCCATGCTGTGTACTGGACCTGATGTAAACCTTGCCGTAAGTTTGGTAGGAAGGTACCAACATAATCCCGGCAAGGAACACCGGACAGCGGTCAAGAATATCCTGAAGTACCGAAAAGGACAAAGGACATGTTTCTCGTTTATGGAGGTGACGAAGAGCTCGTCAGAAGGGTTACGTCGACGCTAGCTTCGACACGCATCTGGATGACTCTAAGTCACAAACCGGATACGTGTATATGTTGAATGGTGGAGCAAGCTGGTGCAGCTGCAAGCGAGCATCGTGGCGGGATCTACATGTGAAGCGGAGTACATGGCAGCCTCGGAGGCAGCGATGAAGCAATTTGGGTGAAGGAGTTCATCACCGACCTAGGAGTCATACCCAATGCGTCGGGGCCGATCAAACTCTTCTGTGACAACACTGGAGCTATTGCCCTTGCCAAGGAGCCCAGGTTTCACAAGAAGACCAGGCACATCAAGCGTCGTTTCAACTCCATCCGTGAAAATGTTCAAGATGGAGACCTAGATATTTGCAAAGTACATACGGATTTGAATATAGTAGATCCGTTGACTAAACCTCTCTCGCGAGCAAAACATGATCAACACCAGAACTCTATGGGTGTTCGATTCATCACAATGTAACTAGATTATTGACTCTAGTGCAAGTGGGAGACTGTTGGAAATATGCCCTAGAGGCAATAATAAAAGCATTATTATTATATTTCCTTGTTCATGATAATTTTCTTTTATTCATGCTATAATTGTATTCTCCGGAAATCGTAATACACGTGTGAATACATAGACCACAATATGTCCCTAGTGAGCCTCTAGTTGACTAGCTCGTTGATCAATAGATAGTCATGGTTTCGACTATGGACATTGGATGTCATTGATAACAGGATCACATCATTAGGAGAATGATGTGATGGACAAGACCCAATCCTAAGCATAGCACAAGATCGTGTAGTTCGTTTTGCTAGAGCTTTTTCCAATGTCAAGTATCTCTTACTTAGACCATGAGATCGTGTAACTCCCGGACACCGTAGGAGTGCTTTGGGTGTACCAAATGTCACAACGTAACTGGGTGACTATAAAGGTGCACTACAGGTATCTCCGAAAATGTCTGTTGGGTTGACACGGATCGAGACAGGGATTTGTCACTTCGTATGACGGAGAGGTATCACTGGGCCCACTCGGTAGTGCATCATCATAATGAGCTCAAAGTGACCAAGTGTCTGGTCACGGGATCATGCATTATGGTACGAGTAAAGTGACTTGCCGGTAACGAGACTGAACGAGGTATTGGGATACCGACGATCGAGTCTCGGGCAAGTAACATACTGATTGACAAAGGGAATAGTATACGGGGTTGCTTGAATCCTCGACATCGTGGTTCATCCGATGACATCATCGAGGAGCATGTGGGAGCCAACATGGGTATCCAGATCCCGCTCTTGGTTATTGACACGAGAGCCGTCTCGGTCATATGCGCATGTCTCCCGAACCCGTAGGGTCTACACACTTAAGGTTGATGATGCTAGGGTTATTAGGAAGACTTGCATGTGATTACCGAATGTTGTTCGGAGTCCCGGATGAGATCCCGGACGTCACGAGGAGTTCTGGAATAGTCCGGAGGTAAAGATTTATATATGGGAAGTTGTCAAACGGACACCGGAAAGTTTCGGGGGCATATCGGTATTGTACCAGGGCCACCGGAAGGGTTCCGGGGGTCCACCGGGAGGGGCCACCCCTCCCGGGGGGACCACATGGGCTGCATGGGGAAGGAGCCAGCCCCTGGTGGGCTGGGCGCACCCCCCCCCCCTTGGGCCCTTGCGCCTAGGGTTGGGGGGGAACCCTAGAGGGGGCGCCCCCCGTGCTTGGGGGGCAAGTCCCCCCACCCCGTGGCCGCCGCCCCCCCGCTAGATTCCCTCTAGCGGGGTCGGGCCCCCTTATCCCTCCCCCGAGAAAAAGACGGGGGAGGGGGGGGCTGAACACACAAGCCCAGGCGCAGCCCCTCCCCACCCCAACACCTCTCCTCCTCCCGTGCGTGCTTGGCGAAGCCTGCCGAATCTTCTGCACCAACAACACCACGCTGGCCGTGCTGCCGTTGGAGCAATCTTCCTCGATCTCTCCTTCCTCCTTGCTGGATCAAGACGGAGGAGACGTTGTCCGCACTGCACGTGTGTTGAACGCGGAGGTGTTGTCCGCTCGGCACTTGGTCATCGGTGATCCGACTCACGGCGGTACGACTCCATCATCACCATCCCTTGAACGCTTCCTTTCGATCTACAAGTGGTATGTAGATGCAAACTCACTCCCTTGACTCGTTGCTTAGATGAACTCATAGATGGATCTTGGTGAAACCGTAGGAAAAATTTTAATTTTCTGCAACGTTCCCCAACACCTTCGGGTCCATAGTTATTAGCTAGATGGCTTCTTCTCTCTATTTGGTTCTCAATACAAAGTTCTCCTCGATGTTCTTGGAGATCTATTCGATGTAATACTTTTTGCGGTGTGTTTGTCGAGATCCGATGATTTGTGGGTTTATGATCAAGATTATGTATGAACAATATTTGATTCTTCTCTGAATTCTTATATGCATGATTTAATATCTTTGCAAGTCTCTTCGAATTATCATCTTGGTTTGGCCTACTAGATTGATATTTCTTGCAATGGGAGAAGTGCTTAGCTTTGGGTTCAATCTTGCGGTGCTCGATCCCAGTGACAGAAAGGGAACCGACACGTATTGTATTGTTGCCATCGAGGATAAAAAGATGGGGTTTATATCATATTGCTTGAGTTTATCCCTCTACGTCATGTCATCTTGCCTAATGCGTTACTCTATTCTTATGAACTTAATACTCTAGATGCATGCTAGATATTGGTCGATGTGTGGAGTAATAGTAGTAGATGAAGAATCGTTTCGGTCTATTTGACACAGATGTGATGCCTATGTTCATGATCATGCCTAGGTATTCTCATAATTATGCGCTTGTCTATCAATTGCTCGGCAGTAATTTGTTCACCCACTGTAATATATGCTATCTTGAGAGAAGCCACTAGTGAAACCTATAGCCCCCGGGTCTATTTTACATCATATTAGTTTATCGTCAACTTGCCAATTTCTGTCGCCGTTTATTTTGCAATCTTTACTTCCAATCTATACAACAAAAATACCAAAAATATTTATCTTATTATCTTTATCAGATCTCACTTTTGCAAGTGGCCGTGAAGGAATTGACAACCCCTTTATCGTGTTTGTTGCAAGGTTCTTGATTCTTTGTGCAGGTACTAGGCGACTTGCGTGTAATCTCCTACTAGATTGATACCTTGGTTCTCAAAAACTGATGGAAATACTTACGCTACTTTGTTGCATCACCCTTTCCTCTTCAAGGGAAAACCAACGCATGCTCAAGAGGTTGCGTATCCCCGAGCTGTTGCTTCTCTGCTTTTAAGGTGAGATGGCGCGGGCTAGTTTTCGGCTTGAGCTGCCATTCTGTCCCGACCACGTGGTGGTCGGTCAGGTCCGTTAGCAGTGTTACGCGCGGGTTATACGGGCTCAGGCGCCTCGTCATCGAATTGGGGTAGCAGCTTATGCTTTGGGTAACTCTTTGTTGGGCGCTCGAGGCCGTATTCTTCAGCTGCCAGGACATTAGTCCATCTGTCGTTGAGTATATCTTGATCAGCTTGAAGCTGCTGCTGCTTCTTTTTGAGGCTTCTTGCCATGGCTATAAGCCGGCGCTCAAAGCACTCTTGTTCGAGGGGTTCCTCTGGCATGATGAAATCTTCGTCGCCGAGGCTCATGTCGTCCTCGGGGAGTGGTAGATAGTGACTATCCTCCGAGTCTTCGTTCCCTGCTTGTTCATCAGGGCCAACCTGCCCGTCCTCCCACTCATCCTGTTCGGATCTTGGTTCGATGGGGTCTTCTTCGTCTTCGGCGTTCTCCGGAGTATCATTGCCTCCGGTGCCGGTATTGCTGTCTTTTTCGTGACGCGATATAGAGCGGCGTCGCTGGCGTCGATGCTTCGATGGTATCTCAGGTGGTTCATCCTCGACTGGGCCCTTCTCGTTATCACCGTCGCCTTCTTTAGGTGTGTCCACCATGTATACGTCGTATGAGGAAGTGGTCGTCCAGCGCCCGGTGAACGGCGGATTTTGGGCATGTTCCTCTCCGGCATCGTCGTCTATACCGTTGACGTCTTCGGAGGCGTAGTTGAGCATGTCGGTTAGATCCTTGACAGTGGCTATAAATGTTGGGGAACGTAGCAGAAATTCAAAATTTTCTACGCATCACCAAGATCAATCTATGGAGATTCTAGCAACAAGAGGGAAGGAGAGTGCATCTACATACCCTTGTAGATCGTTAAGCGGAAGCGTTCAAGAGAACGAGGTTAAAGGAGTCGATTGCCGTGATTCAAATCACCGGAGATCCTAGTGCCGAGCAGACGGCACCTCCGCTGCTCAACACACGTACAGCCCGGTGACGCCTCCCACGCCTTGATCCAGCAAGGAGAGAGGGAGAGGTTGAGGAAGACTCCATCCAGCAGCAGCACAACGGCATGGTGGTGATGGAGGAGCGTGGCAATCCCGCAGGGCTTCGCCAAGCACCAAGGGAGAGGAGGAGGAGGAGAGGCAGGGCTGCGCCTCGAGAGGGAGAGGCTCTCGTGTGTTATGGGCAGCCCCATAAGCCTCATATCTATAGGGGAAGGGGAGGGCTGCGCCCCCTCTAGGGTTTCCACCCCCTAGGGGTGGCGGCCAGCCCTAGATGGGTTTTGGGGCGGCCAAGAGGGGAGAGGGAGGCGCCCACTAGGTGGGCCTTAAGGCCCATCTGAACTAGGGTTTGCCCCTCCCACTCCCCCTGCGCCTTGGGCCCCTTGTGGGCGCACCAGCCCTCCTAGGGGCTGGTCCCTCCCACACTTGGCCCACGCAACCTTCTGGGGCAGGTGGCCCCACTTGGTGGACCTCGACCCTCCGGTGGTCCCAGACATTACCGATATCGCCCAAACTTTTCCGTGACCAAAACAGGACTTCCCATATATAAATCTTTACCTCAGGACCATTCCGGAACTCCTCGTGACGCCCAGGATCTCATCCGGGACTTGAACAACTAACCACATACAAACTTCCTTTATAACCCTAGCGCCATCGAACCTTAAGTGTGTAGACCCTCACGGGTTCGGGAACCATCTTGAACATGACCAAGGGCGTTCTCCGGTCAATAACCAACAGCGGGATCTGGATACCCATGTTGGCTCCTACATGTTCCACGATGATCTTATCGGATGAACCACGATGTCAAGGACTCAATCGATCCCGTATACAATTCCCTTTGTCTAGCGGTATTGTACTTGCCCGAGATTCGATCGTCGGTATCCCGATACCTTGTTCAATCTCGTTTCCGGCAAGTCTCTTTACTCGTTCCGTAACACATCATCCCGTGATCAACTCCTTGATCACATTGTGCACATTATGATGATGTCCTACCGAGTGGGCCCAGAGATACCTCTCCGTTTACGGAGTGACAAATCGATCTCGATTCGTGCCAACCCAACAGACACTTTCGGAGATACCTGTAGTGCACCTTTATAGTCACCCAGATTCGTTGTGGACGTTTGGTACACCCAAAGCATTCCTACGGTATCCGGGAGTTGCACAATCTCATGGTCTAAGGAAATTATACTTGACATTAGAAAAGCTTTAGCATACGAACTACGATCTTTGTGCTAGGCTTAGGATTGGGTCTTGTCCATCACATCATTCTACTAATGATGTGATCCCGTTATCAATGACATCCAATGTCCATGGTTAGGAAACCGTAACCATCTATTGATCAACGAGCTAGCCAATAGAGGCTTGCTAGGGACATGGTGTTGTCTATGTATCCACACATGTATTTGAGTTTCCTATCAATACAATTATAGCATGGATAATAAACGATTATCATGAACAAGGAAATATAATAATAATAACTAATTTATTATTGCCTCTAGGGCATATTTCCATGATCTCCCACTTGCACTAGAGTCAATAATCTAGTTCACATCGTCATGTGATTAACACTGATAGGTCACATCGCCATGTGACCAACACCCAAAGAGTTTACTAGTGTCTGTAAACTAGTTCACATCATTATGTGATTTAGACTCAATGAGTTCTGAGGTTTGATCATGTTTTGCTTGTGAGAGAGGTTTTAGTCAACGGGTTTAGTCAACGGGTCTGAACCTTTCAGATCCGTGTGTGCTTTGCAACTTTCTAGGTCATATTGTAAATGCTGCTTCCACGCTCCACTTGGAGCTATTCCAAATGGTTGCTCCACTATACGCATCCGGTTTGCTACTCAGAGTCACTCGGATAGGTGTTAAAGCTTGCATCGACGTAACCCTTTACGCCGAACTCTTTATCACCTCCATAATCGAGAAACATGTCCTTATTTACTTCAAGGACAATTTTGATCATTGTCCAATGATCCATTCTGGATCATTCTTGTACCCCTTGACTGACTCATGGCAAGGCACACTTCCGGTGCGGTACACAGCATAGCATACTGTAGAGCCTACGTCTAAGGCATAGGGGACGACCTTCGTCCTTTCTCTCTGTTCTGTCGTGGTCGAGCTTTAAGTCTCAACTTCATACCTTACATCTCAGGCAAGAACTTCTTCTTTGACTGATCCATCTTGAACACCTTCAAGATCATGTCAAGGTATATGCTCATTTGAAAGTACCATTAAGCGGTTTGATCTATCCCTATAGATCTTGATGCTCAATGTTCAAGTAGCTTAATACAGGTTTTCCATTGAAAAACATCTTTCAAATAACCTTGTATGCTTTCCAGAAATTCTACATCATTTCTGATCATCAATATGTCAACAACATATACTCATCAAAAATTCTATAGTGCTCCCACTCACTTCTTTGGAAATACAAGTTTCTCATAAACTTTGTATAAACCCAAAATCTTTGATCATCTCATAAAAGTGCACATTCCAACTCCGAGATGCTAGTTTCAGTCCTTAGAAGGATCGCTGGTGCTAGCATACCTTTTAGCATCCTTAGGATCGACAAAACCTTTCTGATTGTATCACATACAACCTTTCCTTACGAAAACTGGTAAGGAAACTCATTTTGACATCCATCTGCCAGATTTCATAAATGCAGCTTATGCTAACATGGTTCCGACGGACTTTAAGCATCGCTACGGATGAGAAAATCTCATCGTAGTCAACTCCTTGAACTTGTGAAAACTCTTCGCCACAAGCCGAGCTTCATAGTCGGTGACATTACCGTCCACGTCCGTCTTCTTCTTAAAGATCCATTCATCTCAATGGCTTGCCGCTCATCGGGCAAGTCCACCAAAGTCCATGCTTTGTCCTGATACATGGATCCTATCTCGGATTTCATGGCTTCTAACCATTTGTCGAAATTTGGGCCCACCATTGCTTCTCCATAGCTCGTAGGTTCATTGTTGTCTAGCAACATGACCTTCAAGACAGGATTGCGTACCACTCTGAAGTAGTACGCATTCTTGTCACCCTACGAGGTACATCAGTGACTTGATCCGAAACTTCATGATCACTATCATAAGCTTCTACTTCAATTGGTGTAGGTGCCACGGGAACAACTTCATGTGCCCTGCTACACACCAGTTGAAGTGACGGTTCAATAACCTCATCAAGTCTCCACCATCCTCCCACTCAACTTTTCGAGACGAACTTTTCCTCGAGAAAGGACCCGATTCAGGAAACAATCCCTATTGCTTCCGGATCTGAATTAGGAGGTATACCCAACTGTTTTGGGTGTCCTATGAAGATGCATTTTGTCCGCTTTGGGTTCGAGCTTATCAACCTGAAACTTTTCCACATAAGCGTCGCAGCCCCAAACTTTTAAGAAACGACAACTTAGGTTTCTCCAAACGGTGTCGTCTCAATGGAATTACGTGGTGCCCCATTAAAGTGAATGTGGTTGTCTCTAATGCCTAACCCATGAACGATAGTGGTAATTCGATAAGAGATATCATGGTACGCACCATATCCAATAGAGTGCAACTATGATGTCCGGACACACCATCATACTATGGTGTTCCAGGCGGTATTAATTGTGAAACAATTTGCACAATGTCTTAATTGTGTGCCAAAACTCGTAACTCAGATATTCATCTCTATGATCATATCATGGACATTCTATCCTCTTGTCACGAAGATCTTAAACTTCACTCTGAAATTACTTGAACCATTCAATAATTCAGACTTGTGTTTCATCAAGTAAATATACTCAACATCTACTCGAATCATCTGTGAAGTCGTAACATAACGATATTCATCGCATGCCTCAGCACTCATTGGACTGCACACATCAAAATGTGTCACTTCAACAAGTTGCTATCTTGTTCCATCTTACTGAAACCGAGGCTTTTCAGTCATCTTGTCCATGTGGTATGATTTGCATATCTCAAGTGATTTAAAATCAAGTGAGTCTAAACGATCCATCTGCATGGAGTTTCTTCATGCGTATGCACCAATAGACATGGTTCGCATGTCTCAAACTTTTCAAAAATGAGTGAGTCCAAAGATCCATCAACATGGAGCTTCTTCATGCGTTTTACACCAATATGACTTACATGGCAGTGCCACAAGTACGTGGTACTATCATTACTATCTTATATCTTTTGGCATGAAAATGTGTATCACTACGATCGAGATTCAATAAACCATTTATTTAGGTGCAAGACCACTGAAGGTATTATTCACATAAATAGAGTAACCATTATTCTCCTTAAATGAATAGCCGTATTGCAATAGACATAATCCAATCATGTCTATGCTCAACGCAAACACCAAATGACAATTATTCAGGTTTAATACTAATCTTGATGGTAGAGGGAGCGTGCGATGTTTGATCACATCAAACTTGGAAACACTTCCAACACATATCGTCAGCTCACCTTTAGCTAGTCTCTGTTTATTCCGTAGCTTTTATTTCGAGTTACTGACACTTAGCAAACGAACCAGTATCTAATACCCTGGTGCTACTAGGAGTACCAGTAAAATACACAATAACATAATGTATATCCAATATACTTCTATCGACCTTGCCAGCCTTCTTATCTACCAAGTATCTAGGGTAATTTCGCTCCGTGGCTGTTCCCTTATTACGTAAGCACTTAGTCTCGGGTTTGGGTTCAACCTTGGGTTTCTTCACTAGAGCAGCAACTGTTTTGCCGTTTCATGAGGTATCCCTTGTTGCCTTTGCCCTTCTTGAAACTAGTGGTTTTACCAACCATCAACAATTGATGCTCCTACTTGACTTCTACTTTCGCGGTGTCAAACATCGCGAACACTTCAAGGATCATCATATCTATCCTCGATATGTTATAGTTCATCACGAAGTTGTAGCGACCCGACCTCAGACGGTCAAGCCTCGTGTTTCGTGCCATCCCTGGATCAGTATCTTTGGCACACACAGTACATCAATGTATATATCAAAGTGCAATCACATGTATAAATAACGTAAAACTGATATATACCTCATAAGTCACAATGGAAAAAATTGTCGGTGTGGAGTCCCATCAACGCCATCGGCAGGTTGAGTGTAGACCGTAACCTCGCATCGTAACTCTTACTCGTCGAGTAAATATACGCAACATGATACGTTGCAGGTGTGGTAGGTCAGTACATTGAATGTACCGGCAAGATCACAATAAGAATAAACAGATGGTAAAACTATACTATATGCAATTTGGCTTTACGGCTCAGAATCGAAGTTTTGTTTGCATAAAAGCTGATTTTATTTTCCCTACATCAAAGGAATAAATGAAGTCTGTACTATGGAGTTTTCTATCATGACATGGTTCCGCCAACCGATGTCTCGTAGCCCAAAATCATCATAATTTGCCCACAATTAAGTTATCAATCCGGTGTTGAGAGTTCCGAGATAGATCCAAGTCCAGATGCTCAAATTGTCCGTAACCGGGGACACGGCTAATCGATTAGGTTTAAACCCTCTGCAGAGGTTTGTACACTTTACCCGCAAGATTCGATCCCTCTCTTTACGTTCTCGCACTTCAGAGTGTTTGAGAACAAGATGACCAAACATGGTCTTCCAAAGAGTTCCTCTGACCACTGTCCGGTACTCAACCCATCCTACCGTAGTTCTACATCTGCTAGTACCGTCCCAGCCAGAGTCACTACTAAGGTCAACCAAGCCAGAGCCCATAATGACTTGCGATTGCACAGGTAAGCTTCCGGGCGTGAAGTATTCTTCCGTCTCTTTGAGTCTGGGTGAAGCTTTCCGCAAGATGTCATGGCGCTTCTCCATGCATCCCGGCCAACCACTGGTTTCTCCAGGGTGCCCGTCAACCGTCCTTCACCCAGTAGTGTATATTGAATTCTTGTCTTGAGTCTTGAAGTCTTGAGGCCTTGAAAAATGTAGTCCTTGCAGATGCCAACATGGAGTTGTCGTCATTGACGTAGAGTCCTCCTTCTTCACACCACTCTCGAGCACTCATACCAAACCCCGTCTACTATAGCGTAGCATTAAAATAAATAACTTCCCGGGCTTGGTAACAGGGTGATGGGTTCCTGCCTCATGCATACTACTCAACTACAAGGATTCAATAACACTATTGAGGGGTGGTTGCAAAGGTGCCACTAAATGCAACAAAACATAGGTATGAAAGCATGGTCAAAGTGAACTTGCCTTGTTGACGATCTTTGAAAACTAGGGACTCGTGGTAGCAAACTTCGCACTCCGGAAAATTCTACCGAGACAAACAAATAATCACAATAAGCACATAGCATAGGACCACATAACACCATAGCATAGCAATAGCAACATAACACATCAAAACAACCAAATCAAAACCCAAATGGAAAACTCAAAGAAAATCAACTCAAGTTTCCTACTTCAAACAACAACTAAAACTAGTTTTATATAATAAAAATTTTCTAACATAACCTAATCATGGTTTTAGGTTAACTTAACAGAAAAGATTTCACTAATCAACTAGGAGCAAAAAGAATTAATTTAAAACCTATTATAAAACTCCTTTTAGGCCTAATTCAATTTCTATTAAGAAAATAAAATAAAACTTTTATTAATTATAAATAAAAGTTCATCTATTAGAGTGATAGAAACTAACCTAGAATAATCAATCACAAGTTAAAAATAAATTTATTTGCTAATTAAAATATTAGGAAAACAGGAGCTATTTAATTAATTAGGATTAATAAGATTCTGCTTAAATCTATTTATTTATTAATCCTAAAATACCCAAATTAATTTTTATGGTTAGGTAATGTCAAAATAAAGTTGGGACAAAAAGAATCATCCAAAAATAATTTTTCTAACTCAAGTTATAGCAGATTTACTATTCGACTAAAACTAAATTAAAGCAATTTTAATTAATTTTAACATAGCTAAATATATATTCTACTGTAAACTACATAAAATTTGCAAACCAAAAAAAAGAATCACCTAAAAATATTAAACAGAATAAAAGATATGAATTTTTCAAAACAGAAACTATTCTGTTAAAACAGAAAAACAAAAATAAAAGAAAAAGGCCTAATGGGCCTAAACTACGCACTGTGCGTAAAATAACCTAAACGGGCCTAGGGTTTAATCGAATCGGGCCGGTCTAAACTAATCTAACTAAAACCAAAATAAACCGGAATAGAACCGGGGCTTTTTAAAATAGACCGTACCCCTTCGGGGGTTATAATCTAGACCCTACGATCTAGATCTAACGGTGGGGGGGGGGGGGGTTCTCCGGCGACTCACCGTGGGAAGACGACGGCGACGGTCGACGGCGGCTAAGGCGGGCGTTGGCGGCTCGGTGGTCTGGGGCGACAGGCCTCCGGTGGTCTTGGCGGAGCAAGGGGAGCTCGGGGGTGGGGTCGGGCGAGTTCGGGGTGGTCGGAGTCGGGCGGCAGCGAGCTCGAGGCGGCGGGGGCGTGCGGTGATCGACGGCGACGGTGCTCCGGCGGCTCTGGAGCTCGAGCGAGGGCACGGGGAGGTGTGGTCGAGCGAGGGGAGTCCGGAGGTGGTCTCAAAGCAGCTCGGGTGGTCGGGGTGGCGGAGCAGGCTAATGGCGGGCGGCTCTCGGGCTCCCATGAGCTCGTGCGAGGAGAGGGGTCCGGCGAGGGCTAGGGGGAAAATGGGGTGGGCAATGGCTTAAATAGCCGGGGGGCTCGTCCGGGGTAAGGGAGGCGATCGGGAGGGATCGGCATCCGGATCCTTCGATCCGGCGATCTGCAGCGGCATGGCGTATGGGGCGGGGAGGAAGAAGGGGGCGGGTCCCGCTGTCAGTGAGAGAGGGAGGGGTGGGGAGCGAGCGGGTGGCCGATGCGGAGGGGGTTCGGGCGAGGGGTGAGGTGAGAGGGAGCTGGGCCGGCTCGGCTGGCCCTGGTGGGCCGCTGGGCTGCGCCTGGCGCGGGGGTTTGTCGGCGCTGGCTGGGCCAGGGGGCCTGGCTGGCGCCTGGGGTGGGTTTCTCTTTTTTTAAATTTTATTTTTTTAAAATAAAACAAAACAGAGTATAACTTTTAAAATATAAATATTTTATATAGGGTATATATATACCAAAATGATCAGGGGAATATTCCCTTTCATTTGAACATTTTTCCAAAGGCAAAATCCAAACTTTATAAAAATCCATTTTTTCAAATTCAAATAAAATTCAGATTTGAATCCAAAACTTTTGGCATTGTTTCCTCTGATATTTTTGGAGTGTCATGTTTGCTCCTCTCATACTTTTGATCAAGTATTTATCAGGCATAGTTTTTGAAATGATTCCCACTTGCCAAAGTTTGAATTCAAATTCAAAACTCAAAATTTGAAAGAGGGTTTCAAAGCACTTTCAAATGACTTTCAACTTGATACATTTTAACTTCCAACTCATATTTCATATAATTGAAGAAGTCATTTTATCTTCCCTCATGAAAATCATTGAGTTGCATAAAGCTTTGAATTTGAAATATTCTCAAATGAAATTCAAATCTTTTCAAAACCCTTCTCATTCCAAATGGAAGAAGTCATGTCATCTTCACTCTAGGTTTTGGTGTTGGAATGAATTTGAATTCATTGAGATCCAAAAGGCAAAGGAGAAAGTTTTGGGAAAGTCATTTTATTCCCTCTCATTCAACTTTCAAAAGTTTCAAATTTCACTCAGTTTCACTCATTCAATCAAACCAACAATCAGACAACAAGCATAGTTATTTACTTAGAATTTTGGGATGTTACAGAAGCTCTACTAGCTTGGTGGCAATGACTTTGGAGAAACATCACTATCTCATCAGGAAGATTAACTCCCACTCGATTCAAGTGATCATTGCATTCAGACAATCTGAGCACAAACTCAACGATTGAGCTTTTCTCTCTTAGTTTGCAGGCTAAGAAAATCGTCGGAGGTCTTATACCTCTTGACGTGGGCACGAGCTTGAAATCCCAATTTCAGCCCTCGAAACATCTCATATGTTCCGCGATGTTTCGAAAACGTCTTTGGTGCCTCTACTCTAAACCATTTAACTGAACTATCACGTAGTTATCAAAACGTGTATGTCCGATGTTCGTAACATCCACAAATGACGTTTGGGGTTCAGCACACTGAGCGGTGCATTAAGGACATAAGCTTTCTACTGTCCGTATAATCGCTACTTTCAACTTTCAACTATATTTTCTCTAGGAACATATCTAAACAATGGAACTAATAGCGCGAGCTTACGACATAATTTGCAAAAGGTCTTTTGACTATGTTCAAGATAATTAAGTTCATCTTATGAACTCCCACTCAGATAGACATCCCTCTGGTCATCTAAGTGATTACATGATCCGAGTCAACTAGGCCGTGGTCCGATCATCATGTGAGACGGACTAGTCATCATCGATGAACATCTTCATGTTGATCGTATCTACTATACGACTCATGCTCGACCTTTCGGTCTCCGTGTTCCGAGGCCATGTCTGCACATGCTAGGCTCGTCAAGTTAACCCCAAGTGTTTTTTTCTGTGTAAATCTGTCTTACACCCGTTGTATGTGAAAGTAAGAATCCATCACACCCGATCATCACGTGGTGCTTAGAAGTATTTAACTGTAGCAACGGTGCGCAATGTGGGAGAACACTTCTTGAAATTTGTGTAAGGGATCATCTTATTTACTACCGTCGTTCTAAGTAAACAAGATGCATAAACATAATAAACATCACAAGCAATTATATAGTTACATGATATGGCCAATATCATTTTGCTCCTTTTGATCTCCATCTTCGGGCTCCATGATCATCATCGTCACCGGCATGACACCATGATCTCCATCATCATGATCTCCATCATCGTGTCTTCATGAAGTTGTCTCGCCAACTATTACTTCTACTACCATGGCTACCGGTTAGCAATAAAGTAAAGTAATTACATGGCGTTGTTTAAAGAAACGCAGGTCATACAATAAATAAAGACAACTCCTATGGCTCCTGCCGGTTGTCATACTCATCGACATGCAAGTCGTGAATCCTATTACAAGAACATGATCAATCTCATACATCACATATCATTCATCACATTCTTCTTGGCCATATCACATCACATAGCATACCCCGCAAAAACAAGTTAGACGTCCTCTAATTGTTGTTTGCATGTTTTACGTGGCTGCTATGGGTTTCTAGCAAGAACGTTTCTTACCTACATAAAACCACAACGTGATATGCCAATTGCTATTTACCCTTCATAAGGACCCTTTTCATCGAATCCGTTCCGACTAAAGTGGGAGATCGGCACCCGCTAGCCACCTTATGCACCAAGTGCATGTCACCAGTGGAACTCATCTCACGTAAGATGCGTGTAAGGTCGGTCCGGGCCGCTTCATCCCACAATACCGTCGAAACAAGATTGGACTAGTAACGGTAAGCATATTGAACAAAATCAACGCCCACAACTACTTTGTGTTCTACTCGTTTAAAGAATCTACGCAATAGACCTAGCTCATCATGCCACTGTTGGGGAAACGAAAGAAATTCAAAATTTTCTACGCATCACCAAGATCAATCTATGGAGATTCTAGCAACAAGAGGGAAGGAGAGTGCATCTACATACCCTTGTAGATCGCTAAGCGGAAGCGTTCAAGAGAACGAGGTTGAAGGAGTCGTGATTGCCGTGATTCAAATCACCGGAGATCCTAGTGCCGAACGGACGGCACCTCCGCGTTCAACACACGTACAGCCCGGTGGCGTCTCCCACGCCTTGATCCAGCAAGGAGAGAGGGAGAGGTTGAGGAAGACTCCATCCAGCAGCAGCACAACGGCATGGTGGTGATGGAGGAGCGTGGCAATCCCAAGCAGGCTTCGCCAAGCACCAAGGGAGAGGAGGAGGAGGAGAGGCAGTGGCTACTGGAGAGGGAGAGGCTCTCGTGTGTTATGGGCAGCCCCATAAGCCTCATATATATAGGGAAGGGAGGGTTGCGCCTCTAGGGTTTCCACCCCTAGGGGTGGCGGCCAGCCCTAGATGGGTTTTGGGGCGGCCAAGAGGGGGAGAGGGAGGCGCCCACTAGGTGGGCCTTAAGGCCCATCTCGAACTAGGGTTTGCCCCTCCACTCCCCTTGCGCTTGGGCCCCTTGTGGGGCGCACCAGCCCTCCTAGGGGCTGGTCCCTCCCACACTTGGCCCACGCAACCTTCTCGGGCAGGTGGCCCCACTTGGTGGACCTCGGACCCTCCGGTGGTCCCAGACATTACCGATATCGCCTAAACTTTTCCGGTGACCAAAACAGGACTTCCCATATATAAATCTTTACCTCCGGACCATTCCGGAACTCCTCGTGACGTCCAGGATCTCATCCGGGACCAACAACATTCGGTAACCACATACAAACTTCCTTTATAACCCTAGCGCCATCGAACCTTAGTGTGTAGACCCTACGGGTTCGGGAACCATCTTGAGACATGGCCAAAGGCGTTCTCCGGTCAATAACCAACAGCGGATCTGGATACCCATGTTGGCTCCCACATGTTCCACGATGATCTTATCGGATGAACCACGATGTCAAGGACTCAATCGATCCCGTATACAATTCCCTTTGTCTAGCGGTATTGTACTTGCCGAGATTCGATCGCCGGTATCCCGATACCTTGTTCAATCTCGTTTCCGGCAAGTCTCTTTACTCGTTCCGTAACACATCATCCCATGATCAACTCCTTGATCACATTGTGCACATTATGATGATGTCCTACCGAGTGGGCCCAGAGATACCTCTCCGTTTACACGGAGTGACAAATCCCAGTCTCGATTCGTTCCAACCCAATGCAGACACTTTCGGAGATACCGTAGTGCACCTTTATAGTCACCCGATTACGTTGCCAGGACGCTTTGGTACACCCAAAGCATTCCTACGGTATCCGGGAGTTGCACAATCTCATGGTCTAAGGAAATGATACTTGACATTAGAAAAGCTTTAGCATACCTGAACCACGATCTTTGTGCTAGGCTTAGGATTGGGTCTTGTCCATCACATCATTCTACTAATGATGTGATCCCGTTATCAATGACATCCAATGTCCATGGTTAGGAAACCGTAACCATCTATTGATCAACGAGCTAGCCAATAGAGGCTTGCTAGGGACATGGTGTTGTCTATGTATCCACACATGTATTTGAGTTTCCTATCAATACAACTAGCGGTGTGACCCGCGCGTTTGCGCGGCTAGATTTAATAATAAACAAATTTATGTTATTTTTATATTTTAATTGCATATTGTATGTTGCTTGACCATAGACCTAAGCCCAGTATTTATCGATGTATATTATCCGTAATCTCCAAAACATTCTATCTTATATAGTCATTATTTGTTGTTTTTCATGTCTATGTTTAATTTTCTTATATTCCTTTATTTTAAGTAAAATTAATTACAACCACATATTTTTAAACAATGTATATTACTCATATTTTGATGGATTGTTTTATGTGGATCATCTGTCATGCACTCATTATTTTGCCAGTTTATACTCAGTTGAATCCTGACATATTTCGTTCACCCTTCTTATCATAGCTTTTTTTGGCGAATTTCTCCCTACCATAGCTTATTATGTATAATAGTACGACCATGTTGTTTTAATAGAACATAAAATTTTAGTGCAACTTAGATGACAAATTTTGATCTACATAGTCCACATAGATAATAATCATAAGTCGTGATGGGTTTACTTATATCCAATGCAATTCCATTGGTTAAATTTTTTAAAAGTTCTACATCTATTTTTTAGATATAATTCAGTTTATGAATTATAAATGTTTTTTCTTATATAGATATTCTCATATTCTTAACTCCTTCTATAGTACTCCATTAGTCCCAAAATAAGTGTCTCAAACTTAGTACAAATTTGTAATAAAGTTAGTACAAAGTTGAGACACTTATTTTGGGGACAGAAGGAGTACTCAATAGGAGAAGCTTATTGATGGTAAAAAAGGAGAAGCTTATTTGTGGAATTTCCATACGGACATGCACGCACAAGCATTAAAAAACAGTAAGGATCTCCTAAAAAATAGAAGACTTAAACATGTGTAGAAAAAGATACGTGCAATTCCTGATTCAGCTCACATATTATGTTTTGTCCAGCGATCACCAAGTTCTGTATATTGTATGGTTTCATTTCTTTTTGCGAAACATTATTGAATGCTTTCATGTGATCCTTCTCAGGACTAATACTTAATTTAAAACTGAAGCATTTGAGTGTCGTACTTCTTTCCATTGATTTTTATAATCTCAATGACTGTAAATAGAGCATGCACCATGATTTATTACATAAAAATATTCACGTGAACATCGTACTTCTATTGTCCTTTAAAGCTCATGCATCTAAACTAATGTCCATATGAATTAGTTGCGTCTGGCCGGCCGAAGAACTGGATGATTTTTTTTCCCCGTATATGATATTGACAAACATACCTTTTGTTTCGCAAAAAATATACCTTTTTTAGCAAGACATACGTGATATAGCACATATTTTTGAGTCGTGACAGTGCTAATATTTGAACATGTTATTGTTGTACATAACTTTTAGATCATGTAATCTC
This sequence comes from Aegilops bicornis, assembly GCA_021605145.1. Classification (NCBI taxonomy): domain Eukaryota; kingdom Viridiplantae; phylum Streptophyta; class Magnoliopsida; order Poales; family Poaceae; genus Aegilops; species Aegilops bicornis. Next base: position 39,537,557 of record CM038672.1, read on the forward strand.
AACCGTTAATCTCTAAATCATTTAAGTATTTATTTTTAGCCTATGTAGATAAATGTGGCGGCTAGAGTAGTTTTTGTTATTTTTTATATTTAGGATAGTTGATGTCTTCCATTTGAAATTATGGTTTTGAACATATAGTATACGGAATTTCATAATTTTTTTTATTTCCCCCTTATTTATTTTTTACAGCCTCAAGATTCATATGTATTTTCCAATTTCTCTATCTACTCTTATTTTAATTTTGCCTGACATTTTGTTTTAGTTTTTATTGCATTAAACGACCTTAGTTTTGAATCGGTTTTAGTATTTTGGGAAATATTTATAGTTTTTAATTTCCAGCATGAATTTTGGAATTTAATATATATATATATATATATATATATATATATATATATATATATATATATATATATATAGTTCCTACAAGCAGTGGTAGTTACCACCACTTGTGTTTTGTATGTTGTATGTAGTATATATCGAAACCGAGAGTATGTACGTGTAGTATGTAGTATATAACAATGATTAGGTAGTGTATATACTAATTTTTAGGTAGTATGTATCATATTTTGAGTATGCTCTTTTTACGTTACAAATATATGCAATTTCACAAATATAAAAAACTATGGGTTCATATGCAATTTTTTCATGTAACTTGCTTTGAAATATCTTAGATATAGTAGATGAATATATTTAAAATAATAAAATAGTATATATAATAGCACATGGTAGTATATGAGATATGTGGGGTAACTACCACGGATGGTAGGATGGATTTTCCTATATATATATATATATATATATATATATATATATATATATATATATATATATATATATATATTCCTATGATTCAAAAATGTTTGTTGACTCTTACCAATCTTGCTGATTATGTAGAGGTGAAAAATCTATAGATTTAGATCATATGATCCTTTGACGAATGATGTATAAGTTTCATCCATATTTTTTACGGAAGTATATTCCTCTTTTAAGAGAAATTTTTCACCGGCAAAAAAGAGCCGTTTTCATGTGTTTTGATTTTTCTATGATCTGTGTATTCTATACTGAAGAATTTAAATAAAATATCTGTACCCAATCTTGCATAGCCGATGTATCATGTGTGTCATGCCCAACGTACTTTTCTGCAATCCCATTAGAGTGAAGATGATTACCACCCCATATTATTATTTTTCTAAGTAAAACAGCCCATAGTCCCAGTCATCGACATAGTAAAAAAAATCTATCTCTCCTTTCCCTATTAGTAAAATAAACAACTCTCCTCTCCTCTCGTATGATCCCCACCAGGCTCCTCGTACACATCTACCATTTCTTCCGATTTGCAACCGTGAAGGGCCAGGCGTCGCTGTGCCTCATCAGGAAACTAATCCTCATGCTATCCCAGATCCATATGTCGCTTCTTTTCTCCTGATTTTTCTTCCTTAGTGGTGGCGCATGTGGCTGTATGCGCGTGGATCTCGGCGACCTCGCTGCCCCAAATTGTCGTAGCCGGAGGCCCTGGATGCTGGGGCTGCTTAGGCATTGAGGGAGGTCGCGGAGGAAGAAGTATCAGCAAGACGTGAGTATTTCTGAGTGGCTGTTAGTTGTTGCCCTCCTGCTGTCTGTACTTGTACCAAAATGTAAATGTTATTGGAACCATATAAGTTTTTTGAAGTTGAATGATCTAGAAATCAGAATAAGATTTTATCTTTCCATTGGTAAACAACTTTTCGTGTGAAATCAGGAACCATACCACAACTTTCTGTCTAGAGATAGGCACTTATACTTGTTCTCTGAATTCTGCAGTATAGAATAGAATACAGTAAAACACACATATGGATCTGCTTGAATTAAGTCTAACTGAACCTAGCAAGGGGCCCTTGTATCTAATTATTGATTGATAGTAAAAAAGTAGTTTTAGATGCACGTTTACTGATGTATGTAGCAACAGAATCAGCTTAATGTGAGAAATACATGAGTCCAGCTGCAGGTTAAGTTTTCAAGTTCAGTGATTTACGCGCGGCTAGTTTTCTTCTTCCAATCTCTTCATGTATGTACCGTCACACTTGGCCAGTGCGTTGACGCGTTTGTTGCATTCTCAAGGATATGGAATATTAGTTCTTGTACTTTATCCGTAGCAGTGTGGTACTCCATAGTATTTTTAATTTCCTTTTTAGCAAGAAATAATTTTTCCACGGTGCCTTCTGTCTGAAAAATCACCTTAAGAACAGGATTGGTTCATATGTATCAATCATTTTTTTTTAATTTTCTTAAATTGTAAAGGCCTTACCTTTTGTGTGTTCACCTTGGTTATTAATTTTGGTATATGTTTGTTGAGATGAAGCTGGCTTGTTAATTATGTAGACAGCATCCTTGTTCTCCTGGGCTTTTGTTCATGTAATTCATCTTCATGTTCAAGCATTGTTTTTTGGCTTTCCTTTTTATCTAAAAGTGTCTATAAGATTCTTCCAAATAGTATCATGGATTGTTTGACCCTGTACAATCAAATATGGTTAGTAATTGTTTCTTAATCTGACTGAAAAATTCCAATCAAATATGTTCATAAACAGACCTGCTCATTGATCAAGATTATCATATCTAGGCTAAAAAGTCAGTTAGCTGTACAGATTTGTTAATATCTCTATTCATGAAAGTAGTGTATGGTAACAATAGTCTGCATTGTCATGTTCTTTTTTTCCTGTGGACAAAATAATTAGAAACCCAATATATAATATCCTTTTGTATACAGTATTTCTGGCCATATCTAACACATGGATGTCATGCTTTTGAACCATACATTGTATTGTTTAATCATTTTTTGGCCCTCATATGCACTTAGTTGAATGACAAAATTAGAAGATCTCTTTGTATACTATATTCTTTATGCTTATCTTCGCTTGGGCACTCCGTGTAAATCAATCAGCACCTTTAATCCTTCTCTGTTTGTGACTCTTGATAATGCCACATATAGTTGGCCATGGCAGAATACTTGCTTAGGCAAATATAGACCCACCTTGTTTAGGGATTGACCTTGGCTTTTATTTATGGTCATTGCAAAACAAACTGATATAGGATATTGCCTTCTTTTCAAAGACGAAGGGCCACTTTGAGTCGCTTGGTGACATAATGATTTTAGGTATGTATACCTTGTCACCGACGTGTGTTCCTGTGATTATTTGTGCCTCAATGTACCTGTTTCCCAGCTGTGTGACAGTCATTCTTGTACCATTGCATAAACCTGCCGCTTGATTGATGTTGCGTAGGAGCATAACCGCAAGCCTACCTTCAGTTTTAGCTCGTGGTTTGGAATTCTGGGAAGGTCAATTTGTTAAGGAACTCTGTTGGACACATATTCTCCGTTGTGTTGTACTTTGTTGTTGCCTTGCATACAGTGTCCAAGCTTAGGTATGTCACCTCTTCACCTTGTATTTGGCTCATTACGTAGTCATTTATCTTCTCAACTGTTTCATTCCTTGGACATAGTATTGCTCTTTCTTCAAGAAATTCACGGTCACGATAGTTTTGGTGCAAGTTTGGGTACGTGCTTTTCACTATCGCTTCTTTCGGGTCTTCTCCTTTTTGCAGAATTATGTCTTTAGGAATTTTTACCCAATCATCTCCTTCATCGTTTGTTTGTTTTCCATCGCCAATTTGTAATATCCATTCTGCTAATTCAGCCACATTTTGCTTTTTGTATTGGATCTTCCGACAGCACTTCAGCCGCATATTTTCAGTTAGTCTAAATATTTCAAGTGCTTCCATAGGTATGACCTTCGACCGAGGCATTTACTATCTGCTCTCTCTTTCCCTTTGTAACCACTTTGGAAGTATTTATGCAAGTCGCCTCCTAGCACAACTGTCATGCCACCAAATGGCCTTTCGTCACTGTTTTGGTTTTGGAACCTTAGAATATCCCTAAGGCTTTTGTCTAGTGCCTCAAGCAGTGTTTGTGTGCCATAGGAGCCTCGTCCCACAAAGATCAATGAGGTCCTCTTTACCAGTTCAGCCAAATGTGAGCCTTGTTTTATTTCACATGTTGACTCTTCTGTGATATTGATTGGACTGTGGAATCTAGAGTGCGCTGTACTTCCACCATGGAGGAGCAATGCTGCAATGCCAGATGATGCTACCGCAAGCACTATTTTCCCCTCTCGATCGTAGCTTCGTCGTGATTGCTTTCCATAGATAAGTTTTGCTGTGCCACCGTAGCCCTCTACAAATATCTGTTTTCCATGCCCTCTCGTTAGCTGATTCCATTATGGCATCAAAGGCCATTTTCGGCTATGGTTAAGATTGCTAACTATGGTTTGGTGCTCAATCTTTAGTGCTTCCGTGTCGTAGCTAAGTTCTTCATTTATCATTCTGTTCCCAAGTTGTTCAAGTTCAGTAGCATTTGGTAGTTCTATGCTGGATAGTCCTTTAGTGTCTTTCCAGCTTGCCTCATTAGTTTCTCTATCTCGATCGAGCATATGATTTTTTACGTGAATCAGTTAGATGCAGCGTAGGAAAGTTTAGGATTATTCTTCTTTTGTCTTGGATATCTTCAGATAGTGCTTCCCATGTTGAATCCCACAACACTTTTGGGCTGGTCACCTCACAATGGCATAATATTGTGGTGAATAGCTGCCGTGTCGTATCCCTGATCCCCAGCTTGATACTTCATTGATGCATTCAATCCACTCACTATCGTCATCAAGAAATCCAAGCGCTTGACATGCTATTTTGTATGTTGGGTGAACTACTCCATTAACTGTTCTAATATCCTCAAATGATGTGCATCCTTTCTTGGTGTTTAGAAGCATTCTCATATAATACCGGTCACCACTTGCGGTGGTGTGCATAGTAAATTCTTCCAATCATAAAGCCCCTTTTCCGCTCCTCCCAAGTTTTGGAGTCACTTTTCCATACAAATTTTGATGGGAATTCTGCATAGGTTAATTCTTTTCCCACCTCATGTATTTTGTTTGCCTCCATCCACTCAGTGAACTTAGTACTTGTGGATCCTGGCAGTCTTACTATTTTTTCAATGTCAGTCGAGTCCGGAAAAATAACTTGTTGCTCATTTTCAATGTGGAAAGGCAGTCTCTCTACTGGTGGATCACGTTGGTGTAGATCAAACTGGAATATCCGCCAGCATGCTTCGGTTGTTGATATGTATCTCATCTCTAGGTATTTCTTGATTTCATCATAGTCGTTTGTTGCGTCCCTTTCCTTTAGTAAGGCTGTTACTTGGTCGTCATCTTTATGGATGTACTTAAATAGGTACTTGATTGACCTGGACCTGTTGCACCACTCCACATTTATGTGAGCTTGGAATTTGACCAAAAGGTTTCTGTTGTATGGCACAACAAATCTGTTATCGAGCATTGCTCCTCCCTTTTTGATATTCCTTCCATTGTCTCGCCTTCTATATACTGGAAACCCATCCTCATCGATTGTCGTATCGATATTGTACCGTTTTGGGAAGTGTTTAGTACATCTGTTGTCTATCATGCATGGTGATTTTGTATTTGCCTCTCCGCAAGGCCCGTGCATCATGAAGTTTTCAACAGCTTCATATCCGTCCGGATCGACATCTTTGTCTGGGATCTCTGCATCGATTATTTGGTTGATTTCTGTTGGTCCTTTGCACTTGTAATTCTCCTTGAGAAATACCAATATGTGCGCATGCGGAGTCCTCTTTTGGAACTCTATTGTGTAGATAACTGCATTGATTGAATATATAGTTTTATTTTGTTAAAATTTGGAATCATTTTAATAAATAGATAAAGGCTATTGTGTGCTTAAAAATTGAAACATTAGGTGCTATTAGTTAGCGATTAGTAGTCGACTGATCTTACTTGCTATAGTTTCTCCAAAGTGTTTCTTCACAACGATATCTCTCATTAGCTCCTTCAGTTTTATCATGAATACTCGGTCAACAATATCTGGTCGGTCGGCTGGCTTGAGGCCTCCTCCTGCTTCATCTAGCATGTATTGGATCTCAGGCCACTTTGCATTGCATGTGAATGTTATAAATAGGTCTGGATATCCAGCCCACCGGCATATTGCAAATGCGTCTTGCAAGTTTTGTGCCTTGTTTCTTCTACCTCCTGTATAAGATGAAGGTACAATTATCCTCTTTCCGACTTGCTCTGTTCTGGTGTCCCCTCGCTCAATCGCGTCCTGCAGTCCACTGTAAAGTTCAGTTCGTAGCTTCCCTTGATTATTCCTGATCCAGTTTAGTCTGTTTTGCTCAATGCATGTGTAAACATCCACCCAAAATTGAAGCGATAGATGTCTAGACATTAGCAATGACATTCCTTGGTCGGGTCTTTGCTGTAGGTAGTATGCATAGTAGTCTAGCATAGTTACATATTTCCTGCTTTTTTCACCTTCTTTTGTTAAACTTGTAAGGTATTTCAAGCTTGAATCCATCTTCTCCGTATGGAAACAACAACGGGTATTGCATTGACATTAATTTCGGATGGTTTTCCGATATTCTGTGAGGTTCCATATCTTTGTACTCGACAACAATGTCTCGTCCTTCGCTCTCTCCAAGAGGGTCTCTTACAACTAATGCCGCAACTTCGATGCAGATGGAAGGTTGTGTGTTCCGTTCCTTTTCCCAAGTATTCGAAGCGTGTAATCGTGGTAGTCTTCTTCTTTGAATCTATCTCTTGCCATTCTGAATGACTTTGCAAGGATGTTGTTCTCATCAAGCATTTCTTGTAGTTCCTTGACAATGGCAGGGTCCACCGTTGTTTTTTATCATTGCATCTTGAAGCATCTATCCTGTTTTGCACCTCATTTTCTGTCGATAGATGAATAGCTGGGCAAAGCGAGGTTTGTTACCTTCTTCGGGGAGAAGAGTTCCAATATGGTGGTAGTTCTGGCCATGCAGTCTAAAAACATATGGTCCTTTGCCTTTGTTTATTTCTTTGTCAACAGTTCCTCCCATTGACGTGAATGAGAACATTGAGTTGTATGACCTTATATTTTCTCTGAAGTTTGTTGCATCACTTCCTTCACCTGTTAATAGCCCTGCGAGGTAAGGTGGAGGATATGCTATCTTTGGTAGGTCAATTTTACCTTGTTTGCAGCAAATTCCGAAAGAAGGTTTTTTGGTTCCTCTATGAGAATTTAATCTTTCTTCACACCATAGTATTGCATTGCAATGTTCGCATCTATATGTTGGCTTTCCGAAGTTCCATATCGTGCTATAATAACTTCCGGACGTAGTGCTGCTGGTTCTTTCTATGATGTTGCTTTCAAGCTCATTGTCGCTTGCATTTGTTCTTGCATGCTTGACATCTTTTCTTTCTTTGATTTGTTCCTTTCTCTTACGTGAAGCATCTTCTTCTGTTTTATCGGTTGTTTCATGTGTATTCCTGCATCTCTTACTCCTTTTTTGTTGGAGTTGTTGTTTCCTCCTGATAATAGCTTCTCTAGCTTCTTTTGTAAGTTGGCCTGCTGATTTTGTTGCGCATTGTCCCTGCATTTCTGCAACGGATATTCTTTTAGCAATATAGTATAATATAGTTGAATTCTAATTTATGCATAATGTCGTCAAGAGGCTAACAATATATGCAATAAATAGGAGATGCTGGCTGCATGGCGACAACCTATAATACTTATCGATCATGCTCTCAGGATTACTGTGTTTTGTGGTTTGAGCTGTGGTGTATGGCATTATTGGAGTGACAGTGTGCTTGTTTCTCAGTGAACGACAATTGTTCCATGGGAATTACTAAGGCAAAGTACTCTCTAAAATAATTATTAGCAATATACGTAAAGTTATTAGGTTCTGCAATATTAACAAAGGTAAATATTTGAAATGTATATGTTAGAAATGTACAAAAAAATTAGTGTGCATTACATGAAGATTGTAAAATCTCAATGATATACCTGATAATGTTTTCTTGTCTTTTTTTTTTCTAATTTTGTAAAGCTTCACACACATGTGCTAATTATTGTCGTAATTGTATCTTTGCTGCAAAGCAAATCCTGTAGCGATCCAGGAAAATATTTTATACCATGTACAAATTATTAGAGCATATATTTTTATTGCTGCAATGACTTTATCAGTCCGTGAGTCTCTTTTAGTTCATCACAGAAGTTGGTACTATTTTCTCAAAGAAAATAAAGTTTATGTGAAGAGCCAAGGCAAGACATGTGTGTGTGTCTATATATGTAAAAATTAGGAGGTTGCTTTGAACCGGTGGTAAGTATTAGTTTTCCATGGAAAGAATTTACCTTCTAATCTGAAGTGTGGCAAGGCTGATTTGTGTGCAACTTCTTCCAGCGATTCAATGCAGGTCGATTCTGAGATGATACGATCCCTTGGTTAATCGACGAAGTGTATGTTCCTGCAATTTAAGAGCAATGCGCTAACGTGCTCGTATCAGCCTATTCGATAAGGAGTAGGAATCGAATTCATAAAGATTACGGTATAGAGAGAAAATTTCCAAACCCAGAGAAAAATTCCAAAGCCAACATACACCACGTATGAAGCCTATTTAGGCCCAACAGTTTTGATGCAGGCCCATTTAGACCACCGTATAAACAACCCGTACAGGTATCATCTACGTGTAAAATCTTCTTGTTGGGTAAAAACTCTTCTCTCGCAGCTTATTCGATCCCCACCAGCATCCTTATCCATCCGCATGCAGCACCTCTTTCGATTAGCTGCTGTTGAAGATTTCGTTCCTCGCCACCACAGAACCAATTCCCAATCCATCTCCACTTCTCCATTCATTTCTTTGAATCTCTTCCATTACTGGCGCAGTTGGTGGTTCTTGAGTACGCAGTGACGCGTTCGTTTTGTTGGATGTGGATCCTTGAAGACCTCGTCGAGTCCGGGCGGAGTGGCCATGGGGAGTAGTAGGGAAAACACGGGCTGCACTGCTCAATCTCCTCATGGCGGCGGCTAAGCCATGGCAGATTTGTTGTAGTTTGGCCTCATCTAGGAGGCTGTGTAGGAACCAATTGGTGGGAACTCACCAAGTCGCCATCGATGATGAATTGTTGGATCTGACATCCGAGGTACGGGCCAGAGTTTGGGTTTGCTAATATTGTCCTCATAGGTATTAAAGTGGCAATGGTGAAACCTTAGTATAAGTAGATTGTGGAATACGAATAGCAGCACACGACCGTGAGATGCTGGCCTTCTCATTTCTGGTGCTGTCAGACTACTACCACATGTAAGTGCCAACTGATGATATGCATCATATGTAATGAAGATTATTTCTTGTACTTTATTTGTAGCAGTGTTGTACTACATAGTATTTTAATTTGCTCTTAGCAAGAAATAATCTATTCATGATGCCTTTTCTTTTAAAAAAAGGCTTTATGAACCTAAAGTGCATGTCTGAATGTATTTCTAAAATTTACAATATGAATTGCTTTTGATAGTGTTGTATCGATGTTTTTCGTGATATTTTAGTTTTTGAAAAACCTTTTTTGAAAATTAGTTTGATGGATTATTCTGCTATTGGTAATTAGATTACCTTTTGTGTGTTAATATGTCACCTTGGATAGTAATCTGGGTATAGGTTTGTTGAGCGAAGCTTACATATTGAATTTTCTCAAGTAACTTCTGGTCACCCTATCAAGTAACTGAGAAACAATCTTCCAGTTGCCAACAATTTTAGTGACCTAAGCAATTAATGTGATTTGATATTATATTTGCTTTGCTGCTAAGTCTGAATGTGGGAACTTTGTTTTTGGTCAGAATTGTGCCGCCGGGCAAAGCTAGCGTTATGTACATATCCGGTTGTGCTATGAAGTTACTGAAGCAAGGTATATTCATGTCTATTGTGTTGGCCCCATATTGATTTGCCAAAGTGAATCCTAATGCGTCAATCTCTGGTCTTGTAGTATGTTCCTATCTATTGTGCTGTCCTTGTACTGATTTGGATACAATAGCATGTATATAAAGGAAACTACATGAAGACAGTTTTCGATCTGTTTTAGACTAAGAACATCGCTAACATCCACTCCCTCAATCTAATACGTATCCTTGCTATCCTGGTTGATGTCAAGTACTCTTACTTATCTTGAGTCGATACAAATAGATTGCCATAATATTTATTTCATAAGCTACTAATCCAAATATTATCTAGACAGGATCCTTGTTCTTCTCGGCCTTGCTTTTCAGACGTCATCTTCATCTTCAGGCATTGTATTTTTGGCTTTGGCTTTAACTTGTTTCTTGTTCTCACTGACAGCTTTTTTCTTTTGTTCTGGCAAATTCGTCTTAGTGCATTCATCCTCTGAGTCATCTGAGGATATTACAACAGATCTCAGTCTCCTTTTATTGCCACTACGGAGCTGACGTGATGACGATGATGATCTTTTGTCTTGCTGCTTGTCTTTGGTTAATGTGGATTCATTGCTGTCATATGGCTCCTCTTTCACAGGCACCAGTTTGCAGGAAGGTGAAACTTTATTATTCTGTGACTGCATACATATACATTTTCAAAATAAGACACATCTCTAAAATTTGAAGTTTGTATCGTCAAAAGTCAATCACCTTTTTATCTGGCATGTTCTGCTTCTTCATTAACATAGTGTCTACATCATCATCCATCAATTCCTGTGCAACAAATGTAATATGAATTGGTTAAGGAATTCTAAAGATGGTACTTTATTTTTGAAACAAAGGTAATGAAACTTTTACCTCCTCGGCTTTATCGTTCAAATAGAGCATCTCAAGCCTATCATCAGGCACAAATGTTCTCTTTACTGCATAGTTTTGTGTGCCAAATGTGAGATTACTATCACTGAGCTTGAATCGAAATATTAATTTTTTTCCACATAATTGTTGAATAATCTTTGGGGCTTCTTCTATTTTCCCATCTAGTGAGTCCAGCAAGTCAGATGCAGATGTATTAAGCAATCTTGCAGCCTCCTCGTCAAATAAAGTGCAACTTGTAGTAGATGTATGATCACTAATTTGGAGTCGAATACGATACCTAACATACCATTCATGTTAGTGGAGAGTAAATATAATATAACACTTATCGCTTATATTTAAGTAATATAATATGCTTACCGAGGTGTGACATTTTCTGGATATATACCACAACTCTTGCAATAATACTTGTCGGTTTCCTTGATAACCATTTTGGGACAGTTATCACATGACATGTACCACCATTGAATATTTTCTTGCAACCGATCTACTGTAGCTATTGTCGTGAACACAAAATCCTGAAAACAATCAACGTTAGCATTGGGGTAGGGGTGGGGGATTAAGTGACATATATAAATTCAAAATGGTTCCATTGTTACTAATATTGAACAAATTGTCAATGCAGGTCTTAACTCGTTCTTGCAAAAATTGATGATAGCCTTTATTGAAACTCCAATGAATTACCTGGTCTTGCCGGTTTTCGTGCCTCATTTTAGTAAGTTCTTGCAATGTTCTTCGCTTTGTAAAACATTTGTTCTTCTAGAGTTCCCTGATTACTTCTATCTATACTCATCATTTTTGGTAAGGTTACTTGTGTTGAGTCCCTGCACATATATAAAACAAATAATAATATGTACAATCGTGAATCAACATGAGTCACTATTCATGAGTGGGAATTTTTAATTGGTAGTGTTTCATACCTTTCAAGAAGTTCTTGTGCTTCTGGTATATCCAGATCTATATATATTCTGGTGGCACTGGTTGACTTTAGGCACAAACCTATTTAATTAACCAATTAGAATTTGTAAATGATAAGAGTAGCATCTAAGATTTATGGACTTACCATTGAATCTCTGCACCATCGTTGATGTAATAATAATGACAGTTTGGCTGCCAATTACATCCTCGGTCAAAAAATAAGCAAACTTTCCCCATAACGTGATTCTGATTTTATCACCCTAAAGAATTTAATTGAGAAGTTATTGTTAATCACTTGGGGTAGGCGTAGTTAAATTTCAGACATGCATATGCATATGCACTTACTCCGCATTAGTATTTCAATCTCATGGATATATGAAGGTTGTGGGCTCTTTTTTGTTATTCTTGTCTCCACGGGCTTCATTTTTGTTAGAAGTCCAATGACATCTGTTTATTTGGAAATTATAGTAATATAACAATTAGAAATATCAATTATTTGGAAGCCATAATTACAACTATAAACATACCTGAGCATTGTGTATCTTTTCCTGCCCTTTCTTCAAGTGTCTCCATGGTAGCAAACTCGAAGCAATAGTCCGGAAAAACTTCTGGAGATCCTTTTATCTCCTTTACCTTTGTATTGTATGCAAAAAATATTTTAATTTCATTGCTCACTGGCCTATATTTTGTGGATTCCACAACCTTAAAATTACTGAATCCATAAATAGACTTCTCATTGATCTTTGATTTAAAAGTGTCTATTAGATTCTTCCATATAGTAGCATGAATTGTTTCACCCTATAAAAACAAACAATTATGGTTAGTAACTGTTGCTTAATCTGAAAAAAAAATCCAATTAACTATATTGAAAAACAGACCTGCTCATCCATGAGTATCATATCTAGGCTAATAAGCTCATCGGTAGTAGGATTAACTGAATCCCAAATCCTCATTACTTTCACTTGAATGTTCCAGTTCTGTCCCCTTGTAGTTAAGTCACTCAACTTTTTGTATGCCATAGTTTTATGTCTTCAAAATTAATCGGAAACAATTAGCCAATGGATATAGTATTTATGAAGATCCTATCCATAAAAAAGTTTGTTAAATAACAATTACCAAGTCTGATGATTCAACCCAGAAGTGCTTTGTCGTCACTTCTTCCGACGTCGATAGGAGCAGATGGGCGTGGCTTTGTCGGATGTCGGCGAGCTTTGGTATGACTTCGCTGGACGTCAAGCAAAGCAGTTGGAGATGACTTCTCGTCGAAGCAGTTGGAGATGACTTCTCGTCGTGCTACCTATGTCGACTTCAAGCTGTGTGGATGGCGAGGCGTGTGTTTCGTCTGGTGTTTTAAGACGTGGTGGTCGTCGATTTCTAATTGTTTGGTGCGTGCTTCTGTGGCCGACTGCACTTGTTTATATGGGTTGAGGTGGCTGGGTTGAGGTGGCCGAGACCGTGTGGGAATCTTGTACGTATTCGTTCCTCTCTTGGAACTTTTATCACGTGAGGTCTGGTGGGTGTCCTTATTTGTTTAGGTTTCTTATTTAATTAGGTTTGAATACTATTTTTGCTTATCCTTGACCCATTGATGGAAATATTCTATTTTGTTTTTGTGTCTTACCATGAGGATAATTCAGGCTAGTTGATGTCACAATGGACACACTATATTTGTATACGTGACGTGTTATACTACTTGTGTGGGTCGGTCTGTGCTATGCACTACACGTGATGGAACATGGATGTGTTGGTCCGTTCTATGCACGTACACGTGACAACACAACTTATCTTGTTTACGCGTTTATGTTAAATCAAGGCCGTTAATATTACAATCTAACGGATTAGATAATTTTAACTTATGTGGATGAATGTGGTGGCTTATTTTACTTCTGTTTTAATTATATAATAGATTATAGCATGGATAATAAACGATTATCATGAACAAGGAAATATAATAATAATAACTAATTTATTATTGCCTCTAGGGCATATTTCCAACAATAAAGTGGGTGGTGGGTGGGAAGTAAAGTTCCCTGTTTCCAGCCCCTAGTTTCGGCTGGACGCAATTCGGAAGCGGTTCCTCTGTGATGACGAGGGATTTTATTAAGTCCAGAGCATCGTTCAAGAGTGAGGTTTGGGCGGGGACCGGGGATCCCTGGCCGAGCCCGCATGAGGCAGGCTGCGAGGATCCAGGGCAAGTGTTCGGAAAAGAGTCCAGCTTTATGATGATTGCTGGTGACACTATTCCCTCCGGTTTTCCCGTATCGAGATCTGCAGCCACGGAGAGTCCGGCGGGCTCTAGTCTCCCATCTTCGGACCTGGTGATGTGCTCCGGATCCAAGGACGGAGCAGCAGTTGGAGCCGTGAACCCTTGGAAGATCAAGTCTCCTCGGATATCATTGACATAGTCGAGATTTCCAAAACTTATCTGATGGCCAGGGCGTAGTTGTCGATCTGCTCCAGGTGGCCAATCGAGTTGGCACGCAGTGCGAAGCCGCCGAATACGAAGATCTGGCCAGGGAGAAAAATCTCGTTGTCGGTAGCGTTGTTGTATATGATTGATGGAGCCTTTCGACGATGGCACAGTGGAACTCTCAATGAAAGCACCAATGTCGGTGTCAAAACCGACAGATCTCGGGTAGGGGGTCCCGAACTGTGCATCTAAGGATCGAAGGTAACATGAGGCGGGGGACACAATGTTTACCCAGGTTCAGGCCCTCTCGATGGAGGTAATACCCTACTTCCTGCTTGATTGACTTTGATGAGTATAGGGGTTCCAAGAGTTGATCTACCACGAGATTGTTGTGGCTAAACCCTAGTTGTCTAGCCTTATGATTATTCTTGCCTCTACGGACTAAACCCTCCGGTTTATATAGACACCAGGGGGCTAGGGTTGTACAGAGTCGGTTTACAGAGAAAGGGAATCTTCATATCCGCACGCCCAGCTTGCCTTCCACACCAAGGAGAGTCCAATTAGGACATGGGAGAAAGCCTTCTATCTTGCATCTTCACCGCCCATGAGTCTGGCCCATGTCGTATAGCCCGGACGCCCGAGGAACCATAATCCAGGACTCCCTCAGAGGGCGTTGTTTCTTGCAATGAAGAGATTAGGTGCGGAGAGATTCAGTTCATGATAAGAATATATATCAAGTGTGTCAGTGCGACGGTAATACCTGTTACCTTTTATTATACTATAGTATTTGATATGTGTGTTCTGTAAATTTATGAAACTCCTCCCCACGGGATTATATTTCATTCTATGGCCATGCTTCACCATTGCGATCGAGTGGTCGTTTCCACAATTAAGGTCATTGGACTGTAACTCAGCGTTAGGTTTAATGGATCACCGTTGTCTCATATTGTTTTCGGTCCTCATAGATATCTCCATCTATCACGTCAGAGGTCACAGATTTCCTAAACAATATGTGTTACCTGTGTAGGTCTTGAGACTGTGTTGCCTGGGCCCTTAAATTGGACAACACGCATAGGGTTCACCATAGTATAACAACATAGTAGACATATCATTACTACAAATACAAATGACGACATATAGATTAGTCACAGATGAATCTTACAAATCACCTACATCTCCCATGATTGTGGGGAATTACTCATGCATCATAAAGAAGAAATCAATCACAACAGAGATAGATCCCATGAAAACCATATCGATAATACCGGGAGGATCCAAAATAAGATGAAATGGATAATTCAAATAGTCTTGATCTCCAGATGAGATTGAATAGAGTTACAGTTGTTCTCGCAACTTGGAATTCCTCTTACAGTAGTGAAGGGGGTGATGATGATGGATATGAAAGGACCAAAACTAAGAAGATCTCCAAAGGTTCTTCGTATCACCTCTTCTTCCGTTCTGGCTATGGTGGCGGCGTCTGCGGTTCTCTTTTCCCCTGGGTCCCTTCACGAAAGTGTCTTGTATAGACGTGGTGGATCTATTGACACTCCACACAACCATTCATACGAGCGCTTGCGGTTGTATGGAACGCCGTCTTTTGAGGCGCTGCGCCTGGTGGCTTGAGTGTATACATGGAAATTGCTCAAGTTGGCTTGATTTGCAGTGTTTCTCCTTGGTTTCCTTCCATATATGACATTTCCTGCCAAACAATGGAAAAAATGGATTTTCTTCTCTTTCAAGGTATTAGCATTAGAAATATCCGAGAAGTGACAAAGATCCGGTGAAAACCAAATAAGAATCACTCGGGAAACATCACAAATTCTCGAGCCATCAACTCCCCCAGGCTTAAAACTTGCTCGTTCTCGAGCAAGCGAGAAATCAAGGGAATGAAAAAGGAGCTTGATTGACTAGGAAGAAGTTTACGAGCTCGTGAGAATATATAACATCCATCTTCTCTTATCCTGCAATCTCATTCAAGAAAAATTTCGCATTTGAATAGCTGCACTTAAGCCCGTTGCTCTTGAACCACGTGTAGTTATCTACCACTAGTTATAATTTCTCAAACCAAATTTTCATCGTTAACAAACTATTTAGGCAAGCGTAATCATTTCTTTCTTGGATGAGTATTCATCTTAAGTTCTTTACAAAACAAATAAATTAGGGGGTTTCAGAAGTTAAGAGAGCAAATAATTCAAGCATTTCATTGACATCCACAAGTACCTCCTAGTCATGGCTTTCAAACACTTATCTCGATCATTATCCTTTGGAAGTTCAACTCCCGGTGACGGGGTTATACCAAAATTTACTATATGCAATTAGGTTCCACTGTGGCTTAAATTTGTGCACTATGGATAAAGAATGGTTCCACTGTGGCTTAATTTTGCTCATGTCTTGCTCGTGGTAGAGGCTTCTTCGTTGGGTCGGACACATTCAAATCTGTGTGAATCTTGATGAGTATTTTTACTTGCATTCAATATGTCTGGTGCCCTTCAAACTACTTGATCCAGACTGCCTCCTTTCGAAGCTACTGAAGCAACAATATATTTTACTTGAGACTATTCCAAACCACAACTCCGCCATTTATTATGAAAACATAGTCTGATTGAGATTTATAGTTATATATATCAGTCGTGAAGCTTGCATTGATGTAACTCTTTACAATGAGCTCTTCATCTCCCCCATATACAAGGAGTATGTCTTTTGTCCTTCTAAGGTACTTAAGAATATTTTAATAGCTGCCTATTGAGCCGCTCCGGGATCACTTTGGTACACTTAGTGCATATGAAACATCTGGTCCTGTACATTTCATAGCATACATGATGGGTTCAATTGCCAAATCATATGGAACTCCACTCATCTACACACGCTTATCAATTGTCTTAGGACATTGATTCTTGCTAATTGTCATGCCATGTGACATTAGGAGAAAATCATTCTTAGCGTTCTCCATTTTAAACCTCTTTAAAAGCTTGTCAATATACGTCATCCGGCCTAGCGCAATTAGACGTCTTGATCCATTTTTATAAATCTTTTATGCCCAATATATAAGCTGCTTTGCCCAAGTCTTTCATCGAAAACACACTTTTTTAATGAATCTTTTATTACGCTAAGAAACTTTACATAATTTCCAATTAATAATCAACATATAAAATTAGAAATGCTATAGAGCTCCCACTAAACTTCTTGTATACACAAGCTTCTTCATCAAAATATTGATTCCATCTCCTCAATGATTTCTTTAAATCATAGATAGACCTTTGAAGCTTACACACCTTCCCGACATCCTTAGGATCGACCAAACCTTTAGTTTGACATCCATCTACTATATCTCGTAATCGAAATATGCAATTATTGTGACAAAATCCGCAGGGATTTTACCATTGCTACTAGTGAGAAAGTCTCGTCATAATCAACTCCCTCAATTTGTGAAAACCCTTTTGCAACTAGCCTTTCTTTACAGATAATAGGAATACTATCTGCGTCCGTTTTTCTTATGAAGATCCATTTACATTGTATGAGGTTTACACCCTCTGGACGCTCAACCGGGTTCCAACCTTGATTCTCATGTATCAACTCTATTTTGAATTTCATGATGTTAAGCCATTCTTTTGAGTTGGGCGCCGCCGTTGCTTCTCTGTAGTGTGCAGGTTCATCTTCCTCTAAGATGAATATTTCATCGTGAAACCACTCAGTAGGTTTCCTAACTCTTCCTAATCTACATGGTTCAGACACAGTCTTTAACTTGAGTTTCTACAGCTGGTGTAATAACTTCTAGCTTAGTTATGCGAAAATTCACACCTTTTTAACATTTTTACACAAAAACTCATTTATAAATTCGCACCACTTTTTACATCTTGTACATTTTTTTTATAAATTCACGAACATTTTTACAAATCTTGCAAAAAAATCAGAACCCACCAATATTTTTTAGAATCATGAACAATTTTTAATTCTAAAGCTTTTTCGAAATTGTTATCTTTTTGCAAGTCACGGTTTTTTTTTGAAATCGCAACCATTTTTTGAATCTCGTGTTCCACAATTTTTTTGAAATTTGTGATTTTTTTTCGAAACTCATAAACAATTTTTTAATTTATGAAATTGAGGATTTTTAAAAAATATATCAGCATTGTTTCAAAGCGTGGAAATTTTTGTATTCACGAATATGTTTTGAATTTATGAATTTATCAAATTCGTGAACATATTTTCAAACTCACGAATATTTTTTTAATTCGCTAAAATTGTAAAATTCTTCAATATTTTGAAACTCCCTTTTTGTTTGAAATCCTGATCATTTTTGCGAGGTAAACAGAAAAAACTGAAATATAAAAATAGCGATCGCTAGTGGCATCGCCTAAGGGTAACGTAGCCCATATAGCGCGATAGTCGCTGCCGCTTGTAGCGGTTGCTGTACGTTTCGCTCAGTCATTTTTTTTGTTTTCTTTTATTTTCTTTGTCTTTCCCAGGTTTTAGTTTTATTCTTCATTTTAATTTGGTTTCTTTGTTTTATCCTTTTTTTTGTTTCACTTTCTTTTTCGTTATACTTAAGGTTTTCTTTCTTTCTTTCTTGGTTTTCTTCGTTTTCTTAGGTTCTTTTTGTTTCTTTGTTGGTTTTTATCAGTTTTCTATTCTTGGACAAATGTCTACTTTTGTTTCAGTACACAATGTGCATTTTTATAGCACACGTGAAACATTTTTTATACACGATAGACATTTTTAAAATACATGATGTCAACATTTTTCGAATACATGGTAACATTTTCTAAATACAATTTTTAGTGGCAACAAACATTTTTAAACTACGCAAACATTATTTTACATTGTATAAAATTTTGAAAATTTCACGGATATTTCTTTGGAAGCGTGTGATTATTTTTTTCAAAATGTCAAGTAAACTTTTAACCTACCCGAACATTTTTTACATTGTATAAATATTATTCAAAGAAATCACGAGTATTTTTAAATAGGTTTATTGAGACATTTTTTAACAGGTGATTACTTTTTAAAATTTTCAGGTATATTTTTCAACCAACATGAACATTTTTTACGTTGTATATAGTTTACTTTAAGGACAGTGATATTTGGCAACAGTGTGCCCGATAGGAAATTTACCTTACATGTCGATCACCCGCCAGCTAACCAGGCCGATCACCCCGCCAGCTAACCAGGCCGATCGCTATACAAGGCCCAACAGAAAATGCCATCCCCGCACGACGCACTTTCCAGATCGCAACTTTCCCCCACCCACCTTACCTCCCACGCAAGTATACCCACTCTCACCCTCCCCACCACCCACACGCCCCTCCCCCCTACACAGCTGCTCAAAATCAACACCAAAGACCTACCCCCTCCTCCAGATCTGGATCAAACAAGAGCAGATCATCAGGGAAGCGGTGGAAATTACCAGGGATACAGCGAAGAAATCATCAGGCAACATCACCTCACCCTGGTAAGAATCAAAGACTCATCCAAAATCTTCAAAAATTTCTGCTTAATACAAAGACTTACCCCACCCCCACCCCACCCCCTCCCAATCTGTGCAAAAATTACCATCCTTTCACCTCTAGAAAACAGAATAAGCAGACTTCTCTCATAATTTTGCCTATTGCAGTGACTTACCAATCAACTAAGTGCAAAATTACCAGCCCCCCGTAGTTTTTGTTACCAACTTTATGCAACAAAATAGAGTACCCAAAAAAAATACCCCATTCCCTTGCTACACTAAACATAGATTTTGTGTTCTACCATGGAAAAATAAAGACAAATAAAGAAAAGAGGAACCTTTATTGACCACAAAAATCATTCTCTCATACAATGGAAGATGCATTGCAAAAAATGTTCATTTTTCAGTATACAAGAATGTTATACTGCATGAAGTAAGCAAGTTATCAATCTGTATATAGTAAAAGTTATCATCCACTTTAGCTAAGTACTAACATTGGATAAAGAAAAGTATTGCCTTTTAATGGAGATGCTCATGTTGTACTGTAAATTATCCTGTTTAGTGTTCTTCCCAATCACCCCTGCGATTCTTGCCTTCAAACACCTGTGTAAAGAGTAAAAAACAATGAGTTTCAAAAAAAAAAGAGTGAACACATGTAAATGTATACTAACGTGCAAACGTAAAAACAAATCAAGCAGGAGTAGATAAATGGATGCTAGCAGAGGAGATAATGCAGAGGATGGAGGAGGAGGTAGAATGCATGAAAAAGGCGATGCAGCGCGCACACCAAGCAGCAATTCAGCATACCCAAACATCATGGGGACAGGTAAAATTACCAACATTACTGTTTACATATCATCATGGAATGAAAAACCCAGTCTTATACTTTACTATTGAAGTGGATTTGAAAATTACCAGCATTGGTGCACACATATTACCAGGTCCAAAAAATGCAAACTACCAGGGTTTTTTAGGCAGAAAGAATACTTTACTATTGAAGTGGGTTCGAAACTTACCAGCATTGGTGCACACATATTACCATGTCCAGAGGATGCAAATTACCAGGGTTTTTTAGGCAGAAAGAATGATTTACTGTTGAAGTGGGTTTCTAAATTACCAGCATTGGTGCACTCATAATACCAGGTTCAGAGTATGTAAATTACCAGGGTTGTTTAGGCAGAAAAGAAAGATACATTCACTGAATCTTCAGAAAACTACCATGATGGAAAACTGTTATTTATCATGTAATATTCCACTAATCTACCAGGCCATATTGCAGGTGCTCGGGCAATCAGCGCAAACAACAGCTTGCCCAGTGGTGGAACAAGTGCACATAGTGCTGGAACAAATGCAAGCACAGGAGCTGGGAGCCTTGGAGAGCAGACAATAAGCGAACCAGCAACTCCAGAATCTGCTGGGATCGATGCTGATATGGAAGGCAGCAACATGGAGGCATATTCCACACCTAAGCCACCTTTACAAGGGACAAAATTTGACACCCTGGAGAGCGCACGTGACCACTATAGCACCTACGCGCGCAGGACTGGCTTTGCAATTAGGCAGCAATTGAAGAAAGAGAGGGTTGATGGAACTATAGGGTGCTACTAGTTTGTACAAAATATGGCAAGCAGCCTTAAGGACAGGGATGAGCTGCAAGATGTGGAAAACCCAGCCAGCATTGTCAAGAAGAGGAAAAAAAGAAAGTTGTTAGGACTGAATGTGAAGCGCACATGTACCTATCCCACGATGATGCATGGTGGACTGTTGACCGTTTCGAGGACACCCACAATCACCCCCTGATCAAAAAGTCGTCCCTAACAAAATTCTTATCATCACATCGGTACATTCCGAAGGAGGAGCGGGACTTCTTGAGGGTTCTGCACGGATGCAACGTTGAGGCTGAGGCGATGCTGGTGATGTCATGGTTCTCTGAGGCGCTAAAGATGTACCCTACACGACACAAGACATTGCTAATCAACGAGCTAAGTTTCACTTAGAGCACCGCCACAAGGACGTTGGGAGCACAATTGCATACTTCCAAGAGATGAGGGCCAAAGATTCATATTTCTACTGGAGAATCAAACTTGATGATGAGGATAGGGTTGAGAACTTGTTCTGGATAGATGGCGCATCACGCAGGGCATATGCAAAGTATAATGACTGTTTGTCGTTTGACACGACATACATGACAAACATGTACAAGATGCCGTGTGCACCATTCTTTGGAATTAATAACCATGGTCAATCCATCCAGTTTGGGTGTGGCTTCGTTCGAAACGAACTAAAGGAAAACTTTGTGTGGCTGTTTAACACATTCCTCCATGCAATGGGTGGTGTTGCCCCTAAAAACATCATCACAGACCAGGACTTTGCAATGAGGAGTGCGATCGACGAGGTCTTCTTGAACATAATACACAGAATTGCCGCTGGCATATAATGAAGAAGGCGCAGGAGAAACTTGGAAAACTTATGGCTGATGATAAACCACTAAACAAAGCGTTCAAAGATTGTGTCGACAACAGCTTGACTGGTACATACCTAAACTGTTGACCCATTTTAATTACCATGCAGCAAACTTGAGAAAGCCATATGAATATATGTGATGCACAAGTTACCATGTGTGGGTCTACACAAGTTACCATGATCTTGTTGGCTATATTACCAGGGGGCAGTTACATATGTTGATACCAACTTGTGGTTTAGAAAAGTTACCAGATCTAGAAAAACTGTTCAATAAAGTTACCATCTAACAACTAAGAAAAGTTACCAGCATACTTGTACTTTAATTACCAATGATTGTGTATGATGTTGTGATTGTCTCATGTTTTGTGTATCACAGAGGAAGAGTTTGAAAACAAATGGTGGGCAATGATGGATGAATATGGCCAGATCGACAACGAACATTTTCAATGGTTGTGGGAAAATAGGAAATGTTGGGCCCCAGTGTACTACATGAAGCATTTCTTTCCATTCTTGCAGACAACTGCAAGGAGCGAGGGATTCAATGCTGTGCTCAAGAAGTACGTGAACCCCAACAACTCATTGATTGAATTCGCAACTCAATACACTGCAATTCAGGAGAAAGTAATGGTGGATGTGGCGAAAGAGCAAGTGGACACAATTTACAAAGAGGCAGACATGTATTCGTTGAACCCAATCGAGTTACAGATGCGAGGGATATACACACAAAATCTGTTCTCCAAGTTCCAGGTAGATATGAAGCTAAAGACTGCTTACGGATGTGACACTTTGCAAGACGGAACCTTCAGGATTTGGTCGCTCCGAGGTATACTACCAAAGTATGGGGATAGGGACTACCATGTGCAGGAGAACAAGGATGAAGGGGTATACTCATGCACTTGCTGCAAGTTTGATCGTGATGGGCTATTGTGCGCACACATACTACAAGTAATTGAACAGATTGGAGTCTACGAGATACAGAGGAGGTATATCCTGGATAGGTGGACATGGGATCCAGAAGATGATCTTGTTCAGCCTGATTACCAACAGCCAACAGTTAAGAAGGGTATGACAGAGGAAGGAAAAAATATCATGAGATATACATCTATTCTGAATGATTTCAAGGAACAAGCAAAAAACGCTTGCTTGCACTACTGATGAAGGGATGGCATTGGCAAGGAAACATGTTAATGCTTTCAGAGACGACATGGATGCACTAAAAAGAGGCAGCTAAAGAAAGCAAGAAAGGAAAAAGATGAGGGAAAAGAAGCACACATGTTTTCTTCACCACCAGGGACTAGTGCCACTGAAGGTGCCCCAGTAGCGCATCAAGGAAGCATTCCTGTCACGCATGTGTCTAGCAATATTTTCCAGTTCGAGGGCTCACATGCCGAGGGATTCCAATCATCAAACACAAGAGTGATACTAGACCCACCAAAGTCTACTACGAAAGGGCGTCCGAGAGAGAAAAGATTCCAGCACCCATTTGACATTGCAAAGCCAAAATAAGAGAGGAAGTGTAGAGTCTGCGGGTCGACAGATCATGATAAACGCAAATGTACCTCACCCATCCTGCACTGAGAAATGCAAGTTAGATGGGCATTGATTGCAAGTTAGAGATTTTACTTATCAATTTTACCCATTTTATTGTGTAAAACGATGTCGAGAAACCATGTAATGAAAAGTTATCAGCACTGAAATATGTAGGTTATCGTCCAGAATGTAATGGGGATTTCAGAAATGAGAATGAGATTAGTTATCGTTCTTTGTTTGTGAGCAAAATGTTATGACGCCATGAAAAAGAAAGTTATCAGCACCTGTTATAGTATGCTATCAGCATTGACTATCATAAGTTATCAGCAAAAATGTGTAAAAAAGATAGTAATCAGCCCAGAAAAAATGTATAAAACTATCATCGTTCTTAAACACAAAATCAAAACTTATATTGGTGCAAATTTCTCACATCAATTACTCCTTATTGAACAAGTGATAGCGCCATTGCGTGCATTTGTTAAGAGGATGGTCCAGCCACATGCTTGTCAATATCTTCCTCAGCGCCGGGATCTGCTCCTTAGTTATTGTCGGGATATTTTTACCATCCTTGAACTCCAAGATCTTGAACGCGAAGAAACCGCAATCAGTGTTGTAAGGAAAAAAATAAAAAATGTGTTAAAAATCAAAATAAGATAAGCAAAGAGGTGAACGAACTTTTAAAATGCTACACTACTAAGTTACCGGGTTTTTAGATGGAAAAAATGATGGAGTACTAGCCAAAAATACTAACCCATTGTCCTGTTTGAACACATCGATGTACATAAGATCATAGTCTTGGATCTGCTTACTCGAGTCCTTGTACGCAATCAACCAGGCTTTTTTAATGCCATTCATAAGCTTCGTCGCATGTGTGATGAGCGAAGGGCTATCTTGTGGACGAAGAGAATCAAGAACTTCAAATTGTTTTGCCTTGAGATTAAGGCACAAGACATACCAATGCCCGTCCTTTGGTAGAGGTTCCAACTTTTGCAGTGTTGAAAACAATAGCTGTTAAAAAAATGTGAACACATGAACACAAGAAGTTATGAAGTTATCAATGCATTTACAGTTAAAAAGGCAAAGTTATCAGGACACTGACAACATATGTTACCAGTAGGCATACATGAAAGTTACCACAGAAAAGGAAAAATGTGAACACATGAACACAAGAAGTTATCAACGCATTCACAGTTAAAAAAAGGCAAAGTTATCAGGACACTAACAACATATGTTACTAGTAGGCATATATGAAAGTTACCATAGAAAAGTAACATAACTAGGTACCAGCTAAAATTCTTTAATGGTACGATGTCTGACAAAGCCAAAATAAGAGCCTGATAAAATTGCCTGTTATACCAACTAACAAACAGGTTGTACGATTTAAAAGAAGAAAAGTATGTAGTTTACGTAAAAAATTGTACCTGATTTTGGTGACTAAGTATGTAGTTTGCATCACGACGGAAATGTTTGATTAGGAACTTGCTCGTCATATCATGTATGAGAAGATATACTGACAGCAACCATGGAAAGATGATCTTCCCTGGGGGTACAGAATCAGAAAGAGTTCGGATGTGGAGCTCTGCAATATTATTCGAAACTTGACCACCTTCTATCACACTATTAGCGAGCTCCTCCAATGTGACCCACCGCCCATCGATGTCAATAACCCTAATACTGAAAAGCAAACAAAGAAAAAAATAGTATATAAGCCAATCTTTTGCCAGTGAGGGGTCAAAATAATAGAGTTAAGGAAAACAGTAAATGTCATTATTGTTTTATCTTGGAGTCAACTGAATCAGTGGTGTGCTTGATAACTTCTGCGTAAATAACCTCTTCGAGTGCAGATGTTGTGAGGCCACAATATGGAGGCAGAAGGAACTGCGATGGGCGGCTTACCCTAACTTTCCGAATGTACGACTTAGGAGTCACACTGGCTGAATGATTACCATAGGGAGGTTGAATAACTGGTGTAGCAAATTCAGGGCTGGTGGAGTGGTCTAGAAGAAAAGTGAAGGGGGTTATCGGAGTTAGGAATGATGGAAAGAAATATTATGGGGAAACAAAAAAGAAAAGAAGTTATCAGAGTTTAGAACAGTAAATTATCAACATGAAGATAATGATGTTATCAAGGTTGGCAGTAGGAAAAAGTTTGTTAAATAAAATCTTCCTATCAGTACCTTTTACAGAACCATAATTTGCTTTGGCTCTAACAGTGGCACGTTCGACTTCTTCAACCCACATAATTACATCGTCGTCTTCAACATCCGCATCATAAACTCGAAATCGACGCTCTTCAAAAAGTTGCGATCAGGTCAGTTTGTGAACTGACAAAAGGAATGTCAAATATGTGGAAAAACAACTAAAGAAAAAAGTGATAGATAGTACAGAATGATGATACAATTACTGTAGAGAGAAAAAGGGAAGAAAATGGGGGGGGGGGGGGGTCAGGATAGTTAAAGGGGCAGCATAAATGTATTAGAATGGTATGTATGTGCGTGCAGGGAAAGGAGGGGGAGGGGTGTATTTACAACATCAATAAAGGAAGGAAACAAAAAGGTTGAAGTTATCAGCATGGTGATAGCAGAAGTTATCAGGGTATGATCACAAATGTTACCATTTAAGTAACTAGTTAGCAAAAAAATGAAAACATGTAGGTATCTAGTTAGAACAAAAAATACTAGCACAACATTCACAAAAAGTTATCATGGTGAAAGTTACCATACGATAAAATGATAAGCTGGAAAACAAGGTACAAATATCTTTCATGTAGAGCAATGTATTTATCAGTTAAAAGTAGAGCGCTACGATTATAAGTCAGACGTTAGCATGGTGATAGCGGAAGTTGCCACACAAAAGGGTTGAAGTTATCAGCATGGTGATAGCAGAAGTTATCAGGGTATGATCACAAATGTTACCATTTAATTAACTAGTTAGCAAATAATTATCAGTCGGATGTCAGTAAAAGTTACCAGGAATAATGAACAATAATAATCACGTATAATACATCCACACACCAGACAACATAAAAAATAAAAGAGCACAAATGTGAAACGAAAACGCATAGTTCATTACATAGCACACACGCAAAAGCAGAAGTCATTACATGTGAGAGGGGGGGGAGGTTGTCCATACATAGGATAAAAAAAGCATAAATATACACACAAGGATCAAACTAAAAGCATAAAAAAGGTCTTCGAAAAGCAGACATCCATCCCATCACTCTTTTGTGATAAAGCGAAGACACGTATATGCCTTCACTTACCAAGGTCAGCAGGCTCAGAGCCTGAAAATGGATTGGAGTCAATAGGATTATCTTGTGCCTTCTTTAAATCTCGTGGTGCTGCCGCCATATGATCAATTGGGGATGTTGCTGCTCGGTCTTGGGGAGCATTGTTAACCGTTGGGACCACTTCTGGTGCTTGAGTTGTCGAAACAACCGCTGGGGGCGTTGTTGGTACTGCGGCTGGGACTGCGGCAGTCGTAATAATATCTGGTCCGGGCGGTGTGGGGCCAAAATCTAGGCCAAGAGAGCAAGATGGTGGGGTGAAATCCCAGTAGGCCCTATCAGCAACAACATCTTCTACATTTGCACTAATGTTCGATTCTTGGGTGGCGACTTGGTCATCTCCAGGTTGAGCTTCAACAAACACTGCATCTTCAGTTTCAACTGGTTCTGCCACATTGGATTGGGAAGATTCAACTTGAGCTTGAACAACACATGGTACTTTGACAAGAGCTTGGTCATCTTCAGCTACAGCAGCGGTCATTGGAGGAGCAATTCCTTGAACTTGATCAGCAGAAGGTTCAGCTACGACAGCGTTCATTGAAGGAGCAATTCCTTGAGGTTGATCAGCAGAAGTTTCAACTACAACAGCGCTCATTGGAGGAGCAATTCCTTGAGGTTGATCAGCAGAAGTTTCAACTTCAGTGCCAATAACAACATTGGCAATTTCTTCTACCACTAGAGTAATAGTGGTTGCTGCCGCGAGCTCATCCAGAGCTCCAAAACCAGCATCTGGTGAATTCCTCATAGGGGCATTATCTTGCACAACAGCCATTGGAGAAGTGACCACGGGGGAGACTTTAAAATCATCTTTCACGTCCTTGGAAGCAACACGAGGAGAAGACCTAGTTGCAACTGCAACTTTAGAAGACTTCGTAACCTTCCTCACAGTAATCTTGGTCTTCTTGCTGCACACAAAGAAAAATAAACATGGACGTTACCAGCTTATAGAAACATTAGTTACCAGCTTATATCAACATTAGTTATCAGATTATATTTGCATACAAACAGCTAAATATAACATTAGTTGCCATCTTATATTGACAGAAGTTACCAGATAAAAATAACTTTAGTTACCAGCTTGTATTCAAATTATTTGATAGCTTATGGCCAACTTGGTTATCCACATAATGCAATAAATCAACATCGTCACGAATCATTAATGAAGATGATAACTATGAAGATAACAAAGTTACCAAGAAATTTATCATGCTAAAAATAACAGTAATATTGTAAGAGCTTTGACTATAAAAACTACCGGTCATTCCCATACAGATTATGATGCCATGCATAAAAGAGTTAAATTACCGGTATATATTCACCTAATTTACAAATAAAAAGTAAACAAATAGAGAAAATCATTTAGATATCATATAGTGAGGAAAAATAACATTCATAATCACATGGGTGACATGTCAGACGAGTCAACATCTGTCGAAGAACGCGCAAGATTACTAGGTATCTCCTCAGACGTGACACCCACACTGCTAGACTGCGCTTGCTGAAGGTCGGCAACACTAATAGATGGAGCATTCGAACACCTGACAAGTTATTATTTGAAAAGGATATAGTGCACGTGAGAAAAATGTTACCGTAGACAAATAACACATGCTTACCAGCATATAATTACTAAAATTATCATGCAAAAAAAGTCAAACTACATATTGTTCAAATAAAAAGCTGAAGCTATTATCGTGAAAATAGCTACTAAAAGTTATCAGCCTTACCATGATATAATTACTATCCATTCTAAACAAAAACACATGCTTATTAAGGAATAGAAACTATCCAGACATATTTACTTCTAATTATCAGAAGCTAGGTGCTAGGAAAAGTGATAACACAAAAGAGTAACAACAAGTAAGTATGTACACAAAGAAAAATAAACATGGACATTACCAGCTTATAAAAACATTAGTTACCAGCTTATATTAACAATAGTTATCAGATTATATTTGCATACAACAGCTAAAATATAACATTAGTTACCAGCTTATATTAACAGAACTTACCAGCTAAAAAATGCAATATAACAAATGAAAATAAAAAGAAATCAACTAGCAGATGATAAGAAACTCACTTGCGAGGATGTTGCTTCTTCCGCGTGGGATTGGCATCTACTGAGTTAGTGCCCTTATCAGGGCCTACAATGCCAAGCTCATTGATGACTATTGCCTTGATAGAACGATGGGTATCATTCAACGACGGCTGGTCAGAAAAAGTTGTACTAGTTGCCATGGGCGGAGAAGGTAGGCGTAATTTCTTGCGACGCCTGGAATATTACTTTTCTAAGTTACGGATGAGAGAAGAACCACACCTCTCAACAGAAGCATCAACAGCAGCCTCGTTTTGAGTATCCGTCATATCTGGCTGGTTATGCAATCCATCACTAGATACATTCCCAGAACGTGCAGTAAGCATAATCTGAGACTCGAGAGGCTGATTGGTTCCTGCAGTAGCGGTTCCATCAATTTCGGCTGACCTTACCGACACATTGGCAGTTGCAAACATGGTTGCACCCACATATGCATTCGCTGCGCCACTACCTGAAGCATCATGGGCATTCGGTCCAGCACTACCCCCACTACCTGAAGCCTCATGGGCGTTCAGTCCACCTGAAGAACCATGGCAGTGAACGTGAAAATCTAGATCTTCGTCAGAGTGACCATCACCGCCACCATCACTATCCTCATGATCAGAATCTGAACCTTCGACAGTTTGCTTGCCGGTATCTTTTACTTCACGGGAGCGGGATGCAGGACGGGTGCTTGCAGTCTTCCCAGCAGTCTTCCCGGCAGCAGAAGAAAAACCCTTTAGTTGGCTCTCTAACACACAGGACATCCATGAGCTGTCTTCATCATCCAAGGACATGAACTCATTAACAAGACCACCCAGGAGGCCAACCATGCCAGACGAAAACAATAGCAGAAGCTTTAGCAAGTTTCTGATAGAAAATCATGAATGAAAAAACAAATAATCAGGTTGTGAGAGACATTAATTACCATGCAAAAACATCTAAAAATACCAGACAAAGATAAGTTCAAATTAACTTATTCCAAAGTGAGAATCTAAAAAAAAGTTACCATCCTAAAAACAGTACAAGTTACCAGGTCTTTATAAAAATATTTACCAGGAAAAGGAAAACAAAAATACCCAAACTCACAAAAAAGATTAAAAATACCTGTTCAGAACTGTTTTGCGGTGCATGAACACGCATGAATTTATCTAGACCTTGTAAGCCACCAAACAAGCAATAGTCTTGACCATATTGGGGCTTAAGCTGAAAAAAATGATAAAAAACAAATTAAGATCTTGATAAAAAAGATGGCAATACATAGAAGGTAAGAAAAATGACGAATGGGAAATTACCGGTAATTTCCTATAAGAAAGCTTGTCCCTCTGGACATCCATCCGGAGAACTTTCGATGCCAACTCATTCGTCCACACATTAATTGCAAAGGACCATTAGGCAAGATGATACCAAGGCCAGTTAAGTCAATAGCATCTATATACAGAAGCTGAAAAATCAGAAAAGGTCATTACAATCTAGCTGTTTGGCGGAATAAGATGTGCAATCCAAAAATCATGGGAACAAAAAAAGAATAGGGGGACTAACATTGTAGAATAGGAGGCAGCCCGTCGTAGGCTTTCCTTTTGAAAGGGCTTTGTGAAGCTGATCCGCAATAAATTTGGACTAGTTGAGGTTTTTTACATTGCCAATATTTTGCTGCGAAAAAAAAGAGAACACATGAAACATAGAGGAATGTATGCACACAAGTTAGCAAGGGACATAAGTAGACACTTATAACACTGTTAAAGCATTGAATCACCAAATACATAAGCACACAATTACCACACTATTGAGAAGTAAGTCAAAATAACCATATTGCAAGGCATAAATAAATTATCAGGTGCATTACTAAATAATTACCACACTTCCAGAAAAAGTTATCAGGCGAATTACTACATAATTACCACACATTCAGAAAAAAGTTACCAGGTGAATCACTATGTAATTAGTACACCTTCATAAAAAGTTATCCGGTGCATTACTATATAATTACTACACCATCATATAAAGTTATCAGGTGCATTACTACATAAATACCACACTTCAGATCATAGAAAAATCAAAGGGACAGAAATTACCACACTCCAAAAATCAAGGAAAGTTATCAAAGTGCATATGTGCATAATCATCAGACTAAGAAGCAAAAGGTTACCAGGTAGAAAAACAGAAAAGATAAAAAAGATAAAAAGCGTGAACTAGAAAGATAGTCAGATGTGCTTACCAACACAGGATACCATCTGGTGCTGATCTTGTTCAAAGTCGTCGGCACCATCACGGTGCTGGCAGCAAGCACAAGCCACAAGCGCTTGAAATTGTCGTCATGCCGGTTAGTGCTCAAGATAAGGTTTAATACATCCACAGTTTTAGGAGCATGTCCAAGATCACCAAAAAGATCTCCCGCAAGCTCAAGCTGTGCATCTGTAGGAACCTTGAAATCCACCGCAATATCACCTCGGGGCACACCCATTATACGATGCACAGACTCTTCACTGACCGGTAACCTTCCGCGACTGGGTATAACAACCTCACGGGAATCAGGGTCGTATAGACCAGCAAGCCATTGAGAAAGCCGATTGAACAGATTATCACACTTGATATTCCGCAGACTAGTGAAGTCCATGTCATCGGTCGCGGCCATTCTCTCATCTGACATATCCTTACAGGCAGTCACAAGAGCACTAGGAGAAGCCCTATTCCGATCTGCGGGAGGCTTATGCTTCTTTAAGGGGTTCACCTCCTCAAAGTCATCATCTAATTTGCGCTTCCTTGGCATTGTGACCTGACACACAAGAATAACAAAGAGAAAAAAGTGAGCATAAAGGATGAACAGCTATTGAATTAATAGTCACACACATATTCTTATGATACATTGGTAACTTGTGAACATACAACAAGATAACTCATCCACAACAGAGAATGACAAGGACATGTGTGCTTCTACTAGATATTGAATACTTGAATATTTGTTTGCTTATAATACACCGATAAAATGTATGTATCGGGCAAGATAACTTATGTAAATTAGGGATGGCAACAACTTACAAACAAACACATATATTGGACATCACAGAACTAAGTATTCGGTGACATGATAAATTTTACAGTGGACTCCTGATAAATTATTCACACCACTGATGGTAATATTCACAATTGAAGTTCATGTGAGTTAAATGATGGCACATCCATCAGTTAGAAACACAAAATGCATCATGAAACGAGACACCGCTGATAGTGCTAACAAAAATCAGGGAAATCGAGCCGTGTAGCATTTAGAGAAAACCCTAGAAATCAGAATCATGAATGGATACATCACTGATGGCGAATCATGAATGTATACATAATGGTTTTGCATCTATCAGCGGTGTAGCAGAGGGGATCAGTGATGAAGTCATGTACCTAGGGTAGGGTCATGGACCTGTCCAAGATACCCTCCCCAAGGACATCTCTAGAAGAAACTACCTTTCAGCCGACCTGGAAGGGTTCCACTCGACCAACTGGAAGACACTCGACCATGAAGCCAACCACTTTCGACCGCCAGGAGATCTAAAGCCGATCTGCACACAAGCGGTCGGTCATTAAGTAGCTTTTATGGTCATCATAGCACTTTATGTGGGCGTTACCAGTAACCCCCTATCTTAATGTACCTTAATCCCTGCATAACTGAGGGCCGGAGGGGCTGGCAAACTCTATATAAGCCACCCCCCTCCTCAGTGTAAAGGGTTCGCACCCCTGTAACTCATACGCACATAATATAGTCGAAAGCCTCCGGGCTCCGAGACGTAGGGTTGTTACTTCCTCCGAGAAGGGCCTGAACTCGTAAACATCTTACGTATACAACTACTCCATAGCTAGGATCTTGCCTCTCCATACCTACCCCCCATTCTACTGTCAGGCTTAGAACCACGACAGTTGGCGCCCACCGTGGGGCAGGTGTCTTAGCAACTTGTTGCAGAAATTGCAGCTTTTTCCGATCCCATTCATCATGGTTTCAGGTGGAGTTTTGGTTGAGGGCCGTGAGATCCGTCTCGGCGCGCTCACTGTCATCGCCGAGGACTCCGCTTGGCTGCAGGAGGCTCCACTCGACGTCGACGCACTCCTCGTCCGTGGGGCAACGCACTTTCGCGCGTGTGTCTGCGGCGTCCTCCTACGGCAATCGTCAACCCAGTATCGGTCGGCTCCGGTGCCGTCCTCCCTCCCAGTCTCGCGCCGGCGCAAGTGCTCCGGTCGATCGAGGCTTCAGCGGTGGGTGAGGCACGCGGTGGCCCGCCAGTCGGCCACCCCTCAAGTCGCGGCAATCGAGCCCGACGAATCTCTCTACGGCCTGTTCGATCTATCGACTGGCTCCGCAGAGACTGCATCCGAGTGCGATAGCAGTGATCCAGCGGCGGAGGTTCTGATGGTCGACAGACCACGCAGTCCTCCTGGTTTCCCCCACGCCGGCGGAGGCGTTGGCGGAGGCGAACCGGCGCAGGCTCACGAAGAGTACCAACCCGAGCCCCTCACTTCGCTGCAGAGGGAGGAGCTTCGCCGCCGGAACATGGATGCGCTTCACACTCTTATCGTTGGAGAAACCCCCAAGGCCCGTGCCTTAGAAGATGCGCGTTTGGCCAACTTGGCTGAGCGCACTCGACTGGAAAACCTTCAGCGAGTGCTCGACGAAAGAGCGCAACAACGGGTCCCGTCGTCCAGTCGACGTCAACTCTTTCCACAACCGACTTAGGTATACCGAACTCCCATTCAGAATTTAGCAGCTGCAGCCCGTATAGCAGAGTCCATTCAGCCTTCCCAGTCAGAGGCTGGCAGAGGCTTGCTATAGATTAGAGATTTACTCCGGGCAGCAAGAGATCAAAACTCAGCTGTATCGCAGTCGCGGAACAGGATTCACAGCAGATCAGTCGCTGCGAATACAGTCCAGTCGGCTCATAGCCCAAGATTGCCTCCGAGGCGTGAGGGACATGGAGGCCGGCATGATCAGTATGAGGACCGATTCGATCGTGATGATCGACGTCGAGTGCCCACTCCTCCCCGAAGGGGTGGGTCATATGCGCCTCGATAGCAAGATGACGACGCCTTGACGGTGTTGGGCGAAGGATTCCAGTCGACCCGAGGAACCAGGCTTTGATGCGAGATCCATCATCGTTCAAGGTCCGGTCGACAGAACGAGCTAACCGAGAAGGCCATGATGTAAATCGCCCATCGGCAGCAGAGTACACGTCTCAGGACCAGAGTGTTTTAGCAGAGCCATCAGAGCCGCGGTGATTCCTCCCAACTTCAGGTTGGCGACTGTAGTCAGTAAGTTCACTGGTGAGTCCAAGCCGGATACTTGGCTTGAGGACTACCGAGTGGCTGTTCAGATCAGCGGCGACAACGATGAAGTGGCCATTAAACACCTGCCTCTTATGTTGGAGGGCTCGGCCAGATCATGGTTGAACCAGTTAGCACCCAGCAGCATTTACACTTGGGAAGATCTTGCCCGAGTGTTTGTCAGGACATTTGAAGGAACTTGCAAGCGGCCAGCAGGATTGACAGAGTTGTAGTCGTGTGTGCAGATGTCGAATGAAACTCCGAGGGATTACATCCATAGATGGATCACTTTACACCACACAGTAGAGAATGTATCTGATCATCAGGCAGGCTGTGCCTTCAAGGAAGGTGTTAAGAATAGAGAATTGAGTCTGAAATTCGGTCGGACAGGGGACATGACCCTGAGTCGAATGATGGAGATTGCCACCAAGTACGCCAATGGTGAAGAAGAAGATCGGCTCCAGAGTGGCAAGTACAAGTCAGCCGCTAATGAAACCGGGGGAGGGAACTCCAGTCGAAAACAGAAGCGGAAAGCCGAGCCAGCCGCTCCTGGAGAAGCCTTGGCAGTGACTCTAGGAAAGTTCAAGGGGAAACCCAAGGGGCCTGGGAACTCCAAGAAAGTGAAAGACCAAGATGGAAATAATGTGTTGGACTTGCCATGTCACATTCACACAAAAAAATGAAGAGGGTAAACTCATTTACCCGAAGCATACTACTTGACAGTGTCGGCTCTTGATTCAGCAATTCCAGGGGAAGCAGCCCAAGGACAAGGAGAAGGAGTCGGACAAAGTTGAAGACAAGGAAGATAGTGACGGTGGATACCCCCATGTCAATTCCACTCTGATGATTTTTGCTGACGTTGAAAGCAAAAGTCGATTGAAAGTTATCAACAGAGAAGTGAATATGGTCGCTCCGGCGACGCCCAGTTATCTGAAATGGTCACAGACCGCCATCACGTTCGACCAGTCTGATCACCTGACACACATAGCCACCCTTGGGAGGCAAGCGTTGGTGGTCGACCCAGTCGTCGAAGGCACTCGACTAACTAAGGTTTTGATGGATGGTGGTAGTGGCCTGAACATTTTGTATGCAGAGACGTTGAAAGGGATGGGCATTCCAATGTCCAGACTCAGCACCAGCAACATGAGCTTCCATGGAGTCATTCCTGGAAAGAAGGCTGAGTCACTCGGCCAAATTGCTCTCGATGTGGTTTTTGGTGACTACAAGAATTTTCGTAAGGAAAAGTTGACCTTTGAGGGCGTGGATTTCCAGAGTGCTTATCAGGCTATCCTGGGGAGGCCGGCATATGCGCGTTTCATGGCTCGACCATGTTATGTGTACCTCAAGCTGAAGATGCCAGGTCCCAAAGGTGTGATCACTGTCACTGGCAATCGGAAGAAAGCAGAAGAGTGTTTTCAGAAAGGCTCTAAGATCGCTGATGCTCAGATGGCAGTGGTAGAGCTGCAAGAGTACCAGAAAACTGCAGACCCAAGTGATTTGTTGCGAGCCAAGAAGCCCGCCACGGAGTCAGCATTTCAGTCGTCCGGGGAGACGAAACCGATTCATATTCACCCGACTGATCCCAATGCTGCTCCGACTCACATCTCAACAATACTCGACTCCAAATAGGAAGAAGTGCTCATCTAGTTCCTCCGTGAGAACTGGGACATCTTCGCATGGAAGCTTGCTGACATGTCGGGTGTTCCCAGGGGACTGGCTGAGCACCGTCTACGAGTTGACTCAATAGTTAAACCTGTCAAAGAACATCTTCGACGGTCCGCCGTCCAGAAGAGAAAGGCCATTGGCGAGGAGGTGGCTCGGCTCTTAGCAGCAGAGTTTATCCAAGAGATTTACCACTCCGAGTGGCTCGCCAATGTTGTCATGGTCCCTAAGAAGGACAATTCATTGCGCATGTGCATCGACTTCAAACATATCAATCGGGCCTGCCCGAAAGATCATTTTCCTCTCCCCTGCATCGACCAAATAGTCGACTCGACTGCGGGATGTGAGCGGTTGTCTTTCTTAGACGCCTATTCCGGGTATCATCAGATCCGTCTGTATGGACCCGACGAGATCGAAACAGCTTTCATCACTCCATTCGGTGCTCGTTATGTCACCATGCCATTCGGCCTCAAGAATGCTGGAGCCACGTTCATGAGGACGATTCAGAAGTGTTTGCTCACTCAAATCAGTCGGAATGTGGAAGCATACATGGATGACATTGTGGTCAAGTCATGGAAAGGTTCCGACTTGTTGACTGACCTTGCTGAAACATTTGCCAATCTCAGGAGGTATGATATCAAGCTTAATCCATCAAAGTGCACATTCGGAGTTCCTGGCGGAAAGTTACTCGGTTTTCTCGTTTCGAGCGAGGAATCGACGCCAACCCGAAAAAGTTGGCACTATACTCCGAATGAAACGCATGTGCGTGTGCACAATGTCGAAGCTTCTTTGGATGGTTGGCCGCTTTAAGTCGATTCATCTCTCGCCTCAGTGAAAAGGCATTGCCTCTTTACCGTCTGATGAAGAAGTCAGACAAGTTTGAGTGGACTCCTGAAGCTGATGCAGCGTTTGTAGAGCTCAAAGCTTTGCTCTCCACCCAACCGGTGCTTGCTGCCCCAATCAGCAAAGAGTTGTTGCTGCTTTACATTGCAGCCACAGGACAAGTCGTCGATCTGATTACTTACGGTCGAGCGGGAAGAAGAAGGAAATGCCTTCAAAGTTCAGTGCCCAGTATATTA
Organism: Aegilops bicornis; assembly: GCA_021605145.1. Taxonomy (NCBI): domain Eukaryota; kingdom Viridiplantae; phylum Streptophyta; class Magnoliopsida; order Poales; family Poaceae; genus Aegilops; species Aegilops bicornis. Next base: position 39,574,386 of record CM038672.1, read on the forward strand.
TCATTCTGAAGTATTAACCCCATCAAAGCAAAGATACCCTCATTATCAGAAGCTTGTGTATGGGATTTATATGACCGCGAAGAAGGTTGCTCATTACTTCTCTGATCATTCCATTACGATCGTCGTGACGCCCCATTATCAGAGATTCTGCACAACAGAGATGCAACTGGTCGAGTGGCGAAATGGGCGATTGAACTCCTTCCCCTTGATATCAAGTTTTAGGCAAAGAAAGCCATCAAGTCCCAAGAAATAACAGATTTCATCGCCGAGTGGATTGAACAACAGTTGCCGACTCAAGTTCGCTCGGAGCACTGGACCATGTTCTTTGATGGTTCCAAGATGCTGAATGGTTCCGGTGCTGGGGTAGTATTGGTTTCCCCCCGAGGAGATAAGCTCGGATATGTGCTCCAGATTCACTTTGATTCTTCCAACAATGAAGCAGAATCTGAAACCTTTGTTGTATGGGTTGCGTATGGCCATTTCACTCAGCGTCCATCGCCTCATGGTTTATGGTGACTCAGATCTAGTGGTTAATCAGGTGATGAAGGAGTGGGACGTCAGAAGTCCAGCCATGACTGGTTACTGCAATGCAGTGAGGAAGCTAGAGAAGAAGTTTGAGGGGTTAGAGCTTCATCATATACCCCGGTGAAAAATCAAGCTCTTGATGATTTGGCGAAAATAGGGTCCAAGAGGGAAGCCATTCCCAGTGATGTGTTTTTGGAGCACATCCACACACCGTCAGTTCAAGAGGATCCTTTCACCGAAGAAGCTTCGCAGCCAAAAAGTGCCACTGACCCGACTAAAGTTGAGGTCCCAGCCGTGGTCGACCTGGTCATGGAAGTCGTGGTCATCACTACCGACTAGACGGTGCCGTACATCGCGTATATCCTAAGGAAAGAGCTCCCGGAGAACGAATAAGAGGCTCGAGAGATCGTCCGCCGATCCAAGGCCTTTACAGTGATCAAGGGACAGTTATTCAGAGAAAGCGTGACTAGAGTCGGCCAGAAATGCATAACGCCAGAAGAAGGTCAGATAATTCTTGATGATATCCACTCGGGGACCTGTGGTCACCATGCGTCCTCTCAGACCATCGTGGCTAAAGCATATCGAGCAGGATTTTACTGGCCAAAAGCAAATGAAATGGCAAAGGAAATAGTCGACAAGTGTGAAGGATGTCAGTTCTACTCCAATATGTCACACAAACCCGCCTCGGCATTGAAGATCATTCCACTCGCCTGGCCTTTCGCTGTTTGGGGGTTGGATATGATTGGACCACTGAGGACTGGCAGAAGTGGTTTCACTCATTTGCTTGTGGCAGTCGACAAGTTTACAAAGTGGATCGAAGCTAAGCCTATCAAGAACCTTGATGCGTGCACTTCTATCAGTTTCATCAGAGAGTTGATATTCAGATATGGAGTTCCGCACAGCATCATCACTGACAATGGGTCAAACTTCGATTCCGACAAGTTCAAAGCCTTTTGCGCCTCTCAGGGCACGCGAGTCGACTATGCTTCAGTCGCTCACCCCCAGTCGAATGGACAAGCAGAACGAGCAAATGGTCTAATTCTCAAAGGACTGAAACCTCGGCTGATGCGTGATCTCAAACATGCAGCAGGAGCGTGGGTCGACGAACTTCCGTCCGTTCTTTGGGGATTGAGGACCACTCCTAATCGGTCGACTGGGAGAACTCCATTCTTTCTGGTCTATGGAGCTGAAGCAGTTCTGCCGAGTGACCTGCTTCACAATGCACCCCGAGTCGAACTCTACTCTAAAGATGAAGAGGAGCAAGCCCGGAAAGATGCAGTCGACCTCCTTGAAGAGGAGAGAGAGATGGCCCTGATCTGCTCGACCATCTATCAACAGGACTTGCGTCGATTCCATGCTAGAAATGTGAAGAGCCGAACCTTTCAAGAAGGATACTTGGTCCTCCGAGTGGATCAACAGAAACCACACAAGCTCGCTCCCACTTGGGAAGGTCCCTTCATCATCACCAGAGTTCCCCACAATGGAGCATACCATCTTTACAACGTCGATCGCCAGATTGATGAGCCTCGAGCTTGGAATGCGGAGCTACTCCGCCCCTTTTAGACTTAAGAACTCACTCGGGTGAGATGTAATAAAAATACCTCTGTAGTTTGTTTATCAAAGACAAGAATGTTATAATTTTCCCAGTGATTGTTATTACTTTTCGTTTACATAAGAAATTTCCCCCAGTGGGTGGCTTAGCCGCGAACCCGTTTCGCCTAAGTTTGTAAAAAAAAATCCTTGCCGAGTGGAGAGCCAGCCTCCCACTCGGGGCTTAGCTGTGAATCCGTTTCGCCTAAGTATCTGAAAATCCTACCGAGTGGTGAGCCGGCCTCCCACTCGGGGGCTTAGCTGCAGTCCAAGTACTCGCCTAAGTATCTGAAAATCCTACCGAGTGAGGAGCCAACCTCCCACTCGGAGGCTTAGCTGCAGTCCAAGTACTCGCCTAAGTGTCTAAAATCCTATCGAGTGGTGAGCCAGCCTTCCACTCGGGGGCTTAGCTGCAGTCCAAGTACTCGCCTAAGTTTGAAAATCCTACCGAGTGAGGAGCCAGCCTCCCACTCGGGGGCTTAGCTGCAGTCCAAGTACTCGCCTAAGTATTTAATACAATGCGTGCTTTGCAAGGACGACGAGGTACGGGTCGACTGTTGCCTTCCCCTTCAAAGCTACGACACAAAAATCCTCCTCGGAGGCTTAGCTGCAGTCCAGTACTCGCCTAAGTTTGAAAAATCCTACCGAGTGGAGAGCAAACCTCCCACTCGGGGGCTTAGCAGCAGTCGATGCTAAGCCCAAGTTTTAAAAATCCTACCGAGTGGAGAGCAAACCTCCCACTCGGGGCTTAGCAAACAGTCCAAGACTCGCCTAAGTTTGAAAAATCCTACCGAGTGGAGAGCAAACCTCCCACTCGGGGGCTTAGCTGCAGTCCAATACTCGCCTAAGTACCTGAAAATCCTACCGAGTGGAGAGCGAACCTCCCACTCGGGGGCTTAGCTACAGTCCAGTACTCGCCTAAGTATGAAATCCATTCCAATCCGCAAGGACGACGAGGTGCAGGTCGACTGTTACCTTCTCCTTCGGAGCTGCGCCACAAGTACAACGTGCGCTCCATCCCAATCCGCGAGGACGACGAGGTGCAGGTCGACTGCTACCTTCTCCTGCGGAGCTGCACCATAAGTACGATCCATCCCTACCTGCAAGAACAATGAAGTGTAGGTCGACTGGATCCACCTCAGAGCTGCATCTCAAGCATTGAAGTATAATCCGAGTGAAGAACAAAGTTCACTCAAAGGCAAACAAAAGCATATTTCAACGATAAATAAAGTTCGGATAACATCCTATGGATGCAGAAGTACCCAGGCCTCAAGCCTGTTAAAGTTTATCGGTTACAAGATCACTCGGCATTCCGAGGCAAATTTAAGAAGAATCATAGAAGTTTTTTACTCCTCAGGTGGAGGACTGGAAGGCGCGACGAACTGGTCCAGGTCGATCCCATCAGCGATCCGAGTGGCAGCACCAATGAAAGTCTCCATGAAAGATCCGAAGTCGTACTTCTTGGTATTGGCAACTTTGATGAACGCCAGCCTTTCTTCTCGCGCCTCCTTGCAGTGAACGCGGACCTGAGACAGAGCAACATTGGCACCGCATCTGGCAGAAGACTTTTTCCATTCCTGCACTCGACTTGGAACGTCATTCAGTCGAGTCATCAAAGAGTCGAGGTCATTTTGGAGTGTCTCACCTGGCCAGAGTGTCGAATCAATCCGCGAAACCGCAACCTTGATCGGCGAGGTAGTCCACCACAGCAATGACGCGAGACTCGGTCGGAGCACATTCATGGCGGCTTCATCCTTCACGGGGAGTTAATGGGGTCCAGGCTTGTCTCCACTCAACTAGTCTCTTCCTCGAAGTTACGGCGAATTCTGCAAACACAACTCGAGTTCAAGCTAATGGTTCTATGATGAGTCAGCGATAACAAGCCAGTCGGATAAAAGGAATTACCTTCAAGCATGAGGAATAACTTCTTCGCAAGCCCTCCTAGATAAGCCTCTAGATCATTCCTCTTCCCTTGATTCGCATGACCTTGTCGCTCGAGCTATCTTATCGTTCTTGATCGGCTAACCTCCTTGTTGGCGCGTCAAGAGCAACTTTCAGATTGGCGTTCTCTTCTTCAAGTTTTCGGCGAAGACAGCTTCTCTTCCATGAGCTTGGTTTTGTTCAAAGCCGTTTCTGCGCCTCGGCAAGGTCATGATCCTTCTTCTTGAGCCTCCTCCATTTTATGCGCAAAATGACAACGAGATCAGAATTAGGAAGGGACAGAAAGACAAAGACAGTCGTCAAGTTCTCACCAGCCATACCTTTTGCTTCGTCTCTCGCCTTCTGCAAGTTCTCCTGGGCAAGCTTCAAGTCAAGGTTGAGCTAGATCTGTTTGTTTTCCAATTCAGTGTAGTGAGCCAGAAGCTCACAGGATTTCTGCGAAGAATCAATCGACAGACATCAAAGATAGGTTACTTCCGAGTGACTAAGAAAAATCATTGCGTTTCTAAGACTACGGCCGAATCAAAATATTGACGGTAGTCTCGGGGACTACACCCGGTGGGTGCACTTAGCATGCCCCCTTGGTCTTCTTCGACTTTCGGTTCGATCGGTCGACCGAAGGAGACAAAAAGGAGTTCTTGGGACTACGGTCGGCCGCCAGTCCACCATAGTCTTGGGGACTACACCCAGTGGGTGCACTTAGCGTGCCCCCACTGGTTTCAAGATTCCATTTGACATGGTCCGACCAGACCGAGTGAAGAAGTTATCAAAGAAACACAAAGTATAAAGACAACGGTCGATTGCTGATCCACCATAGTCTCGGGGACTACACCCAGTGGGTGCACTCAGCGTGCCCCCACCAGTTCAAAAATTGAGTCGACACACCCAGCGAGTGTACAGATACGAGGATCTTCAGAAAGAGAAGTTTTTCAGGTAGCATATCCTAACAGAACAAGTGATGATCAACTAACCTGGACGTTGCTCTGAAGAGCTGAGCTGGCATCATAGGTCGCTTGACTGGATTCCCGGACCACCTTCATTTGCTCCATCATGAGCCCCGCTTGGCGTATAGCCTCCTTAGCAGCACCCACTTGGTCCTCTGGGACGTGGTGCGTGGCGAAAAGGGAGGGCGGATCAACAGTCGACGATGAAGGCCGGACACTCGTCGGCCGCACGGCGAAGACACGGAAGTCCGAGTGGTGTTGCCACCCTCATGAACCAAAGACACCTCGAATCGATGCAACCTGAACAATCTTGCCGGCAGGCGCCTTCTTAGTCCTCCTCCGCCTCAGCGGTGCCTCATCATCATCATCAGGGAGATCAATGACACGAGGAGGGACTACAGGAAAGATTCAAAGTTAAAAACGGAAATCCAGTCGACCAAAAAGCGAAATTACAGCGATCATACCAAGGTTAGAGGTAACAGCATCTTCCATCTCCTGGTCTTCGTTCCTGACTGAGGTCTCGGAGGTGGCAGCGCTGTAGATTTCAGAAATCAGTTGATCAGTCAACAAGTCGACCAAAAGTATGTTCGCGCTAAACAAGAAAGCTCAAGTTCTGCTGTACCCGGAAATAGTGGGGATAGCCATCTTCATCTTGGGCAAAACCTTTGTCGGCTTTGACGGCGTCGCTCGGGGTTGCTTCAGCGCTTTTTTAGTCGGCGGCGGAGAGGTCGTCCGAGGGCGCTTCATCGACTGCCCAACAGGCGCGATAGCCTTGCCCCACTCGATCGCGGGATCATGTGTGAGCTTGGATCGCCTTTCCGAATGAGAGGGGTCGACTTCTTCCTCTTCTTCCTCCTCCTCCTCTTCGCTGGAGCTGTCGTCTCCCTCGTCCTCCTCACCGTTAGATTGCCACTCCTCCTGACTTTCACCTCCGCTTCCTTCTTCTTCTTCGACTTGTTCTTGCGCCCCGTTGGGTACATCTCAGTAGTGGCCTGGAAGACAACAAACAAGGCGAAAGTCAGTCGACCGATTTAAGCAAACAAGATGGAGTAAGCAGAATCAGAGTCAAAGATACGGGATTGAACCTTGTCTGGCTCGTACGATTGGTCGAGTGGAGGGATCCTCCTGGCTCCTTGGGGGTTATCTTTGTTCCCTGTGATGGCGGTCATCCATCTCTCCAGTGTGGCATCCTCGACCTCCTCCGGTGGACCCGAGTGGTGTCATCGGTGCGAATACATCCACATCGGATGGTCTCGATATTTAAGTGGCTGGATGCGCCATTTAAAAAAAAAACCTCGGAAAGATCCATACCACCACCCCTTCACGGATGAGCTGGACTACACGCTCGACCAAAACCTTGACCTGAGATTTCTCCTCCGGGACCACCTTGAGAGAGGACGGCTTGCTCACTCGATCCATGGAGAAAGGAGGGAGTCGATCGGCGCCTGGCGTCGGCTGGTCTTGGCGATAGAACCAGGTCATTGCCACCCTCGGACCGACTTCGGGAAGGACGATGGCTGGAAAAGCACTCTTACCCCTCATTTGGACCCCAAGACCCCACACATCTGAATCACTTGGGTTCTCTCGTCACTCGGATTGGCCTTTTTCACCGTCTGGGAGCGGCAGGTGAAAATGTGTTTGAAGAGGCCCCAATGCGGCCGTAAACCCAAAAAATTCTCACACAAGGACACGAAAGCAACGAGGTACACGATGGAGTTGGGTGTGAAGTGGTGGAGTTGTGCCCCAAAAAAATTCAGAAATCCTCGAAAGAAAGGGTGGGGCGGCAAAGAAAACCCGCGGTTAACATGAGTGGCTAAGAGGACGCACTCACCCTCCTGAGGCTGCGGCTGCCACTCCATCCCCGGAAGCCTCGCTCATCCGTGAGGGATCAGTCCTTCATTGGCCAGGTCGTCAAGATCTTTCTGGCGGATGGTCGAGCGAATCCAGTCGCCCTGGATCCAGCCCTGCGGCAAACCGGCCCGCGACGAGGATCCGCCCCGACTAGTCGCCCTCCCCTTCGCCTTCGCCGTCGTCTTCTTCGCCCGTTCCAAAGCCGTCGTCTTTTCTTTCACCATTGCCGCCGGGGGAACGCGCGCGGAGCAGCAGTTCGGAGGTGGAGGCAGACGCGGCGGATGAATCTGGGGAAAGGAGGAGAAAATGAGAATGCACTGTTCAAAAAACCTCCCGTCCGGGACCTTATATGCGGTTGCTTCCGAGTGACTGACTGGTAGGCCCGGACGATCCTGTCAAATCCCGCAACAGTCGCCCGCCCGATACGTGGCGAAAAAGGTGGCGCGGAGATCAAGGCGTCCCTGCCTTATCCCGTCCGATTACTGCGGCTTCCTCCGTCCCGCTCGTTTCCCGAAAATTCGAATCCCGCTAAATCCGCGCGCCGCAGAGCAAGTCGTCAGACAGAAGATTTCCTCCATCCTGTCACTCGGAGTTCACCAAATACAAAAAAAACACTCGACAGATACAAAGAATGGATCAAGGCGACTGAAAAAGAAGTTGAAGCCGTCACCTAAGTTTATTGATCCAAGACAACACGTACTCATCACACAAAAAGTGGGTCGGAAGAGTTCTCAACTCCTTCCCCACTCAAACCTCGATCCATTCTGGGGCTACTGATGAAGTCATGTACCTAGGGTAGGGCCATGGACCTGTCCAAGATACCCTCCCCAAGGACATCTCTAGAAGAAACTACCTTTCAGTCGACCTGGAAGGGTTCCACTCGACCAACTAGAAGACACTCGACCATGAAGCCAACCACTCGACCGCCAGGAGATCTAAAGCCAGTCTGCACACAAATGGGTCGGTCATTAAGTAGCTTTTATGGTCATCATAGCACTTTATGTGGGCGTTACCAGTAACCCCCTATCTTAATGTACCTTAATCCCTGCATAACTGAGGGCCGGAGGGGCTGGCAAACTCTATATAAGCCACCCTCCCTCGGTGTAAAGGGTTCGCACCCTATACTCATACGCACATAATGCGATCGACCGCCTCCGGGCTCCGAGGCGTGGGGCTGTTACTTCCTCCAAGAAGGGCCTGAACTCGTAAACATCTTGCGTATACAACTACTCCATAGCTAGGATCTTGCCTCTCCATACCTACCCCCATTCTACTGTCAGGCTTAGAACCACGACAATCAGTTCAAAAATTACAGCAACTAGGCACGAAATTGAAAACGGCAAATTAATCACAGGAACGATGTGCATGCGAAACAGGGCCTAACAAATAGCATCTGCACCACGAATTGAACGCATTGGGCACATTTCTCGTCTGTTCTAACATGTGACCATCCCGACGAACATCCCGCCACTAATGGTGTCGAGAAACAGAGCGAGAACTACTGGGGGCGGATGTCAGGGCGATTGAGTCGATACTAACCGATGGAACAGAATACTAGCGCCGAGAATCGGCCGGAGAAGGCGCAGCCGCTCGCCGTCGACGGAGAGAGAGCGGGGGCGGAGCGACAGAGAAGCGGGCGCGCGGTTATCGGACGAATTGAGGCGCACGAACTACTGGGATGAGAGAGCGATTGAGTCGATACTCACCGGTGGAGCAGAAGACCAGCGCCGAGAATCGGCCGAAGAAGCCGCCGCCGCTCGCCGTCGACGAAGAGAGAGCGGGCGCGGAGGGACAGGGAAGTGGGCGTGCCGTTACCAGAGTAATGAGGCGAGTGGTGGGGGGAGGGGATAGTTAAGTCGCTGGAACGACACAGAAGTGGGCGCACGACGGGGGATACGGTTCAAGCGAAGCGGGCGACGGAGCGATGGCCCACACACCAGCGATAGACAAATCAAAACTACTCGCTGGAACGTTTCGCGTGCGTCGGATTTGAAATGGACGTCATCCAGGTGGTGTGGCGATTTTGCAATAGGGCACAGGGTTACCAAATACATATTTCATTACTTTAATTGTCAGCTTTTTTGAAAAGTGGGATTATTTTCATAAAATGCCATGCATTTTTAAAAACTGGGGCGTCCGCCCGCACGTAGGCCGGCCGAAAAAGCAGGAGCGCGCGCGCCGCACATAGCTCGGCCCAAAAGCATGCACGAAGGAAGGGTGGTGCGCGCTTGATGGTGCGAGCTTTCCCACAGTGAATGTTTTTTCTTTTCGAAAGGGAGTGGATGATTTTCGGTCGATCCTTCCCCCAGGCCCTGCCATGGGGAACATTTCGTTCGATATGAGGCGACCGAGGGCGAACGTCAGCGCATTATCCAGGTGCGAAAATTAATACCCTACGGACGACGTTCGTTGGCCGGTCAGGCACGTGGGCCACAGACGACGTTACGTGGCACGGTACGTAACCACGGCCACCCAAAGTCCATGTCCATGGTCTTGCGTGGAAGAGAGCAAGCTTAGCTAGGGGCGGACTACAGCGGTTGGTCCATCGGATCAGATTGCGCGCCCCTTGTTACGCCATCATCTCGTTCGTTCGTGGTGTGCGGCCGTGCGTGCGGCGTCCGGGTTCATGGCTAGCTGCCGTGCGCGGCTGGAGAGTGGAGACTTGAGCTCTTGGGACGGAACCAGTAGCTGCCAATATCTTCAACCCAGCCGCACGTCTCGAGTCCTGGCTGACTTGCTGGTTCAATTACAGTGTCCGTCCATTCAACTCCACGGACTTGCGCTTTAGGAGTACATACAAAAGAAAGTGACGAGTCCGCCTCGACTGACTAGTTCGCGCCGGTTGGCTCCAAATTCCAACGGAGGCCGGCCGTTCTCGCTGCATTCATCTTTCTTCTAGCCGGCCAGCTCTGTACAGATTCCATGATAAGGTCGTCGGGAGCTCGATGGCCAGCTCTGTACATAGAAATAGAACTCCATGTACGTACGTCGCGTCCTAGGCTCCTGCACGTACGTAATAACTAGTTGGCGCGACAGGACGATTTTAAGGGGTCTGTTTGGGCCGTTTTTTCGGCTGAAATTGTAAAAAACGATTATTTTGCGAATTTGACCACTTATACAGGGTCTGTTAGAGATGCTCTAACCAATCAACTGTGAGAGCTTTCTTATGGAGAAAACCTACATGGACACACGAATAACTTGCATTCCGGCCTCATCTTTGCCTCCCACAATTTTGCGTCCTAAAAGGAGGGGCGGCAACTTACTGGGCCTCATATGTTGACGATGACAAGTAAATTTAGGACGAAGAGGCATTCCAAGTTTCCAAGATATAGAATCCTGAGACAAAGGATCATGATTGATATCGTCGAGTTCGGACCACACCACTACGAGCTCACGAATAAGGTCGGTGGTGGTGATGGTTTAAACATGTGCATCCAGGTACCATCGTGAAGCACATGCATAACGGTTCTTCCTTTTTTGCTTGGGGTCACAAATGGTGAGACATGTCTCTGGGGCATAATAGTCCAACCATCTTTCAAATCAAAAGTTGTTTTCTCACTATAATTTTTATGATAGTATGTAAGTGTTTCTTATCCGTTTTACTTTTACCCAAGGCCTGGCCTGGTTTCGTACAAGCTTACAAAGGACGACCTAAAAATGCCAATCCTGGGCCTGAGACCTAGTAAAACCTTATTTACATTTTAAAATGCTAAATTTATATTTTTCATGATTAAATTATTGACTTCTTTAAGAGAATAAGCCCCCCTTACCTATTATAGAGGATAAACATACCCCACAAAGCACCTCCCACAAACGTGGGTATCTTTTACCAAACCATGGCGAATTGAAGGGCGTAGGAACAGCGGCGGAGTGGGAGAGAGGCGGATTCCAACGTGACGGACTTGCCCGGGCGCGTCCGGGTGCCCCATATTTGGGTTAGAAATGGGGTGGGCGGGGGTTGCCGGTCAGCCCGGATGTTTGAGACTCGTTTAAGGAGCCTACCCGGGTCGCATTTTTGACCTGGTTGTCCGCCCAGTCGTTTAACACGGGTTTGGAGTGTCCGGCTGTAGATGCTCTTAGGGTGAGGTTTAAGGCAAAAAACGACACAAGCCTGGCCCATACACTTTGCTTTTTTACGATGGGCCCATCAATGATCGGGGGAGCACTTCTTAGCACCTGCTTTTAACTAGCATTGTGCACTTGTCTAAAAAAACTAGCATTGTGCACACTCAATTTTCAATTTCCAAAAAACAAATGTGCACACTCCTTTTTGTCGATGATTACTTTGAGTCTAGTGTTTCAAATATTTCTTGCCTTTTACTTAGAGCGTTGAGAGGTGCGTGCATGAAGCACACAGCATCCGAGGGACGTACTACGTGGGCTAGCTGCCGTGCGCGGCTGGAGCTTTGGGACGCAATCGCTGCAGGCAGCAAGCAGCCAGACACGTCCCGAGTCCCGAGTGACTTCCGAGATAACTGTCCGACTTCAAGCGTTCAAGCGTACTGGTATCCATTCAAACCCGATCAGCCTTGAGCTCCATAAAATAATGACGGGTCCACCTCACCCGACGGACCAGTTCGCGCTGGACGGCGTCCTCGCCGGCCGGCGGACGGGTCCGGTCCAAGGGAAGACCGGCCAACTCGTCGCTTGATCTAGCCAGGCTCTGTCCGTCAGCTAGTGGCGCGACGAACCGATCCATTTGAGAATGGACTTGTTGGCCGCCGCGCCGCCAATTATCCTACTTGTGGCGTGCGGCTCCGCGGCTACACTGCCTCGGTATCTTCCTGCGTTTGGACTCGGGAGCCTTGGAAACGCAACGCAGTTTTGCGTTGATCCGACCGAGCTCCCGACGATGGATCCATCAGCACAGCAGGCCTCTGACTTTACGAGCCCGCCGCCGCAGCCGCCGGGGCGGACTCGCTCCCGTCCAACGCAGCTCCCCGATTTTCGCCGCGGCGGCGCTAGGCAAAGGCAGCTCGGTGGCTTTTATCCTCTCCTTGTCTAGTCTAGGACTCCAACTACATGTGCAGCTGCTAGCTAGCTGGCCGGGTCGCCGTCCACCATGACGGACCGTTGGAAGAAACGTGCGACGCACATCACAAACGAGCTGATACGATGATATTCTACCCATGTCGACCGAATGGATATTTGTGCGCAGCTACTTTTTCCTCGGAGTAGTTAGTGCTCGTGATCGATCACTAGGAGCACATGCATCTTTCGGATATTTGTTTCCTTCGATCTGGAGCGCTGGGACGCGACGCATGCATGTGCCTGCCTGCTTATTAAAACACTACTAGTATCTCTTAGTTAAACAGCTAAACCCCGCGCAAGAAAGCAAAGATGATGCTAGTTGTGAATAAGTTAAAGACGAATGAAAAACTTATAACTAATCGTTATATACACCACTGATGCACAAAAACTTCTTAAATGAAGTACATTAACAATAGTATGACGATGTTTGGAATCTTGTGTGTTGAACGCAGCCAGCACGTAAGTCGTCACCCCTAGCCAGCCAGATCACAGCGAGGATATTTGTGTGCAGCTGGTTGAATATAGTACGCTGAAAGCTTTTTGTCAGAGTGTCCATGATCACCAGCACCATGTTTCAGATATTTCTGGTCTTCACTTTTTTTTTCAGATATTCCGGTATGTACGTGACTACCAGTATCTAAAATTCTAAATGAACACTTTTTTTTGGCTAATGATTTATACTCCTCACCAACACAAAAAAATGATTTATACACCTACTAGTTTTTTTTTTGAACTCAAGTAATACTCCTACTTTTTAATAAAGCAGCTAAAGGAAAGATTTTGCTTTCGCAGAAAGCAAGGGCGCAAGTGAATAACTAATCAGTGATGTACGAGAAGCTCTTTGATCAAGTCTGTAAGGGACCCGATCTAGATTTAAGGAGAGGTTAGGAAGGGAGGGAGGATGAAGGAGGCCGGGGGAGAAGATCAGCTTCTCTTAATCAATGTTGATACAATAATTCTCGATGCCAACTCTCTCTCAGCCACACCTAGAAATACCCACGGCACGCAGGCCACACACGCAACGCGTCCTGACTACGCGGGCCCGCTGATCGCCCCCTTTTCACTCGTCTTCACTCTGTCATCTCCGCCCGGTCGTGGCTCGGTTGCCTCGCTGGCCAGTGGGGCCGTCGTGGCCGGTGGGGTAGCCGTGAAAGCCGTAACATTCCCCCCGACTTGTGTGCTGACTTTTCCCCAAGGCGGCGTAGAGGGGAACCGCTGCTGCAGCGCCACTGGATCTTCCCATGTTGAAAGCGACGGGGGAAGATGAGGGAGTCCTGGATTAGGGGGTATCCGGACAGTCGGACTATATCCTTTTGGCCGGACTGTTGGACTATGAAGATACAAGATTGAAGACTTCGTCCCGTGTCCGGATGGGACTCTCCTTGGCGTGGAAGGCAAGCTTGGCGATACGGATATGTAGATCTCCTCCCATTGTAACTGACTACGTAACCCTAGCCCCCTCCGGTGTCTATATAAACCGGAGGGTTTAGTCCGTAGGACCAACAACAATCATACCATAGGCTAGATTCTAGGGTTTAGCCTCTACGATCTCATGGTAGATCAACTATTGTACTACTCATATCATCAAGATCAATCAAGCAGGAAGTAGGGTATTACCTCCATCGAGAGGCCCCGAACCTGGGTAAACATTGTGTTCCCTGCCTCCTGTTATCATCCACCTTAGACGCACAGTTCGGGACCCCCTACCCGACATCCGCCGGTTTTGACACCGACATTGGTGCTTTCATTGAGAGTTCCACTGTGTCGTCGCCGTAAAGCTGGATGGATCCTCCGATCATCCATAACGATGCGGTCCAGGGTGAGGTTTTCCTCCCCGGACAGATCTTCGTATTCGGCGGCTTCACACTACGGGCCAACTCGCTTGGCCATCTGGAGCGGATCGAGAGCTACGCCCCTGGCCACCAGGTCAGGTTTGGAAACTTTAATTACACTGCCGATATCCGCGGAGACTTAATCTTCGACGGATTCGAGCCCATGCCAGGTGTGCCACACGATCACGACGAGCAGGATGTCGCTCTGCCGTCGGACAGTGTTCGGGAAATCACGCCAGCAACCACTCCGGCCTTCAATCCAGAACGGACTGCACCATCCGAAGACGGGCGGATAGACCCCGCCTTAGAGGCTGCACCCTCAGTGGCGATAGAGCCGAATACTGACCTTACCCCTCACGAGAACCGTGACGCCGAACCGCTGGACTCGTCTCCGGCCACGGACTCTGAACCGCATGCGCCCATGCCTATCGAATCCGATTGGGCGCCGATCATGGAGTTCACCTCCGCGGATATCTTTCAGCACTAGCCCTTCGGCGATGTACTAAACTCGTTAAGGTCTCTCTCCCTATCAGGAGAACCTTGGACGAACTATGTCCGGCTAGAATGGGATGCGGATGACGAAGAAATTCACTCCCCACCCACCACCCACTTAGTAGCCACTGTCGATGATTTAACCGACATGCTCGACTTCGACTCAAGACATCGATGGTATTGACACCGATGATGGAGACTAACAGGAACCACTGCCCACGGGGCACTGGAGCGCCACCTCAACATATTATATATATATATATATATATATATATATATATATATATATATATATTTGGTGGATACACCCAAAGAAGGCAATGGCGACAAGACAGCGGAGGATGACCCCTCCAAGAAGCAACCCAAGTGCCGACGTCAGCGGCGCCGCTCTAAGTCTCGCCACAGCAAAAGCGGTGATACCGGCACATGAGATAACAGTACTCCGGACAGTGCCGAAGATGATGACAATCCCATCCAGCAAGATCTAGAGCTGGAGGATGAACAAACCAGCCTCCTGAGCGAGCGGCAGAGGGAGAAGCGGAGGATGACAATTACATGCCTCTCTCCGAAGACGAAGTGAGCCTCGACGATGAAGAATTTGTCGTACCCGAGGATCCCACCGAGCAGGAGCGCTTTAAGCGCCGACTTATAGCCACAACAAATAGCCTGAAGAAAAAACAGCAACAGCTTCGAGCTGATCAGGATTTGCTAGCAGACAGATGGACTGAAGTCCTTGCGGCCGAGGAATACAAACTCGAAGCCCCTCCAAGGGTCACCCAAAGCGCATGATGCTACCCCGACTTGAGGAGGAAGCATATGACGCGGCTGATCGGCCACCTCGTGGCCGAGACAGAGAGGCATTTCAGCCAGAACCTCAACCCGCACCCCGCCGCCACTCAAACAAAAATACTAAGGCACCGGGAAACACGCGAGACCTACGAGACGTATTGGAAGATAGGGCAAAACACGCAAGATCGATATACGGATCACGAGGGCACGCCCCTACGTGGGACGGTGACCGCCACGCCGGATCTGATAAAAAGCAAATCCGGTCGGGCGAATCTGACGAGCAAGACTCATATGAGCTGCGCCGCGATATAGCCCAGCACAGAGGCGCGGCACACCCCCTATGCTTCACTGACGAAGTAATGGAGCATCAATTCCCAGAGGGTTTTAAACCCGTAAATATCGAATCATATGATGGCACAACAGATCCCGCGGTATGGATCGAGGATTTCCTCCTCCACATCCACATGGCCCGCGGTGATGATCTACATGCCATCAAGTACCTCCCGTTAAAACTTAAAGGACCGGCTCGGCATTGGCTGAATAGCTTGCCAGCAGACTCCGTTGGCTGTTCGGAGGATCTGGAAGACGCATTCCTCGACAACTTCCAGGGCACTTATGTGCAACCACCAGATGCCGATGACTTGAGCCACATAATTCAGCAGCCAGGGGAATCAGCCAGGCAATTCTGGACACGGTTCCTAACCAAGAAAAATCAAATTGTTGACTGTCCGGATGCAGAGGCCTTAGCGGCATTTAAGCATAACATCCGTGACGAGTGGCTCGCCCGGCACCTAGGCCAGGAAAAGCCGAAGTCTATGACAGCCCTCATGATACTAATGACCCGCTTTTGCGAGGGAGAGGATAGTTGGCTGGCTCGCAGCAACAACATATCAAGAAACCTTGGCACTTCGGATACCAAGGACAGTAACGGTAGGCCACGTCGCAGCAAACACAAGCGCCGCAACACCGTCGATAACACCGGGGATACGGCAGTCAATGCCGGATTCAGAGGCTCTAAACCCGGTCAGCGGAAAAAGCCATTCAAAAGAAGCACTCCGGGCTCGTACAGTTTGGACCGCATACTCAATCCCTCGTGTCAAATACACGGCACCCCCGAAAATCCAGTCAATCACAACAACAGAGAATGTTGGGTGTTCATGCAGGCCGGCAAGTTAAACGCCGAAAACAAGGACAAGGGGCTGCACAGCGATGACGAGGAGGAGCCACGGCCGCCGAACACGGAAGGACAGAAGAGGTTCCCTCCACAAGTGAGGACGGTGAACATGATATACGCAACCCACATCCCCAAGAGGAGCAGGCGTGCACTAAGGGACGTATATGCGACGGAGCCCGTCGCCCCAAAGTTCAACCCATGGTCCTCTTGTCCGATCACCTTCGATCGCAGGGACCACCCCAACAGTATCCGTCGTGGCGGATCGGCCGCATTGGTCTTAGACCCCATCATTGACGGATTTCACCTCACTCGAGTCCTTATGGGCCCGGGCAGCAACTTTAGAACCTGCTCTATCAGGATACAGTGCGCAAAATGGGTATAGACCCCTCGAGGATCAAACCCACAAAAGCGACCTTTAAAGGCGTCATCCCAGGTGTAGAGGCCCATTGTACGGGGTCAATCACACTGGAAGTGGTCTTCGGATCTCCGGACAACTTCCGAAGCGAGGAGTTAATCTTCGATATCGTCCCGTTCCGGCGGCTATCACGCCTTTGCTTTCCGGGCGAACCGCGTTTGCAAGATTCAACGCGATACCGCATTATGCATACCTTAAGCTCAAGATGCGGGACCTAGGGGGTCATCACGGTCAATGGAAACACAGAGTGCTAGCTCCGTACGGAGGATCACACTGAGGCCCAAGCAGCTGAGGCACAAAGAAGCCTCTTAAGGCAATCCACCGATTCGGCGATAAAGCCCCGGACACCGTCAAAGCGCGTCCGAGCAACCTGCAACAGGATCACTGGCATGCTCGAGCTCGCTTAGCAATTCGGCCCCGCCCTAGCCTCGGTCGAGCGACAAAATGTGCCGCAGCGTACATAATTACGCATTAAAAATACCACAGGCGTCGACGGGGGCACGATCAAGGCACGTCCCACAATGTGGCTCAACCGCACTAGGGGCTTACTATCTTAATCATTCTCTTTCTTTCAGGACTTTACTCTCTGGAAGCCCTATCCGGCAGTACGATTGCCGGACACATGATACAACATCCAAGGAGGCAGGAAGCTACGTCGTACAATGGAATCCCTAGGTGGTCTCTAATAACGAGTGAAATACCTGCTTTAAGATACCAGTCCGCAGCTTGCCCTTGGCTGGGATATGTCAAATAGTCCTATTTTTTGCTTACCACACAAAATGTATCAGCATGCTCTGATGCATTTCTTGAATAAACAATGCATAGCACTAGTCTATTACCGCATTCTATATTCTCTTTTATATATATGTTCATTTATGACAGTTAGCATCCGTACACTCTGGTACGGCCAGTACGCCAGGGGCTTCCGTATACCCCATAACACGACGTGAGAAGTCCGAACACTCTTGACAGTGCGGCACCCCGAACTTATAGCATTATATGCATCAGCTCCGAATCATGTCTTGGGTCAATAGTTGGGTTTGCCCGGCTCCCATGTTTTGGTACCTTACGTTCCGCTATATCGGCTAAGGTAGCACTGGGAGAACTACTGCAATTGTGTCCCGGTTCTTCCGGACGAGCACCTCAGTAGAGAAAGCTAAAACTGACTGTCATGATAAGGCGAGAGCTGGTCGCTGTTCGAGAGGTCTCAAGTCCCTAAAGACTTTTCCCGCTTCGGGCGAGGAGTCGGCTTTGTCCGACTTAGGCGTGTATAGCGCCCCAAATTCGGCCCTCCGAATACTAGGGGCTTCGCCAAAATTTAAAATTGTAGGCTTCTATGGCTAAGTGAGAGTGATAAAGCATTATAGTCCGATTGCCTAGTTCGTTGCGCTGAGCACCTCCCTCGAAGGACCCAAAAACGGGAAAAAGAGTGCTCAGATTTATCCCGAACACCCCAGCACTAGTTGCATGGGGGCAGAAGCCGACGACTAGCCAACTCTCAGATTTTA